>JAAALK010000283.1:52647131-53247131 GCA_019279435.1 Zizania palustris | reverse complement strand
ATCCCTTTCTGTGTGCAATCCAGTCAGGCCTAGAAAAACCTTATCTTGCTCGCTGCTCTGTAAGAATGCAGCTTCAAAACCGGCATCCTCAATAGCCTGGACAATTTCTTCCTTGTTAATGACAGAAGGATCATATTCGACTTCCCCTAATGAGGTTGCCAAGGCAACAACTGCTCCTTTTACGCCAGGTAGCTTTTTCAAGATCCCCTCAACTGAGTTCACACAATTAGCACATGTCATTCCTCCTATCCTAAATTGTGCTGACAACGCCTTTTGTGCCTTAGGCTGAGAGACAGCAGAATCTGGGAGAATTTCTGCATCAAATCCAGCATCTTCTATAGCTTCTATGATATCCTCAACCTGCATAAATAAGTTCCCAGATAAAAATTGCAGCTAGAGAAATGACCCAAATAAAGTAAAAATGTATTTCTGCGATGAGTAGTAGACAACCACTGAAAATTAACTAAATGAATCTCTGGTATAAACAGGAGGCAGCTGATAAAACTTGCTGGTAAATGTCTTTTTAGTACTCAAGAACACCCTCCTTAATTGTTCCAATAAAAACAAAAGGATGAAGCACACCATTCCCCATTATCACTGCTTACGATAACAAAAGGCTAATCACCTAGCTCCATTACTCGATTAGTATTCACAATTTCACATTAATAGTCATTAAAACCATCCTTTATAGTTCCAGTAAAAAACAAAGCGCAGAACTCACCCGAGTGTACTTTGCAACATAACCATAAGTTATTCATAAATTTTACTGTGAAGTTACACTATTACGATAATAAGAGTAAATTTTATCACTGCTGAAAGTTTATACACTTTATATGGTAAATGTTGCTCCTAGAACTAATGAGATAATGTTTGCTCCCACATTAGCGTAAACCATTAATTTGAACCTAGTTTTGCTCAAATGGATGCTCAAGGAGTACCGGAAAGCCATATGATTTGGAATCATAAACACAGCACATTTTCAGCTGAAAATGTGACTCAGCTACTCGCCTACTCACTAGCTCACCAGCCAACAGAATGCTATCGTAGGGCAGCAGTTACCCCCATCTATGCCGGTACGAACAACCAATCGCAGCATACTGCCAGCCTTGAGCTCCCCAATCCCACAATCACAAGCTTGCAACAGAGTCACAGGTCATCCAACCGCCAAAGCAAAAGGAGCACAAAACTCTGGCCACTGGACTAACAAATCTTACAACCCCATGGATAGAACACCACATTTCGCGTATCGACTCATGAAACGCTATCACCGAGAGCTGTAGAAAATTTCATCTCCAGCTAAAGCCGAATTTTGCAGGATCGTGCCAGATTGACTCGGTCACATATAGTAAATTCAAATGCACCGACTGCTAACCGCTAGCGCGAGAATCACGAGCAGCGCGAGAGCTTCCTCCTAAAATACTATTCTAATTTGTACCGCACCAACCGCAAGATGCAGCAATTCAAGCGCAAAATATTTCGAAAAAAAATCACCACCCTGGAAGCGTCAACGAGCTCGCAAATCCTGGTTTGCTCCGGAGACGCGCAAAACTCGGCTCTACCGCCACAAACATTCAAGGATCACAACCCATCACATCGCGCGCAGCAGTTCCCACCTTCACGAGCGCCGGGTCGAAGACGACGCGGGCGCGGTTCTGGAGCAGAGACACGGCGACGCGCCGCACGCCGCGGCGGGCCGACACGGCGGCCTCTACGGCGCTCGTGCACGCCGAGCACGTCATGCCCGTGACCCGCACGTACACCTCCTCCTCCTCCTCCTCCCCGGCTCCCAGCGGCGCGCCCCCCATCTCCTCGTCGTACGAGTCCAGCAGCGCCACGTCCTCCATCTCATCGCCGCCGCCACCCGCCGCCGCCGCCGCCCGGCCGCCGCCGGCGACCGCCGAGAGCTGCAGGTGGGCCATGCTTGTCAGAGGAGTGGGCAGCGGCGAGCCTGCGAGGTGGGAATATTTGGTGGGGAGGAGACGAAAGGAAGGAGAGGAGGTGAGGCCGATTTATATAAAAAACCGATGAGGAAAAAAAAAGACAAAGCCCAGGGGGCAAACTGCTCTGATATACAAAGTCGAGGGGGTTATTTGCAAAAATATTTTCATTAGTCAAATACTCAAATTATTATTTGTGCGTTTAGCTGGGAGAGCCAAGCTTGCCATGTGATATATATTTCCTTCTTTTTTTTGACCTTTTCAGATGCATTTGAATTACTCCTGCGATTATCTTTGACTTGGTTTTGAATTTTGACCTGCGTCTTGATCCAAATTTGTATCTGTTGGATAGACTTTATTTTTAAGATAAAATTGAAAAAATAATAACGGTAGCAAATGAATAAAAATGTTGAATTGTAGAAAAAAGAATGAACTTTAATATAATCCAATATAGAAAATGGATTGTTTTTAAGATAAACTTTTAAAAAGTAGAAGTGAAGTAAAGTATTTGGGTGGCTAATAATAATTATATAAGGTAGTGTTTGGTTCAGTGAATGCTTAGGAACGAAATGGGATTGTTCGGAATCATGTTGTTCAGTCTCAGTCTGCTGATCTACTCGTCGTTTGCAATGCAAGCGAAATTCAGTAGCAGCGGATACACATTTGTCTCACCTTTTCAATTCGCATCGAGCTTGATCGTAGCAATGAAATCAATCAGAACGCAAGAGAAATTCTGTCAAAAAACTGGGATCGAATTCAGATGAACTCGAAGCTCCGCTGCCTCACGCGCGCGGGCTTCTTCGCCGCCGCCATGGACGAATTCAGAGGTAGGCGACGAGAGGCCCGAGCGGTTTCGCCGTGGGAATCCGCGTGCCTGGCCAAATACCGCACGTGCTGGTCGTCGCGCGAATGTCCCATCGGGATTAGGATAATCAGGTATGCCCTACGCCTTAATTGGGTGATCAGTACAGAAGCAAGGCTGTTTTTTTTGGGAAATAAAACGAACTCATTTCTTATATAATTCTACAGGTTGGGTCAATACAGCTCGGTTATTAAGAGAATCCCACCACTGGCCGTGCGGCCCCACATGCAGGATCCCATCGTAACGGTCGCTGCGGCGGCGGGCCCGGGGCACGGGAGGCTCATCAATCACACGATTGGTGAGGTTGAAGGGTGCGTTTGCAATCAAACCATGATTTTTTAGATGATGTCTTATATTATTATCTCTAGAAACCATATTTTTAACTCATGGTTTCTTAGATGATTTTCTATGTTGCCATATAATAAATTTTTTATACATTTCTCTTCACCTTTCAACCAATCTCTTTTTATTTTTTATCTTGGATGGTGTGAAGACATGGTATCTTCATCTTTTATTATCTCTCTTTATTAAATTGTTTGTCATATCATTTTTTCCTATGCGGTAGCTTATTAAATGTGCAAGACACTATCCTAGGGTTGGGATTGCCCTAATGCACTTCCAACCCTCTATGTAGGATTGTTTCTTAGATATTTATTATGATGTCACATAAAAAAGATGATGTAACAAGTTATTTAATGAGGAGAGATACTAGAATATAAAGAAATCATGTCTTAAGGCTATTCACAATGGAGGTTTCATGATATTAATTACCATGACACACTAGATTTTTTATTGACATGACATTCAATTAATGAGAGAAGAGAAAAAAGTAGTGTCATCATCATGACATGGTGCTAACCCGTTTCAAAGACAATAAACCGAAATGAAACGCCCACTACGAGCCAAATCGTTTCATCAGAGAGAGTGTATTTCATGAGAGCTAATTGCATTTAATTACACTGGTTAGCTTAAAAATAGTGAAATGAAACTCTACACTGAGAGAGTGTATTTCATTCAGTTGCAAAACTGATGTGGATTTCTAGGAAACAGTGTTATGAAACCCACCACTGTGAATAGCCTAAGTAAGACACCTTGTCTTCATTATATCCAAGATTGATGGAAGTGATTGGCTGAGAGGAGAAGAGAGAGAAAAAATAGCAGTATAAAGAATTTATTATAGATTCATACTAAGAAACTAGGGTTGAGAACATAATTTCTAGATATAGTGTCTTACTGACATGGTAAAATAAGAACCCACCTAAAAGACTATGGGTTGGGACTGCCCTTACTAAATAAGTTTGTTATCTTTCTTCTACATTAACAATATGAGATTAGACCCTGATTGGGAATATAATTTTTTATAGTTTTGGAAACAATACTGCAGTATTGAGCAATACTACAATATTATATACTAAAAGATATTTGACAACTCCATCTGAAATCTCTGTAAAGTAAAATGTAGTATTAAAAATATTATACTCAATCTACACTATTGAAAACTTTGATATGAAGCATTTTTTAAAAAACTATGGTATTATAAACTGTAGTATTGTCATGGATATATTATAGTGTAGTTTTTAAAATACAGTAGTTTCTAAAAAATGTATTCCCAAACATGACCTTAAATGTTTCTATTTGATACGATCGTTTAAAAATTATTTTAAATTTTCTGAAATATTTATGTAGTACTAGTCCAAAATCCCAGCACGTCCAACGTGACATTGCGTGGCGTGTTAAGCTAACACGGCACGGCAGAAACCGGCCGTGGCTACGCTCTGCAGTGCAGACTCCGATCGATCCGTCCAAATCGAGATGAGCTAATCTGTCTGAATTCCGATCGACGCTTCAGTTTCAGTTTCAGTTTCGAGTTGCATCTGTCACGCTGAGATTGCAGATTGCTTCCAGGTAACTTGTATCCTGGAAAGGATTCCTGTGAAGAAGTAGCATATACTTGTGGACTTCCACATAAACGCATCAAAAATAGTTTCTTGTGCAGTAGAAACGGCAGCAGCTGCTTGTTTGGACGGGTGATCAGATGAGCTTTCTGCCCCGGTGCTGTCCAAGCTGCACCTCACTTGGCGCGGCGGCGCCATGCATGCTGCCTCAGCCAGCACGCACGCACGCACGCCACTCCACATACCACATCCTGAGTGGTTACTGACTCAGACGCCAGAGGGCCCTTCACTGCTTCTAAGCAGTGAGCAGGCAAAAAAAAAGAAATATTTTTTTGTTTCTGCTTGATTATTCAGCGTCCATAGAGTATGGATTGTAATATTCAGACACTGACCTGAGATGCTCCAATGTCCAATTATCTGCCGTCCAGAGGACAAGACAGTGTCACAACCTAGCTTAACTGACAGGTTTTCACCATGAAATTTTACTGAAAAACAGAAGAAACCAGGGGCCACATGAATCCTGTGGGCTGGACGACCCTACCTGTGCGCCAGAAGTCATGGTGACTCGATCAGATCACGAGTACGACCAGTACCATATAATATATACTGCATTAACTAGTCATCCATTGGTGCTATGTCTTTCGAGTCTTTCTGGTTTTAAAACGTGATCAGCTTCAGGCCACGACTTAGTTAAGTGCACACACTCGTCAGTCGTCAGGCGATGAGATATCCTCCATGATTTATCATTTATGTACTCCATGATGCAGCTCTCAGCATGTAGCCATCCATCATATCCATTTATAATTTATGTGGTGCCCTCTGGCAGACAGACTGAATATGTCACAACTCCTAAAGAACACATTTCCACTTGATTGTGTAAAGATTAATTACTACCTAATATTGTGGGAGAACACTAGTCAAGTGCTGAATCCACCATGTTTCGTTTTCAGGGGTGGTATTGGTGTGCCTGTCTGCACCTAATCAAGGTTGGTGGACCTTCTCTTCCAACTTGTCTGAATCTAGCTTCAGTTTTCTGAAAGTTCAGGGGGAAAAAAAGGAAAATTGCAAGGCAACCACCGATCAAGCAACCAAAAGGAAGATTGCAGACTTGCATGAGAGCATCCAGGATTTGATGGTGATAGCGTTGGGCTTTGCTGGTTTCTGGTAGTACATTGGCATAGCTTGTACTACCATGATCTGTGGGCACTGATGGTCAGCAGCTGCCACACGTACGGCAAATCATGGCGTTGTGCTTGCCACTGTGGCCTGGTCACCGTTGTCAAAATTCTAGATCTGTAATTGAGGTAGCCGACAGCCAAGGGCGTTTGCCTTTGGCGTTCTGGTGATGGAAAAAAAATAAGGCCTTGGAATGGAAGCATTCTCAACGACCATCATGTCTGTTCTCAAGACTTACAAGCGTTCTCAACGACCATCATGTCTGCTCTGAAGATCTACCACACAGTCGGCGACATGAGGTCAAAAGATAGCTCCTTTTTGCATTTGGTAGCTTTCATCAGTCAACTTGGGGTTGGATCTCTTCTGAATTTTCGAAAAAACTGAGGACCTTGAGGCTTGATCATTTCTCTGGTTTTGGCCAGGATCAGTCACAGTCTCCTGCATTTTAGCTGACCATACAGCTCAACTTTCACGGCCTACGCTAGCTCAATCTTTTCTTGGTTTGCTGATCCATCGGATTCTAGGTGCATGGGTGCAACAAGCCAGTGTGCATCAGTACTTTGGAATTCTTGCTAGAAAAGTTGTCCTGATGATCAAACCATGCCCACTACCGAAGCAAGGCGATGACATGACCGAACAACAACAGCAAGTGCTGTCTAATGGTGAGGGCACTCTCAGAAATGATTTTTTTTTCTGTTCATGGTAGCACAACTGTTCTTGGTGAAGGTACAGGAGAGAAGCACTACTGTGCCATTCTGCTCATGTGATATGTGAAGTTACAAGAACTGACAAATTGACTATCAGCAAGGTGCTTAATACAATAACCTGAATCAATCTCCAGAAACTACTAGACACATGGAGCAGAGCTAAAAAAATGGCATCCAAGTAACCAATATAACCTTGTTTTCTCTCCTGTTCAGACTCTGGCATGCACTCTCATGCTAGAGTACTAACCTACCACTGCTTAGAGACAAGAGTGCCATCTAGTTGATCATGACTCACATGCACACAAATTGCCTGAGATTTGGTTTCACTCACTGTCAATCATGATGGCAGCATCCATTTTTATTCCCACCTCTCCTTTGGAGGAGCCTTCAAGGACAGAGTTGGATGGATAGACTGGTAGGTCCTGGTCTTCCTTGCAGCTCAATATTACATGGTGGATCAGGTTCTTCCATGATAATCTTTATCCTTGTGTTAGGTCATGTGGCCAACTAATGAATGTTAAGTACTACAAGAAGAGTTTTAAATCCAAGGCTTCTGATGCATTTGCAGCCAGCACAATAATGCTCCACTATCCAAATTTTTTGGCTAAACAACTCACCCTAGTGTTCTTAGAGAGTCTAAATATGATATTTTTTTGATAAGATATGAGATGAAGCTATGCAAGTGGTTTCCATTTTATTCCCTTTTTTTGAAAAAAAAAGAGCTCAATGGGTTTACTAACAGATGGGCCTGAAATGGATTGGGCCGAAAGCCCATCCTTCGGCTGAGAAGTTTTAGGCCCATTCAGTTTCGTCGCGGGCTTCACGTCCGCGAGCGATGCGGAGAAAGGCAAAAATTTTCAGCGCAAGGCGGCGCAGGATGGCATTGGCTCGCCGACTTTGTCGTCTTCCACGCCTTCTCCCCCTCGCCGCCGCCGTATCCGGCGCCGCCGCCAAGCCCCACCTTGCGGGAAACCCTAGCCCCGCGCCGCTCCTCGCCTCCTTCTACTCCCCGTCGCCGGCGCCGTCGACGTTTCCCTCTCTGTCCCGCCACTTCTCCACCACCTCAGGTATCCCCCGTTCCCCATCTCCCCCCTCCTGCTCCCTTCGTGGTTTCTGGACTGGAATTTTTCTTGTTTTTTTTGTTCTTGCAGGCGATTCCAGCATGGTGGTCGTCGGCTCGGCGGAGTCCTTCGCCAGCATCCTCTCCAAGGTGGAAGGTGCGACGCCGATTCCTTCCTCCTCGCCCCCACCTCTTGCTGTTGCTAGTGTCTCGGTGGTAGGATTAGGATGGATGCACGGATTCATTCTAACATTGTAATTGTGATGGATGTTTTGCTTTTGCAGCTGACAAACTCCCAGCCGTGTTCTACTACACGGCGGTATGGTGTGGCCCGTGTAAGTGCTAAATATTAATGCCGAAGATTGCTTTTGGAGTGGGTGGGGTGTTAAAGTTTGTTGTTTGGTATTTAGGCAAGGCAATGGCACCTGTGATTGCAAAGCTGAGCAGCAAGTATCCCAAGATACCTGTTTACAAGGTTGATATTGATATGGTATGTGGGTGAATCCATGTTTTTCTGCTGCAATGACATGCCAAAATACACCGCTAAAATGTGCATTGTTTGGATTAAAATTGCAAGTTTTATGAATTATACGCTCGTCCATAGTAGAAAGCATGAAACTTGTTCACCAAGTATCATTGCATTGTGATCTATGCTGAAATTTCATAGTTGTAGGTTTGGGTTGTGCTCTGTAGTATTGAGTAAACTATGATGCTTAAGACTGCAATACCAGTGATTTTTGCCAATACCATTCTTTTAGTGGAAAGCCTCAATATTTGCTTGCCCAGGTTTAGCACTGCCAATGTTCAAGTATGGAAGTACATGTACTGATGTACTGATGTGTTTGTAGCAGGCAGACTTTATGAGATGTTGAATAGTTGTTTGGGATTTTTTTTCATTGGAAATATATGTAATACTGATCTGTGAGACTGTTAGTCAAGTTGGTGTGTAGTTCAGAGTTTTCCCAGCTTTGTGTTGTCAATTTTGTGATTACTAACACTATGAAAATATGCTACACGCTGTCTGGTTCTATCATTCAATGAGTGAAATACTCTAGGACTCTAGTCACATCACTTCGTACAATTCTCAGTACATTCAAAGATGAAATGTGTTTCAAGAAGGCTACCCATTTTTTTATGGTTAAAATAATAATTTTACCTTTATGCCCATCCTCTGACTTGTTTACTGATAGATGTTTTTTTCCTGTGTTGGTATTGCAGGATGGAGTTGGAAACAAATTAAGTAATCTAAAAATATTTTCTGTGGTAAGTTGCAATTTTATAACTGTAGTCCATGTTATTGTGTTGTCATTTTTGTAACCTACCTTGTTGCACAACTTCTTTCAAGTATATGGATTTTTTTGTTGCGAACATGTTCACAGTTGTATGGAAAGATGTTTCTTTTCTGTCTAATGTCGTCACTCATGTTCTAATTTTTTTTATCTTGTAGCCAACATTCCATTTCTATCACCAAGGTCAGAAGACTAGCGAGGTAGTTGGTGCTGATGTTACCAAACTTGAAGCTACCATGGAAAGTCTTCACAAGTAAGAAATTCTATTTATGCTGTTCTTTTGTTGACTCTACTGTTAAGTGGACAAAAATACAGCAAATCTGGCCAATTAAATTGACTCCTGTAATTACAAAACAACAAATCTTGGTTAAGTTGCCTGAATGATAAGATACACAATGTGTCCATCATAAACTTGCGTCCAGCACTTACTGAAGTGCCCCTGAATCCCTGATATTACTTGGTTGTTCTACAGGCAGCTATAGAAGTTGTGGAAGAATATGACCTGGAGGTGATCAGATCTTTTCACGTTCCTCGCTTAAGTGAGGAGGCTGTGCTTGTGCTGCTCCTGATTCCTATGGATGTGTTTGACATTGATATTTCTGAAACTTTTACCATATTTGGGTTGATAAATAAGAGTGGCTGCTGTGCATTGGACATCGATTTTATTTAAGACAACGTTGTACAGACTGAACTCAGTCTACCTTAGTATCAAACTATTAATGCATCTTTCTATTTGGGTGCAGCTCTGCTTCTTGGGCTAGACTTTTACAAAGTATTGGCCTTCGTCATACATAACTCAACCCTTGCAGTGTTTTTGGACGTTGCGATAGCCCAACCATTCCAGTTTTTTCGTCTACCAGTCTGCTAGAATTCCATTTTCTTCTTGAAAGAGGTCCTCGTAGTGACTGTACAGTGATCTTGCTATAGGTCTACATGTTAGTGATAAAGTCATGTTAGCTCTAACTATCTCATTTATTTTTTTAGTCTAGAGAGCTGTCTTGTAGTTCAGTAGCTGAGCCAGTTGCATCTGAAGTTTGATCGTGCTCTTGCTTGTGTCCACCATCTCAAGTTGCTCCCAAACGCCATGCACAGGGGAAGGAAACATATGCCATTGCCAAATTAGCCTGCACATATCTGGTGCTAGACCTGCTTGCTTCTCCTCCCGATCAAGCCGAGCCCATCTCCTTGCACGCACACTGTACACGCATGCAGCTCGGCAAGCATCCAATGGCAACAGTAGTAGCCTGTGTCGCCTCTGGGTTGGCACAAGTGCAGCAGCAGTAAGCTAAGCTGCGGAGTGCAGGCTGCTACATGGATGCATGCACCGGCCATGGCGTCTGTCCCCCGAGAGGGCTGGCGACGCGATGCGTGTCTCCCGCCCATGTGGCAGCGCCGCTTCTGCCGGCCGGCGTCGCACTCGCACATGGTCGCCCAGCCTTTCTTCTCTTCCGGCCAAATGTGAGACTTTTGCCAGAAAGCCAGTCGCCGACGCCGATGAAGTTTTTATTTTTCTTTTTACAGACCGGTGGCGACACCGAAGACATTTTGATCGTGAAGCTCTCGAGTGTAGCCGGCGAGTCCCCAGTGCCATTGTCACGGATAAGAAGTGGGCCAGGCCTGTGAACAGTATCGCGGGTACTGTTTATGTGAACAGTACCCGATACTGTATCAGTTAGGATAAAATCTGTTTTAATTAATTAGTTAAGATTCCAAATTAAATCAGGTTGGTTATAACAGATTAGATCAAAGGGTCGGGTCTTGTGCCTATATAAACAGGACCTAATTAGGAGTCTAGGCGTCGAGTATTTAGTTTGGCTATTGCCTTCTTGTATCCTGCCTCTTCGTCGTGTCGCCGCAACGGCGCCGCCGTGACGAAGAGGTTTAGGCCCTCGGCCAACTAGCTCGCTTCCTTATCATTTAAGAAGTTTAGTTCCTTCTAATTCTACCGAAATCCCTGCCGGTGACAACTTGGTATCAGAGCTGATCGATTCAACTTCCGTTGCCATGAATTCAATAGACGACACCGGATTAGGGTGTGAGGTGGAAGAGACATTGAAGGCCATAATGAAGCGTTTAGACGCCATCGAAGAAAGACTACTGTCAATCCAAAGTCTAGAGGAAAGGTTAACAGTACTAGAGATTTCCGTTCGGTCCCCTCCTGGACGCCAAGAACTTCCGGTCGCCTGTGTTCCTGCGCACATGCTTGAGCAAGGCTAGGACGGCGGGCGCACAGACTTCCGCCAAGTAGACCGCGGAGAGGAGGTGGACCAGAGGGGTCCCCTGCCTCACAGCCAGGAAAGCAGGCACCGAGTTGCTCGCAGCGGCGGGGACGATGACTTGGGATCAGATCCACCGTCGCGCCGCTAAGGAGGAGGGCGGCAGGACCCAGACCAGTCGCCGCACCGCCAGGGCAGAGGGCGGCAGAGCCCTGAGCCGCCGCCGTGCCACCAGAGAGGAGGGCGGCGGAACCTTCACCGAGCCGCCACCGACAGTGACGGCGGCCAGGGGGACCTGCCGCCGCGCCACTGGGGAGGGGGCACCAGAACCCTCACTGGCCCGCTGCAGACCCCTGCACGATGCGACACCGTTGTCGGTCACCGCTACTCTGCACAGCGCGACACCGCCAGTGTTTGGTGCGTGGGCTGTTGCTTCCCCGCATGAAGTGGTGCCGTCGACCGTTGTGGCCGCCGCCATTGTCTGCATCTTTTCCGTACTGTTTCTGTCTCCGACCAGATCTTCGTCATCGAAGTGGTGGGCGACAGCGGGGAAGATGACTCAGCAGCTCGAGGACGAGTTGCATTTTTAAGGGGGTGAAGTGTCATGGATAGGTAGTGGGCCAGGCCCATGAACAATACCGCGGGTACTGTTCGCGTGAACAGTACCCCCGGTATTGTAGCAGTTAGGATAAAATCTGTTTTGATTAATTAGTTAAGATTCCAGATTATATCAAGTTGATTATAGCAGATTAGATCAAAGGGTCGGGTCTTGTGCCTATATAAACATGACCTAATTAGGAGTCTAGGCGTCGAGTATTTAGTTTGGCTATTGCCTTCTTGTATCCCTGCCACTTCGCCGCGTCGGCGCAACGGCGCCGCCGTGACAGAGAGGTCTAGACCCTCTACCAATATGGTGTTTGAGTTTTAACTCACCGGATGCAAAAGGTGTACCTCATTATGGTTCCATAGAAACAAGAGTTTGGCTCATGTTGTGAAGTAACTAATGATGTATTAGTATATGATTAACACATATTAAATGATAATAAGACATTTTAAATAATATTAAGAACTATATGATGGATTAATAATTATAACAAAATAGTTATATATATAAATATCATGTCGATTAATTTTTATTTAACGCAACATGCAAGCAATAAAATACCATCTTACATTGGTCAAGTTAAACAGAATGCAGGTAACTAAACAAACATATATCACATGCATCAAGTTTCTTTGAGTTGAACCTAACTCGCTGATATGAGTCGGGCCACGCAAATACCAGCAACCAAATGCCCTCTACGACAAAAAGAGAGAGATACAATAGTCAACATTTTTTATTAGATCTCAATTTCTTAAAAAAATATTTCCTCCCTTCCATACATAATATTGTAATTTAAAAATAAATTTGATACAACACATCACAACGAATCTGGTGTCACTATACTACACGTATCCATTGGTGTCACTATACTACAGTGATTCATTGTACTATATTATGTAAAATTCAATCCGGTTATTAAAAATATTACGGTAGGGAGATAGTTCAAAAATTCTTTATTTATTTATATTGTAAGACGTCGGAGCCGTTAGTTGGTAGGACAGAGAGTGCCAAACGGGCTAAGCCCGGCCCTAAAAAGTGCTATAGGTATAGTGCTAGTGTCGGTCCGACACTATAGGTAGTGTAGTGCGGTAGTGCCTGGGCCGCTACCTTGACTCATAGTGCTGACACAACACGACACAACACGATTATTAAGTCGGCACTATAGCGGCACGACATCTCATCTCGCTTCAGCGGTTCAGTCCATACAATATCATATCTAGACTGTTCGTTCATAATAAATGATCTGAATTTTCTCGCTGTAGTGCCCGTGCTAGCACTAGCCCGTTGAGCCGATAGTGCCATAGTACCGGCACGGCACAACTAAGCAGTCTTAGTATCATGCCTGGGCCACACCTTAGGCACGATGACACAACACGATACTATTATGGTATAATGTCTAATAGTATCGTGTATAATAGTACCGTACTTAATAGTGCTGGTGCTACGTTAGCGACAGGCCGCCCGTTTGGTAGGACGGGGTCAACAATTTTAACTGGATCTCACTGTCCCCGACAATGTGGGCCCATTTAACCGTCGTAACCTATGGGAGCACGACTCGACGGAGCGAGCCCAGCAAAGAAACAACTCCGGCCCCACATGTCAGCGCGGAGGGGCCCACCGTACGGGCGATATGGCTACGCGTCACATCCTGGATCGTCGGCGGCTGCGGCCACATGGCAAATCCTTTCTTTGCTATCGAGAGTCACATTCTTTCTGTAACCCGTCTCCGTCTCACGGTCACGGCTCATCTGCAAACGCAGCAACAAAATTTTGCGGAATTTTCTTGGAAATTAGTCGTTTGTTTTCTTGAAATCCCGATTTCCTCTGACCTCAGTCATACTAGCCAGATTACGATCAAAGTTCAGCTCACAGCCAACGAGTTGATGGGCCGTTCTTGGCGCAGTTTCTCGAGCAATCAGGGATCGATGTGTGGGCTTCAGCTCAGGTCAAAACGTCACAACTGGTTGCACGGCTAGCTCCATCAGTTTGTTTCCAGTCTTCCAACTGTTTTGTTCAGTCTGACACGTACAGGTCTTAGTAGTTCATGAATTTGTGTTACAGTTTCAGTCAAGACGGTTTCGGAAGCTTAAGCTTTTGAAAAACAGGCTTAGCTCGTTCAGTTTGTTTCCAACTTTTCCCCTGTTTTGTTCAGTCCTGATACAGATATGATCTTAGTTTGTGAAATTGTGTGCCAGTTTCTGTCAAGACGACTTCAGGAGTTTAACATTCGCAAAAACGGTTTGTGAGTATTTAGCTTCTAAAAAACTAGAGATAATAATTCATATGTTGATTCTTCATCTATTGAGCTTTATAATCAGAAATAAGAATCTTAGAGACAAACCTATATATATAGACCTGTTTATGGAGTTAATTATGAGAAACGCTCTTGGAAATCTAGATAAACTGATGTTTTAAGTTTACGAGTACTAATTTACTTTAAGATTTTATAGCTATCGAGTTTCAAAATCTAAAACATTAGAAATATCATATAGCGCGGCAGCAAATAAACCAAACAACCAGTTTCACAGCTCAAAACAAGAATCTACTTTCATAATCCAAATCCAAAGCTCTCCCGGCCCTAATAGCCCTAATGGAACTCGATAGATAAAGAATATGAAAATGAACTAGAAATAAAAAAGAAACACTAGTTTTTTTCGACAGTATTATCAGTGCTTATTAGATAGTCATCTATTGCTTCATAGAATCTGAATGTTTGAGCTAGAGCAGATTCATCATTCATAGCAAACAGCACCTGAATATCTGAATTCTGAATCAGGTTACTGTACGATCGAGTAAAAGCCACATGCATGGCGCTAGCTAGCCTGAAACGGCCACCACCCTAGATAGGGCGTGCCGGAAACGAGCTCCGGGACAAGCCTGCGCCATGACACACACACCCCCCTTGCACTTACTCACCTACTCGATCGATCCATCCATTCATCACATGCATGTAGCAAGTACAACCAGTCGTAGCACCAGTAGTGGTAGTAGCTATCCATATATCCCAGTAGCTAGCCAACACGGCCCTGCATTATATAGCTGCATGTGCTAGCTACCTGCATGCATCGTATCAATGCATTCGACGTATCGACATGGCTGCCTCTTGCTACCTACCTACCTGCTTGCACCGATCGATCGAGCAGCAGCATATGCCGGGCGAACCCCTCAAGTCACAAGCTTGCTTGTCGTTGCACTTGCTAGCTGCCTGCATGGCTGCATGCATGCATGAGCTTCTTCTACGCAACAGGTGATTTCATTCGTAGCTATAGTCTATTACTTCTCATCATGCAATTTGGGCGCATTTCTTCGAAATGAAAGGATGATTGTGATGAACAATTGGCACAGTGGGGCGCACATGTGGAATGAATGGATGGATAATACTCTGAGTGCTGTGGCACATGCTGAAAACTGGGTATAGTAGGCTAAGGAGGGATATATATATATATATATATATATATATATATATATATATATACAAATGCTATTCTACACCGACGTGGAATGGAGGGGATGGGATTGGGTGGGAGGTGGGCACGATTGGGATGATCGGTGTAGAATAGCATTTACACCCATAATGTAGAATAGTGTTCCCGTATATATATATATATATATATATATATTTGCAGCTACATGGGCGCAGGAGATGCGTCAGAGTGGGCATAAAAACGGGCAAATTTGGGCGGTGGTTGAGTGGGTTATGCATGCCCACCTGATGACAGAGATGTGTGCACTAGCTAGCTAGCACACGTGTTAATTAGAGAAACTGCCAACTGCTAGCTAGCTCCTGATCCACAAACTGAATGCTGCAAATGCCGGCCGAGTCAAGCTGAACTAAATGGGAAAATGAAAGTTGGCATGAAATTAGCTGGGCAACTGATGATGTTCCATGCTCCCACTAATCTAGTAGCACTTTTGGGTCAAAGCGTCGAAGAGAAACTCCAACAGTTCAACTACTCCTAGCTAGCTGGGTACCACAAGACCAAAAATTTATCGAATGGAGTCACTGCACGGCTGTAAAAATTTGCAGGTAGCTCGTACGTACGAAGGACCGTACGAAGGGCACTGCGCCGTGGAGCAAAAAAGCTCGAAGAAAGCGTCGCTACCGTCCAAGAAACTGGGAAAATGCAAAGGGGGCTTCGAAATTGCAGCTGGGCGAAAAAACGGCCGCATAAAACAAGAGCCAAAAAGCTAACACGCAGTAGTGCGAGCAGCGACGAACACCCGCAACACCGAGAGCTCAGTTTCTTCTTTCTTCGTTAGGAAGAATTAAGTAGCTAGCTGGTGCAGTAGGGCATGCAGCAGAGCACAGATCAGTGAGGCGCCAGAAGAATTTAAACGGAGAAAGAGAGGCTTGATATATAGTCCAAGTCTCTCCTCACAATATTATTGTGTATTACAATTCCATCATGTACTGGTTTAATAATACTTGTAATCTTGGATAGTCGAAATGTATGTGTGTCTGCTCTTGGGGAGATGTCGTTAACTTAGACCGTTTGTCTGACGACGGTCGAAGAATGTTTGATAATTGATATCCGATCGGAATGCAATGCAACGTAGGTAAACAACATGTGTGTATATAGGACCAGCTTTGTGTTCTTGCGTGCCTGGTTAGGACATTTGGTCAGATGAATGGTTGAAACTGTGATTTGCAATCGCCAGCGAGACTCCAACACCTCGTCCTCGTGACCAGATCGACAAAGCCGTAGAAATGCCTTGCTCCGGTGCTCGGCCTGCTTTGAAAAGCAGCCCCGGTTGATTGGAAACATCTATCTACTCTCTCAGTCTCAGTGACAGTTTTTCCTCTCGAGCTTACAGAATTCTGCAAATCCTGACACACACACACACACGACCAAAAGGATCAAGAGAAGGAACCAAACCGGCGATGAGAAAAAAGGTATCCTTACGAGCTCAAAGCGCAGGAAAAAAAACAGATTTTTTTACCCTCCTCCCCTGCAAAAGCAACTTTGCAAAAAGGAAAAACAAGAGTAAGGGTGTGTTTGGTTTGGAGCTGCTAAAGTTTAGTGACTAAATTTTAGTTCCTTTTAGTCCTTAAATTGCCGGGGGACTAAAGTTTAGTTCCTAAACTTTAGCCTTTTATTTCCCAAAACCTTGCTAAAAGGGACTAAAAGTACTACTTACCTCTCAGCTATCACCTTTATTTAGTCCTTTAGTTCTTAGAACCACTAAAACCATAAGATTGTAAATTTGTTTCTTTCAGTTAATACTGCATAATTAATAAGTTTCAGTTAGCTCATCAACATTATCCAATCAACGTATATTAAATTAGAGCTAAGAATTTAGGCTACTAGTTTATTTGCAGAGTGTTGGAAGTGGCTAGATATTATACAAAACTTTGGCAGGAGCAGTGCCTAGATGCAAAAAGGCCCTGGTATTATTGGGGATTTGGAACGAGGTCCCCGACACTTGGACCGTGACGCCCAATTGGTTCTTTGACCGGCGAACTCATGGTGTCCCCTTGACGCCATGAGCCACACAAGCGATGGCTCTCCTGCCCGCCTCTCGCTCTATATATACACCGCCATGGACTACTCCTCCTTGAGCTCTCAATTCTCCCCTTTAACTAGTACGATTACAAAGCAGCGATCTTGTACTCGTCTGTACATACGCGCACACCCCCTGGAGAGAAAGGAGGAGGTCGGCCAGGGCGATGGGGATGAGGCCGGGATGGGTGGGCGGCCTGGTGGAGGAGAGCTTCTTCGTCGGGTGCTCGGCTCACGAGAGCCGCAAGAAGAACGAGAAGAACATCTTCTGCCTCGGCTGCTGCACCAGCATCTGCCCCCACTGCGCCCCCGCCCACCGCCACCACCCTCTCCTCCAGGTAACACTCCTCCTCCTCCTCCGCCGCCGCCGCCGCCGCCGCTAATCAAATTACCATGCCATGCATGCGTCCTCGTCAAACAGCATATCTAATCTCATAATCTTTCCCATGGAGACGCGATACTGATTCCAGCATACGCGCATGCATGCCTGCCTGCCTCGTAGCTTGCATGTTCCGCTCGTGTCCGCGATTAATTACTTCTTGAATCGTTACGGTGAGATTATGCATGTGAATTCTCTGCGTAGAAACCGAAAATTCAGCGGCTTTTTGATGTTCTGAGAAAAAAAGGAGAGGAAATTCAGTGGACTTGTGGGTGTCTGAGCTAGGAAAGATTTGCATGTAGGCTTGTACTTAAAAGAAACACACTAGCCTGGCCTAATTCACTAGCCTTTCCGTGTTGGCTGGTTCGAGCTGGAATGGGGAGATCGAAGCGAGGAGGAGCTAGACGCATCGATTTCGCTGTCAGGCCATGCTAATTGTGTTTTGACCATGCTAATTAACCCCCAACTAGGGTTTAGGAGATCGTAAGTACGTCATGGTGATTAATTGCGGCGGTGCTCTGTGCTAAGCTAGGTCGCATGGGGTGTCTCACTTGAAACCACTTGCGAGCTCTCGACCCTTTTAGAACCCCGTGCCCATCTCTCGTCTTCTTCATGTCGTTTTCCGGGCTTCGTCTTGTGCTGCTGCCTGCGCGGCGCCCACTCGGTTAATCACACCGGTAATTGATCGTCAGTGAACCGCCGTAAGTTAGATAATCGAGTGGTTTTACTTTTACCGTCTGCTCTGCTCCGGAGGGGAGAATTGGGAAGGGTGAAACCGAGAGGAAGTTACCGCGCCTCGGCCATACGCCTGAAATAAGCGTAGTCTTATAATTAAGCAGAGTCCCATCTCGCCGCGGCATGTCTGCATCTTCCCCCCCATTCCGGTGCTTCTTTCTCTTCAACCTGCAAAAGTTACAGCAGCAGCAGGAGCAGCTGCAGCTGCAGCAATGGCCAGCTGCCCAGCACAGTCGCCACCACCTCTCCTCCTTTCACTGCGGTAACAACAGTTGTTTTCGGGTTTTTTCACCGTTCTGACGCTGTGCTTGCTACCTCCCTGCCTGCCCTTGGTGCCGTCTCCTCGCAGCAACAACTGAAGCTGAACTGGACTGGATTGGACTGAGCTGAGCTGAATTACTCCGAGCTCTACAAATGGCTAGGGTTATCCAGATTGTTTTGCCATGTATAGCAAAGCACCTTTTGCTGATCTTGCTCTCTCTCCCTGCAAAGATAAGACGACGCCGGCCAGTTGGTTGATAAATAGATGGGCATCTCCTGGAGCTATCCTTCTCTCTATCCATCTATCTATCTATCTATCTATCTACACAGCGATAGCTGTTAAGATCGCAGCCGTCACAGTGGAGTGCAGAACTACAGAAGTAACAGAGCCATTGGCGAAGTGCGCAGTAAAAAAAGCGGCAAGGTTTTACCATATCTGTGCGTGGTAAAAGACGCTGTCGTCTTACCAAACAAGGCCTCAGCACTGTCGCTTAGGCTTTGCCCGCATATACACACATATATATAATCCTAGCCTGCATGCTGCTACTGTCCAAAGGAAGCCATGGCGACACTGTTCATTCATTCAGGCCACAGGATCGATCGATCGATCGATCCATAGAATGCGAGAGGCCTCCTGTGAGTGGCTAGCTATAGCTTTTTACCAGCGGTATCTTTCTCTCCCTTCCTTTCTTTTTTACAGTGAAAGCCCGTGTTAATTTGGGTTTTTTACCTTTCTGCCCTCGGGTCGCGCTTCCCGAGGGCGCCGAGTGTGCAGGGGTAGTCTGGTAATTTTAGGGTCTCCCACGATGCGGATGACGACGAGCCGCCGGTCAAAGCCTCGCAATTATTACCGGGGGGAGCCAAATCCACTCGGATAGATAGAGTTGAATGGTTTTCCTTTTCTTTTTTACCTCGTCGCGTCCCGTCCACACGTTGCGATGAACAGAGCGAGTTCTAGAAGATTCCGTATGAATATACCATGTGCGTATGAATATACGGCATGCTGAACTTGCCGTACGTATATGTGTGTGTAGGTGAGGAGGTACGTGTACAACGACGTGGTACGCCTGGAGGATCTGGACAAGCTCATCGACTGCTCTTTTGTTCAGGTAATCAGAAACTAGTAGCACAAGATAATATTTATATATACATGCACGGCAAATCTGAAACTCTTCCGGTTTTGTCCAAGATGTAAGTAATTAATTAAGCTGATGAGATTAATGTGGCGATGCAGCCGTACACGATCAACAGTGCAAAGGTGATATTTCTGAAGCCAAGGCCACAGTCGAGGCCATTCAAGGGCTCTGGCAACGTCTGCTTGACATGTGACAGGATCCTCCAGGAGCCCTTCCATTTCTGCTGCCTCTCTTGCAAGGTCTCATGGTCTTCCACCCAAAAAAAATCCGTCTTGTTTATACTTGTGCCATGATCGAGATGGTGAGCTGATGCATGCGCGTGCGTGCGTGCATGCATGGGTGGATGGGTACGTGCAGGTGGATCACGTGATGATGCAGGGGGGCGACCTGTCAAACATCCTCTACATGTCCGGCGAGCCAGACCACGCCTGCTTCCCGCGCTTCGAGAACCTCCGCGTGGACGGCGGCCCGGACCACTGCCGCCTCCTCCCCGACGACGACGACGTCGAGGACGGCGGCCATCACCAGGTGATGACCCCCAACTCCATCCTCGAGGACCCCCTGCAGCACCACCACCAGTTCTACGGCGGGAGCGGCGGCGGCTCCAGCAACCCCCGTCGCGAGGCTGCCGCGGCGCCCTCCGCCGGCGCCGACGTCCCGAGGAAGAAGAAGAGCGGCGGCGGCGGCGGCGGCTTCTTCCCCCAGATCGTGCTGTCACTCAACAACAGGAGGAAGGGTGCACCACACAGGTCGCCACTCGCCTAATCACCCCCAGCTGATCGATCGATCTCAGCTTGCATGCAACGATCATTAGTACAGATAATCGTACACGTACCCCCCTATATATGTTCCACCATTAGGTGCTATATTAGCTGTTAATTACGTACCTTAATTGTAATCCACCTATGATTAGCATTGTAGAGAGAGAGAGTGAGTGATCTTCGGGCGTTAAGTTGCAGCGTTTTGACGAGACAATGAGAGGAGAGAGAAAGAGAAGCAGCTGCTAGCTTGCAGACTCCCCTGTTACAAGTCTAGGTAGTCACTGTCCTGTGGGCCCCCGGATGCAGGGTCTCACAAGGTGGCAACCAATTTTGTACTTGTTGTAACTGGGCTTACGACGTTTGCTCGCATGCATGTGTACACTTCCACGACTATATATATAAAAAATATATATAAATCAATTCGTCATCGTCAATCGTCTACTTAGTAATATATATAAAGCCATATTTGTTGCAGGTGGTGATGGATATAGTAATGGAGGAGGTGCATGGTTTTGTCGGTCCAGGGGCCATGCTGCATGCATGCATCCACTGCACCAATGGCCGGCTGTTTGTGGGTACGGCGTCCTTTGACCGGCATGCACGATGCATGGAGAGCCGACGAGCTCCCCAGTTGTGTGTCGCGTTAACTTGGAGAAAATGTTTCGCCAACCTTGGAGCGGATGCCGCCATGGTCGATCTCCCTCGCTACTCCTACCTGCATGCATGACCACGGTTGAGTTAGAAAGATATATATCGAACCTACGCACAAATGTTCAAATGCACTCGTCGTGCTGCTCCCTCCCTCTGGCCCAAAATTATCAGTAATTTTTGGGTATCGTTTTGTATAAAAATTAATATACCCCCTCTAGTTACTTATATAAATAGATTTAGATTTACCAAAAAATATAAAATATAGCTCATTGTATAATTTATGTACATTAAAACATAAAAACATGGGAGGCAACAGAATTATTTCAATTGATTTCTTATGATTTCGCCGTGTTAAAATCTTGTGGTACGATTTGACTTATGTTGGGAGATCGACCAAGTGGATGAAAGCTGTTCTTTTCTGGGGACTGGAGAAGTGTCGGCTTCTCTGGGAACTGAAGCCATGCATCATACTGTATCTCACACAACCTCAGCTCATATCCATCTCGATCTCGATCCCATTGATCGATGCGCACGCAGCTGGCAGCTCGATCTCCTACTTCCTTGTTTGCTTTTTAATTTCCTTGGGTCAACTCTCTTCTCCGACCGGATTCATACGGGGATTCGATTATATTGTTTAGATCGATCGAGCGGGAGTATGATTCTCGCTAGAGGAATACTTTTCAATTCTTACCCACACACCAGACAGTGAAATTTGTTGTATCTTGCTGCTGCTCTCTCCTTGGAATTTTTTTCCGAAATAATATTTTTTTAAAAAAAACAAATCTGTACGACGATTTTGAAGAATTACAAAAATGAGTACCAGTTGGTACTTGAAGTGCCGACTGATGCACATCAGCTCCAGTCGATACTTCAAGTGCCGACTGGATGCTACCTCCTATCAGATTCTGCCACGTCAACTCTAATCAGCACTTAAAGTGCCGACGGGAGCGGACGTGACATCCAGTCGAAACTTCAAGTGCCGACTGGTAACTACTTCTGCATTTTTTCAAAATCGACGAACAAATTCGAAATTTCTTTTTAAAAAATATTATTTTAAAAAATCTCTCCCCTTGTCTTGTCAAGTATAAAATGGTCCTTTCTGGTTTATGTGATGTCTTTGTTTAGCACATGAAGAAGGGGATGTGAGCTGTGATAGCACATGGCCTATTATCATTTTTCAATTAAGTTGGATATGCATGTACATGACATGAACATGGAAAAGGAGCTCCAAAGCATGGTGGATAAACAGTGCCCTAATGAACATCTTATCAATGGGGACACTTCACATTTAGTTCCCATGATTAGCAAAGGGGACCAAGAACTGATCTCACTCTCTCCTTTTTTAAAGAAGCATGGGACCAGAAGTGACACAAGGTCCTGTTTTTCTGGTTGCAGATCAGGAACAATGTTTTTTTTTTACAATTTCCCTTCTGATTTGATTTTAAAAAACTACAAAAAAATATGTATGAAGCTATTGTGTGTTCAAACAGGGCATCAAGAAGTCACAAATGGAAGGATATCGCTGAAGTTTCGTGTAGCCTATAAATTAATTATAAAACTAATTGCAGAATTCTTAGACTAATTCATGAGACGAATCTATTAAACCTAATTAATCCCCCGTGTGCACATTTTTACTGTAACACAACATTATCAAATCGTAAATTAATTATGCTTAATAGATTCATCTAATGAATTAGGCTAATGATTCTACAATTAGTTTTATAATTAACACATGTTCAGTCTTTCTAATTAGTATTCGAACATCCAATTAGCACATAGTTCCATACCATACCCTTTAATGTTACGGTATGCAGTTGCTAGCTGTCATTGTTAATTCTTGGAGTTCGTGAGGAGCCATGTTAACCAAACTGAACAGTCAGTCGTGAGCCCTTGAAAGCTGGAATCACTTTGGAATTCGCATGTTCCAAACTGTCATACACCATCATCATATCGCCGAACGGAGCGATGAATCCCATCCCTGGTAATCAATGGAGGGTTCCACACCTGTACTGAGCGAGCTAACTACAATTGCACCTGCAGCTCACATGTGCTTCTCTTCTTCTGTTTACCAGATCGAGGAGCTAGATGTTCAGATCTGCATGCACAAGGCAGCATCAAAGTCACACACACACACACTCGCGTCAGATGCTTCCAGCTTCGAGCAAGACGCCTCCTGTAGCTTGCGGCAAGCAAGGAGGAGTGGCGCAACCGCGCAAACCTGAACTTGGCGTCTCTTCAGACTGTTGCGACGGCTCATCTAGGGTATATATCTACCGGTCTACGTACAGAGATGCAGCTAGCGGCGGCCGATCGATCTTGCGTTCTCGCCACCACAATCCCAAACGGACCCGGCTGATGGCGACGAGCTGCAGCGACAGTACGTGCTGCTGCTACTACAATGAGCCTGACATGACACGCATGAGGTGACGCCCTGTTAATGCTAGCGATCGACTCCTATCATCTACACGTAGCTAGTAGCTACATAGTACATTAATTAGCTTGTTTTTTCTTCTGACGATCGCGCGCTGGATCGGATCGGGGAACCTTGATGGATCGTCAGAAAAAGAGAGCATCATATCTGAACAGGAACAGGAGTAGCGACGCAGTATGCTGGTCGTATGCTACGACTCCTACTTTGTTTGTCCGATCGAGAGGGAAGCTGCATGGAACTGCATGCAAACGGGGTTATGGGGATAACTGAACAGGGCCCTCCATATGCTCTTTGTCATGCTGCCCTGTCCGAGGAAAGCTGCACCGTGCGATTTATGCTCCGCGACAATTTTCTTCAGTTGTCGTTTTGGAATTTCATAGGTTGTCGTCCGTCGACGCCATGGCCGTCAGATTTCAGATTATTATAGTGTCCGAAAGACTGGCTACATCCCTCCGGCGCCACACACTAAGACCTAGCTACTTTGCGTGTAAGGAAATTATTGTGTTCCGAACAATCCTTAAAATATATTTCTTGTGACGATGACTCTGTTAAATCAAGCAGCGAGCGGACTCTGAATTAATTTCCTTTACAAGAGAAACAGATCGCTGCATGCATGCATGGACAGACAATTTCAGCATCTTTAGAGCAAAACAATCAGGGCAGGATCGATTCGAAGAACTGTATGATATGTAACAAGAGCTGGTAGTAAAGTGACGGATTGACGAGACACATGCATGGCGCGTGAGGTACGATCCAAGTATATGTCCTCTCCGGCATGTGTACGCCCATGTAGCCCATCAGCCGCTGCCGCCGCGCGCCCTCGCGCATGATGATGACGACGACGACGACGACGATCTCGAGACGAAGAAAAGATGAAGTGCTTGCTGCCAAGCTAGCAGCCAGCGCGCTAGAGTAGAGGCGTAGAGCATGGCGAACAGTGTGCATGCATGGACATGGCCTCGATCTGCCCGGCGAGCTACAGCAGTATTCTGTTCTGGCCACACCACGTAAACACACACTGTTTGCCATGCCTTGTCTTTTCATCGCAGCCTCCTCTCTCTTTCTCTCTCTTTCTCTCGTCTCCTTCTCGGGGGGACCCGCCGGTTAGTTATTGGCATGTTCGGCTAGCTAGCTGCCTGTTGCCTCCATGCCATGCACGCTCTTCAGAAATTCAGCGTGTGTGCGTGTGTGTGTGAGAGAGAGAGAGTTCATGAGATCGATGAGATGTGATCTTGATCTACTCCTAGTGTATTTTTAAGTGTGGAAACTGGGGCAGGCGTCGGCCGTCTTTTGATGCATTAACGTGGGCTAATGGCTATGGCTAGCTATGATTTGTCACTTCGGAGCTGAGAGATACGTAGGTGCCGTGCCATTTAGATCTTCGTCCCAATCTTGGTTGATTGCCCACGTTGCAAATCAGCTTGCTTCTTGTTCTTTAGTGGTGTGTGGTGTTGGGGGTTATCAACTCCCGGGTGTGAAATCATCGAGCAATCTAGTATCGGATCTTATTAAAATTTTAAAGTTGAATATGATTCGGTGAGAGTTCTCGTATCACATTTTCATTGTATGACTTTCAAACAAATTAGACCTATGTCTTTTCTTTAAAAAAAAAACAAAAAATATGACTGAAATAAAGTCAAGTCTACATGACCTTAAGAAAATTAAGTGTTACAGCTGCGTATAAAATATATATATAGTATGGGATGCCATATTATAGGAGGGAAGGAGCAGTATTTGTAGAAATTGAATAAAAGTTGTATATTACATCGAATTTTAATTTAGAAAAACACGGATTTAGCTCCACTCAAAATTGTACAGATAATAAGTATGTTAGTTTTGATCATGTGATGTAAACGAAACCAACCATGCATTTTGATAATAGTACGGTAGTTGTCCATATATATATAGGCATGCATATAGCAGCCATCCGTGCCAACATATGCCGGTGCATGCGTAGCATTTACCCTGGGCCGGCTTAGCCTAAAATGCAGGGGGACAACATCGATCGATTTATCGCTTTCAGTTGCAACCACAATAATTGGTCATTTGCACGCACAGCTCATGAGCACAATGCATGGAATGATATGATCATGTACCATCCGACCCCGGCCGGCCCCTTCTTGCATGTGTGGATCGAGCTGTAACCCTCACGCCGCGCGCCGCGCCGGCCGAAAGCGTGCATGCATGTCCCGGAGCGCGCGCGCGCATCATGCCATGGCAGCCCCGAGCCCCCGACACGTCGAGCGACGTCCACAGTTGTGCTCGTCAAACCACTGTTCCCTCGCCACGGCCCGACGACGACGACCCCAAGCAGCAGTATGCGCGCGCTAGTCTTATAGAAAAATGAGCTAAGCTGATGTTTAAGCACTAAGATCGTGTATGTGTATGCCTGGTTACGGAGGTGGTCACCGCGGTTTTGGACTTTTGATGGGTGGATAGGTACGAGTACGAGAGGGGCGTTGGGATCGGCGCGCGGCACGTACATACGTACGTGTACAAAATGGTCCCGATCTGGGCGCCCGACCGGCATGTCGCGAACTCGTCAAGTTGACCGCCATGCATGCAACGGTGGCCACACAGTACTTCCCAGTGGCGCACGTACGGCCATATCCGTCCCAGATTAATCCATCTGCCTTTTTTCTGGTGCTGTGTCTACTGTCTAAAGCTGTAATGGTCTTTCGTCGTACTGCTGCTACCCACCATTTCTTCCCGCCAGTAGCTGTTCGCCTGGAGTTGTGTCAACTGTCAAGCTACCTGTTGCACGCTGTCGTCTCGAGCAAGAGCAACCCAGCAAGGTGATTACAATTTACCATCCTTAATATGATAGGGGTACGATTGGAACAATGGGCACCATGCATGCCACCGGCTACTGCCCATAGATGGACCATGCCGCCGACGTGCCTTTGACGAGAAGCTCCCTCCGGTGCACTGTTGCCCTTGTTGTTGCCTCGTCGGTCTCGCCGCTCCTGCATAGCTCTGATGACTAGACTGTCCCGGTCGAAAATCATCGTGCTGACGTGAAAATACGAGACATCTTGTGGTAGCAACCACAGTAGAGTTATAATTCTTTTCGCACGCAATAAGTAAGAATAAATACGGAGTGAAAAGTTTCCGTACATTCTGAGAAAAAACGGAAAAGGAAGAGAGTTATGCTGAAACGGATAAGGAATAATCGAGAGCGGAAATGGAAATTAATTGTTTGAGCACAAACGAACGCATAACAAAAACAGAAATTTTTTTTCACGGTTTTTCTACTATATAAAATTTAACTTTAACTTTTTCATATTATATTAAACTTTAAACTATACTCTATTCGTAAAATATTAAATAAATTATTTTAAATTAATATATAATTATTCGCTAAAAATAAATAATATATATTCATTACAACTAAAATAAAACTTGTTTTTACTTTATTATATATATTTATCATTATTAATATGCGTGTAAATTGAACCTATTTATTGGTTTATCATACTTTCATATATTAAGGTTTTTTATAATTCCGATAGATATTCGGTTCCATATTCGTATCCGGTCCTTATTCAGTTCGTATTCATTTCCGGTAGTATCCGATTTTATATTAATTTCTGAGATATTCGTATTCGTTTTCATTTTCCTTGAAAAAAATACAAAAACAGATATAGTAGTACTCACACTACCGGGAAACGATTATTCGCCGAGTGCCAAAGTGTTTGCCGAGTGTAATATTTCGGGCACTCGGCAAAATAAAAACACTCGGTAAACAAATTATTTGCCGAGTGTTTTTTAAAAATACACTCGGCAAAGCCTTGATACTAACGGACGTCACAGCGTCGTGCCCGTGCGGCCAAATTTTTTTTTTCAGGTTTGCCGAGTGCTTTTTGAAAAACACTCGGCAAAGACACTTGGTTTGCCGAGTGTTTTTCAAAAAGCACTCGGCAAACATTTTTTTTAATTTTGTGTGAAATAATGTTTCAAGCCTATAAGTTATTTGCAATTTCATTTTAACTTGAAATTTTTTCTACACTCACAATACAACATATATTATATCTTGTAAAAATTTCATATTTTTTAGGTCAGTTAGCTATTTTTTATTCATTAAATATATTTCTAGGATTTAAATTGAAACAAGTGAAATTTGAACTACAAGTGCCTAAAATAATAAACAAAAAAATATAGAAAAATAATATTCATAATTGTTATTATATTTTGAGTTTTTATACACTAAATTTAAATAAAGTTTTAAAAAATAGTTTGCGACACTCTATAGACAACGTAGAACTTGATAGTTTTTTAATTCTAAAAAAATCAAATGAAATCCGAATAATATGAGATTTATCATGGTGTTATGATATGATACATAGATACTATGATAAAAAATTTAAAATGTTTTGATAAAGTTGTCACATAGAGTGTTTAGAAATTGGAGATTTAAAGAGGATGAATTAGAGTTTAGAGAAGAAATGAGATAGGTTTGAAAGCAAATTAATGATTGAATCTTTGTTTTAACTTGAATTTTTTTTGCATTCAAAATATGATGTATCTTATCCATTGTAAAAATTGCATATTTTTCTAGATCAGTTAGCTATTTTTTATTCATTAAATATGTTTCATTAAGTATTTATACAATTTAAATGGAAACATATAAAATTTAAACTAAAATAGCATGAAATAATAAAATAAATTATCGAAAAAAAATAATATTCATGCTTTTATACTATTTTTATGTATTATCCACTGTATTTTTATAAATTTTTTCAAAGAAAATAATGAAAAACAAATACTAACAAATTTGCAAAATAAAAAAAATGTTTGTCGAGTGCCATATTTAATACACTCGGCAAATAAAAATATTTGCCGAGTGTTGCACTCGGCAAAGTCATTTCCCGCTATTTTTTCATTTTCCCGCTTTTTTTTCACTCTCCCCCTCTTTAAAAATAATCCTTTCCCTTTCATCCCTACCTCTCCATTCCTCTCTCCTCCCTCCTCCCTCCACACCGTGCCTGCTCCTCCCGGCGCCGCCTCCTCCCCGCGCCGGCCGCAGCTCCCGGCGTCGCCTCCTCCCCGCGCCGCGCTGGTCGCCGCTCCCCGCGCCGCCCCCCGCGCCGGCCGCAGCTCCCGGCGCCGCCTCCTCCTCGCGCCGCGACGGTCGCCGCTCCCCACGCCGGTCGCCGCTCCCCGCGCCGGCCGCAGCTCCCGGCGCCGCCCCCCGCGCCGCCCCGACCCGGCGCCGCCTGCACCTCCCGGCGCAGCCCCGGCCACGCGCCGCCCCGGGCGCTCCGCCATTCATTTTTTTTTATTTTTCATGTTTTATTTTGCCGAGTGCTGAAACTATACACTCGGTAAACCCTCCGTCAGTTTTCCGTCCAAAATGTTTGTCGAGCGTCCAATTAAAAAACACTCGGCGAATTGCTTTTTGCCGATAATGGATTTGCCGAGTGCACTTTGCCGAGAGTGACACTCGGCAAACCCTTTGCCGAGTGGATTTTGGGATTTGCCGAGTGTTTGGGACACTCGGCGAACTCTGCTTCTCCCGTAGTGTCATTTCCATCCATTTCCGATCCGTTTTCATCCCTACCAAGAACTCAATAAGTAATGTCATAATCTCAACGGTTGGATAAGTGTGATCTATGACTTAGATTTGCCAACTCTTCACCCGATAGTAAAATATATAGGAAATTTGACCGTCATTGAGAAGGTAGCATAATTTTTAGCGTTAATTTTTTTACTAAGATATGAGGAGGTATCAAAATTAATGCTATAAATTAAGGTTCATGCTCAAGCGACTGAAAATAAAATTCCTCTGAAAATATACCGTGCTTACCAATAGTTTTTACGGCAATAAAAAAATCGGAGCTATGACTGTTTGCGCCCCGGAAAGGTAGCAGTGGTTGTGGCCCAGCAAGATGAAGATCTACTACGAGCTGAGAGGTGGCCGGCCACTTTGCTCGATCATGCGGCGAGCTATAGCCCACACAGTCACCTACCATATATATATATATATATATATATATATATATATATATATATATATATATATATATATTCATATGATATGATCAACTAACATTACACCACGTTTTGTTCTAATCCGCCACAGTTGTTGTTCGGACATGCACGCACACGCCCGCCTGCCAAATTATTGTTGCGCTCATTCACTGTCGCACGTGTGACAATAATCCTTGCAGAAATATAATTACGCCATGACGTACTCATATATCAACGTAACGTGCTTGTCAGATTGATTTGGAGCTAGCTAGCAGCCGATCGTGTTAACAGGGCAGTTCCATATGACATTGCAATCCATCCATATTGATGATTCAGGTGTAAGTGAATGCTGTCAAGCTTGTGCATTGAAGAGGAGCCCCTGCAGGCTGCAGGGTTTTGCCACTCTTGGAGAGGCATGCATGCAGCTGGATGCAACGAGCTAGCTGAACAACGGCAACTACTACTCCTAGTATGTAGCTGCATGCATGCATGGTGATGGTGGTGGCACCGTTAAGTTCCTTCCCCCCAATGATTGAAGTTTTTGCAGGCAGCATGCAAAGGCAAAGCTCTCAACGACGCTGCCTTTCTGCCTGCGCTCGCTTGTCCTGAAACCTGCGGAATCTATCACAAACAGCACCACTGCACTCTGACCGTCGTCGTCGTCCTGCGCCTCTCTCCTCTGACGGCCTCAGCTCGTCCGCTTTCCCCTACATCCATGTCAGCTTTACCACATGCAACCTAACCAACCAACGAAACGAAACAATCTATCTACCATGCATGCATGCGTGCATGCTAGCTACCCAGAGAGAGAGAGAGACAGGCCGGGAGCGAGCTGAGCGAGTACTTAGTAACACGTACGCCCCCTAACATTACCAACCTCTTATTAGCTAGCTCTCGTTGATTAATTCTTGTGCAGACTACAGTTGTTAGCACCAGTTCGTACGGACTACGGAGTAGCTTCAGATCTATAGTAAAGCTGACATGGATGAAAAATCCGATTTAATGTGATACTTGTTTGTTGTTTTAGATGTTAGTTTTGTAACTCCAGTTTTGACGAAAGATAATCTAGTAAAACGTAACTGGTAGGGTAGGGTAATAAAAATGTGTTTTTTTGTAACACAGATGAAACTATTCGGCATTTATTTGCTAGCAACATGTGGTAGTTGTTATCAATATGTTTTGGTTTGAAGTTACCGAGATCTGTGAAACATGTTTTTGGAAGCCTAGCTGACGAGGGTGGACTCAAAAACTAAGCTTCTTGTCATTACAGGCGTCTCGGTACTTTGTTGGGCTATTTGGATAAGCAGGAATGGTCTGGTATTAGATAAAACCCATATAATAACTTATCTGTAGGTACTTTTCAAAGGAACACGTTGGCTCAGACTCTGAGCTCAGCTTCAAAGAAGTGAAGATTATGCTGATTTAATAAAAGATGTCTGCCGATAGTTAGAGATGGTGGCTATATATGCAGATTTTTATTCATTACGGATGGAGGTTTACAAATAGGATTAATCTGTAACTCAACCTCTTTTTCCGCTTTCGTATCTAGTTTCGTTGGCCGAGTATCCATCCTATTCGATTTGGAAGTTTGTCTCTCCTTCGTTTGCAGTTGTATGTGCTGCTAGTAGTGTAAACTCTTGGCCCTATCCGGATTATTATTTTCCTTTATCGAAAAAAACTGATTAGAAAAGCTGAGCAAAACACAGCTATCAACTGGTGGTTGGTGACCGACCTAGCTAGAGTAGAAACTAGAAACTAAACATAGGAGCTAGCTAGCAGTTCAAGCTGCAAGAACACAACGTGCACAAGAGGTACGTGCTGTTAATTGTTTTGTTGCGGCGATGGATCGATCGATATGATACAGGGGAGGATCGGGGTGAATTAAAAAGGTAGGTAGCTAGCGCTGTGGATGGATCGGGAGGAGCCGAACAGGCGGTCGTCGCGAGCGCGCAGGCTTTTCCCCATCTCGCCGCGGGATCGACCGATCGGAGGACCACGGCGGCGGCAGACAGGCAGAGCCAGCGCGTGCAGAGCGTCAGTGAGGGAGCGACGAGATGAGATCAATAATGACAGCGGTAGACTAGTCGCTCGCTCGCTCGCTCGCTGCGATCGAGTGCATGCCTGGCCTTGCGTGATTGATTGATTAGTTCGGCGAGCCGGCCGGCCGGGCGGCGTGGCTTGTTGGACCATGGGTGGTGGTGGTGGTGGTGGTGGTCTCTGGGCGGGGCGCGGCCATGCATGTCTCCTCTGCCACACGCACTCGGGCCGTCCGTGCTCGGAGTTCTGGCGCGCCAATCGATCGTGCGCTTGACCGCGCATGATTGGGCTCTTGCATGCTGCGTGCGTGCAGTGACGCAGCTAGTAGCTTGCATGGGCTCTGCTTTGTTGCCTAGCTCAGCTCAGCTGCATGCCCGCCCGCCTGCATGCCTGCAAGGGAGAAAAACTACTATACTCATCTAGTAACTGGTGTAGTAAGTAGCTCGCTAGCGTCCAAGATGCTCCAGATTCCAGCCTGCTGCCTGCCTAATGCACGCACCCTAACAAATCGATGTACGTTGCAGCTTCTTGGTGTAATCTCCACGTACATATATGTATATATACAATACTGGATCATAGATGTCGTTGGTTGGAGATGGAGAGCTAGTACCCCAACAATAATGGAGAAGAAAGGTCGGAAGCGGAAGTGCAGATCGAGGTGGTCCAAATGAAATGGGCTCTTGCGACTTGCGAGTTGCTCTGCTGCGCCCCCACGGGTTGCTGCCTCCCGTTGGGGACTTGGGGTCTTCGTTTTCCTTTCTTGCAGGGGAAAGGGAGGCAGCTCAGATCTCCATCTCCTTTTGACCATTGGTCCCTCCTCCGATCCTTGACCCATCTGCAATCTGCATGCGTCGATCGCCTCCAGGCTCCAGCCCTCCAGTTCGTAACTTCTCCTTGGAAATTGTTTGGCCCATCACAAATCACCCTGGAAAAGAAGCCCACGGGAATGAATACGTGGCCGGCCACCGCCCAACCTGAGCCCAAGCACCCCTCCCGTCCGCCGTCGCCGTCGTCGTCTACTACACCCTGGAAACCCCGGCCGCCGCTCGCCGCGCTCCGGCCAATGTGCTGCTCGGTTCGTGCGTGCACGTGGCTGAATAGACGACACATCGGTACGTGTGGCGTGGCGTGGCGTTAGCGAATTGTACGTGAGCAGGACGCCGGAGCGGGCAATTCAGCTGGAAAGCGAGCGAACGCGGCGGCTCCGTTCGACGTTATCTTCAGCTGATTGGTTGGATTATCTTCACAGATATTTATAATATAATATCTCCGCTTCAATAATCACTCGTATCTAATTGTCTTTTATCACCTACAGAGACTCCAAATCATTCGCCCCCGTACGTGTCGTTTCTGCAGCAGCTAGCCAGTGCACTGTACAGATATGAACTCAACCGAGTGCAAACTGCAAAGTGCAAAGGTCTAGTCTAGGTCTGTATATATAAAGCTAGCTGCACTGTTACTTACTGTGTTGTTGCCATGAAGCAGTGCACAAGCTGATGTTACGCGACAGTGATCTGTGTGCTGTGGCTGCCAAGAAACAGGTCTTAATCTGCTCGTTTCTCTTTTACACTCTCTTGACAAAACAAGCTTTGTTGCCGCTCGAAAAAAAGGCTATTTATGCAGATATATGCTGCAGTTGTCAACGTCAAATCGTCCATAGTAACTGCACATCATGTCAGGTACCGGTGCCGTCGTGGAGTTACGTTGCAGATGCTTCAGTGCTAAGCATATAGAGTTGGTTGCTACGCTTGCTTCTTGACCGATTCGTCGCCTGCCACCAACCAACTGATCAAGGGTTAAATATTATCCTCATCTTGTGCAATTATGTCTTGCCACTAGCTACCATCATATAAATCCACTAATCGAGACTAGAAGTCACATGAAGGTGGTGATTGAAACTGGTTTAGGCTGCTAGCTATACAGTTTCAGAATTCGGACAGGGATGAACATCTTAACTATATAAAAGAGACGAGTTACTCGTCCGTCCGCCTCGGCAGAGCGCCCGCATCGCGCGCAGCGCGACCGTGCGCCCCTCCCCGGTCCGCCTCGACCGCGCTCCCCGGTCCAGGCAGTTGCGCTCGCAGCGCCCCTCCCCGGTCCGCCACGACCGCGCGCCCTCCTCACCACGCATCGCGCGCAGCGCGACCTCCCCGCCTCGACCGCGCGCCCCCCTCCCCGCGAATCAAGCAGTGCAACTGCCTGGACCAAGTCGAGCGCAGCGCAACTGCCTGGACTCGGACCGTGCACCCCACTTCAAAACCCCGACCTCTCCCCGCTTCTCTACCTCACTCATCTCTCCCCTCTGCGGCTCTCTCCCTCTGCTCAGACTCGCCGCCGCTCGCCCGCTCCGCCATCTGGGTCGTCGCGCCGCCGCTCACCGGGGCCGGGTCCGCCTTCGGGTAAGAGAGGAGAGGGGATCAGAACACATGAACAAACAGAAACAAAAACGGAAGTTTAGGGTTAGGGTTTCACCCTAACCCTAACCCTAACCCTAAACTAAGAGTAAGGGGGTCGGGGTCTCACCTTGGCTCTCGGGTCATGGCGCCGCCGCTCGCTGGTGGCCGGGACCTCTCCGCCGCCGCGCCGCCGCTCGCCGGAGGCCGAGAAGAGGCCGGCGCATCCTCTCGGGACCCTCGGGTTTTGGCCGCCCGGGCTAGGTCGACGGAGCCCCGCTCACCCTCGGGTGAGCGCGGTGCTCCGGCGAGCTAGCCGGTGGCGGCCGACCACCGGTCGCCGCCGCCGTCGTGGGCCGCCGCCGCTGCGCGCTCGCGCCGCCGCGCGCCGCACGCTCCGCTCGCCTTTCTCGCTCTCGGGACCGAAGGGGGGAAATGAATTAGGGTTTCCCCCCGGGGGTCGCGTGGCCTTTTATATGGACGAAAACGGCGCCTGGCCGTCAGATCAGATCCGACGGCCAGGATTGACTGGGCTTAAACCGACCCAGGCGGGATGGCGAAAACATGGCCCAGGCCCAGGTTACGCGCGCGCGCGGCGAAAACCTGGCCTGGGCCCAGGAAGGCTTCGGCCTACGCAATTTTAGTTTTGGGCCAGGCTTTTACACTGTGTGGGCTGAATTCTATTTATTAATTTCCAGAATTTAAGAAATTGTTTTCTGTTTTTAGTTATTCTCTGGAAATTAAGAAAATTGCCCAAAAAATCTGATAAAATTAAGTTTGATGCGAGAATAATTTTGTAAATTTCATCATGTTCATTAAAATTACTCCTAATTTTTTCAGCATTTCTATTAGTATTTTCCATTTTACAGAATTTAATAATTTCCTTTTTCCTATTTAATTATTCCCTGGAAAATTAGAAAATCACCAAAATTAAGATAAAACAGCTTTAGGGATGTACATAATTTTAACATGGTTCATCATGTCCAGTACAATTACTCTTAATGTTTTGAGCATTTCTATGAGTATTTCTAATTGTTAGAACTTAATAATAGCTTTTTCTATTTTATTATTCCCTTGAACATATAAATATTCCCAAAAATAAGATAAAGCAAGTTTAGATGTTGTATAATTTTTGTATAATTCATCATATTCATTACCACTACTCTGAAATTTTTGAGAATTTCCATGAGTATTCTCTAATTTCTAGGATTTTGTAATAGCATTTACTATTTTATTTATTATTGCCTCAAAATAAGAAAAATTCCCATAATCAAGATAAAGCAAATTAGATGTTGGAAACATTTGTATACTTCATCATGTTCAGTACCACTATTCTGTTTACTTCATAATGGTTACTTAAGTTGGTTACTTCATTATTGCATTTTATTTTTTATTATTCCCTATAAAATAAGAAAAATCCCCAAAATTAAGATAAAGTAAATTTAGATGTGAGGAAACTTTTGTATGATTCATCATGTTCAGTACCACTGTTCTTATTTTTTTTCAGCATTTTCATGATTTTTTTATAATTTTCTATACATTTCATAATTGCGTTTCTGTATTTTTTGAATTTTTGGCATTTTTTCGATGAATTATCCTGTTTAATTTTTTAATATTTCCCCTTTTTATTCTGTAAAGATTTTCCCCTCTTTTTATTCTTAGAAGTGTTTCTATTCTATTTGTCAAATAATGTACTGTGATTACAACAAGAACCTCGCAAATGCAAGGGATGGAGTGTACACATTTAAAGCATATGGGCAAATGTACCATAACATACATTCTTTTGGAAATGGAGGCAATGAACCTAGCCACTTGCAGTTGTACTTCTATGATGATGATCCTAGCTTATCACATCGTTTCCGTCGTGCTCGAGATGAGATATATAGAGAAAGGGACATATCTATTATTAGATGTTTGGTACATATTTTGAGAGATAATCCCTACTCTGAAACATTCAGAAGCCTAGGACAAGTTGAAGACGTTGATGAATATCGTATTGTGTTAAATATGGACTATAAGCTAGACCAAAGAACTTATAACAGACCATTAACATCAGAGGTTGCTGCTGTGTGGGTTGAGGGGAATGATATTAATAAACATTTTGATCGTAGCATCACCTTGTTTGGCAATAACAACAACTACTATTCAATTAGACCGAGTGATGGGTGCTACGACCCTTTGTCATACCCCCTATTTTTTCCAAGAGCAGAGCTCGGTTGTCATTCTGATATACCAAGAGAAGGTATTGACATTAGTCAGATAAGTACAACCCGACAAAGAAATGCTGACAACGCAGGTTAGCTAAGTGACCCGTATTCATGTTATTACGATATATTAATCCATACGGTAATCACCTAACTGATTTCTTTTTGCTTTGTAGATACTACCAGCAAGTTTTTTGTTTCGATGCGCGAGTATTATTGCTATAAATTCCAGATGCGTAGTGGAATCTTCAACACGGTCTTGCATGGGAGACGTCTATTCCAACAGTTTGTAGTTGATACCTACATAAAAATTGAAACTTCTCGACTGAATTACTTCTTATACAATCAGAAGAAAATTCGTGCAGATCTTTACCAGGGCTTGATGGATAGTGTATCTGTTGGAGAACATAGAGCCAGCAGATTGGGAAAAAGATGGGTCCTACCTGTATCGTTTATCGGTGGCGGGAGGGATATGAGACGAAGATACATGGATGCTATGGCCTTGGTGCAGAAGTATGGAAAACCCGACATATTTATCACAATGACTTGTAATCCTAATTGGGAAGATGTAGGACCGAAAGTAGCGACCAGAGGGGGGGTGAATGGGCGCCTAAAAAATTCTTTCGAATCAATGGCCTACTCCCAAAACCCAATGCATTTAAAAAGAAAACTAAACAGCAAAGCGAGAACAAATTGACTAAGTCTGCAGATTCGAAGTTTGCTGATTCTGAGGTCGTAGATTCTGAGGTTGCAGATTCTGAGGTTGCAGATTCTGAGGTTGCAGATTCGAAGGTTGCAGATTCGAAGGTTGCAGATTCGAAGGTTGCAGATTCGAAGGTTGCAGATTCGAAGCCTGTAGATTCGAAGTATGCAGATTCGAAGTATGTAGACTCGAAGCTTGCAGATTCGAAGTCTGCAGATTCGAAGCTTGCAGATTCGAAGTCTGCAGATTCGAAGCTTGCAGATTCGAAGTCTGCTGATTCGAAGCCTGCAGATTCGAAGCTTGCAGATTCGAAGTCTGCTACACAGAGTTGGACTTCACACAAGAAAAGGGACTTTGACCTTGCCAACTCGATCAAAAAGCAACACAGAAAAAGCAAGACTAAAGTACTAGCATACTGTAGCTACAGGAAAGTAGTACTACTTGCTACAGAGTAGTAGTACTACTTGCAACAGCAAGAACTAGTACTACTTCTCACGAAGAACACATACAACAGAGAAGCTTCTGTTCCAAATAAATTGACCACACGCACAGAGAATGAACTGCAGTGCACAAAAATGCTTCGCACAAGCAAAAACAGCCAGATTAAAAGCTTTCCCAGACAACAAAAATCACTTAAAAACTTCAGGAAGAACAAGGCTTGTTGCCTGGTGGCTCACGCATGAACAGGAGAGAGAGAATGCAAGAAACAAAGTGACCCAAAGGAGGAGTATTGATTTTCAGCAAAAAGGGTAGTCCAAACCCTAGGGGTTGAGGTCCTATTTATAGGCAGCCCAACACTAGGAATATTCTACCTGCCCCTTAGGGTTTTTACAGACTCAAAAATAACGGAAAAGACTCTACTGCCCTTAGGTATTTTTACAGACACGACAGACTGACTTGTGGGCCTAGAGTTACAGATGACTTATCCGGAAGCTAAGTTTTCGTAGCGACTACGGCTTCTCTTCTGGACAGTCGGATACAGAATCAATGGTTGTCAGTTTTACGCCGAAACTGACAAAGCCTCCACCAGCTTTGCACCAGGTACCCGGATTGGGCCGGCCCGACTCCGCAGCTCTCTCAGCCCGGCAATCGCTCACCGCCCGTGTACCTGAGTCAGTCCTGGTCAACAGCCCAGTGGGTCTTCTACTGCTTCTGGCCCATGCACCCGGATTGGGCCAGCCCGACTTCGCAGCCTCCTCTGCCCGACAGTCGCTCGCTGCCCGTGTACCTGAGTCACACGCGGCCCATAAGACAGCAGATCTCTTCTTCTTCTGTCATCTTTGACTATCGTTGACAATGACTCATCACTTCTGGAGCCATGAGGCCCATGCTATTCAGCATGGCTCCTCAATCTCCCCCTTGATGAGTGCATTGTCAACATTCCTCTTTTCACAGCTCTTCAGCACCTGCGAACAAATGTGGAAACACGAAAAAAAAAAAAACACAAGGAAACAAAGAAGAAGAAAAATAAGGTAAAAGTTTAACCTAAATGACCAAAAGCCGAACAAAAGCAAGAGGTGGTCATTATGGTTAACCAAAACGTAAAAGCTCAAAATGAGTGCGATTTTTAGAACAACAAGGATATCAACAGAGTAAGAACTCCCCCTTAAACTCTGATCCCAAATTTTCTCCCCCTTGTTGACAAGTGAACTCATCAAGCACTTAAAAGAGACACAGACTCCCCCTGAAATGCAACTCCCCCTCAAAATATGCAGTGAATGCAATTGGGGTGCAGGTGGAGTGAAGAAAGCATGCTTCTCAGATATGATTGACTGCAAATACAGTATCTAACAGGTATAGCAAAAGAGATACTGTCCAAGACACATGGCATGATCAGTGCAACAGATGATATCTAAAGAAAGTCATTTAGCACGCATTTTTCAGTTTTGGCAAATAAAAGCATCACCACATTTTCTAGTAAAACAAGCAAGGTAAAGCATGAAATGCAGAAGCTAACTGATGTCTACCAAGATAAGCATTGTTCAAAAAACAAAGTGCTTCAGCAAACTTGTTATCCGTTTACAGTTCAGGCTTTTTCATTATCCTTTGTCATTTGTGCCAAGGGTTATTTGCATGTCAAACCTTATGCTAACCGACCAAGTCAAGCCTAGGCCAGAATTGGACCATCAGAAGCTTAAGACATTGATCTCGGCATACACTATACTGTCCTAGTTCATACCAAAGTGCTATGGTAAGCAATCCAGAACAATATAATGCGACAAAGCAAACCCACTTGGATCTTTTCGACTTAAGCATAAAAAGGAACGGAATTTTCATTCATTTTTGATTTTTATCATTTTATAGCACATTTTCCATGTTAAAGCATAAAGATGTCCAAGTTGCATATCTGCATCTATGTGATGAACTGGCTACAAGGCATGTAACAGATAGCAAAAGCACTCAGCCTACACATGCTAGTTACCAGAAGCAATGGTGATCATTTTTCAAGTTGAAAGCGTAAAAGCCATGCACATGACAGATATCAGGTATATCAAGTGAACTGAATCAAAGCATGATCATCGACATGTAATCAAAAGCATGTACCCGCTAGAATAAGTAAAGTAGTTCAATCATATAACAGAAGCATCTCAAGTGTGATACGTGAATATGCAAGATATGAACACACACAAAAGGACTCAAGAAAAGAGTAGAGAAGAAAGAAAAACTGACGCAAAATATCCTAGAAAGGATACACAACACCCAAATCCCCTCGTAAACGCTCAAATGTAGACTGATCTAGGGGTTTGGTGAAAATGTCAGCCAACTGATGATGGGTATCAACATGAATAAGGTCAATGACACCTTTTTCATATTGATCCCGCAAGAAGTGAAAGCGCACATCAATATGTTTGGTTTTTGAATGAAGACACGGGTTTTTCCCTACACTAATAGCACTAGTGCTGTCGCAAAATAATGGAACCCTGGTAGGAAAAAATAACCCAAAGTCTCGTAGAGTAGAAATCATCCAAACCAACTGTGAGCAGCAGCTAGCAGCAGCTACATACTCAGCCTCTGTGGTCGAAAGAGCAACTCCAGATTGCTTTCGAGAAGACCAAGATACAAGGGAAGAACCAAGAAACTGGCAAGTACCAGAAGTCGACTTGCGATCCAACCGGCACCCACCAAAATCAGCGTCCGAAAAGCCAGATAAATCAAGTGATGATGATGCTGAATAATAAAGACCAAGATCAGGCGCATAGGTGAGATACCTGAAAATGCGCTTGACAGCCTGCCGGTGAGATGCGCGTGGTGAAGACTGAAAACGCGCGCAAAGTCCCACGGCGAACTGTATGTCCGGTCTTGTTGCCGTCAAGTACAACAGCGAACCGATCATCCCTCGAAATTCTCTCTCATTGACCTTGACACCGCTCTCGTCCTTGTCCAAACCCCCAGAAGTGCCCATCGGGGTCATCTGCGGCTTCAATTCACCACCAAAGTCAAATTTCTTAAGCATGTCACGAGTATACTTATCTTGGTGGATGAAGGTGCCGTCCTTGGTCTGCTTGATCTGGAGCCCTAAAAAGTACTTAAGCTCACCCATGAGGCTCATCTCAAACTCACTGTGCATCTGCTCAGAAAACTTGGACACAAGAGAATCAGAAGTACCGCCAAAGATAATATCGTCCACGTAAATCTGAGCAACTAAAAAATCTGAAGCATCTCTGAGCAAGAAAAGAGTTTTGTCCACAGAACCCATCACAAAGCCCTTCCCCAACAAAAATTGCTTCAACCGGTCATACCAAGCCCTGGGGGCTTGCTTCAACCCGTATAAAGCTTTATGCAACTTAAAAACATGTCGAGGAAACTTGGGGTTCTCAAAACCGGGGGGTTGCCTAACATATACCTCCTCCTCTATGAACCCGTTCAGAAAAGCACTCTTAACGTCCATTTGAAAAAGCTTAAAACCCTTTGAAACGGCAAAAGCTAGAAGAATACGAATGGACTCAAGACGGGCCACAGGAGCGAAGGTTTCTTCAAAGTCAATACCTTCCTTCTGGCAATAACCCTGGGCGACTAGTCGAGCCTTGTTGCGCACCACAACCCCATCTTCACCTTGTTTGTTCTTGAATACCCACTTGGTGCCTATGGGGTTGCATCCTGGTGGCGGCTCAACTAGTGTCCAAACCCGATTGCGGACAAAATTCTCAAGCTCTTCTTGCATGGCATTAATCCAATTAGAATCAGAGAGAGCATGAGAAATGTCTCTGGGCTCAAAAGATGCAACAAATGCAGATTCAGCAAACACAGCGAGAGAGGCAGAAGAACGCAAAGTCCTTTCAGTTAAATCACCAATGATGAGCTCTGAGGGGTGGTCACGCTGAACTGCTCGGGTTCCCTGGTGATCTGAAGTCACCTCACCGGAGTCAGCAGCTGGCACCTCTGGACTCGACTGAGGGGGCTCGATCGAAGTGGAAGAAGTGATCAGAGGTCCGCCCTCATCATCAGTCGAAGTCACAGAAGGTGTGGGCTCTGCGGGGGATGCATGTAGGACCGAAAGTAGCGACCAGAGGGGGGGTGAATGGGCGCCTAAAAAATTCTTGCGAATTAATGGCCTGCTCCCAACACCCAACGCACCTCAACAGACTAACAGTGAAAAGTAAACAGATCTACAAGACCTAAAATAATCTAGCCTAAAAACGACCGGTGCCCTAATCGAAAAGACACCAACACAGTGCTTAAAGGCAGATTAAGTTCAATCACTTAACAAATAGCATCTCCACAAAAATTTCACCAGAACGTAGGTAATCCATCAAGCACATAAAAAATACACATCGCTCACAGACATTGCATCCATCACAAGATCAACAAGTATCTAATAAAAAATATAATAACCGGAGAAACTAAGACCTCATGAAAGTAGCACAATATTTAATGCATTTAAAATTGACAAAGTTTAATGCAAGAAAATAAATGTGCTAGAAATTAATCAGTGACTGTTTATGCTCGTAAATCAATACAAGGCGAAATTACCAGGGAGCAATTTTAATCCGGCCAAAACTATGAAACAAAAAGCATAGATACGATTTCCAAGGAAAAAGTAATTAGTTTAATCCTAATCGTGTGCTACAGTGATACCTTGATTTGCGTGCGCTAATAGCTTCTGGTTCCTGGCTTCTTCGCTCACGTGCGTCGCTTAGCGCCAAGCACTGCTCACGCGATTTGCTCGCAGCACAACAGAGCGCCGCCGCCTGTTGCGTTCTCCGCCGCCACACAACACCAGCCGGTTTGCAGGGAAAAAACAGGAGGAGGAAAAACCGGGAATAGTACTCCCTGAGAAAACCGGTTCCAACGCTGGCAACTTCCACGGTCTCGACGCCGGCGATGTGAAAGCAGGAAAACAAAAGAGCAGTGGCGGCTGGGAGGAAGAAGACCGGTGTAAAAGATGAACTCAAAAATTTTTAATTGAAAAAGAGTTAACCCTAACCCTAGGGATTGGGGCCTATTTATAGGCAGCCCAATAAATGGGTAAAATGCAGAAATACCCCTAGGGTTTTTTACAGACGCTGAAATAAATGGAAAAGACCAAACTGCCCTTAGGATATTTTTACAGACTCGACTAATAGACTGTGGGCCTAAAGGCAAAATAGTAAAATCCTAAATAAAGGTAACTTGTCCTGATGCGGAGCTTTCGTAGCAGCTACGGCTTCGCTTCAGGACGGTCAGATCCGAAATCAACGGTCGTCAGTTTTGCGCCGAAACTGACAAAGCGTCCACCGACTTCGCACCAGGTACCCGGATTGGGCCGGCCCGATTCCGCAGCTCCCTCAGCCCGGCAATCGCTCGCCGCCCGTGTACCTGAGTCAATCCCGGTCAACAGTCCAGTGGATCCTCTGCTGCTCCTAGCCCATGTACCCGGATTGGGCCAGCCCGACTTCGCGGCCCCTCTGCCCGACAGTCGCTCGCTGCCCGTGTACCTGAGTCACACGCGGCCCTGACGCAGCAGATCATCTCTCTCTTTTCAGTCCTCTTTGACTATCGTTGACAATGACTCATCACATCTGGAGCCATGAGGCCCACGCTATTCAGCATGGCTCCTCAATCTCCCCCTTGATGAGTGCATTGTCAACACTTCTCTTCTTCAGCTTTCCAGTACCTGCAAGCAACCGTGGAAACACGAAAAACAAAACACAAGAAAACAAAGAGGAAGAAAATAAAGTAAAAGTTTAACCCTAATGACCAAAAGCCGAACAAAAGCAAGAAACGGTCATTATGGTTAACCAAAAGTAAGAGCTCAAAATGAGTGCAGTCTCAGAAACATCAACAAGGATATCAAAAGAGTAAGAACAAACGGGACAAAAACTCCCCCTGAAACAAATCCCAGAGAAAGCCAAAATTCCCCCTTAAACTCTTATACCAAAAATTCTCCCCCTTGTTGACAAGTGAACTCATCAAGCACTCTAAAAAGACACTGACTCCCCCTGAAATGCAACTCCCCCTCAAAATATGCAATGAATGCAACTGGGGTGCAGGTGGAGTGCAGAAAGCATGCTTCTCAGATATGATTGACTGCAATTACAACATCTAACAAGTATAGCAAAAGACATACTGTCTAAGACTCATGGCATGATCAGTGCAACAGATGATATCTAAAGAAAGTCATTAGCACGCATTTTTCAGTTTTTGCAAACAAAGGCATCACCACATTTTCCAGTTAACAAGCGAGGTAAGACATGAGATGCAGAAGCTAACTGATATCTACCAAGATAAGCATTGTCCAAAACAAAGTGCTTCAGCAAACTTGTTGTCTTTTTAATTTTCAGGCTTTTTCATTTTCCTTTTTCATTTGTGCCAAGGGTTATTTGCATGTCAAACCTTATGCTAACCGACCAAGTCAAGCCTAGGCCAAAACTGGACCATCGGAAGCTTAAGACATTGGTCTTGGCATACATTACACTGTCCTAGTTCATACCAAAGTGCTATGGTAAGCAGTCCAGAACAATGCAATGCGACAAAGCAAACCCACTTGGATCTTTTCAACTCAAGCATAAAAGGGCATGGAATTTTCATTCATTTTTGATTTTTTATCATTTTTATAGCATATTTTCCATGTTAAAGCATAAAGATGTCCAAGTTGCATATCTGCATCTATGTGAGGAACTAGCAACAAGGTATGTAACAGATAGCAAAAGCACTCAGCCTACACATGCTAGTTACCAGAAGCAATGGTGATCATTTTTCAAGTTGAAAGTGTAAAAGCCATGCATATGACAGATATCAGACATATCAAATGAACTGAAACAAAGCATGATCATCGACAAGTAATCAAAAGCATGTACCAGCTAGAATAAGTAAAGCAGTTCAATCATATAACAGAAGCAGGCTCAAAAGTGTGATATGTGAATATGTATGATATGAACACACACAAAAAGACTCAAGAAAAGAGTAAAAGAAAACTGACTCAAAATATCCTAAAAAGGATACACAACACCCAAATCCCCTCGTAAACGCTCAAAAGTAGACTGATCTAGGGGTTTGGTGAAAATATCAGCCAACTGATGATGGGTATCAACATGAACAAGGTCAATGACACCTTTCTCATATTGATCCCGCAAAAAGTGAAAGCGCACATCAATGTGTTTGGTTTTTGAATGGAGACATGGGTTTTTCCCTACACTAATTGCACTGGTGCTGTCGCAAAACAAAGGAACTCTGGTAGGAAAGAACAACCCAAATCTCGCAGAGTGGAAATCATCCAAACCAGCTGTGAGCAGCAGCTAGCAGCAGCTACGTACTCAGCCTCTGTGGTCGAAAGAGCAACTCCAGATTGCTTTCGAGAAGACCAAGAGACAAGAGATGAACCAAGAAACTGGCAAGTACCGGAAGTCGACTTGCGATCCAACCGGCACCCACCAAAGTCAGCGTCCGAAAAGCCAGATAAATCAAGAGAAGATGATGCTGAATAGTAAAGACCAAGATCAGGCGCATAAGTGAGATACCTGAAGATGCGCTTGACAGCCTGCCGATGAGACGCGCGAGGTGAAGACTGGAAGCGCGCGCACAGTCCCACGGCGAACTGTATGTCTGGCCTCGTCGCCGTCAAGTACAGCAGCGAACCGATCATCCCTCGAAACTCTCTCTCGTTGACCTTGACGCCGCTCTCGTCCTTGTCCAGGCCCCCAGATGTACCCATTGGGGTCATCTGCGGCTTCAGCTCACCACCAAAGTCGAATTTCTTCAACATGTCTCGAGTGTACTTACCCTGGTGGATGAAAGTGCCGTCCTTGGTCTGCTTGATCTGGAGCCCTAGAAAATACTTAAGCTCACCCATGAGGCTCATCTCGAACTCGCTGTGCATCTGCTCAGAAAACTTGGACACAAGATCATTAGTAGTACCGCCAAAGATAATATCGTCCACGTATATCTGAGCGACTAAAAAATCTGAAGCATCTCTAAGCAAGAAGAGAGTCTTATCCACAGAACCCATCACAAAGCCCTTCCCCAACAAAAACTGCTTTAACCGGTCATACCAAGCCCTGGGGGCTTGCTTTAACCCGTATAAAGCTTTTTGCAACTTAAAAACATGTCGAGGAAACTTGGGGTTTTCAAAACCGGGGGGCTGCCTAACATAAACCTCCTCCTCTATGTACCCGTTCAGAAAAGCACTCTTGACGTCCATTTGAAAAAGCTTAAAACCCTTCGAAGCGGCAAAAGCTAAAAGAATGCGAATGGACTCAAGACGGGCAACAGGGGCGAAGGTTTCTTCAAAATCAATACCTTCCTTCTGGCAAAAACCCTGGGCAACTAGTCGAGCTTTGTTGCGCACCACAACCCCATCTTCACCTTGCTTGTTCTTGAACACCCACTTGGTGCCTATGGGGTTGCATCCTGGTGGCAGCTCTACTAGAGTCCAAACCCGATTGCGGACAAAATTCTCAAGCTCTTCTTGCATGGCATTAATCCAGTTCGAGTCAGAAAGAGCATGAGAAATGTCTCTGGGCTCAAAAGATGCAACAAAAGCAGATTCAGCAAACACAGCAAGAGAGTCAACAGACGAACGCAAAGTTCTTGAAGACACATCACCGATGATGAGCTCTGAGGGGTGATCACGCTGAACTGCTCGGGATCCCTGGTGATCTGAAGTCACCTCACCGGAGTCAGCAGCTGGCACCTCTGGACTCGACTGAGGGGGCTCGATCGAAGTGGAAGAAGTGATCAGAGGTCCGCCCTCATCCTCAGTCGAAGTCTCAGAAGGTGTGGGCTCTGCAGGAGGTGCAGAAGGCCCACCCTCATCAGCAGCTGGAGTATCCTCATCTTCCTCGAAGATGGACTCTCCGAGCTCACCATCACCAGAAAGCTCAAAAGAAGGAGTTGAAGAAGGCAAGGACTCATCAAAAGAAACCTCGCAAGTCTCGACAAGCTGCTGGGAGTCGAGGTTCCAAACACGAAAACCTCGAGAATGCAAAGCGTAACCAAGAAAAACACCATCCCAGCAACGAGACTCAAACTTGTCCAAATGCCCTCCCTTCTTGAGCACAAAGCACTTGCAGCCAAACGCTCGCAAGTGGCTCACCTTGGGCTGTCTACCAAACCGCAACTCATATGAGGTCTTACCTAGGTAAGCTCTAAGAAAAATGCGGTTGGCCAGATAGCAAGCCGTGTTCATGGCTTCAGCCCAAAAGCGCCTAGGAGTCCTGTGCTCATCGAGCATCGTCCTGGCCATCTCGACTAGCGTGCGGTTCTTTCGTTCCACAACGCCATTCTGTGGGGGAGTGTAAGGAGCAGAAAACTGATGGTCAAGACCCTGATCACTACAGAAGCTGACGAACTGAGAGTTCTTGAACTCAGAGCCGTTGTCGGAGCGAATTGCTCGCATCAGACCATTGTTCTCATTCTTCAGCTTCAAAATCAGGTCATGAACAAAATGAAAAGTTTCATCCTTAGACTCCAAAAAGAAAACCCACGAGAATCGAGAAAAATCGTCAACAATCACAAGTGCGTACCACTTCCCACCGACTGAGCGTATCCGAGCTGGACCGACTGTGTCCATGTGTAACAGCTCGCCCGGATACGAAGTCATCACCTGAGTCACAGGTGAGTGAGAAGCGGCAACCATTTTCCCGTGACGACAGGGATGGCAAACCAGATCCTTCTCCATCTTAAGCTTGGGCAATCCTCGGATGAGGTCCATAGAGCTCAACCTGACTAGCAGGTCAAAACTCAAATGGCCTAACCTCCTATGCCACTTCCAGAGCTCAGAGGAGGATCCAGCAATCAAACAGCGAGAAGGGCCAAAAGAACTAGAGAAGTCAATCCGAAAAACCTTACCGAAAGGTAAAATCTGGCAAATCAAAGACCCTCTAGAATCAAACACAGAAGAATTGCCCTTCTTAAAACGCACCTCCAAACCATCCTCAAGAAGTTGCGAAACAGAAATCAAATTGAAATTCAAGTTTCCAACCAAAGCAACGTTCTTCAAAGAAAAATGGTCTGAAATGCGAATTGAGCCAATGCCACTTACTTTCCCTTGACCACTGTTCCCGAAGGTGATGTACTCTTTGGAGCTCGGGGGAGTGAGACTGGAGAACCATCTGCGATGTCCCGTCATGTGGCGAGAGCATCCTGAGTCCATGATCCAAACGTCCTCCAGTCCTCGATCCTGCACAATCAGTGGCTGTAAGTGGGAGCAAATGGTCCGGCACCAGGTTTAGCAAAAGAGCTAAACCAGTGTCGAGCCATCTGCTCAAAAGACGGAAAGCAGAAATCACCAGAAAAGTTTGGACCAAAACGCGGCTCAAAGCGCGGTCCTCGGTTCTGCCTAAAACCTCGGCTACGAGGTCCAGGTCCGTAGCCAAAACGGCCTGGAACTCTACCGGAACGAGCACCACCATCTGGAGCACGGGCATGAAAGCCGTCTCCTCTACCACCACCTACACGACGCGGCCTGGCCTCCAGCCTCTCCCCGCGTCGAGAAACTCTCAGTCTACCACCCTGTTGGTAGAACTGCTCCTGACCACCACGAGCACGCTCTGCTCTCTCAACCCGCTTCCTCCTGAAGCAAAACTCCGCAAGATGCCCGTCTCTCTGACAATACTCACAATGATAGGTGGGCTTCTTGGGATGTGGTTGAGGCTTGGGGTTCTTGGGCTTAGTGGTGTTTGGTGTCGGTTTCTTGGGTTGAGAGGGTCCAGGAAGAGAGTCTAGAGAAGTGTTGAGAAGTTTGGGCTTTGGAACCCAGATGGGTTTCTTGGGTGGAGCTTTGGGTGGTTCATGGATCACTCCATCCTTGGGCTGACAAGCCTGGGAAGACTCAGTGGAATGGGTCTTGGGATATCTCTGCTCAGGAGTCATTTTACTCCACTCCACTGCCCGGCTAATGGCACTCTCAAAGTCAGCCTTGGTGTAGGTATAACCTACCCCAAACCCATCCTGCCTCTTGAACTGCTGGATCATCATGCCGAGCTGAGGCTCTCTGGCACTGATCCAACTCAGGATAGAACGGAGGTAAAAGTTCTCATTTTGCGAATCAGCTAGCTCCTCTCTCAAGGAAGCTAGTACCTCCACCTGAGACAAGCAGGTCTCACACTCGCTATCTACCTGGACAGACTTCTCGGCTTTCAGCTTAATTAACTCCATTCTAAGAGACAAGCAGTTCTCACAGACAGTGGGTGCAACTGACAGTGTCTCAAGCTCTAGCCTAGTCTGCGCAAGCTCAGCTCTCATTTTCTCCAAATCACCCAGATGCTTATCGCCCTTGGCTTTCAGCTCAGCTAAACTAGCAAGATGAGATGGGCAATCAGCACAGGGTACGATGACAGTGGCTTGAGCATCTTTCAGCTCCAGCTGAGCGCTTTCAAGCTCAGTGGCCAAAGCGTCCCTCTCATCAACCCTTTCTGTGTACCTGGACTTCAGAGTCGACAGGTCACACAGAAGCACCTCACACTTTGGGCACTCACTGCTATCACCCAAGCAAGGGGAAGAAGATAGACTCTCAATTCTGCCGTTGGCCACGGCAAGCTCACTCTCTAACTCATCTATCCTCTTCTTAGCCCCTCTAAGCAGTTTTTCCCGATATTTTAACTCCTGACGATTGCTTTCAAGTAAATCAACGATTTCACGTTCATAAGATGATACCTTTTCATTGTCGTCGTCGGAGTCATCGGAGGAGCTCTTCTCTTTCTTATCCCCAAGAGCCATTGAGCAGAAACTCTTGCGGGATCTTCGGCGCTGGTGTGAGCGGCTCTTCGGTCTGTCCCCGAAGGCCATGAAGCAAAGGCCCGCTGGATCGTCCTTGTCCTTCCCCTTCCTGATGATGATCTCCTCATCGCTCGAGCTCGATGAAGAGGAAGAAGATGTGGACCGCTTGGAGTAGCTTTTCTCCATCTCAGCGAAGAAGGCCTTGTCGCGCTTCTTGTTCTCTCGCCGGTAGTCCTTCAGGGCCTTTCTGAAGAATCTGGTCTTTGGCTTGCCCTTGTTGAAGGAGGAGCTGTCGTGCTTGCCGGAGTCGTGGAAGCCACCACCGGTGCCCTTCTTGTGTCCAATGCGCTTGGGGCAGTCGGCGATGAAGTGTCCTGGATCACCACACTCAAAGCATCCGGTCTTTGTGCCGTGTCTTTTGAACATCCTCTTATCATAGACACGACGCACCCGGTTGTTAAAAAGACACAAATCATCATCTCCCAACGACTCAAGCTGATCCTCAGTGATAGACATCAAAGAGAACCCAACACAACTCACAGAAGAGGGATCAACAGAAGGTGTAGCAAGGGCCAGAGACTTTGATCCAGAGCCAGTGAGATTTGATCTCAACTGGGTATCAACCTCGGTGGCCTTCAGCTTGCTAAACAAATCAGAAATGGTCAAGGTATCATAAGAAGTGCTCTCAATGATAGAGGATACCTTGATCTCCCAGATTTTTGGGTCCAAGGTATGAAGAACCTTGAGCGCCTGTTCGTGATCTGAGACTAACTGAACACCCTCAGCCTTGTTGTCCCGAAGCTTGTTTATGATCGACTGAAAACGACCAAACAACGCTTCAACAGATTCACCCGGCTTTTGTGTGAAGTTCTCGTACTCACGCCGGTAGGTCTGATAGAGCCGAGCCTTGACCTGGGCTGTCCCCTCATGGTGTGCCTGGAGGGTAGCCCAGATCTCTCTCGCAGTGGAGAGATGGCTCACACGCTCAAATTCAGTGGGACCTAAACCAGAAAACAAGATGTTCACAGCTTTGCTATTGTTCACATGCTGGGCGATGATACCAGGAGAATCACGCTCAGCAACTGGCAATATGACAAACGTAGCGTGAACGCAAATGTCCCAGATGTCCGAGCTTTGGCTCATGAGATAGGCTCGCATGCGAGTCTTCCAATAATTATAGCCATAAGCTTCCAAGGACGGGACCTTGCCAGGAGAAGTCATGATCACTACTGAGGTTTAGAACCGGTTAAGGTATGGAAAAACCCTAACCTGGCTCTGATACCACTTGTAGGACCGAAAGTAGCGACCAGAGGGGGGGTGAATGGGCGCCTAAAAAATTCTTGCGAATTAATGGCCTGCTCCCAACACCCAACGCACCTCAACAGACTAACAGTGAAAAGTAAACAGATCTACAAGACCTAAAATAATCTAGCCTAAAAACGACCGGTGCCCTAATCGAAAAGACACCAACACAGTGCTTAAAGGCAGATTAAGTTCAATCACTTAACAAATAGCATCTCCACAAAAATTTCACCAGAACGTAGGTAATCCATCAAGCACATAAAAAATACACATCGCTCACAGACATTGCATCCATCACAAGATCAACAAGTATCTAATAAAAAAATATAATAACCGGAGAAACTAAGACCTCATGAAAGTAGCACAATATTTAATGCATTTAAAATTGACAAAGTTTAATGCAAGAAAATAAATGTGCTAGAAATTAATCAGTGACTGTTTATGCTCGTAAATCAATACAAGGCGAAATTACCAGGGAGCAATTTTAATCCGGCCAAAACTATGAAACAAAAAGCATAGATACGATTTCCAAGGAAAAAGTAATTAGTTTAATCCTAATCGTGTGCTACAGTGATACCTTGATTTGCGTGCGCTAATAGCTTCTGGTTCCTGGCTTCTTCGCTCACGTGCGTCGCTTAGCGCCAAGCACTGCTCACGCGATTTGCTCGCAGCACAACAGAGCGCCGCCGCCTGTTGCGTTCTCCGCCGCCACACAACACCAGCCGGTTTGCAGGGAAAAAACAGGAGGAGGAAAAACCGGGAATAGTACTCCCTGAGAAAACCGGTTCCAACGCTGGCAACTTCCACGGTCTCGACGCCGGCGATGTGAAAGCAGGAAAACAAAAGAGCAGTGGCGGCTGGGAGGAAGAAGACCGGTGTAAAAGATGAACTCAAAAATTTTTAATTGAAAAAGAGTTAACCCTAACCCTAGGGATTGGGGCCTATTTATAGGCAGCCCAATAAATGGGTAAAATGCAGAAATACCCCTAGGGTTTTTTACAGACGCTGAAATAAATGGAAAAGACCAAACTGCCCTTAGGATATTTTTACAGACTCGACTAATAGACTGTGGGCCTAAAGGCAAAATAGTAAAATCCTAAATAAAGGTAACTTGTCCTGATGCGGAGCTTTCGTAGCAGCTACGGCTTCGCTTCAGGACGGTCAGATCCGAAATCAACGGTCGTCAGTTTTGCGCCGAAACTGACAAAGCGTCCACCGACTTCGCACCAGGTACCCGGATTGGGCCGGCCCGATTCCGCAGCTCCCTCAGCCCGGCAATCGCTCGCCGCCCGTGTACCTGAGTCAATCCCGGTCAACAGTCCAGTGGATCCTCTGCTGCTCCTAGCCCATGTACCCGGATTGGGCCAGCCCGACTTCGCGGCCCCTCTGCCCGACAGTCGCTCGCTGCCCGTGTACCTGAGTCACACGCGGCCCTGACGCAGCAGATCATCTCTCTCTTTTCAGTCCTCTTTGACTATCGTTGACAATGACTCATCACATCTGGAGCCATGAGGCCCACGCTATTCAGCATGGCTCCTCAATGCAGAAGGCCCACCCTCAACAGCAGCTGGAGTATCCTCATCTTCCTCGAAGATGGACTCTCCGAGCTCATCATCACCAGAAAGCTCAAAAGAAGGAGTCAAAGAAGGCAGGGACTCATCAAATGAAACTTCACACGTCTCGACAAGCAGCTGGGATTCGAGGTTCCAAACACGGAAGCCTCGAGAATGCAATGCATAACCAAGAAAAACACCATCCCAGCAACGAGACTCAAATTTGTCCAAATGCCCTCCCTTTTTGAGCACAAAGCACTTGCAGCCAAACGCTCGCAAGTGGCTCACCTTGGGCTGTCTGCCAAACCGCAACTCATATGATGTCTTACCAATGTAAGCTCTAAGAAAAATGCGATTGGCCAGATAGCAAGCCGTGTTCATGGCTTCAGCCCAAAAACGCCTAGGAGTCCTGTGCTCATCGAGCATCGTCCTGGCCATCTCAACTAGCGTGCGGTTCTTTCGTTCCACAACGCCGTTCTGTGGGGGAGTGTAAGGAGAAGAAAACTGATGGTCCAGACCCTGATCACCACAGAAGCTGACGAACTGAGAGTTCTTGAACTCAGAGCCGTTGTCAGAGCGAATTGCTCGCATCCGACCATTGTTCTCATTCTTCAGCTTCAAAACCAGGTCATGGACAAATTGAAAAGTTTCATCCTTAGACTCCAAAAAGAAAACCCACGAGAAACGAGAAAAGTCGTCAACAATCACAAGTGCATACCACTTCCCACCGACTGAGCGTACCCGATCTGGACCTACAGTGTCCAAATGCAAAAGCTCGCCTGGATACGAAGTCATCACCTGAGTCACAGGTGAATGAGAAGCGGCAACCATTTTCCCATGACGACAGGGATGACAAACTAGATCCTTCTCCATTTTAAGCTTGGGCAATCCTCGGATGAGGTCCATAGAGCTTAACCTGACTAGCAGATCAAAACTCAAATGACCTAACCTCCTATGCCACTTCCAGAGCTCAGAAGAAGATCCAGCAATCAAACAGCGAGAAGGGCCAAAAGAACTAGAGAAGTCAATTCGAAAAACTTTACCGAAGGGTAAAATCTGACAAACCAAAGACCCTCTAGAATCAATCACAGAAGAATTTCCCTTCTTAAAACGCACTTCCAAACCATCCTCAAGAAGTTGCGACACAGAGATTAAATTAAAGTTCAGATTTTTAACCAAAGCAACATTCTTTAAAGAGAAATGGTCTGAGATGCTGATTGAGCCTATGCCACTTACTTTCCCTTGACCGCTGTTCCCGAATGTAATGTACTCTTTGGAGCTCGGGGGAGTGAGACTGGAGAACCATCTGCGATGTCCCGTCATGTGGCGAGAGCATCCTGAGTCCATGATCCAAACATCCTCCAGTCCCCGGTCCTGCACAATCAATGTCTGTAAGTGGGAGCAAATGGTCCGGCACCAGGTTTAGCAAAAGAGCTAAACCAGTGTCGAGCCATCTGCTCAAAAGATGGAAAGCGAAAACCATCAAAAGAGTTTGGACCAAAACGCGGCTCAAAACGCGGTCCATGGTTCTTCCTAACCCTACGGCCACGAGGTCCAGAACCGTAGCCAACTCGGTCTGGAACTCTGCCGGAACGAACACCACCTACTGGAGCACGGGTAGGAAAATCGTCTCCTCTACCATCACCTACACGACGCGGCCTGGCCTCTAGCCTCTCCCCGCGCCGAGGAACACGCAGTCTACCACCCTGCTGGTAGAACTGCACCTGATCACTACGAGCCCTCTCTGCTCTCTCAACCCGCTTCCTCCTGAAGCAAAACTCCGCAAGATGCCCGTCTCTCTGACAAAACTCACAATGATAGGTAGGCTTCTTGGGATGTGGTTGAGGCTTGGGATTCTTGGGCTTGGTAGTGTTTGGTGTGGTCTTCTTGGGCTGAGAGGGTCCAGGAAGAGAGTCTAGAGAAGAGTGGAGGAGTTTGGGCTTAGGAACCCAGATAGGCTTCTTGGGTGGAGCTTTGGGTGGTTCATGGATCACTCCATCCTTGGGCTGACAAGCCTGGGAGGTCTCAGTGGAGTGAGTCTTGGGATACCTCTGCTCTGGAGTCATTTTACTCCACTCCACTGCCCGGCTGAGGGCACTCTCAAAGTCAGCCTTGGTGTAGGTGTAACCTACCCCAAACCCATCCTGCCTCTTGAACTGCTGGATCATCATGCCAAGCTGTGGCTCTCTGGCACTGATCCAACTCAGGATAGACCGGAGGTAAAAGTTCTCATTCTGAGAATCAGCTAGCTCCTCTCTCAAAGAAGCTAGAACCTCCACCTGAGACAAGCAGGTCTCACACTCATTCTCTACTTGGACAGACTTCCCGGCTTTTAGCTTAATCAACTCCATTCTAAGAGACAGGCAGTTCTCACAGACAGTGGGTGGAACTGACAGTGTCTCAAGCTCTAGCCTAGTCTGGGCAAGCTCAGCTCTCAACCTCTCAACATCACCCAAATGCTCATCGCCCTTGGATTTCAGCTCAGCTAAGGCAGCTAGATGAGATGGGCAATCAACACAGGGTGCGACGACAGTGGCGTGAGCATCTTTCAGCTCCTGCTGAGCGCTTTCAAGCTCAGTGGCCAAAGCGTCCCTCTCATCAACCCTTTCTGTGTACCTGGACTTCAGAGTCGACAGGTCACACAGAAGCACCTCACACTTCGGGCACTCACTGCTAACACCCAAGCAAGGGGAAGAGGATAGACTCTCAATTCTGCCATTGGCCACGGCAAGCTCACTCTCTAGCTCATCTATCCTCTTCTTGGCCCCCCTAAGCAGTTTTTCCCGATACTTTAACTCCTGACGATTGCTCTCTAGTAAATCAACAATTTCACGCTCATAAGATGATACCTTGCTATCGTCGTCGTCGGAGTCGTCGGAGGAGCTCTTTTCTTCTCTATCCCCAAGAGCCATGGAGCAGAAGCTCTTGCGGGATCTTCGGCGCTGGTGTGTGCGGCTCTTCGGCTTGTCTCCGAAAGCCATGAAGCAGAGGCCCGCCGGATCATCCTTGTCCTTCCCCTTCTTGATGGTAATCTCCTCATCACTTGAGCTCGATGAAGAGGAAGAAGACGTGGATCTCTTGGAGTAGCTCTTCTCCATCTCGGCGAAGAAGGCCTTGTCGCGCTTCTTGTTCTCTCGCCGGTAGTCCTTCAGGGCCTTCTTGAAGAACCGGGTCTTCGGCTTGCCCTTGGTGAAGGAGGGGCTCTCATGCTTGCCGGAGTCGTGGAAGCTGCTACCGGTGCCCTTCTTGTATCCATTGCGCTTGGGGCAGTCGGCGATGAAGTGTCCTGGATCACCACATTCAAAGCATCCGGATTTTGTGCCGTGTCTTTTGAACAATCTTTTATCATAGACACGACGCACCCGGTTGTTAAAGAGACACAAATCATCATCTCCCAACAACTCAAGCTGGTCCTCAGTGATAGACATCAAGGAGAACCCAGCACAACTCACAGCAGAGGGATCAACAGAAGGTGTAGCAAGGGCCAGGGATTTTGATCCAGAGCCAGTGAGATTTGATCTCAACTGGATATCTACCTCAGTGGCCTTTAGCTTGCTAAATAACTCAGAAATGGTCAAGGTATCGTAAGAAGTGCTCTCAACGATAGATGATACCTTGATCTCCCAGATCTTTGGGTCCAAGGTATGAAGAACCTTGAGCGCCTGCTCATGATCTGAGACTAACTGAGCACCCTCAGCCTTGTTGTCCCGAAGCTTGTTAATGATCGACTGAAAGCGACCAAACAAGGCTTCAACAGATTCACCCGGCTTCTGTGTGAAGTTCTCATATTCACGCCGGTAGGTCTGATAGAGCCGAGCCTTGACCTGGGCTGTTCCCTCATGGTGTGCCTTGAGGGTAGCCCAGATCTCTCTCGCAGTGGAGAGATGACTCACACGCTCAAACTCAGTGGGACCTAATCCAGAAAACAAAATATTCACAGCCTTACTGTTGCTCAGATGCTGAGCAATGATACCAGCAGTACCGTGCTCAGCGACTGGCAGAATGACAAACGTGCTGTGAACGCAAATGTCCCATATGTCCGAACCCTGGCTCATGAGATAGGCTCGCATGCGAGTCTTCCAATAATTGTAGCCATAGGCTTCCAAGGACGGGACCTTGCCTGGAGACGTCATAGTCACTACTGGGGTTTAGAACCGGTTAAGGTATGGAAAAACCCTAACCTCGCTCTGATACCACTTGTAGGACCGAAAGTAGCGACCAAAGGGGGGGTGAATGGGCGCCTAAAAAATTCTTTCGAATCAATGGCCTACTCCCAAAACCCAATGCATTTAAAAAGAAAACTAAACAGCAAAGCGAGAACAAATTGACTAAGTCTGCAGATTCGAAGTTTGCTGATTCTGAGGTCGTAGATTCTGAGGTTGCAGATTCTGAGGTTGCAGATTCTGAGGTTGCAGATTCGAAGGTTGCAGATTCGAAGGTTGCAGATTCGAAGGTTGCAGATTCGAAGGTTGCAGATTCGAAGCCTGTAGATTCGAAGTATGCAGATTCGAAGTATGTAGACTCGAAGCTTGCAGATTCGAAGTCTGCAGATTCGAAGCTTGCAGATTCGAAGTCTGCAGATTCGAAGCTTGCAGATTCGAAGTCTGCTGATTCGAAGCCTGCAGATTCGAAGCTTGCAGATTCGAAGTCTGCTACACAGAGTTGGACTTCACACAAGAAAAGGGACTTTGACCCTGCCAACTCGATCAAAAAGCAACACAGAAAAAGCAAGACTAAAGTACTAGCATACTGTAGCTACAGGAAAGTAGTACTACTTGCTACAGAGTAGTAGTACTACTTGCAACAGCAAGAACTAGTACTACTTCTCACGAAGAACACATACAACAGAGAAGCTTCTGTTCCAAATAAATTGACCACACGCACAGAGAATGAACTGCAGTGCACAAAAATGCTTCGCACAAGCAAAAACAGCCAGATTAAAAGCTTTCCCAGACAACAAAAATCACTTAAAAACTTCAGGAAGAACAAGGCTTGTTGCCTGGTGGCTCACGCATGAACAGGAGAGAGAGAATGCAAGAAACAAAGTGACCCAAAGGAGGAGTATTGATTTTCAGCAAAAAGGGTAGTCCAAACCCTAGGGGTTGAGGTCCTATTTATAGGCAGCCCAACACTAGGAATATTCTACCTGCCCCTTAGGGTTTTTACAGACTCAAAAATAACGGAAAAGACTCTACTGCCCTTAGGTATTTTTACAGACACGACAGACTGACTTGTGGGCCTAGAGTTACAGATGACTTATCCGGAAGCTAAGTTTTCGTAGCGACTACGGCTTCTCTTCTGGACAGTCGGATACAGAATCAATGGTTGTCAGTTTTACGCCGAAACTGACAAAGCCTCCACCAGCTTTGCACCAGGTACCCGGATTGGGCCGGCCCGACTCCGCAGCTCTCTCAGCCCGGCAATCGCTCACCGCCCGTGTACCTGAGTCAGTCCTGGTCAACAGCCCAGTGGGTCTTCTACTGCTTCTGGCCCATGCACCCGGATTGGGCCAGCCCGACTTCGCAGCCTCCTCTGCCCGACAGTCGCTCGCTGCCCGTGTACCTGAGTCACACGCGGCCCATAAGACAGCAGATCTCTTCTTCTTCTGTCCTCTTTGACTATCGTTGACAATGACTCATCACTTCTGGAGCCATGAGGCCCATGCTATTCAGCATGGCTCCTCAGAAGAGATAAGAAGGGACCTTGCACCTGGCCAAACACCACAAGATCGTTCTGATCTTGTTGTGCGTGTATTTAAAGCCAAGCTAGAGGATCTCAAATTCCAGCTATTTCGTAAACATATCCTAGGAATCATTGCAGCACAAGTCCATGTAATCGAGTTCCAAAAAAGGGGTCTACCACATGCACATTTCCTCCTTATCATGGAGTCAACATATAAATTGAGTTGTCCCGATGAGTATGATAATGTTATATCAGCAGAACTTCCAGATAAGGATATATACCCGGAGCTATATGAAATGGTAGTGAAACATATGATGCATGGCCCGTGTGGCCCACTAAATAGGAAGAGTCCATGCATGAAAAATGGTAGTTGCAAGTGCTATTATCCACGCCAATTTAGTGACACAACTATCCAAGGCGAAGATTCTTACCCTATCTATAGGAGAAGAGATGACAGACAAAGGGTAAGAGTGAGAGGTCATGACTTAGACAACAGATGGGTTGTTCCATATAATCTCATGCTTCTAAGAAGGTATGACTGTCACATCAATGCAGAAGTTTGTTCGAGTATTAAAGCTGTTAAGTACCTCTACAAGTATATTTATAAGGGTCATGATAGGGAGTCTGTGTCCGTCAATGAAGCTGATGAAAACCGCGAGATTAATGAGATCAATGAATATAGGGATGCTAGGTGGGTAACACCACAGGAGGCATTGTGGAGAATATTTGGATTTGATCTTAGCGGGATTTCGCCACCAGTGCTACAGTTACAGCTCCACCTCCCAGGAATGCATCTTGTGTCCTATAGAGAGAATGCTGATGTACGTGAAGTTCTCGACCAACAGGGTGCCTCAAGAACCATGTTGACTGAGTATTTCAAGGCAAATCAAGAATTTACGTGGGCACGCACATTACTTTATAGGGATTTATTTCCCACAATATGCAGTGTGGTTGCCTGGACGTAAGCTTTGGAAAATAAGAGAACGAAGCACACAGGTTGGGAGGATCATCTCAGCACATCCAACAGAGGGAGAGAGATACTACTTGAGGGTGCTATTAAACCATGTGGTTGGTGCTACTTCATTTGAGAATTTGAGGACATATGATGGTATTGTATACCCTACTTTTCGAGAAAGCACTGAGAAAAGAGGTATTATTGAGTCAGATAACAACATTGATGAGTGCCTCTCTGAAGCTGAAGTTTTTCATATGCCTTCGTCCCTCCGAAGGTTGTTTGCTACAATATTGGTTTATTGTGAACCTAGCGATGTGCGTGGACTCTGGAACAAACACTTCGAAGCAATGTCTGATGACACCCGACGATCCCAGATGAATGCATATGCAGTTGAACAAATGGTGTTATTGGATATAAGGAAATTGCTTCAGTCAATGGGTAAAGAGATAACATCATCTCCTCTTCCAGAAATTGATGAATCATATGACGCCATGGCAGGTGAGGTGAGGGAGATTTGTGAAGAGTCCTCTATACAGGTGGATAATGAGCTACTAGCGAGCACATCCTCTCTTAATGCAGAACAGAGATATGCTTATGACATTATACTATCATCCGTTGACAACAATAGTGGAGGTGTGTATTTTGTTGATGGTCCAGGAGGAACAAGAAAAACTTTTCTGTACAAAGCTTTATTAGCAAAAGTCCGTAGCGAGGGGAAGATAGCTATTGCTACTGCAACATCTGGTGTTGCTGCTTCCATCATGCCTGGAGGTAGGACGGCTCATTCAAGGTTCAAGATACCACTAAGCATACAAGATAATGCAGTGTGTAACTTCACCAAACAAAGTGGTACTGCGAAGCTTCTTCAAAAAGCTTCGCTTATATTATGGGATGAAGTCTCCATGACAAAAAGACAGGCAATTGAGGCGTTGGACAAGAGCATGAGGGACATAATGGAAAAGCCCAATCTACCATTTGGAGGCAAAACAATGGTTTTTGGAGGTGACTTTAGACAAGTTCTTCCAGTTATACGAAAGGGGAATAGGGCTCAAATTGTAAATGCAACATTGCGTAGATCTTACCTATGGGATAACACGCATCAATTGAGACTTGTCCATAACATGAGAGCTCGATCAGATATATGGTTTTCAGACTACCTACTACAGATTGACAATGGCATTGAAGAGACCATCGATGATGACTATGTAAATTTACCCGACGAAATATGTGTACCCTACACTGGTGCAGAATCAGACATTGATAGTCTTATTGACATGGTATTTCCAATGTTAGGTGCAAACATGACTGATGCAGACTACATCACATCTCGAGCTATTTTGTCAACGAGGAATGAGAACGTTGATGCAATAAACATGAAGCTTATCGAACGTTTTCCTGGTGACGAGATGATTTATCACAGTCATGATCGAGCAATCGATGATCCATGCAACCATTATCCGTCTGAGTTCTTGAATTCATTAACGCCAAATGGGTTACCTCCACATATATTAAAACTCAATGTTAATTGTCCTGTGATTTTGCTCAGAAATCTTGACCCGGCCAATGGTCTGTGTAATGGGACTAGGTTGATAGTCCGAGCATTTCAAAGAAATACTATTGATGCTGAAATTGTATTGGGACAACATGCTGGTGAGAGAGTCTTCCTTCCACGCATACCCTTGTGCCCCTCCGATGATGAGATGTTTCCCTTCAAGTTTAAGAGTAGTCAATTTCCTGTTAGGGTGAGTTTTGCAATGACAATTAATAAAGCACAGGGTCAAACAATACCGCATGTTGGAATATACCTCCCGAACCCGGTGTTCTCTCATGGACAATTATATGTAGCTCTGTCACGAGCAACTTCTCATAGCAATATCAAAATACTCGCCGCTTCGGAAACAAATAGGGGTATCAATTCAACAAGCACGCTAACGAAGAATATCGTCTACAAGGAAGTGCTCACTGAGTAGATAAAAGAAGATGTGCTCACTGTATAGTATATTGTACGATTTCATACCAGATCTGTAATTATAAATATGCAATGACACTTTACATAGAAATGATAGCTGTATGTATTGTTTTGAGGAATAATATATTACTTTGTTTCTTATCATCGCAATATTACTAAACAAATGTGTTCGGCAAACATATCATGTTCTAAATATATTGCCGTTAACATTATGCATCCATTGCAACGCACGGGCCTCTCACTAGTAACAGTTCACAATCTGACGAGTATTTACTTGTCATCTTTCTTTCCCCATTTCTATCTATGCTCCAGATATTCTGGCAGTAACTACTACTTCCAAATCTGAAACTCTTTAACAATCCTAGCTAACTATTGTTTTAAGATGTAAAATTCAGTTATCATAAAAGCTCTCTCGTTAGCTGCTTTTTAGAATCTCAACATCTTTGAACAGTATTCATCTGTCTCTCACTCAAGGAGGAGGAATGATTGTTGTGAAAGACATGCTACGGTTAACAGCAGTAATAACATGAACTCATGATAGCACATGTAGGTAAGTCAACGGCTTGACTGACTGACCCAGTGTCACCTGACGTTTCATGGATCGGTCGTCTGCTTCTAGATGGACTCCACGCAGGTAGAAAAGTGGACGAATCAAAGAGGTGCATCAAATTCGCAAGAAACACCATGTGTCAAAAATACAGGGAATTGAACCAACGAATAATCAGCAGTAGATGAACTGAACGTGTCCACGCGACCAGGTTCCAATTCATTCGTGTAGAATTACTTACTCCCTGACGCACGCAGTCATCATCAAAGATGTCACTTTGCGCATCGTAAGCACAAGCTTGAACAAAAACACCATTGACATCGCATCTAATTCTGTATATTTTGTCATAATTATAATACGAGTAATTTTACAGTATTTAACGAGATACCAAGAGTTTTAACACTAAAAATTATGCTATCGTCTAAAAAACGGTAAAATCAACTTTTTTATAAGCTATATCTTTAGTTTTAATTATTTTTTTATAGAAAATGTAATGAAAAATATACTATCAAATTAGTTTTATTAAATTTACCTAAAACATATATTAATATATATATAATATTGTAAATGTTGATATAATTTCTTTAAATTTAGTAGAAGTTATATAAGTTTATAATTTTTTAAAAAAGTTTAAAATCACTGGCTTGCAGGACAAGCCAATATGAGCGCCCTAACTACTGTACATACGTGTCGTTGAATCGGGGCACCGATTTTAACTAGTCAGAGGCCTGTGCTTTGCAACAGAATCTTATTTTATAATAGGGTTTTTGCGCAAAATTTATGTTTCTATATGATTTTTTCAGAAATCTAAGGTTTTTTACCTCCGCGCGGATTCGCTTCGTCTTCAGGATCAGCAGTTTCGCGGCTTGGGGAGCTCCAGCTTCAGCATCCTGGATGGTTCTCTTGGCTAGAATTTTCCTCTGGAAACCCATGCTTGGTGACAGAATGCACCCTACAATTGCCAACAAAGGACAACGAGTTAGGCACTGGTAACAAAGAGCAAGTGTCCAAGAAGAGGAGAAAGAGCTGTTCATACTTAGTTAGCAGCAGCCTAAGCTAGTCTCAGAGACCTGACCTGCACAGGAATGGATATGACAGAATGACGGTGCCATGTTCCATACTTATAAGCAGCTCAGCAAAGGGATTAAGAAAGATCACTGCAAAGGAGTAGGAGCTGGAAAAGGAAGAAAAAGATATGCTAGAGAAATGCCAGCACACGAGGGAAGAGAGCTGACCATCAAGGAATCTAAGGAAGTTGCACAAGAAATGAAAAGGGGGAGCTCTTCATCAGTTCATTAGCGCGGCAATTTATCTTCTTTTGATGACAGTAAGGCAAAGATTATTAGCAGGATGCAAAGGAAAGAGGAAAAGTGCTTAATCTAGGAGAGGATGGAGGGAAATTATTCTTACTGAGGGGCACGTGAGCAGGAGCAAAGTGAGCAAAAAAGATAATAAAGGGAGAGATAGGGGGAAAGAAGAGCTTTGTCTTAGTTAAAAAAGAATTTTAAAGTATGTTCAGTATATGCAAAAAGCCAACCAGCTATAATTATCCACATTCTGGTGTGTTTTTCAGGGAATCAAATGCATGCTTTAATGTTAAATGCAAAGTTTTTAAGTTGTTCAGTGAAACTTTTAGGTGCAACTCATCTTTTCTTTTCTCTCATGGTAGCAAAGAGGATAGAGCCCTCTTTAACCATAATAATGACACTGCAATCAAGTAGATGACAAACTATCTGCTCTGAAATATCCCACTGCCTCCCTAGTGTGACACGTGAGAGCTAAAAGTATAATCAGGTAGATCTCTGGGTAATTGAAAAGGCCAAATAAGTCAAACAAATCGTTTGCAGCATGCAGTTGAACAAAATCCATACAACAAATATGACTCAGCTGCTATGTTTTCTAGGTTAAATTTGTACAGTAAAAAGCCTCAAAATTCCACCATGGATTTGCTTCTTTGATCTTTCATACTGGCATCATAAGTGGAATCCAAAAGATACAGCACAAATAAGGCTCTTCCATTCAAACAATTGTGTAAAACAAAGTTTACACTTTACAGTTTAGTCACTGGTATCCAAATATGAAAAGTGCAAGCTAGTAAAATAACACCTTTGTCATTTTCGTTTTCTTTCATAAAAAGGAAGGATATACAAAATTTCAACCTGTTTACAACAATCTGCATTTTCATGTTGCTTGTATGGAATTGGCTTCACCTTTGAAGTTCAGTGAACCTTTCAGATTGTCAAATGGTACTTTCCAGCACACCCTATCTTTTGGTTTAAGCTTAAAGAGGATGCAGACCTTGTCATTTTTTAAACAATTCTAGTTATTAATTAGCTTTATCATCAAGAGAACACTGCTAATGTACCTTATGAACTCAACTCAGAAAACAGGTGATGACTCTATTATAGTTTACTCATAGAACTGCAATATTCAAGCATAAAGGAAACCCCTCTTAGTCTGCTTTTTTAGATCATTCTGACTCAGCTAGTGCCACAGCAAATGCAAATACAAAAAACATGCAAACTTACAAAACAAAGTCACCAGTCACCACAGTTGAACAGGCCTTGGATCGATTCATCGAACTTACAAGTGTAACATTAGCAGCAACAGCGAGCATAATATCACATCGAGCAGAAAAAGAAAAAAAAACTTCCTAAACTTTGGTATCTCCTCTTGGTTGACCAAGAAGAGACGGCCGGTAAATTGAATGGCTCCGTGCCATCTCAATTCTCTCGCGTGGATCATACATTGTCTCATCTCTTATGGCCTGAAGGATCGAATCAGGAGGGAGTTCCCTGAAAATACAGATGAAGTGATGAACAAATAAAGTCAGTTGATTGACATACAATAGTAGGAATGTAGGATAAAGTATAGTGACAAATGAGAGCAACAATTCATCAAGGACTAAAGCAATTGATTTACATGCCTAATGTGATTATAATTATTATCTGGGATGGTACATATTTTTTGACTAAAAATCCAATACGGACTAAATCATGTGCATTAACAAAGCATGAACATTCAGCAGTTAACACACATCACAAGGAATGGAGCTTAAACATAGGAGTCTGAATTAGTTAGATAAAAGGGAAAATAAAAAACTGCATTTTTTATGTCGATGGATAGAAAATAGAGTGGTACTAATTCATGTAACAAATCTAGTGGCATAAAGGATTGTTGAGCAACAGAAGACATGAACAAAGGCATATTTTGATTCACCCAGTTATCTGCGTCAGGTCTGTTACCTCCATATTTATTCCTTTAGTTGGTTCAACATTAACTTATTTCCATGCGAATTATGTTTCAGAATATAGCTGAAACAAATTTCTAATGAAAAGATAGATAATCACATTTTCAGGTAACAGATTGAAGAATAAGCACCACCAAACAATAGAGGACAACTTTAATTGAAGAAAAGAGCGCACATAACTGTATGATTGGGTAAAGAAAAGGAAAGGAAAACCTCACTTGCTTTGCTAATCATCTGCGTGGGAGTTATGATCCGTGGCAGGGGATCCAGGGACGCCTCTATCCCTTTGGCTAGCGAGATGATGATGGGGGCAGTAATCCTCTCCTTCCAGTATCTCCAAATCTCCCCGAAAACATCCCTGGTCTCGGTGGACGGTAGCCCATTGATGACAATGTCGGCGTCCCAGACGGCCTCCTGCAGGTTTGTGACGACCTTGAGCGGGCATAGAGGCGTGTCGATCATGTTGAGGCAGAAGTCGTCCTTGAGTATCTCGTCGGCGTAGACGGTGCGGTCGCCGAGGCGGGCCTCGACGTACTTGAGGTAGGCGCAGCGGCGGATCAGGCGGCGCAGGACGTCCTCCCGGGCGTTGATGACCTCGAAGAGGTGCTCGGCGGTGGCGCGGTCGACGGCCCGGCCCGGGCGGCGCCAGATGCGGACCTGCACCTTGTCGCGGAGGTGGCCGTACGCATCCTGCAGGAGCGCGCAGAAGACGCTGCCCCAGGCCCCGGCGCCGACGCCGACGATCCTGAGCTGGTCTTATCGGGAAAAAAGACTGCGATTACGGCGGGGTCGATCTCCCGGCCGTGGACTGAGAGGTCCGGGAAGAAGTGGAGTAGGACGCGGGCGGCTGAGCCTGCGCCGAAGCCGAGGACGGCGAGGGAGGGGTGGGGGAGAAGGGGCGGGAGGGTGGCGAAGACGTCGAAGTAGGTGGAGGTGAGGGGGCAGTGGGGACGGCGAGGGAAGGTGGTGGTGGTGCACGTACAGGCGACGTGGGGGAGGTGGGGGGAGGTGGTTGGCCGGTTTTTACGAGGTATAAGTTTTGGTCGGTTTTTACGATGTATAAGTTTTGATTGGTTTTTTATGGGACGTGGGAGGAGCGCTACACGCGGATAGAGGCGGACGGACGAGTAACTCCGCGCTTTATAATAGTAGAGATGGGGGAACTAATCCGAAAGACAGTTGGTTAGTTAACTCGAGTTTAGAGGACACCAATAATTCAGTCACTGTTTGACTTGTGGTTGGTCAAACTAGGAGAGACGTGCTCGTTGAAGCAACAAGGGTGCAGTGGGTGTGATATAATGCAACCTCCCACTTTAGTGCCCACCGTACCTATACTAACTAGTTTGTTGTGCAATTGCATATTTTATATCAGTACTCTTCCTTTGTATTGTTAGACTTCTAATACAATGAATTTATACATTAACTTAAATATGATTTTTTACGAGGAATTAAACTAGCCGGACGACGGACGACGAGGTCATTAGATTGATACGGTCGATGATAGTTATGCGTTCGTGTGGTAAATCACCGGCTTGAGGATGTGGTAGTCGGTACCAGTGGTCGGTGTGTGGGTGGCGATGACCCTCCAGTCGCCACCTACATGACCTTTGGAATGGAGGCCGCGAAACTAGTCTCCTTCGGCACGTTAAGGATCAGGATGAGAGTTTATAGATTTGGCTTGATGTACTAGAGATCGTCACCTATCATGGTGAAAGATGTCTAGTCCTTGAGTTATATTGAGTTTTAGTGATTCATGACAATAGTTATTGGGACTAACTATTTTCATGAGTTTGTGTGGTAGGTTAAGTTCTGACATCAAGCAAAAAGGTTGGTTACTCTCATTATTAAGAATTAATAAGTAAAATATTGATCATGAAGCAGATCAGTAATATTTTGGGTCATATTCAATCGGAAATTTTAATCAAATGCCTTTGAGTCAATCTTCCTTGAATATAGAAGCTTGTTGAGTATATATTGATGTATATGATAAATGCAAGCTAAAATTGATGATCGAAAAAGCTAAGAATCGTAAAGAACAAAGTGATTTATACCTTTGATTATATGTTGAGAATCAAGTAGAATATTAATAATAAATAACAATTTTATTTATACCATTCATTATATGTTGAGAATCAAGTGGAATATTAATGATGAAAATAGTTCGCACAAACTTATTATTCCTATATTGACAGTCATGGAAAATACAAGCTGAAATTTATGATTGATATGAACTTGAGTATCATAAAGCGTAAAGTGATTTATATCATTGATTAATAAGAATCAAATGAACATATTGAAGATGTATAATAGGAAGTAATTTTTTTATGACGAAATAGTGAAGGACAAGTGATACTCGACTACGAGGGACCATGCAAGGGTGAAGGGCAAATAAAGGCTTAGTGTCGAAGGACCCACACAATGGAGAAGAGCGAGTATAGTCTTAGCGCCAATGAACCATGTAAGTACATGAAAAACTACATGTGATTTGAATCAATTATTTAAAGAATACAAGAAGTGATAAGTCCATAAATCAAGTGTTGATGAATGTCTACTGGCTTGAATATATGAAAGCATCTGCACTTCATATGTTGACCTACACAAGTTAAAACTAAAAGTGAATATTGCTCAAGGTAAAAGTATACATGTTTTGGGACTGACGTGTTTAACTAGTTGTGTATAAGTAAACAATTCCAATGATGAAATGATTTCAATTTTGTTGTCCCTCAAAAGTGAAGAAACAAGATGGTGTAAGAGTATTCCTATTGTTATAAATATTTTATACTGGCATTTGAATATAGAAATATCGTATTATTAAGAGGGATACAAAGTCAATATGTTTGTATATGTCTCGATGCTCAAAGTGATATAACACATTGCTATTTTGAGAGAAAAGCAAAGCCATAACTTTTTCTACTTGGGGTTTTAAGCCTTGTCATTGGTTGAGTTGAATGACCATTTCAATAAGCTTTCCAAAATTTCCAAGATCATCAAAAACAAATTTTGGAGTCAAAAGTTACAACCTATTTTTCAGTACTGTCTGAAATTTAGAAAGTTTCGAATCAAGCCAGACCATCTGGCTTCTCCATGTTTGAATCCTTCGGACAAACAGGAAGTTCAAGGATCTCTACGTCCGAAACCTAAAGGACTGAACCAAATGTTCCGAGATTATGGTTCTGTTTTAGAAATGAATGATCTCATTAATTTAGAAAGTTAATTGTTGGTAATATGTTGAATTCCATATTACCAAGATTAATTTTTTAGCATGTATAACCATACAATTTTAATATATTCTTTGTGAGATTAGGATTATATACAGAGAGAGTATATTATATTCTTATCATTTAGTTTTTTTTTGAAATAGGTCACACAAGCTCTACCTTGTTTGGCGGCCATGATCCCGTCAAAGGTAGCTTAACATTGGAGTTCTAACGAGATTTGTATCAGCTAACTCACATCTTTTTACTTTATCATCCAAATGTCTTTTGGATTAAGTGAATTTTAAATGATTTTGCGGAAATTGAACTAATTTATACGAAAATCTTATGAAATTAACAAAGGAAACCTCAACAATGGTACTACTTTTTTGCATCAGTTGTACTCGGAAGAAGCGGGGTACAATCGTGCAATCAGAGAGCGTGGAATATATGCGGGATAGACGTGGGAAACAGACGCGAGCCTGAAACACGTAGTAATCTTTTGGCTTGTGTGGCCGGAATGTAAACGCGATCCCCGTGGTGGATACGGACAGCGATCTCCGGTTCAAACACCCGCACGTGGTGCGATTCTACGTCGTGGAGGAGACGTTGTCGCCGGCCGGTCGGCCGGCCGGCCGCCCAGGCCGCGCGCGACGGCGTCGCCATCCGCCGCGCGGTTTCGCCGGAAGCTTCCTAGCTAGCTTGCTAGCTCCTCCGATCCGCGCGCGGCCGCCTTCACATGCTGCGTGAGAGGGACGGGTCACCACCACTGCACCACGGCTGCTTGCATGCGCACGTACCGTACGTGCATGCGGGGCGATCGAGCTCGCGCGCGATGATGAAGTCGACGGCCAGCGCGCGCGGGCGCCGATGCCCCCCGATATTTCCACGCGTAGTTAAGATCGCTAGCCGTGCGAGGTGATGACCAAACGCCGCCGCCGCCGCCGATGAACCGATCGAGCCCGCCGCCGCCGGCCGGCGTCGTACCGGAGCGGAGTCCAGTGGTGGTGGTGGTGGTCCACGTGGCACGTGGGGAGCCCACTCGCTGGTGGGGCCCTTCCGGCTACCTCCCGGCGCGCGTTGGAGGGGTCGTGTCGGCGACGTTTCGAGGAAGGTGGGGTGGGGTCGTGGGGACGTGGGGTCGTGGGGATACCACTCTCACGACGGCGACTGCGTCAATAATTGTGGGACGTTCGATCATGATCCAACGGATGATATCGTCTGGCTGTTCCGTTGGCCGTTTGACCGGTCGGTGGGTCGCTATAAATAGCATTCCTCTCCGCCCTCGACGAACTCTTCCTCCGATATTTGCAAGGGATAAATTTCCATGGCCATGAGTGACACTGGATCGAGCTTGGAGCAGTGGGCTGGGCTGTACAACGAAGAGCCCAGCCTCGGCGCGTCGATTGGTCAAGACGGCGCGGCGGATGGCGCCACCGTCGTCGTCGTGGGTAACGGTGCAGCGACGAGCCCTACGTCGGCGGGGTCCGGCGGGAGCCCGACGAGGGCGGCGCATCCGGGGATCGAGGGGGCCCGTATCGGTAAGCCGGCGAGGCGGCGGTCACGGGCGTCGCGCCGCGCGCCCGTCACGCTTCTCAACACGGACACCGCCAACTTCCGCGCCATGGTGCAGCAGTTCACCGGAATCCCCGCCCCGCCCGCGGGATCATTCGCGGGGCCGGGCGGCGTGCCGGTCATCAGCTTCGGCTCCGACTACGGCTTCCCGGCATCCGTCATGCCCTTCGACCACCTCCACCAGCGGCAACCGACGGCGTTCCAGGACCACCACCAGCTCCTCCGACCGCAGCAACAGTACACCGGCGCATCATTCGGCTACAGCAACCTGCAAACCAGCGCCACCGCCGGCGCCGGCGACATGTTCTCCCACTCGCTCGGCTCGGCGGATGACAGGATGCTCCTGCAGAGCATGCAGGCAGCTCAGATGCCTGCTTCCACCGCTAACCACAGCGCTAATGGCTACTTTGCCTAGCTAATTAATCAAGCAACAAATCACGGCGGCAAGTAAGTACATGTACAACACATCAGAGGGAAGGTGAAGATCACAAGCAAGAGAAAGATTCACCACTTGCGTTAATCACTACCCAATAATTATGTTACTCTCTGCATTTGTGTGTAATTTTTTTCTTTTCACGTGTTGTTGATCAATTAAGTCGATCACTTTAGTTAATTATCCAGTTGAAGACATAGATGTAATCGTGTATATACTAATTTTGTTTTGATTGTACTAGCTCTTGGTCACTCTCATGGGCTCATGTGTTTGTGAAAAAACGTCTGATTTGATGAGTGATGAATCAACTAACGTATCACCTAACTTTGGATAATAGAATATGATAAATCTACTCTAACAATTATTTAATTGTTTAACGAGTAAATTTAATACTAAAAAGTGATAAACAACTTAAAACTTTCAAATAATTTTATAAATTTCTTGAAAAAAACAGTGCTAGTTCTTCTTTTGGTTGCCAAGTTTCATAAGCAAAGCTGACCACGCACGCTAACCACATGTTGTTTTCACGGGTTAATTGTGCGGCGGATTGCATCTACTGCGACCTCTGGTTTTAATTCTGCAGATGGCATGTTTGTGGCCAGCCGTGTGGCCGGATGTGATTGGCCGGCGGGGTCCAGTGGGTCCCACAAAGGTGCACGTTGACGTAAGCACGTCGTGCTGGTGATGACGGGAGGGTCAAAGTCAGAGTTGTCAGGCTAGCTAGCTGCATGTGGGCAAGCTTTTTTATACTGTGCTCTACTGTATTGGCGTTTGAGCTTTGAAAAGTCTAATTGTGGATTAATTGTTAGTGAGTCACCCCTTGATCTCTGCAGCCAGCAATCCCAGGTTCCAAACTGCATATAAAAAATAGATCAGTTGTAAGATGATATCTCTAATTATGTTGTCAGCACATTGATGATATATGTAACTATATAAGACAATGGCATTTGCGATATGATGACAGAAAAATAAAGTCACCTTTTGCGGTAGTAAATTATCAAACCTTAGTTGATCTACTTGTAATCTTCTATGGTGATTAAAGTATTTAGCTATCTTGGTCATCACTGATCACTCATCAGTCTAGAGCTGCGAGACTATAGGTGTCATGGCCTCAAATCAGGCGCGGGCCCGCCTGTGTTCATGTGAACGGTACCGTCGGTACTCTAGCAGATTAATTGTTAAAATTAGATTAGTTAGTTAAGAGTCCACTCTAGATTTAATTAAAGAGTCCAAGTCTATTAGAGTCTAATTTAGTTAAAAGAGTATTTCAGTTTAGATTAAGTGGTTAGATTAAATGTGTCCTAGTAGATTAAGGTTGTTAGAATCAGATTAAGATTGTTAAATTAGATCAGCCCTGTGTCTATATAAACAGCCATGTGCCTATATAAACAGGACTGATGCATTAGAATTATTGTCGAGTATTCAGTTTGGCTTGTGCCTTTTTTGTATTCCTGCCTCCTCGTCATGTAGAGGTCCAGACCCTCGACCAACTACCTCTTTTAAATATAGTTGAGATGATTAGTCTCTACCAACCGACGTGTTATTTCTGCCGGTGACAACTTGGTATCAGACGACTCAGGTTCACCATCCGCTGCGATGAATTCTCAATCTGGCACCGGTTTAGGGAGCACCATCGATGACATGCTGATGGCTATTATGCAACGCCTAGATGTCATCGAAGAGAAGTTGCAATCAATGCAACCACTCTAGACGAAAGTCGTAGAATTGGAAGCAGTGGTGACGGAGAGGGCGGACACGATTAAAAAGAAGCTGTAGCCGACCCAACCCTTAGAGGAGAGGGTAGCCACATTGGAGGTGCTCATCCAGAATCCTGGTCGGCAACATCCCCAGGCTGCCGCTGATCACATGGATCCACCTCCACGCCACCAGGGAGGGAAGCGATCAGGGGCCACTCCGGTGGTGGCGTGGGTGGCCTCGGCAGGGCCAAGGAAGGCGACGACGGCTCGGTCGGCGACATCAACAGTGATGCGGAGGCCAACACTACTTCCCTGACCGCGTAGAGCAACCCTCACGAGCACGAATGGCGCCTGACTAATGGTTGGGGGATAGACGTGGGATGTCATGGCGGCACCAACAGCCCAGCTCGAGGACGAGCTGGTTTTCAGGGGGGAAGAGATGTCATGGCCTCAAATCAGAACCGGGCCCGCCTGTGAATAGTAACGCGCGGTACTGTTCATGTAAACAATACCACCGGTACTGTAGCAGATTAATTGTTAAAATTAGATTAGTTAGTTAAGAGTCTTGACTAGATTTGATTAAAGAGTCAAAGTCTATTAGAGTTCAATTTAGTTAAAAGAGTATTTCAGTTTAGATTAAGTGGTTAGATTAAATGAGTCCTAGTAGATTAAAGTTGTTAGATTAGATCAGCCATGTGTCTATATAAACATGACTGATGCACTAGAATTTTTGTAGAGTATTCAGTTTGGCTTGTGCCTTTCTTGTATTCCTGCCTCCTCGTCGCATCGCCGCAATGGCGCTGCCGCGATGGAGAGGTCCTGGCCCTCAACCAACTACCTCTTTTAAATACAGTTTGAGACGATTAGTCTCTACCAACCGATGTATTATCCTTACCGGTGACAGTAGGTAGCCAATCTCACTCGACACCAGCAGCACCTTGTTCTTCCAGCCAAGGCTCAACAGCTCAACATGGCAACATGTCTTAGGGCCTGTTTGGTTCCTTTAGGAACTAAACTAAATTTTAGTCTCCTCTTTTTTATAGGACTAAACTTTAGTCCCTTGGTGTTTGGTTCTAAGGACTAAAGTACTAAAAGAGAGTGAGGGATGAGAGGTAAGTAGTACTTTTAGTCCCCTTTAGCAAGTTCTTTGGGACTAAAGGCTAAACTTTAGTCACTAAAGTTTAGTCCCACTTTAGTCCCCTTGTTTGGCAATTTAGGAACTAAAAGGGACTAAACTTTAGTCCCTAAAGTTTAGCAAGGTGGAACCAAACACCCCCTTAGTATTCTTAATATTCCAAGAGACAAGAGAGCAAAGATGAACAACTCTTAGTATTCCAAATCGATGGCGAGAAATGACACACATATTAAAACGGCTATGCCCTATATATGCCGTGTGGTATCTGACGCGGAAATTCAGTTGGAAGGATCTTGGTGTCCATTATGTAAACTTGAGCAATCCCATGTGTTTGGGAGAAGGGATGGGTATTGAGAATGCATACCAGTGTTCAATGGTTTTCTGTCTGCCGGCTGGCTCCAGAAATTTGAGCAACGCTGCTGCTGATCAGCTGATCAACAACATTGATGCGACAAGTTGATAACTGCACACCGGCCAATCCCAATTGTTTTTTTTTGCCAAACAAGCCGTCAGATACAAAAATCCTCACCATGGAGTCATTCCAAGACTGAATCCAACAAACTGACAAGAATGGGCAAGCGAACCTCTGTAAAAATTACTGCAAATTCAGTCAGATATGTAGGCAGTAGTTTGGAACTTTCAGTTTTCACTGCAATTAACCTTGTCTTGTGGTCAGGACATGTTCCAAAAATATACTGACAAATGAACAATTCAGCTTTCAGGATGCTTCCTCCTATCCTCTGCTGTTCCTGTAGCACACCGTTATCATGGAAATGATGTTTACTGCGGCCAAACCTGTCCCAGTTTTGCATATGCTCAGCCTTTAACGATTCCAACTGAAAGAACTATTCTCACACTTGTGTCAATTATATCTTGATCTCGAGCAATTGAATGCCGGGGGATTTCCACATCAGTCAATTTTCCTCCTTTTGCAAGAAAGGAGAGAACAAATTCCTTCCGTGCAAGTTGATGAGTTGCTTTGATTCCAATACTTGTACAACTATATCCAGTATTCATACCTTTTCGTACTCGAATCGTCCTGAACTCCTGATTAGGCTATGCTATTTGCCATCATCAAAGGCAGGCTCAAGATTTTAGTTAAATGGTGTCATCATAAATTTATTAACTAACGATTACAGTTTGAGTCCACCAATCAAATTAGACTGCTATTATTAACACTGGATTATAGAAAGGCTAACTGGTAATATATCGCGTAGGCGACACTGTAGATCCATCCCTGGGCATTAGACTTAGAGCAGCTATTTGAAATCAACACTTGTGTTCCTGCACCTTACAGCGCAAATGCAGTAGTCAGTTGAAAGTTGAAATAAACCTTTCAGAGCTCTATCAACAAAATCTTATTAAAATCAGTACAAATCCAGGTAACAAACTAGATTCCGCCGTACAACAAACACGTATTGGCCCTTGGGCCACTCATGGGTACGTAGATCTAAGACAAAGACTCAGTGGAACCCTGAATTTTACAGAAAAATAAGTTAACTGTAGTAAACAGAAGAAATTTTACAGAAAACAAGTTAGCTGCAGTAAAAGGAACTTCAGACTATTTCAACCCAATATAGCTTACAGTTTCAGCACATCAATTGAATGATGGGTTATCACTGGATTATCCGTGAAACCCTTGGAAACATACGATTTCTCCAAAAATATTCTTCATCAGCATTTTTAGATAACATTTTTCAAGCTATTTAATAAATTTATAATATTTAGTATTTAGTTAATCTATATACTAGTTTATTAGCTAATGAGCTCGTGACCACATTCCAAGTTCCAACGGGTCTGACCAGATCATAGAATATATTTTGATGTGATGAGTGTTGAGTAATACTTCACTACAGTTACAAGCCTGCAAACGTAGCAGCTTATTGGACACAAGAAACTGTTTCGTACCTCTTCAATTCTCACCTTTTGTCGTCCTTGTCTTCCTCTCCAATGTCGTGGCTGCTCCACTTCTCACTCTCTTCTCATTTTCTGCTTGCCTGCCTGATCGATCGCTGCCACCACAACTGCAACATGTCCAATCGCGGCAACGTATCCTCTCCCGAGCCGCCGCCACCGTCGTCGCCTCTCGACTACGACGTGGTGGTGATCCTGGCGGCGATGCTGTGCGCGCTGGTGTGCGCGCTGGGGCTCAACTCGATGCTCCAGTGCGTGGTGCGGTGCACCCGCCGCGCCGTGGCCGACCCCGTCGGTTGGGTGGCGAACCGCCGCGCCAACGTGGGGCTCAAGCGCGAGTACGTCGTCGCGCTGCCCGTCGCCACGTACGTCGCCTCGCCGCCGGCGGAACAGCAGCAGAAGCAGGAGCAGGAGGCGCCCGCGGCCGCCGGGTGCGCCATCTGCCTGTCAGACTTCGCCGACGGGGAGAGGATCCGGCTGCTCCCGGCGTGCGGGCACCGGTTCCACGTCATCTGCATCGACAGGTGGCTCGCGGCGCACTGCTCCTGCCCGACGTGCCGGCGCCGCCTCTCCCCCGAGGCCGAGGCCGCCGTCGCCGGGGAAGGCCACCATCACCTGCAAGTTTTGGTTGCTGCATAATCGGCTAAGCTTTTACGTCCAGATCTTATTGTATGCTAGGTTATATATGAGCTTGACTTTGGCTTATGACCCTCTGGTCATTAACTTGTCTGATGACTGATGGTTTGCTTTGCCATCCTCAGTGTTTTTTTAGTTTTGGAAAACCATCATATCCTGAATGGCAGCTGCTTTTATATATGAGCATCCTTTGTTACTGCATAAAGCATTGCTAATTATATTCTATAATGAACACCAGCCATTCTCTAAGATTGACATGAGATTACTGTACAAGAAAAAAAAAACAGAATTGGTCAGTCTCGTTCTTGGGACTTGAGAGACGACACAAGAAAGGAGAAAAATTGAGGTGATAGAGTGATTCCCATGGTTATGTTGAGCCGTGATGCCTCTCCACTAGAGAAACCACTTGATGGTAGGACAAGAGTGGGATATGATGTGAATGTGATGAGGAGGGCGACCCTGCCTGTTGCTCCGTGAAGCTTAATCGGAACAGGGGTCCTTCGGTCACCGTTAGTAACAGACCTTATCAGAACTTAACCCAAACTTTCATGGACAACAGAGAGAGAATATCATCATCAGGATAGGAATACCTTTTTAGAGATATTGATCCCTGATGGTAATAGACAATGATGAGTGCAGGAAGTGAGATGCTAGCTAGAGATGAGGACAAGAGATATTCCTTTTTTGCGCAAGCAGTGCGATGGTTTAGTTTAGTTTGGATGTAACTAGAGACCAAACTAAACTAACATGGACTTCTTCGTGAGATGCAACAGAATACCGGGGTCGACTCGGCACAAGGATTACGGTTCATCCAGTAAGGCAGTAACAATTCAACGAGCCAAAAATAATCTCGGCTTATCGCATCAGATATCTTCATGTCGGCATTGGTTGAGTTGTGTGTGCAATCTTATTCCGACATACAGAAAGTGCCATAAAAATTGCAGCCTTTTCTTCCTACATTTTGCTCGAGGATCCTCAGCATCCACCATTGTCATGATGGCATCAGTGCTTAGCGTCAACTAGAGCCATGTGCCTGATCGGCCGAATAGATATTGAAAATACATGGACAGAACCCATTTGAAATATGTGAATAACGTAAGAAACATTCAATTTATGCAGTAATCAGGAAAAATGCCTAGGTTCTAGAAAGGGCTGGCCTAGGGCTAAGGCTTTATGTGGTCAAGTGGATACTCACCTGTAGCCCCACTCATTGTCGTACCAAGAGACAAGCTTCATGAAAGAAGAACTTAAACCAATACCAGCCTTGGCATCAAATATGCTAGACCTGGAATATATAAATTAAAGGAGGTTTAGCAATTCTTGCTCCCATGCTCAAGAAAACATTCGAGTAGACCAAACACTTGCCTGGTGTCACCAACGAAATCATTTGAAACAACATCCTCATCCGTGTAGCCTAAAATACATTTCAAGGAACCTTCCGACGCTTCCCTGAAAACAATGACCGAAACAAGGTTAAGTATGATGTTGGATTAACAAGCTGCAGGAGTGTACTAATTAGAAAAAAATGCAGCTAAATGATAGCACAACACTAAGAAAAACTTGACAAGTTAGCTAGAAATATTAAGAAAGAACAGACACTGAAAAGAATACACACGCAGACCAAAAGGGCTGTATAGAGCAATTAAGCTACAAGAAAGTACCAGAAAATAAAAAGAAGCTTGGACATCATACTTGTAGCTGCTTTCACATCTTCATAGGAATTAAGCACCTTTCTCAAGCCGGCAGGTCAAGTCAACCACAGAAACGTTAAGTGTAGGAACTCGGAAGGCCATACCAGCGAGTTTTCCAATTAACGCTGGAAGGACTTTTCCAACAGCCTGATACCAAAGCAAAAGGTTGAACATAAGGAACTTGAAAAGAAATAACTGAAATAACCTTGAGCAGAAATAACCTTTGCTGCGCCAGTAGAGCTAGGGATTACGGTTCATCCAGTAACAATTCGACGAGCCAAAAATAATCTCGGCTTGTCGCATCGGATATCTTCATGTCGGCATTGGTTGAGTTGTGTGTGCCATTAAAATTGCAGCCTTTTCTTCCTACATTTTACTCGAGGATCCTCAGCATCCACCATTGTCATGATGGCATCAGTGCTTAGCGTCAACTAGCTAGAGCCATGTGCCTGATCGGCCGAATAGATATTGAAAATACATGGACAGAACCCATTTGAAATATGTGAATAACCAATACCAGCCTTGGCATCAAATATGCTAGACCTGGAATATATAAATTAAAGGAGGTTTAGCAATTCTTGCTCCCATGCTCAAGAAAACATTCGAGTAGACCAAACACTTGCCTGGTGTCACCAACGAAATCATTTGAAACAACATCCTCATCCGTGTAGCCTAATAAAAGGGAATTTTTATAGTGCCCCCAAATTTTATCAACCGTACAATCCATGTGATTGAACGACTCAGATTTAAATTAGGTGATCTGTTACCTCTAGAAGGTAACAGGTCATATTACCTTCTTTTTCCTAAATGTGAGACCCACATGCATGCAAAATAAATTCTATCCATGCGTCTAATATATTTCTTTCCTCAATTTGCCCAAAATATTTTGGAATCCCTTAATTTATGGCATATGGCACGTATAAAATTTAAAAAACAAAGAAATTTGACAGTTTGAAAATTTATTTCACAAATATTCAAAAAATCATTTGAAATTTCTTTTTCGGAGAATGCACGGCAAACTTTTGAAAGATTTTTTTTTTAATTTTATGAAAAAACATAGAACTTTTAAAATTCAAAATTATATTTTATAACTCTTCAAAAAATCATTTTAAAATAAAATTTGAAGAGTTCTGTTTTTTTTTTAATTTTTCAAAGTTTGTCGTTCTTTTCAGAAAATTTTTAAAAAATAAAAATAAACTTTGAAAATTATAAAATTTATTTCAGACTCTTCATAAAATGATTTGAAAATAAATTTTGAAGATTTTTGATTTTTTTCAAAATTTCAAAGTTTTATGTTCTTTTCAGATTTTTTTTAAAAAATAAAAACATACTTTGAAAATTCAAAATTTTATTTCAGAACTCTTCAAAAAATCATTTCAAAATAAATTTGAAGAGTTCTATTTTTTTAAAAAAAATTATGTTTTTTTCAAAAAAAAATTAAAAATAAAACTTTTAAAGATATCATGAATTCTCCAGAGAAATTGATACGGAAGGTAGATAAGGTGACCGATTAGAGTCGGTTAATCATTTTTATTTTTAATTATTTATTTTAAATGCCTTTAACCAACGGCCAGGATTCTTTAAACCTATTACCTCGCAAGGAGGTAACGGGGGCACCGTAACGGCCCCCTAAAAAAATACATTTCAAGGAACCTTCCGATGCTTCCCTGAAAACAATGACCGAAACAAGGTTAAGTATGATGTTGGATTAACAAGCTGCAGGAGTGTACTAATTAGAAAAAAATAATAGCACAACACTAAGAAAAACTTGACAAGTTAGCTAGAAATATTAAGAAAGAACAGACACTGAAAAGAATACATACGCCGACCAAAAGGGCTGTATAGAGCAATTAAGCTACAAGAAAGTACCAGAAAATAAAAAGAAGCTTGGACATCATACTTGTAGCTGCTTTCACATCTTCATAGGAATTAAGCACCTTTCTCAAGCCGGCAGGTCAAGTCAACCACAGAAATGTTACGTGTAGGAACTCGGAAGGCCATACCAGCGAGTTTTCCAATTAACGCTGGAAGGACTTTTCCAACAGCCTGATACCAAAGCAAAAGGTTGAACATAAGGAACTTGAAAAGAAATAACTGAAATAACCTTGAGCAGAAATAACCTTGGCTGCGCCAGTAGAGCTAGGGATGATGTTCTGATTGGCACCCCGTCCTCCACTCCAATCTTTCATTGAAGGGCCATCAACAGTCTTTTGGGTGGCTGAACACATAAGATCGGAGCTAAGTTTTAAATATTTGGTGAATCCTGTGTATGCAAATTGAAAAGTATAAAAGAGGAGAAAACCTGTTGTAGCATGTACGGTTGTCATTAGGCCCTCAGCAATGCCAAATTCCTCGTGGACAACCTGAAAAGTGCAAAACCATTATGCACACACAAGCATGGGAATAAGACACTACATTTTGTAACAGCTAAATGTACTCAGCATCTGGAAGTCATGATCCAATAAAAATAAATGCACCATATTCCGTGTGTATCCTAAACAGAACAGGAAAATAACCTTGGCAAGGGGAGCAAGGCAGTTGGTGGTACAACTTGCATTAGAGACAACATTCATGCTGGGGTTGTAATTCTTCTCATTTACTCCTCCGACAAACATAGGAGCATCTGCTGATGGAACAATTTGCATTTCAAGATCTTAAGTCAGATAAGAACAAACAAAGCATGTATACCGATACAGTTATATTAGACCAACAGGCATTTCTACTTAACATTTTTACACTGTTATTTGTAGAAAGGTACATTAAAAATTATTAGTTCCTCTGCAACAGGACTTACTGTGCTTCTCCAAAATCTAACGACATATCATGTACTTACCATGTATGTAGCATCAATAAAAGGATCATTAACAGCCACAACTTCAATGTCATCTCTACTAGTTGCAAACTTGCAATTCGTAGAACCAACCTCCCAATCCGTCCAAACCCTGAAAAGACAAGAATAAAAGGGTCACATCACAAGCACGGACTAAATTAAAGATGGACAGTAATTTAAGATCGATCATGTACAGCAACAATGAAGTTGAATAAGGGTTCAGTTCAACATTCCAAATAGAGCAGGCAGACCCCAACTATATCCAAAACAAAACAGATATACACTGCCATAATTTGATGATGATGCCATTATTTCTCCAATCTAAGATCTAAGAGAGGAACTCAGCATTGATGCCAACCTTTCTCTTCTCCGCACTAGAAGATTCTGCATAAAGAAGGAAAAATGAATCAAACATCACTTCAGGCTGAACAAATCTCTTTAGAAGTTTGATGGACGGAGAAACTTACTATGGGTGGCAGGGGGCGTCTGCGTGGATGTTGCTCTCACCGGCTCAACGCTTCTAGTACTGTAGCGCATAAGCAGTTTATCAAAAAATCAATGTGTCACAACTAATTATACACAACGTGGATCAACTCATCAACCGTATTTGCTGCACATGCGCAGAGCAGTCAAATCATAACAAAGACAAGCTGAGAACACTAAGGATCAAAGCACATTCCTCATTCCTCTCATAATTCATAAAGTTTTCGGTCTCTCCCACAACTGTGATCTCAGTTGTCCAACCAATTTTTTGATTCAAGGAACCACCACAGCAATTTGAACAAACTGGATGAAATAAAGTAATAAGAAGGCACTCACGGTGAAGAAGAAGCCCCAACGGAAGGGAAGCTGCAGGCAACCTTACTCCTCACGCACGACACCTGCAACACAACAGCGAAATCGATCAATTGGGTAAATTTTAAGCTGAGAAATTATAGAGAAAACTAACTAGAATCAATCTGCAACTGCAGTCAGAATAGCACGGACGCGTTGGCGGCTGATGTTACGAGAGAATCAAATAAAAAACAAGGGAAATGCCAATCCATTGAAATGGGAAAAAGTCGAGTGGTTACTACATAAACAAAAACATCGCCATGTGAACAACAGTTTCATGCGTGAGTCGGCTGCCAGTCCATGAAACGGGAAGACGTTCCCACCAAAACGGTAAACAGAAGAACCAGAGAGACGGAGAGATCGGTATCGCGAATGGGGAGTGCGAGACCTTGGCGGGGCCGGCGGCGCGTGATCCGGCGGCGGACGTGGTGGCCGGGGCGCGGAGGGTGACGGACAGCGACGCCATGCGGTGTGGCGGTGGCCGGATGCTCGGATCCTCCTGGCGTCTGGGAACGGCGGCGGAACGGAGGTGGAGACGACAGCGGTGGGGCGGCGAGCAGAGTTGTGTGCAGCTCTCGTCTCCGCCGCCTGCGTGGCTGCGTGCTGCGTCGTCGTCCTCTGCTCCCTCGGCCTCCGCCCTCGGGCGGAGTTGTTCTGGGGAAAATTGCACATATGTCCCAACGTTGATGTAGCATTGAAGATTTACCCCGAAGTTGATGCTCCTTGTAGAAATGTCTTTCTTAGTTCTACTTGTAAATTTGCCTTACTTCAACTTTTTCTTAGATTTTAATTACTTTTTACATTTCTTATCCTCTAATTTCCTAACCTACCCTTTACTCGAACTGTTGGCTCACTTTGCTGTCATTGAAAACCTGAACTACTGTCGGCTCGACGCCGGCCCCGTACCCCTCCACCGCCCAGCCGTTGTAGACAGCCCCGTGCGTGGTGACTGGACATCCTTGCAGCGTTCGATGCCGTGTGACGGCGTGAACGTCCTCTCTGTTTCCCTCAGCGGCGACCCCATCGACTACTTCAACAATGGCCTCACCATCGGCTCCTCCCACACCGTCCACTGCGGTATCTTCATTGTCTGCTCCCCTCCTACTCGGGTCCTTCCCCGGCACCGTCTCTAATGTCGCGCCATGAATCTTTACCGTCGCGCCATGAACATGGGTTCAAATGCTATTATAACGAAGCCATTTCTTTAGAGTGTTAAAATAGTAAATCTCTCGCACAGTAAGATTTACTATTTTGGCACTCCAAAGATGCGCATTTTGTTATAATAGCACTTCTTAAGGCTGACATGTAGGACCGTCTGAGTCAATGAAGGGCAATCCAGCATGTAAACCTTGAACCGACTGGACAAGACCGTATCTGTTGGCGCTGGACCTCAGATGGCGTTTTCTCTGTAAAATCAGCGTATATGCTTCAATTTGCCGGTCTCTCGCGTCCAACCATATCAAAAGAGCTTTGGCAAGGTCTGACGGAATCTAAATGCAAAATTTTTTCCTGGATTTTGACCAAGAAAAAGATTCTCACCGCCGACAATTTGCTGAGGAGAGGTTGCCCCTGCAACCCCTTCTGCCCTCTTTGCATTTCCGAACTGGAAACTTCAGATCATTTAGCGTTCGGTTGCTCTTTTACAAAAGAAGTTTGGCTACAAGTTCTTGCTTTACAGCGGCTGTCAGGGGTCTTACGGCTGCTTCCATCTAGGGACTTCTGTTTTTGGTGGCATGACTACTACCAGGCGCTAGATAAAAATGGTGGAAGGTTTTTTAGTGGGTTGCTGATCTATACGTGGTGGAACGTGTGGAAAGAGTGCAATCGTCGTATCTTCAATGATTCCTTGGAGCCGATTTCGGTCATTGCTCAAAGGATCTGTTCGGACCTTGCTTCCTTTATCCTTGCTAATAGTCTTCACTAGCAATCTTATGTTGCTTTGCTGTGGCTCCTGGTAGTCCGCCTCTCGCATGTTTTTCGGCCGGAGGTTTGGCTAGTTGCTGTTGTGCGCCTGGTTGTCTAAGTTTGCTTTTAGATTGTATTGTGTCGGTTGTGTATAATTTCAAACTTTTTCTCCGATCTTATTGAATTGCAGCGGACCTCCCGCTTGCTTACTCAAAAAGATGTGCACTTTGTTATAATAGCATTTCTTAAAGCTAACATGTAGGATCATTTGAATCAATGAAAGTGGGTCCAAATGCTATTATAACGAAGCCACTTCTTTAGAGTGTTAAAATAGTAAATCTCTCGCACAATAAGATTTACTATTTTGGCACTCCAAAGATGTGCACTTTGTTATAATAGCACTTCTTGAGGCTGACACGTAGGACCGTCTGAGTCAATGAAAGTGGGTCCAAATGCTATTATAACGAAGCCACTTATTTAGAGTGTTAAAATAGTAAATCTCTCGCACAGTAAGATTTACTGTTTTGGTACTTCAAAGATGTGCACTTTGTTATAATAGCACTTCTTAAGGCTGACATGTAAGACCGGCTGAGTCAATGAAAGCGGGTCCAAATGCTATTATAACGAAGCACTTCTTTAGAATGTTAAAATAGTAAATCTCTCACATAGTAAGATTTATTATTTTGGCACTCCAAAGATGTGCACTTTCTTATAATAGCACTTCTTGAGGCTGACATGTAGGACCGTCTGAGTCAATGAAAGCGGAATAACGAAGCCACTTCTTTAGAGTGTTAAAATAGTAAATCTCTCGCACAGGAAGATTTATTATTTTGGCACTCCAAAGATGTGCACTTTGTTATAATAGCACTTCTTGAGGCTGACATGTAAGACCGTCTGAGTCAATGAAAGTGGGTCCAAATGTTATTATAACGAAGCCACTTCTTTAGAGTATTAAAATAGTAAATCTCTCGCACGGTAAGATTTACTATTTTGGCACTTCAAAGATGTGCACTTTGTTATAATAACACTTCTTGAGGCTGACGTATAGAACCGTCTGAGTCAATGAAAGTGGGTCCAAATGTTATTATAAAGAAGCCGTTTCTTTAGAGTGTTAAAATAGTAAATCTCTCTTTATAGTGTTGCGCAACAGAATGCCCCTAACAGATTCTGTTAGGCGTTCCCGATCAATACGTTAGGTGGAACAGGCGCATGTGCATGGACTGTACAGATGCGGGGACTTAGTCCCAGATTTGTAGCTATCAATTCGTAGCTGAACTTCCCTCTTTTTCTCTCTCAACTTTGAAGCATAGTAGTGTTGTGATGACTCCGAGTATGATGACCGTGTCGGCATGCATGCATGTCACAAAGGTAAAATTAAATAACAGATCGAGCTAAGCATGACAAGCTAAGGTTCAAGTGGTTAATTACTTTGACTGACGACGAATCGAATCTGTTGATAAACGGCCAGACTATTTCTTCAGAGAAAACGGTCAGAGACTACGTCATAAAATACTCCACGTTGATGAACTGAGCCTTACATCTGTGAGCTGAGTGAGTGATCAGGTCAGCTGAGTGGTACCATGTGACCTATGAGCAAGATGCATGCATGCATAGCTCGCTTTGCTAGCAGAGGACCACATGGAAAGATGCGCATCATGCATCTGTACGTAGCTTAACCAGATGCAACAAGACGTCAAATTAACGTGTCTTAATCCGTTTAGTGCACGTAGACTCTTCACTAATGATGGACTCGATCGTCGACGAACCAAACCAATTAATATAATGATGGGTTCTAGTTCTACACTACAGTGATTTTGTCGGATGTGGTGTCGTCACCTCTGCTATTAGTGTAGGTTTATATTATATGGTGGCTATTTCTTTAGTTTAACCAACTAGGGTGGTTTCAGCTGTAATTAATCAATCTTGCCAGATTTTTTTTTAAAAAAAAAGAAGAAGAAAATGGATCAGAATGTTGACTAGGGTCATCAGTCATGCGTGATATACAATCAATCCCTCGGATTGTTTTATAAATATTTATCTTTATCAAATAAGCAATATACCTTTCATGAGTGAATAAACATCTTATTTTCTAAAAGCAACATAAACAATGAACGATGAATTTATTTAAGTTAATTTTTATACAGATATATAAAATAATCTATGTAGGGTAAATATAAGAAATTAGAACGAGTTAACCTATGTGGCTATGTGTACGTGCAACTGTGCATGGCACGTGACGAAGCGTGTGGAGTGGAGCCTCCAAAAACCATGTGCATTGCACTGTTCCCACGTGGCGAGCACGCAGATTTAAAACGCAAATTTTAAGTACGTAGGCGTGGCTAGTGAGCTACTCCTACTCGCATCTTAGCATGTTGTGCTGACTGGTCAAATCGTACGAACATGGTGCAGTTTTTTTTTCTCCCTATCTAGTACTTGTAGTCGAGCTCATTATTGTCAAATATATTATCAAAATTTCGCTTTTAAACTGTTTTAATATTAAATGTATTTGCTTAAAGCCCAAATGATTACCATTGACATGAGCGAGCTTCACTGAACCTTATTCAAACTTCCCTATCATAAACATGAGATTCATTAATGATCAAACTTCCATCTTGTATTCTTGTATTATAGCTAGCGCGTTTCAAAGCCTCGGACATGCTTGTGTTTCCGACCGATGTGGGACTCAATGATTTACTCTTTTGGGGGCACATGCTCCATCGACATTCGACACGGCCGGCGTGGCGTGGCGTGGCTCCGACGAGGCGACGACGGTGCCGGGTCCGGGTCGAGGTACGTACTTCTCCTTCTTCCCCGATACGCGCGCCGAAGAAAGTCGCCGGTGTCTCAGCCATGTCGATCGGTAGGTACAAAATTGTCAACATGCACGTACGTACCGAGGCAGACGCCTGCTTTCTTGGTTCTCACCTTTAATAGTTTAATAATCTCATTTATTATATATTTTATTTTGGATGTTTGCTCCGATTTAGTCGTCCGGAGCACACAGGTTCCCTTGATACCTGGAGCTCTTCTCCCCTAATCATCGTCACTGCATTATTCTCTTTGACAAACAAATTACTAGCAGCAGCTGCTGCAAAGAGAGGCTCATGGCTATTCTTGTGGTTGAAGCCACTTTTTAATCGCACAACGAAACCTCTGTAGAGGAGCAAGCCACACCCACTACTCCTACTTTACATTGCCTCCAACGACTAGCGGGCAGATAAGCAGAGATTCCCACAAACAACTTTCAATCAGTGCATTTTTAATAATTTATCATCCTTAATTAAAAAATATTTTCAATTATTTATTATTCTAGACTACTGTCATAGTTGTGCATACACTCTGATGAATCCTCCTAACTAAATAATAATAATAATAATAATCATAAAATCAGTAACTAAATAACAATAATAGTAATTGAAGCGATAAGCAGTTCGGTTAACCTGCTCCAGTGTCCAGTCCCACTGCGTCACACCCTCAGCTCCTCCTATAAATCTCACCACCTACTCTGCGATCTCGAAGCATCCACCCACTCACTCACTCACTCACCAACCGCTCACCGCTAGCTCATAGCTCGCCGTAGATTCGGTCGGGATGGCGGCGGAGGGAAGTGCGGCCTCGGCGGGGCGCGGGGCGTCGACGACGACGACGTCGTCGTCGTCAGGGCGTGGGTGCGGGCTGGCGCTGGGGCGGCTGGTGAGGAAGCTGCGGAGGCAGAGCAGGACGATGCTGTGCACGGCGACGGCGGCGGGGCGGCCGGGGGGAGCGGCGCGGTGCCGTGGCCAGTACGACCCGCTCAGCTACGCGCGCAACTTCGACCACAGCGGCGGCCTCGGCGACGGCGCCGACGACGTCTCCGCGCAGCTCTACCACCACTACACCTTCGCCTCCCGCTTCGTGCTCTCCGCCGCCCGGCCGCAGCCGCAATAGGCCATTATATTGCGAGATGCTAACACTGACGCATCCATGGCCATGTCCTGCCACTGCCAGCGTTTGCGAGTAGCTAGCTAGCCATTACAGTTAGATGCAACTCATGTCTAGTTCCTTTTTGTTCTTCATCCTGCCCTTGCCCTGCAGCTGCAGCCTGCAGGTTAATTAGTGTGTTTATATGAGCAGGGAGTGGTGGTTGTAACGGATGTCCATGTCTCCTTTGAATGAACTGGAGGAGAATTAACCCAAGATATATAATTTCTCGGGCTGATCTCTTGGAATCCAAGCCCATTCCTGAAACCAACAAGTTACTATCTGAAAATTGCTAAGATCCAAGTATCGAACGATGAACAAACAGAGAACTCTGAGAGTAACTAATCCAGACACCATTTCGCAAAACTAAAGGGATCTTTTTTTCCTGGGCACTCGCCATGGCCAGCGATTGACATGCATGTCTGACACGGTGGATGTGGATCCCGTGGTGAGGCCGGCAAGTGTTGATCGCATCAGGCGACAGGCGAGGCGGTAGGTGTCGGCGTCGCAGTTATTACCCACGGCGTCGCTGCCGCTGCACTCTGGCCGGCGAGGCACCCGCCGCTGTCCGCTGCAGGCTTGCATCAATTGTTCACACGGGATCAGCGGCGAGATGATGGGGCAAGCGTGAGTGAGTGAACAGCGGTGCCATCAGATTATTCGGTGCTGCCAAGAGAATTTGCTGCCCACTGCATTGATTCAATGTTGAATTATTTAGAGAAGTAGATTGATTGAGATGCAAAAAATCATTTATGCACGCCTTACTAGTTACCACTGTAGTTTGGATGATTCAGAAGCAACCGAGTAAATTGGGCTAGGCTTTTAATGGGCCGTTACATCGACTAAACTAATGGTAAGTTTGTTTTAGGTAAAGATTATAACAATTTATCTTATTTTTATAAGCTGAATTAATACAATGTTAAGTTAAAATAAACCGGGTCTGTCTCAGTCAATTATTAGTATAAAAAAATATGGGTATCAAGTCGTGTCGGTTGCACAATTAATCTAAAAAACGTGATATCGATAAGCACGGTTTTATTTATCAATTCAAGCGATGATAGGCGCCGGGCAGTTAAGCACTTGTCACTGACAGTGAAGTCAACAAGTTCGTAGCTGGTCAATGAAAATAACTCGCAAAAACAGCCTGTCGACCCGGCTGCCGGCTGCTATAAGTCTTCCATAAAAAAGTCAGCCCGGCGGTAAGATTCCGGCACTCGCTTGCCCGGCCAACGATTGAAGGAACTTTGGAAGCTAGCAAGCAACGTTTGAGCTGGTTGTCATCAGGGTCAAGCCCTTCCGAAATTTTTCCAAAAGCTCGTGTGGTTTGACTCGGTTGCAGACTGTGACAAGTGCAAGCTGCAGGGTAGAACTGAACTTGCCAACTTCACAAAGACAGCAAATTTGGGTAGTGGATGCAGAAGGTGAAGCATCATCACGGCAAGCATGGCGGCGCCGGTGGAAGTCGCACTGGTGTTGCTGCTACTTTTGCCATTTGCGGCGGCGGACACGGACAGGGACGCGCTGGTGGCGTTCAAGGCCGGCGTGACGTCTGACCCGGCCAGCGCGCTCCGGTCGTGGAACGACACGGCGCACTTCTGCCGGTGGGCTGGGGTGACGTGCACAGCGGGGTGGGTCACGTCGCTGGACGTGTCGTCGAGTAACCTCGCCGGCGAGGTGTCTCCGGCCGTCGGCAACCTCACGCACCTCGTCGTGTTCAACCTCACCAGAAACGGCTTCTCCGGGAACATCCCGCCGAGCCTCGGCCGGCTCCAGCAACTCGAGTTCCTCAGCCTCTGCGACAACGCCTTCACCGGCGAGATACCCGACACGCTCCGCAACTGCACCCGCCTGACCGTCGCGTACCTCAACAACAACAACCTCGTCGGTGGCGTCCCCGGATGGCTCGGCGCGCTGCCGAACCTCACGATCGTCCGGCTCAGCCACAACTCACTCTCCGGCCGTATCCCCTCGTCGCTGGCAAACCTCACGAAGATCGAGCGGCTCGAGCTCGACCAGAATCTTCTGGAAGGTTCCATCCCCGACGGCCTGTGGCGCCTCCCAGAACTCGCCTTTTTCACCGTGTCCATGAATCGCCTCGCCGGAGAGATCCCCACGGGCTTCTTCAACATGTCGTCGCTGCAAGGCATCGCCCTCGCCAACAATGCCTACCGCGGGGAGCTCCCGCCCAACGCCGGTGCGCGCACGCCCAACCTCATGTACCTCTTCCTCGGCGGGAACCGGCTCGCCGGGCCTATCCCGGCGTCGCTCTCCAACGCCACGCAACTGCAAGTTCTCAGCCTCGCCAACAACAGCTTCACCGGACAGGTGCCCGTCGAGATCGGAAAGCTCTGCTTGGGATCGCTGCAGCTGTCGAATAACGAGCTCACGGCGACTGACGCCGGCGGCTGGGAGTTCTTGGAAAACCTGACCAATTGCAGCAACTTGGCTGAAATATTCCTCGACGGCAACAGGCTCGCCGGCGCGATGCCGACCTCCATCGCCCGCCTCTCGCCACAGCTCGAGAAGTTGAGCCTTGCAAACAACCGCATATCCGGCACGATACCGCCGGAGATCGGGAACCTCGTCGGGCTGCAAACGTTGTCCCTCCAGTCCAATCTCCTCGCCGGCACGATCCCGGAAGGGATCGGGAAACTGGAGAATCTTCAAGAGCTTGTATTAGAGCAGAACAACTTAGCCGGGCCGGTGCCATCCGCCATTGGCGACGGCCTCACGAAGCTGCTTAAGCTCGACCTGAGCAGCAACTCGCTGAACGGATCAATTCCTCCCAGCCTCGGCAAATTGAAGCAGCTGACGTTTCTTAACATCTCCGGCAACGAGCTCACCGGACATGTCCCGAGAGAGCTCTTCGCCCTCGCGTCGTTGTCGTCGGTGATGGACTTGTCGTATAACCAGCTGGACGGCCCGGTCCCTCGAGACGTAGGCCAGCTCACGAACCTCGCGCTCATGGTGTTGTCTGGAAACCGCTTCTCCGGCGAGGTGTCGGCCGAGCTGGGGAGCTGCCAGAGTTTGGAGTTCCTTGATTTGTCCACCAATTCCTTCACCGGAAGCATCCCGCCATCTTTGAGCAGGCTCAAAGGGCTTAGGATGCTGAATCTGACAGGCAACAGATTGACCGGGAGCATCCCGCCGGAGCTCGGCCAGATGTCGGGGCTGCAAGAGCTCTCCCTGTCGCGGAACGAGTTGTCCGGCGGCATACCGGCGAGCCTCGAGACCATGAGCTCCCTGATAGAGCTCGACCTGTCCGACAACCGTCTCGACGGCCAGGTTCCCCTGCACGGCGTGTTCGCGAACACGACCGGGTTCAGGATGACCGGGAACAGCGCGTTATGCGGCGGCGCGGCGTGGTTCCGGTTGCCGCCATGTCCGGCGACGTCCAATTCCACCCGGCACGCTCACCTCTTCCTCAAGTTTGGTCTACCTGCCATCGTCGGAGCTATGTGCTTAGCCGTACTGTTCGCAGCGCTCCGGTGGCGCCGCAAGAAGTCAATAATCGCAAACACGGCAGCTCGCAGCGTGCTCAACGGCAACTATTACCCGAGAATCTCTTACGCTGAGCTCGCGAAAGCCACCGACGACTTCACGGACGCGAACCTCGTCGGCGCCGGAAAGTATGGGTCAGTATACCGGGGTACCCTGTTGTAAGAAAGTATGGGAGGGATATTTCTGTATTATTAATATTCAAAGAGGAGTACAGGGCTACATTTATAGAGGGAAAAAAGCTGTAACAGAATGTCTAGCTGTAACAGAACACGGTAGGCTACAGCTGGACAAGTTCTAGCACCATCTAGAAGAGTCTAGTCTTATCTGGAATATGTCTGTCTAACACGCCCCCGCAGTCGGAACGGGGTGAGAACAGACGTTGAGACTGGACCGGAACTCATTGAAGATAGATGTAGGTAGCCCTTTGGTGAAGATGTCAGCGAACTGTGATGTAGTGGGAACATGAAGTACACGGACATCTCCAAGAGAAACACGCTCCCGAACAAAGTGGAGATCTATCTCGACATGTTTGGTGCGTTGATGCTGAACAGGATTAGATGACATGTAGATGGCACTGACGTTGTCACAATATACCAAGGTGGTTTTGGACAACGAATTGTGCAGCTCAGTCAAAAGTTGGCGGAGCCAAGTGGCTTCAGCAACGGCATTGGCAACAGCCCGATATTCAGCCTCAGCACTGGAACGGGAGACGGTGAGCTGTCGCTTGGAAGACCATGAGACCAAGTTGTCGCCCAAGAAGACGGCGTAACCAGAAGTCGAGCGGCGAGTATCTGGGCAACCAGCCCAATCAGCATCAGAATACACCACCAAATCAGTTTGAGAGCATGGTCGTAGAAATAAGCCCATATCCAGAGTGCCACGGACATAGCGCAAAATGCGTTTTAGTGCAGTAAGATGAGGATCTCGAGGATCATGCATATGAAGACAGACTTGTTGCACTGCATAAGAAATGTCCGGCCTGGTGAAGGTGAGATACTGAAGAGCCCCGGCAATACTGCGAAAGTCAGTAGGATCTGAGATAGGAGCACCAGCAGATGAGAGCTTTGGGCTGAGGTCAACAGGTGTGGAGCAAGGCTTGCAGTTTGACATACCAGCCCGCTCGAGAATATCAAGCATATATTGCCTTTGAGACAAGAAAAGACCACCCTCTTTGTGTTGAACAAGCATCCCCAGAAAATTGTGAAGAATCCCAAGATCCTTCAGAGGAAATTCCTGCTGAAGTGCACAAATAGTGCGACGAAGCAAGGCAGGTGAGGAGGCTGTCAACACAATATCATCAACATAAAGAAGAAGATAGACTGTTTCTGTGCCATGATGATAAATGAACAGAGAAGTATCTGTTTTGGCCGTAACAAAGCCGAGCTGATGAAGGTGAGAGGCAAAACGACTATGCCAAGCTCGAGGTACCTGCTTTAGACCATAAAGTGACCTATTAAGCCGGCACACATAATCAGGATGAGAAGAATCTTCAAATCCTGAAGGCTGAACACAGTAAACGGTCTCAGATAATGTCCCATGAAGAAAAGCATTATCAACGTCCAGCTGATGAATGGGCCACGAGCGTGAAAGTGCGAGAGATAGAACAGTCCTAACAGTCGCTGGCTTGACAACAGGACTGAATGTCTCGGAAAAATCCACTCTAGGCCGCTGTGAAAAACCGCGAAGAACCCAACGGGCTTTGTACCTCTCAAAAGACCCATCAGCTTTGAACTTATGTTTGAAGACCCACTTGCCGGTGACAACATTAGAATGTGTCGGTCGAGGGAGAAGATCCCAAGTGTGATTGTCAAGTAAGGCTGAGTACTCGGCCTCCATAGCAATACGCCAGTTTGGGTCTGTAAGAGCAGCTCGATAAGTCTTTGGGATTGGAGAAAGTGGTGATGTGGTGAGTAATACTGGCTGACGAAATCCTTCCTTCCCTCTGGTAGTCATAGCATGTTGATTAACCACGGGAGGAATGGGAATAGCACCAGTAGGAATATCACGAACCACTGTCGGCATCAACTCTCCAGGAGGTCGAACTGCCACTGAGACAGGTCGCCGAGTGTAAACAACTCCAAAGCGACGATCAGCAGGTAAGGACCCAGAAGCTGCTGTATGTGAAGGGGAGGCCGATCCATCAGGAGCTGCACGTGGCAGTGTGGTCGGCTCAGCGGGAGCAGCTGGCACGGCTGGAGGTCCTGCAAAAAAATGTGATGGTGCAAAGGGAACCATCACGGGGTTAGGTGCAGTATCCAAAAAATCAAAATCTGCCTGAGTGGGAGGAGATGAATCCTCGGAGAAAGGAAATGAGGACTCATCAAAGACCACGTGGCGAGAGATGATGATTTGATTGGAAGGACGAGCAAGACAAAGATATCCCTTATGATGAAGGGAGTAGCCAAGGAAAACACACAAAGTAGAACGAGGAGCTAGTTTGTGTGTAGCAGTGGCGGAAAGATTTGGGTAACACTTGCAACCAAACACACGGAGATGTGTGTAGGAAGGCAGTGTCCCAAATAAAGAAAGATGAGGGGTGGAAAAATTCAAAGTTTTGGTGGGAAGAATGTTGAGAAGATGGGTAGCAGTACCAAGAGCTGCGGCCCAGAAGGTGGGAGGTATACTAGCCTGAAACAGCAGGGAGCGAATGACATTATTGATAGTGCGAATAATGCGTTCAGCTTTACCGTTCTGAGGCGAAGTATAGGGGCATGACATACGAAGATGTACGCCATGTGACAGAAAAAATGATCGAGTGGTGGAGTTATCAAACTCACGACCATTATCGCACTGTATCCCCTGAATAGTGACTCCGAATTGGGTGCGAACATAGGCAAAGAAATGAGACAACGTGGAGAAAGTTTCCGACTTCCGGCGAAGTGGAAAAGTCCAAAGAAAGTGTGAGCAATCATCAAGAATAACCAAATAATATTTGTGACCTGAAACACTGATAACGGGAGAAGTCCAAAGATCACAATGTATTAATTGGAAATTATGACTTGCTCGAGATGAAGAGGAATGAAAAGGTAATCGAGTGTGACGACTCAATTGACAAACATGACAAATAGTGTTCGAAGTTTTATGACAAGTAGGATCAGCAAGGTGAGACAACTTGGAAAGAACTTCATAGCCAGGATGACCAAGACGCTGGTGCCAAACGGTGGAGGAAGTAGCTGCATGGAAGGTGGAGGCGGAGAGCTGCAACGGGTAAAGGGGTCCGGAGCTGTCACACCTGACGATCTCTCTCCGAGATGGAAGAGCCTTCACAGAGCAACCAAAAGGGTCAAATTCCACGGAACAATTATTGTCGGAAGTAAACTGGCGTACTGAAATAAGGTTCTTAATAAGGTTTGGTGAAACCAAAATATTATTAAGACAAAGATTATGAGGTAAATGAGCAACGCCAGTAGAAGTAACGGGCAATAAATGACCGTTTCCGACAACAATATGAGAAGGAAAATGAGAGGAGGATGTGGAATGAAGAATACCAGCATCAGATGTCATGTTGTGTGTTGCACCCGTGTCAAAAAACCACTCAGATTGAGAGGGTTGTTGAAGGGACATGGTCTGAAATTGGGCTGCAAGAGTATTCTGGTCCCAACCAGAAGGCCCAGCGGACCAAGTGGGCCCAGCAGCTGGAGCAGACCAAGGTGGCCCAGAAGCAGGAGGACACCACTGCCCAGCCCAAGGGGCATTCGGCCCAGCAAGAAAGGCAGAAGGCTGCGGAACAGGACCAGTCCCAAAATTTTGTGGGCTGCGTGGACCGGGCCACATCTGAATGGACCCGGTCCAGGGATTGTGTGGACTGGGCCAAGGGCGTGGACCACCAGAAAAGGAGCCATGCTGGCTGCCACCGCCCGGGATAGGGTTCTGGCCGAACCCTTGGAGCCAGCCGCCGCCTCCGCCTCCACTGCCGCCGCCGCCACCTCCGCCGCTTCCGCCACCGCCTCCGCCACCTCCACCGCCTCTCTTTCCCCCGCGTTTCCCACGCTTACCAGATCCAGTTGGAGCTGGTTGCGGAGGTCTCGAAGGCTGCGGAACAGGAGCGGGAGCAGAGCCGCCGGGTCCAGAGGCAGCGGCGAGAGCGATGGCCGGAGAGGGATGCGTCTTCGCCATCGTCAGCTCCTCAAGCTGCAAGTCATCCCGAACTTGAAGAAAGGAAGGGAGGGGACAACTGCGGCGAAGATGAAGCCCGAGAGCAGTGAAACGCTCGTTGAGGCCGCGGATGATATTGAGAACAAGCGTGCGGTCAGAGATGGGCTCGCCCAAGTCGCGGAGATCTTCCGCCATCCTCTTGTACCGCCGGCAATACTCAGAAACCGAGAGGTCGCCCTGAGAGAAAGAGCGAAACTCTTGGTCGGCGAAGAGAGCGCGGGTGGTACGGTTGCCAAGGAACTGCGACTCAATGGCGAGCCAAGTAGCTCGAGCCGTGGCGCCGCGGTCGGAGATGGCATCGGCAAGGTCATTAGAAAGGACTCCCAGAAGCCATGTTTTCACGACACAGTCCATGCGCGCCCAGTCAGGAGATTGGGGCAGAACTGTGTCGGAGAGAACATGATCCTGCAGCGAGAATTTGCCAACAGTGAGGAGGAAAGATTCGCGCCAACGTGCGAAGAAGACAGAGTTGACGTCGAGGACAAGGGGGACGAGGGCGCGGATGTTGTGAACTGCAACAGCTTGAGCGTGCAAGTTCAGGAGCGCAGCAGCCTCGTGATGCAGAAGAGCATCAAGGAGAGATGTCGCGCCAACAGAATTGTTGGTGGCAGCAACATCCGAGGAGGGCGCAACTGCCGCGCGCTCTTGAGCAGCACGGCTGAGAGCAGCCTGGAGACGAGCATCTGCCGCATCTCGTTCCTGCTGAGCAAGAACAGCATCCTGTTCGGCTTGGCGGAGACGAACAAGGGCAGCGTCAAGGAGATCAGGCGGAGGGACGTCAACAGCAGGGGCAGCAGAGGCGTCACTCGCCATGAGGAGCAGCAGGAAGAGGCAGCACCGAGAGGAGGCAGCACCAGGAAATGGTGCGCACAAGCAGCGGAAGAGAGGGATCAACCTCCTGATACCATGTAAGAAAGTATGGGAGGGATATTTCTGTATTATTAATATTCAAAGAGGAGTACAGGGCTACATTTATAGAGGGAAAAAAGCTGTAACAGAATGTCTAGCTGTAACAGAACACGGTAGGCTACAGCTGGACAAGTTCTAGCACCATCTAGAAGAGTCTAGTCTTATCTGGAATATGTCTGTCTAACACCTGTCACTGAAGACGAAGGGGGAATTCTCACACGAGGACATCGTCGTGGCAGTGAAGGTGCTCGACCTCCGGCAAGTCGGAGCTTCAAAGACGTTCATATCAGAATGCGAGGCTCTGCGCAGCGTCAGGCACCGGAACCTGATCAACATCGTCACCTGCTGCTCCAGCGTCGACGCGGGGGGCAACGAGTTCAGAGCTCTGGTGTTCGACTTCATGCCGAACTACAGCTTGGACAGGTGGCTGCATCCTCCTCCCAAACCCACGGAGCTCGGGAAACGGTGCGTCCTGGGCGTGATCCAGAGGCTCAACATCGCCGTCGACATCGCGGACGCGCTCGACTACCTCCACAACAGCTGCAGCCCGCCGATCATCCACTGTGATCTCAAGCCGAGCAACGTTCTTCTCCGCGAGGACTTGACGGCCTGCATCGGCGACTTCGGCCTCGCCAAGCTGCTTCCTGATCCGGCTAGCCATGGCGTCGCAAACGCCGAGAGCACCATCGGCATACGGGGCACGATTGGCTATGTTGCACCGGGTACGTACATCCATGGCCATGTCGATGCCACGTAAATTAACTATCGGTTTTGACATTTACGTTTTTACTGTACAGAATATGGCACGACAGGGAAGGTCACAGCCTCCGGCGACGTGTACAGCTTCGGGATAACGCTCCTCGAGATCATCTCCGGGAAGGCGCCGACGGACGACGAGCTCGGGGACAGCCTGACGCTGCCGGAGTTCGTCGGCAGCGCGTTCCCGGACAAGACTGAGGAGATTCTCAACTCCGCTCTGCTGCTGCAGGTCCAGCAGATCGATAGAGCCGCCGAGGCCGCGGCGGCGCTGTCGTGCTCGGAAGAGAGGGAGGCACGCGTCACGGTGCGTGATTGCTTGGTCTCCGCCATTAGGGTCGGGCTCAGCTGCTCCCGAAGAGTACCCTTCGAGAGGATGTCCATGAGGGACGCCGCCGCCGAGCTGCGCCTCATCAGAGACGCTTGCCTTCGTGCTTGTGGTTAATGTGATTATTGCCGCATCATCTGAACAAGCCTGTCTGCAGTAAAATATTTATTACAATATAAAATATGTAATACCATCTTTGTGACAAATAGTTACGAATTAAGACCGGGGTGGGGCAGTCGTGTTTTCTGTACCATCTGATTTCAATTCAATAGATACCGGCAGATATCGAATAGGGACTTCGTAGTGGGTTCCATACAAAATAGGATCTACCTCCAAACCATTGGGGGCATCCGCACCATCAGATCCGCGTCACTCACGACTGAGGGTAGTTGGAGTCCCCTCCCTCGAAGAAGCCATTCCCAATAGTTACATTTAGCTTGGCCAACTCCTCCGAGCAAAGATTTATTATTTTGACACTCTAAAGATGTGCACTTTTTTATAATAAGCATTTCTTAAAACTGACATGTAAAATTGTCTGAGTTAATGAAAGTGGATTCAAATACCAAAAACACGAAGCCACACTTCTTTAAAGTGCTAAAATAGTAAATCTCTCATCCTCGAGATGGTTACGTGCCACTTCCTGCATCTGGACCGTGAATGCCAGATCGGACGGTCGATGTGTCCGATACGAGACTATCCCATTATTCCCAGCACACGGCCTGGGAGCCGCACGGCCGCCGTCGCCACCACCCCTCCCCAGCTTCTCTCATGGCGGCCATGGCCGCGGCAGCCAAGCTAACGGCGGCCACCCAGTCTCTCCTCCTCCGGTGATATCTCTCTCTCGCTCGCTCTCCGATTCTTCTCTACTTCCGAGCAATCAAGCGGAAACCGCATCCAATCCAACCTAACGCCTTCTCCTGCTCCTGCCTGCCTCTTGTCACAGGCGCTCTCCCTTGCTGCGACCGCAAGGTCTCCGAGTCTTCCGCCGCTTCGCTCCCCAAAGGTGCGGATGCTTTCACAACGATCTGATTGTTCCTGTGTTTATTGTGTAGTAAATCTTTTCGGAGATTTGGACCGAGGTTGTGTTATGGATGCACTCTGATAGTTGATTAACTCTAGCCTCTAGAGAGCAACCAATTCTCCAATTCCCAGATGATTAGTGACAGGCTCTACAAGGTGAACATTGGCCTGTATATGTGCATAGTTCTAGATTACTCAGCCATTGATTACTGTCAGTTCCATCTTTAGTCCCACCAAATGATCATTACTGAATCCCATCTCCAGCTAGTTGTAGTGGTAGTAGTCTGGTATATACAAACTTGTGTTTGCAAATTTAGGCCATGTTTGGGAACATAGTTTTTGAAAACTACAGTATTTCAAAAACTACAGTATACTACGTCCATGACAATACCACAGTTTATAATACCACAGTTTTGGAATATCACAATACCACGGTATGAGATACATAGAGGTGTTTGGAAACAAAGTTTGTTTGCATATGTTTGATTCAAAATATTACAACCCAGTGTTCACAAATTAAAATACATGACCCAATGTCAACAAATCATTCTCCAAAACATGGCCTATCATTCTCCAAAACTTGTTCAGTACAGCACGACTATGCAGCTCTTTTTGATGGTCTTGAGATGCTTGTACCACTGTCTGAACTGGAGTTATCTTCTACCTGCAAAGTGACATCAGTTTGGATGTGAACAACAGCAGTAGCCAGTAAAGCAGTATGATCAGCATAGGATGTGAGTATGTGACTCATCACATTTTGTGCTTATGGTGGATATAAGCATATGGAAAAAAGACAGATGTAACAGAAGCTGTCAACTTGCATTTCAACCTTGATCAGTGGAAGGTATGGATCTAACAGTGGAACCATTTCAACCTTGTCTACTGAACTATGAGTGGTGGAAATCCTAGAAATTACCTTGTCTAACAGTGTAATTGCCTGCAGTAAAATACAAAATTAGAAGTATGAGTGGTGGAAATCCTAGAAATTACCTTGGTGCAGCTGTATCCTCGTCCCTTGGTTAAATGATTAACACATCATCACAGCACAATCTTGACAATGGATGTAATTGGTCAGTGGTCACAAACCAGCATAACATCCTGATCATTACCAAGGAAATTATTGCATTAGAATAACTAAAACTTTGCAACGAGCAATGACACATGAAGCAGAACTGAAAGGCTGAAAGAGAGTCATTTGATAAAACAAGTGAGCCAAAAAAAGGCATCAAGTTTTAGTAGACATATGAAACCTGACGACAGTCAACATAACCATATGTGATGTGAGATTAACCGAATAAGCCTAGTTTTTTCTCACTAAATAGCCACAAACTAGCAAAGGAGTGCAAATGTACACAATGAAGAATCTGAATATCCATTCATACCATATCCTGCAACCATTGAATTCCAAATGGCTAGATCTTAATCCATGTCTGCTGGCGGAGGCACTGGCGGAGGCGGCAGAAGCCGGCGACGGCGGAGGCGCTGGCGGAGGCGGGAGAAGCCAGCGACGACGGAGGCGCTGGCGGAGGCACTGGTGGAGGCGGGAGAAGCCGGCGATGGCGGGCGAAGCCGGCGACGGCGGGCGAAGCCGGCGACGGCGGGTGGCGCTGGCGGCGGCGGCGCTGGCGACGGAGGGTGGCGCTGGTGGCGGCGAGTGGTGCGGGAGGCAGAGGGGAATAGACAGCCCTAGCACGTGTGCGGGATGGGATGAATTACAGAGAAAAACTTTGCTCCATACCAAAGTTTTTAATACTGTACATCTAGTACTGTATTTTTAATACTGTAGTTTATTTTACAGATATTTCATGTATAGTTGCCAAACACCCTTCATGATATAATACTGTAGTATTACTTCCAAAACTCCAAAAAACTTTGTTTCCAAACAGGGCCTTAGTTCAGTTCTAAGTTGAACCAGTTTCAATAACACGAAACTTTCCAAAGGTAGCACTAATTCCCCTAGTTTTATCTTGGTCATTTTGAAATTTTACTGCTGGTTTTCAGATCATCTCTTAAGCCCTTTACATTTGAATGGTGTTTGGATGCGTGGGGATTTTGGGATAGGGATATGAAGCGTAATGCAAACGATTGGTGATTTTGGACATGGGATATGAAGTTTTAGCACCATTGATTATGAGGATGATACTTTAGTAATATTATTTTCTAATACATTTCACTCCTGCTCAAGATTTGTGCGTCACATTGCTTCATCAACAAGTGAGGAAGCTGCTGCCAAAGCAGCGGCAGCCACTGCCGATACTGGAGGACCAACCATGTATATATCTGATAAGCTTGTTTATTTTACTATTCCATAGTCCCTTTTGTGGCACTGAATGTTCCTCTTTGCTTATTTTGCTAGATTTGACAAGATAATTGCAAAGGAAATTCCTTCCAGCATTGTTTATGAGGATGAAAAGGTGTTGGCTTTCAGAGATATTAATCCACAAGCCCCTGTACACGTTCTAGTCATCCCAAAAGTAAGAGATGGGCTAACTGGAATAGACAAGGTATGTGAAGGCGTAGTCTGATGACAATTGACAGCATCCCATGCAATTAACGCTAAGTACTCATCTTAGTATATGTTGATGCATTTCTAAATGCCTATATGCAAATTGGTAATAGTTTTTCCTTGAGAAAGCCTTCCATGCTTCACCTCACATATGGAAGGTCAAATGTGTAGGCCGAACCAAGGCATTTTGAAATCCTGGGCCAGCTTCTTTACGCTGCGAAATTAGTGGCTGAGAAGGAAGGTTTAGCTAAAGGATTCCGTATCGTCATAAACAATGGACCTGAAGGATGTAAGCATACTCATGCTGCATCTCTTTTCAATTTGCTACAGTACTTGCTGCATCTGTGCATGTTTTCAGTATTAATGCTAATGTTTATGGCTCTTTTCTTCATCACCATACTTTTAGCACTGATGCTAATGCTGTATTATTCCTCTGTCCACAGGCCAATCAGTCTATCACCTACATTTGCATGTACTCGGTGGAAGGCAGATGGCATGGCCTGCTGGTTAAATGAGTTGGATAAGTTCGCTACTATTGCCTGCTTCTGAATGATCATATTATTATTCCTTTTTAACTTATCCTTGAGTTCTGACTGTTCTAAGAAAATGAACAAAATGATGTGTTGTTGACCTGTTGCCCTACTTGCACTGGTCATGCCCCTCCGTGAATCTATCTTTGTGGTAAGAGATAGATTAATCATGCTTTAGTGTTGGTTGTGCACTGCGCAGTGCAGCAAATTCCTTGAGTGATCAAACACTCTCAGTTAGGTCTCTAAGGCAACACGATAAATTGAATCAATGAACAAGGTTCTCTACTTTCCTATGATTCTTGTTTAATAGCTTCGCAAATATTGTTCTGATGTTCGAAGTTGAATCGTTTGTTAATTGATCGACCATACAGTGGGGGAAATGTATTAATCACGTTTCATGCAGCTATCAATTCAACATGGTCTGTGCCCAGATCTGCAAGCCTGCAATGACGCCGCTGTTACTTATCCAGAGTTTAAATCTAATCCCAGAACCGTATTCAGAAAACAAGCAGTTCCAGAGCGGAGTTTAAACGGTGCAATTTTAGAGGGAATGATATTGGCACTGCAAAATTTCCATGTCCGAGTTGCAAGAAAGTGTTAAGACAGCTTATTATACATGAGTTGGACCTGGAACCCCTCTAGATAGCAATATCATACAGCAGTAGAGGCAAGAAGCAAGATGGCGAGTTACAGCATAGATTCTGATATCCAACAGTTTTAAGGGAGGATTGATTAGTGCTTTGCGCCTTCTTCCTCACAAAACTTCTTGTACTTGTCATCATCCATCAGCAAGTTTAACTCATTTGGATCGCTCATCTTAACCTTGATAATCCATCCATTGTCATATGGACTTCCATTGATCTGTGCAAACAGCAGAAACAAACTGTCAACTGAATAATAGCACTGGTCACTCGCTAGTCTAGCGGCCAAAGCCAGAGGCAGCTTCAAAGAATGGAACTATGGATGGGTAGATGTTGCAACTCACAAATCCTGGTTTTTCACTCAGCTCATCATTTACTTGAAGAATCTCTCCAGATATCGGAGCGTTGATATCACTGGTGGCTTTCACACTTTCAACCGCACCAAAGTTCTTTCCTTGTGATACACTGGCACCGACTTCTGGAAGCTCAACAAACACAACATCACCCAAGTGGTCCTGGAATGAAGAAAGAACACTTGGTTCACAAAATTGCCCAAATTATACACAGAAAATACTATTTCCAGGAAAAATGTTATCAATAATATGTTGAATTTATCTTGCATACTGTAATGATATAGTGGAACTGAGAAGTACTAACTAATATAGCACATTGAAGGCCTATAGCTATTACCTGCTAAAGTGCTAATGCAGCAAGTAAATATGTGAAGGCCAAACCTGATTACCTGAGCATGGTCTGTGATCCCTATGGTTGCTGAATCACCCTCAACTTTCACCCACTCATGAGTATCAGCATACTTTAGATCTTTAAGGACTGAGCATGAAAACAAAGATGAGAAGTGGTTCACAGCGAAGCAATGTATACCGTATGCATTTGAAAGTTTAGTCAGATACAACTCTAAGATCTGCTAGAGGAGCACAGAACACAGAAATCCTAAACACTAAACCCTAAATCCTCGTGTAAAATCTAAATAGATCATAGATGTTTTGAAGAAATCGGAAACCAAGTTGGGAAATAAATTATGGCGCAAGATGCATATGACCACATTCTTTTGAGACCACCTGTTTTGTATAGAAACAAGTAAACAACCATTTCATATGGAATAGAAATGCAAGCAACCCCCCATAATGTTTTTATCTGACTTAGTGACTTGACAAATGACAATTGTACATCACAATCTAGCTTCTATTACAGAATACAGACATTATCCACATACCAGAGTTCTCCATTTGTTGGAAATTAAACATATTCAATATTTCAATGTAATAGTATTTCCGTTCTGATCATTTGGGGAAGTGACATTTTAGTCATCAGCACAATCAGTACAGAACCTTCTCTATGACACCTAAGAATAACTATTGAACTAGAATGACGCATCAACGGAAACGGCAGATTTGAAGAACCCTAGCATTAAACCCAATCTCTTCCCTGAGAACTCATCACAAAAGTTCAGATTTAACAGCATTCTTCCCACTAAAAACCTGATACCTCGTCCCAAACGCGCGGAGTATTTAATCACCATACCACCCCACACAGTAAACAGGAAGGGATGGAATGGCGAGGCAGGGAAGCGGCGGACGCCGTACCGGTGGAGAAAGCCCTGGGAAACGAGGAGATCTGGAGGCAGGAGGCAGCGCGGCATGCCCAGAGCGCCCTGGACGCGGCCATGATCGAGTTCCTCCGCCGCCGCCGCCGCCGCCGCCGCCGCCGATTCCTTCGTCTTCTTCGAGAAAGAGAAAACAATGGGCTTTGGCTTTCCTCGTAATGGGAATTTCATTAGTGGACATGGACTGCACGCATTGCCCACGTTGAAATGGGCCTGAAGAGGAGTGGACATAATTATCCGATACCGAAGAACAAATCCGAACCAACAGAGACCAAAAAATTGATCCGAATTAACAGAGGCTGAAACCAAAAATTCATTCCTAGAACTTAATTAGATCCGAATTAACAGAGACCAAAACCAAAAATTCATCCCTAGAACTTAGTCACACCGTTTTAGTTACATGTCTCTTTTTTTTTTCAAACGACCATGCAGGTAGGTAATTAGGCCGTGATTGTGACCCTAATGGAATTATTGCATGCTGGAAACCAATGTTTCAAGTCAAGATCACACGGCTCATATGGATGCATGCCAAAAATATCACCACTCTTACAATCCTTGGTCATTTGAGCCTGCATTTGGGTCTGATGATTTTGCTGGTGTGAGAGGCTGAAGCTGCCAGCATGCGTGATCTGGTCCTTGACTAATGACTACTACGCCACTGGATTCAGAGAAGATCTGCTGCTGCAGGTCTGCAATCAAGCGAGCTTGTTTGTGTGTATGAAGGCAGCTATGAATTTGATTGGTTATTGAAGCCATGCATGCATGTGCTTCATCGATTAGATCATGTTGCAGCTTCACTTTGTGAATCTGATCGACCAAGTTCTGTAGTTTTTGACTGTTAGGCGTCAGCAGGCCATCAGTATAAGCTGAAATCTGAAAATTAACAATACATTGGTTATGTTCAATTTCTTCGAAAACACCATCTTTTCCCTTTTGTGTGCTTGACCTCATATATTACTACCGCCAACTTCGCAAATCGCAATACTTGATACATTTTCTTTTGGAAATGCCACTAATAGAATATAAACTCCTCCCATTGACTACACTTCTAGCTAGATAAATTTCACCAAGAAGCTATGCTCCATACACACAGATAGTTCATTAACTTGCTTCTTTAGTTCCAGAGGCCAGAGCCATGAAATCCTTCAGCTACATGTGGATACTTGATAGCTAGCACTAGTGTTTGTCTTCTCCAGTTTCAGTTCTAGTTTTGATAGAATTCTGAATCAAGTAGATTAGTTCCTTTCACAAAGTCTACTTTGGGTGATCGAATCTGAAAGCAACATGCCAATGCCCCAAATCGAAATGCCAGGTGCCAGGAGCTCATCTACAAGGACGGTCAAGAAATCCGTGAAGTGCCATTGAGCTGGCTTGGAAGCTGGAACAGTGTATGCAAAGTGACATTTGTGCTCTTTTCATACATGTACATATTTCATTCATCACAGCAACAGCCAAGTTTTGTTTGTGCCGGGCACTTATTCACGGCTCATGTAGCAAAACCTGAAACAAGAAGCCTATTTCAAGTTCAAGGCAAGCAGACGACTTGCTTGGTTTCTTACACCAAAGTCTGAACAGCAAGATGGCATAGAGGAAATGCAACTGAGCCATGCAATGACATGCCATGCCATGCCTGCCACCAGCCTATGCGTCGTCAAGAGCAAGGACTCCTGGGAGGGTCTTGCCCTCCAGCAGCTCCAAGCTCGCGCCACCTCCGGTCGAAATGTGGCTCATCTTGTTAGCCAGACCAGCCTTCTCGACAGCAGCAACAGAGTCACCACCTCCAATGATGGTTGTAACACCTTTTGCAGTGACATCAGCCAACTTCTTGGCAATTGCCTGAATTTCAAACAGAATTTAGCTTTGAACACGGAGGGGCACGCTAATAAATCCGAACAAACAGAAGTACTCACATCCGTGCCAGCTGCGAACTTCTCGAACTCGAAAACTCCCATTGGCCCATTCCAGATGACAGTCTTGGTAGTGTCCAAAGTTTCATTGAAAGTTTTGATGGAGTCTGGGCCAATATCAAGGCCCATCCAACCATCAGGAATAGCAGATGCCGGAACAATCTGCAAATGGTTTCAGATTGTCAGAATCAGTATAAGATAACTTAAGAATGTTTTCAAGTCATCTGTGAATGTGATACTTCATGTTTGTTGAATCCATCTAGGGAAATTGCCATACAGAATGAGAATGTTGAACACAGATATTTGCCAGTCCACATACCATGAACCTAAGTTCATGAATGTGAAGATCACTGTTAACACAACAGATTATTGTTACTACAGTCTGCACATCACTACATTCTACTACATAGATGGTTCAATATAATATTTTGTTTATGCAATGAAAATTCTGATTCAGTAGAATGGAATTCTAGTGCAGTGCCATTAACGAATTAAACGAACAAACCTTGCTCTCTGCATCTGCCGCAAACTTATCAGCTACCACAACATCAGTTGGAAGCAATAGGGACACTCCCTTCGACTTTGCCTTCTCAATAAGTGAGGTGGCCAGTTGGAGCTTGTCTTCCTCCACAAGAGATTTTCCAACAGCATATCCCTGAGCCTTGTAAAATGTGAAGATCATACCACCACCCAGTATGAGGATGTCAACCTTTGCCAATAGACTCTCAATCACCCCAATCTTGGATGACACCTTGGATCCACCAACAATGGCAGCAAATGGTTTTTTGGGGTTGGTGACAGCTCCAACAAGGTAGTCAAGTTCCTAGATTTATGAGAATAGTTAGTACAAAATGTCAAAAGGATTACACATTTTAAAACTTCTCAAGGAAATCTAGCTAGTCTTCATTGGAGGATACATTTAACAAGAAACGGTATGCAATCTAGCAAAAAGAAAATGGCTAATTTCAGATTTTCCAGTTCTGTAAGGCTTGTAACCCATCACTCAAGTACGGCAAAGCATCTGGTATATGCAACTTTAAGGACCACCGTTCTTCTCAATGCAGTACGCCAATGCGTAAAACACCTAATTATGCTTGCATTGCAGTTTAACAGTTGATGTCCAGCAGTTTACAGGCGATGGAAATCTTCAGCAATTCACATAGTAGGGGAATCTCTAGCAATACCTTCTGCATGAGAAAACCAGCAACAGAAGGTTTTAAATACTTGGTAACTCCCTCTGTGGAAGCATGAGCTCTGTGTGCTGTGCCAAAGGCATCATTTACATAAAGGTCAGCAACAGATGCCAGCTTCTTAGCAAACCCAGGGTCGTTTTTCTCTTCCTCCTTGTAGAACCTAACATTTTCCAGAAGCAGAACACCCCCATCTGGTAAAGTAGCAGCCAAGTTCTGGACTTCCTCACCAATGCAGTCATTGGCCATCACAACCTGTTTATGGGCGTCGTCAAAACAAGCAAACGTAAGATGGGCTTTCAGTTTGTACTAAGCAGAAAGACAGAATTATAAGCATAAGTAAAGTTAGCAACTTAGCATTCAATAACATACTTCAACTCCAAGAAGCTCAGACAATCGTGGAACAAGAGGCTTCAAGCTGTACTTGGGGGTCACACCTTTTGGGCGGCCCTGAAAAGACAAAAATTGCTTGTATTACAGAGGAATATATACAACAAAAGGGGGCAAATGAACATTTCCCCAAGCATAGAAATGTTGTTAGCTGTTGCCCTTTGACAGAAACATTTCAATTTTGTTCATCTTAAAGTGTTAAAATCCACAATCAATTACTAGCTGAGTGTCCGTGCGTTAGCAACAGAAAAAATTACAACATTAAAAGGATGACATGTAAATAGATATAAGCGAAGATGAAGCTGAATTTTTTTTTGTTTGTTGTGAGCCTGTTTTACCACTAGCTACAGTATAGAGTATAGATGAGTAGTACACTTCGACTATGATGTTCTGCCTATTATTTTGTTAAGAACCAGACAACTCATTGCTCTATATCATCCATTACCAAGTAATTCAACATGGCATTTTCAAAGAACAAAAAGTTAAAAGACAAAAAACATAACGCCTATGAGTATTTATAAGAGATAAATCTCACATGCCATTAATTTTTTTAAGGATTTTAAAAATGCTACTGTCAAGACACTGTGATGACCCGCCTTTCAGTGACATATTTATTTTTAAACCGTAAAAATTATAATGACGTATTATATTTCTGACTAGAACTAATTATAAAGCTGCACGTACTTACCAGTGTAAAGTTCACTCTATTTCTATCATACCGTTTATACCGTTTATACATACTAGACAGTAGACATAGATGAAGAAGCGGTTGCTCACCAGATGGCTGGCTAGGATGACCTTGGCGCCCTTCTCCATCAAGAACTTGATGGTGGGCACGGACGCGCGGATGCGGGTGTCGTCGGTGATCTTCTGGCTGTCATCCAGCGGCACGTTCAGATCGGCGCGGAGGAACACCTTCTTCCCCTTCAGATCCGACACCGCCAGGGTGCCCACGCTCCTCTTGGTCGCCATGTTCCCGCCTCACTCCCTGCGCCAAATCCGACGCCGGAAATCTCAAAACAGTTCGCACAAGAACCCATGAATCCAGACTACCAGAGCCATCGGAGGAGCGGAGGGCATACTTACCGGCGAAAATGGATCGAAACGGCGGCGATGCAGGGGTAAAGGAAGCAGCTTTGGATTCGAGGAAGACACGGGAAGGTGCTCAACTTTATTTATAGCGCCGCTGGCCGCTCCGCCGCTGGAGCCTGGAGATGTGCTCGGTGCATGGTGCCATGGTGGGAAGCCTGCCATGGCGCCACCTGCCATGCCCCTAGAAACGTGTGCCGAACCGAGCTGGTCACTAGCGTGTGGGTCCCAATCCACGTCAGGTCTCGGAGACGTGGACCGTTCGTTTGACCTCTATTTTTTTCGTCCTTTCGTCGATATTTTTGATTTTAAAATCATTACTGATAAAAAATCTTAAATTATTTTTTCGGTCGAAGAAGTCTGACATTTTTTGGTCAAATGCAACCATGCCAAACATCAACATCTATATAGAGAAAATATTATGTGAAATTATTTATATTAGTGCAATCAAGCGATCTGGTGTATCCAATCAAGTGATCTGGTACATACACCTGAAACCTAGTACTTTTTTCTTTTAACTCCATATGTAACTGTTGGATCTAAATTGGATACACCAGATCGCTTGATTGCACAATTGCACCAATATAAATAATTATATAGGATATTTCCTCATCTATACAAAGATGAGCAAGCTCCCTGATGAACAGGATAACTAACAAAAATATGTGTAAGATCAAATCAAATAATTTGGTTCACACTTTGCTGAAAAAACAATCCGATTGACATATATAACTAGAAATAAAGACCGCTTCTAATTATTTTCTAATCACGCAGAAGAATGTGATGAACACCTGAACGGTTTGGACCTCGCAAAAACTGTCAAGATGAGGTCGTTTAGAACCGAGGGGCAAACGTCGGTGAGAAGCTTGTAGGCTGTAGCCCTCCGTTGCGGCGACTGCCTGGAAATTCGCCGGAGTAGCCACGATGAACTTGATGCACCTGGCCTTGAGCCTGGAGCATCCATGCTGCTCCGCCATGACCAACGACGTTGCCACGGTGTCCACGCTGATGCCCGCGCACATCTTGTCCGCGCATATCAACTTGAGCCTCTCCATGCCATACCGGTCCGCGGCGTCGAGGAGATGTTACGCCATTGTCCTGGCATCTTCCTCGTCTTGCTCCGGCAGCGTGTCGGTGTAGATGAAGTGGAGCAGAGTCTTGAAGACCTCCGCCTCCATGTCCTTGATCTCGATGCGCTCCGAGTCTTTCTCCTCCATGTCTCCGAACTGCTCGGCCATGAAAACCGGCGACCTCGCCGCGAGCACGCACCTTGCGCGGCAACGGACTCGCCGGAGACGAGGAACGTGACGTCCGCCCCCTTCTGGCTCCTCAACATCTCGCCGAGGTGCCTCTGCAGGTCGGAGGGAGGCACCGCGATGGCGGAGATGCTGGCCGCCGCCGCCGCCGCCGCAGCAGCAGCGTCGAGTAGAACGGTGATCGCGCACTCCAAAAGAATGGAGTCATCTTGTTGGACGTAGCCGGAGGCGTCCACATCGCGCCTTGCCATGAAGTCGACATACTTTGTTAGTCCATTGCCGAATGTCCATGACAAGGTCTTCTCCGTGGAAGGCTTGAGCACCCCGCTCTGATCCACAAGGCGGCAACGGAACGTCGCCTGCACGCAGGGCGCGGCGCCGTCGCTCGCCAAGGTGAAGCCAAGCCTTATCCAGCTTTCGCCCCAGTACTGATAATTCGGGTAGTAGTCGATCTGCCAGTCGTAGCCACCCACGGAGACCCTGCACGACGCGATGGGCACCGCCATCTTCTCCTGGGTTGCCGAGTGCCCGTCGATCCTGAACAGCTGCACGTGGGGCGCGGCCTGCGTGAGGTTTATGCAAGAGGTCTGCATGGCCATGGCGGCCTGGCCAGCGCGCGCGTCGAGAGCCTCGACGCGGCCGGCCGGTGGCATTGTCGCGTACTGTTTACCTCGTGCCCCCACAATATATATAGGGCATGGCATGTACATAGATAATATAGTGGAGAGGATCTTATCTTTGGAAAGAGAGATATTAGGTCAATCTGTAGTCCTCACATTTTATGTGTTTTTTTTCTATATTTGCGGAAAGAATATTTAAAAGAATCTTTATATATAGGGTTTTAGCTTAACCAAACGGCATTACTCAAAATAATTAAATTAGTTGCTTAATCCTAGTGGATATCAAGAAAAACGTTATTCTAAAAATATTTTGGAGATAATTATTCTTCTAAAATTGCACGTGTTTTTCCTTTTTGGAATTTTAAGGTTGGATACAAACTCGTATCAAATCGAATCGACGTTAATATGTTTTTGGGTCTCGCCAGATTAGGTTAGTCTGTTAGAATCTTTCGGCAATAGCTGACTACAGTTAACACTGTTCAGATTTGAACACCGAAACCAAAACCTAGATAAATGTTTGCAAATTGGTTAAATATGCAGAGATATATATGCAGAGATAAACCTAGATAAATTAATTCGTTTCGAATCCCTCGCGGTTGCAAGACTTATCTTTAGATCCCTATTTAGCAGATTTCTGTTGATTTTTTTTTAAAAAATAATATATATATATATATATTTTAAAATCAAATCTATATGTCCGTTTGAAAAAATTAAAAAAGTAGCATGCAGTCGGCACTTGAAGTACCGACCGCATGCTAATTTTGCAATTTTTTCAAATGGCCATATAAATTTGAATTTTTTAAAAAACATATTATTTTTAAAAAATATTTCTGTTAAACCTTCACGTTTACCTCGCTAGTGCTCCGCCTCCGCATCATATCTACGGTGCCATGCATGCACGTCACGCACACTCAATTATCCTCCGTTGATTCTCTCCTCCGCTGCCCTTTTCCGTGGAAACAGATTCACCGTTTCCTTTCTCCTCAACCCCACATGACTCACTTAATATTTGTGAAAACAAAATTCAAAACTTGAATTTGAATTCAAATAAAACCAAAAGGGCAGAAAGACTAAACAATTCAAAACCTTGAGATAAAATTCTGAATTTTGAACTTTATAAGTTTTAATGGAATTCTAGAGTCAAGAATTTATTTTACAAAATTTATTGTAAAATTTTTGGAGATTCAAAATCATATTTTAAATTTCAAAACGAATTCTGGAATTTATTTTATTCGAAAAGGATTTAAAAAGATTAGTGAACGCAACCCCCAATTCTCTTTATTGGCCCAGCCCAACCAGTTCCCCTGCTCCCCTCTCTCTAGCTCATGCGACCCACCTGTCGGCGCCGTTTTTCCCCTCTCTCCCTCTAGCACCCTGCCTCGCCTGTCAGCTTGCTTCCACGCCTCTCTAGGATCCCCTTCGCCCACCGCGCGTCGCCGCCATAACCACCTCCAAGATTTCTACACCTTGCTGCTCCTTTCGAAACCCAACCCCCACCGTCATCCGCTCCCTTATAAAGTCTCGCACCCGGATTTGTAACCAATTTTTGTAATCGCTACACCGCCCTGCTTCTGCCTCCAGCCGCCGGTTGCCGCCGCCGGTGACCGCCCTCGCCCTCGTCGTCCGAAGCATCAGGATCACCGTCGCCCGCGCATCCTCGACATCGTCTCCAATCGAGCCGCCAGCCACCGGAGCCATGTGCCCGCCATCGACCCGAGAGGCCCCACCGCCTTTCATTCGTCGCCGGTCATCGCCATCCGTCCGCAGTCAACCAATTGGGTATCATCGTGTCTCCTTCTTCTGCTGATTTAGTTTAAGCGTTTATTTTCGGCCTTAGGCCCTCGTCGTCGCCATCCGCCGCGCTGCCGCGTCCTGCCGTCGCTGGGGACAAAGACGATCTCCACCCATTGTCGCGCGCCTTCTAGACGTGATCGCAGTTGTCGGATCCCGACAGTTGAGATTAGAAGTTGGATCCGAGGGCCCAAATCAATTTGACTGAGGGTTGACCGGTATTGGCCCATCACGACCGTTACTTTTCACTTAAGGGCTAAAATTGATCCAAGTCATTGGATCATACCAGTTTGCATTAAATCAGGACTGTCTGTGTGTACCCCTTCATTTTGTTTTAATCCTGGCCACTCAATTTCATTTGAATCCACCGCCTCGCCCGTAGCCGCCGGATTATGATTAGATAACTCTGGTTCATCTGATCCATGTGCACAGTTCCTGGGCTCATGGTGGACTCGGTCTGCCATGAACCAGGGGGTGTTTTAATTTAAATAAAATCTAGAAATAGTTTTAAACTTCAGAAATTCATAAATTTTACATTTTAAATCCAAATTTGACCATTTAAATTTCAGAATGTTCACAAAATTATTCTCTTCATGTTGGACCACTTTATTTGTAATGCTTGTACTGTTTATTGTACTGTTTTGATTTGTTACTCCTCGGTTTGCGTGCCAACTAGAGTTTGACGTTGTTGAAGATCAATGATCGCACTTTGAAGAGCAGTATTCACACTTTGAGGATCAAGTCAAGTCACAAACCCCTCTTTGAGCATGATTGATCCCATGTTTTCAAACATTATGGCTATAACACATAGGTATTACATGCATGTTAAATGAACATAGAACTTTATAGTTATTGCTAGCCTTAATCCTTGGTGTACAAACCCAAGTCATGATTTGTACCATTTTTCTCTTGTCGCCTTATCAATTTTAGTAGTAAGTGCTCTAAGTAATAACACGTTTATATTGTCTCGCTTATAATCATTACAACCATGTTAGTTAGGACTTTGAACTCTTTGTCATATATCTCAACTCATTGTTATTCTGAGAAGTGGCTAAGATTTGAAAGATAGTGAAGTTATAAGCATGGTGGATTCCGAGTGCAAGCTAGGGCATTAGTGGTCGCACTCGAGATACCTATAAGATCTAGTCTGCGGGATCTGTTGCGAAGCAAAGTCGTACTAACAATAAGTCTAATGGGTAAGACATAATCTGGAGTACGATTCGTCAGTTAGAAGTTACAAGCCCCTTATAAGGGAGAATAATCATACTTCCTCAGGCCGGTCTTTTGAGATGGAGAGAGCTCTCCGCTTATAAAGATGCGTCGGATGCGCATGAATATTTGAACGTGAGATGAAGTTGGTATGAGCCGGTGTTGCGTGGAAGCTGAAAGACCTAGTACGCTAACATTAAAGTTATGCGCCAACCTTCAGTGGAACAGCTTGATTCGAGCAGCACGAGAAGCACTCCACTCAATTTACACAAAGAACGTAACTAACAGAAGGGAAATGCTCAGGATTATAGATTACAGAGTTAAGAGTAGCAGAGGAATTATTACGCCTCTAATAAGAGATCTGAGAATTTCTCACAAACAATAATTTATCACTTGTGTGATGATAAGTAGAACTATTTATACATATGATTATAGAATAAAGTAATAAATAATCGAAGTCATCAAATATTCAAGCAAGCGGGAGAGGGCAAACGTCTTTCAATGAATTCAAGTCAAGTTTGTTCTCAGCAAGAACAGCTACGACCATGCGCTACCAAATTATATCTTGAGAGGTTTTTCAGTGGAGTACAGTACGTACGTGCCAGCACGGCAACACATCATTTCTTTCTTCCATGGGCAACCTTGAGAAGATCAGTCAAGACCGAGGGGCAGCTTGCCTCCAGATGTTTGTATCCGTCAGTCGCCAAGACAGCATCAAGATTTTCACGCCTACCACCAGCGATGAACTCGACGCACTTCGCCTTCAGACGCGAGCAGTTGTGCTGCTCCGCCAGCGCCAGTGTGGTCGACACCGTGTCGGCGTCGATGCGATCCATGAGCTTGCTTTCACAGATCAGCTTGAGCCTCTCCAGCTCATAATAGTCTGCTCCGGCGAGCAGATGCTGCGCCATCGCCGCCGTCGTAGCCGCTGCCCCCTTGTGGTGGTCAAGCTCTGGAACGGTGTCGGTGTAGACGAAGTGAAGGATGGCCTTGAAGACTGACGCTTCCATGCCGTTGATCTCGATTTGCTGAGAGATCTTCTTCTTCATGCCCCCAAACAGCATGGCCATGAAAACCGGCGACCTTGAAGCGAGTATAGCTCTATGCGCCGCAAACGACTGGCCGGACACTGCGAATGTCACATCCGCGCCCGTCTCGCTCCGCAGGAGGCCGCCAAGGTGCTTGTGCAACTCGGGCGCCGGCGCCGGCGCTGCCACGGCGTTCTGGTGATCACCCCTCGCCGCCGCCATCTCCGGATATTCTGTGAGCACGGTGATGACGCACTGGACGACGTAGGAATCGTCTCTGAGATAACCCGACGCCTCCAGTTCGCTTCTTTCCATGAGAACGGCTTTTTCCGAAAAATCACCAGGTTTACGGAACTTACGTGACACAGTCGTCTTCTTCTTGGATGGCTTCAGCTTCAGTGTCGGATCGATCAGGCAGCAGCTTAGCCTGGCCTTCACAGGACTGCAGTCTCTTTTCTTCCGGTGTAGGACGAGACAGAGTGATAGCGGTGGAACACACCTGCCGACCCAGGGATCCTTGGGGCGTAGGTGGATCTCCCAGTCGTGGCCGCCAACGTTCCACCGCCTGGAGCTGAAGAACTCACCGTCGTCCATGGCCATGGTCAAGGAGTGACCATCGATTTTCAGCTGGATGTGCTTGGAGCTTTCGAGCTCGGTGAGCTTCTGCATCTGCATGACGAACGTACGCCGGTCTGGACGTGTTGGGGTCCAGGCGAGGAGACGACTCGAGTTGTTTCTAGCACTTGTGTTCTTGAGTTAAGCGTTTCGAATCCCTCTGTTGCAAGAATCTTTACACCCCTAGTTATCCATCCTCAATTGTGCATATATTAAAAAAAACTAAAATATTTAATAATTTAACGCTCAAAACAAATATTTATTTGATTATTTAATAAATAAGTTTTTGCGCTAGCAGTTAAGTGTTGGAACGACTCCTCGGGTCCAGAAGCTGGACCAACTTCCTGAGCGACTCCTCGGTACGTGTGCTTGTTGAGCTGTGTACATTTTCGTCATTAAAAAAATCGAGTGTTATATATAAAAACCGAAAATTATTATATAGAAATCATAAAATTTTCAATAATATTTCAAAATTTTCTTAAATTTTCAATGATATATAAGAAATTTCCTCGGATGTTTGAGAAACGGAGACGGAGGGTCAAAATTACTATGAGACCATTTATCACTACTTCAAATTAAAGAGGAGCTGGAATAGAAAAAGCAAGAACTAGAACATCTTTGATTTTATATAGAGAGCACATTTACGGTATATCATGTAATATGAAATGGAGATAGATATGCATGACTTAAGAGTCCTGCCGAAAACTATGTTTACTGTACTTCTTCTACATTCCCTTTTGCTGAATTTCAGAGAACAATTCTCGCTATTCAGGATATCACTCGCTCCATGCCTCTACTCTACCTTGGTCAGTTTCTCCGGTAGTGCTTCGCATGTCAAGCCTGGTGACGAACAGTCGTGAAATTTGCACTGATGCTACACTTGGAGTAGATTTCTTTGTGGGTAGAATGTTTTTCATCTTCCACGAGTTGATCTTGACTGCCAGTCTCTCCATTTTTGTTCGTATTTCATGGCAGTCATCGTCCAACTGCTTCAAGCTGTAGCTGTCGCTGAGCTTATCCCATCATGCTGCCCAGGATGTGAACTTTCGAACAGATATCCTAATCTCTGCAGGATTCAATAATCTTACAGGTCCGATCAACAGGCATCACTGAGTGAGTTCATTCCTGCATCCTTGGAAACACATAATATTGGGAAAAGCTTAATGATCCATTGTTTATGATGTTAATGGGAACTGGATAGTTATATATACGTACCGAGTGGTGAAGATCACGTCACATAGGGAAATGGAACAACTATCCCGGAATGATGTATGTGCCTTCTGTCTGCAGCACATTATTAGTGTTCCTGATTTAGCCAGCTCAACTTGTACCTCAATAAGGTCTCAGTGCTCAGGATCCCCCAGCCGCCAAGTTACAGCAGGACCGAAGTTGCAATACCTTGGAACACAACTGCACCAAACAGAACTCCTGAATTGGCGTTTTACATTTCTACCTTTTTTTAGAAGGCTCGGCTTTGATTAGAAGTCATGTGTCGGGGATGTGATCCAGTGCCAAGGTGCTCACATCCTTTTCACGTTTTGCATTTCTACCTTGTATTCCTAGTGTTGCAATTCCCAGGAGTAATATTAAGGTGTAACATAGCAAATGCACAGGGAAACCAAGATTGACATGATATTTACCTTTGGAATAACTGAAATAGCCATTCTAAGTGTCCAGAAAGCAGTACAGGTCATTCAAACCCAACATCTGCTTGTAGCATGTGGAATCCTAGGCTCTTCTCATCTCTATAACTCATCAGAATCAATACTTGGTATTATTTTCTTGAGTAGGTTAAATGGTGATGCAAGTGTGTTGCATTCTGCACTGAACTGCAATAGCTCATTTTCTAGTACAGCAAAAGCATCAGCAAAAGCCTGCCACACAAATGATCAAACAGCGAGAATTGTTAAATATGCAATTTGTTACCAGCAAAATGATGCTAGAAGGCCAAACAAAGTATCACATTTAGTCCTAATTTAGTATAAATACTAAACTATCATATTCAAAATTCTGTAGAAAATAGCAAGACCATAACTTGAAAAGGTGAGAAATCAAAATTTACAACTAAAAAATGCATAGATAGCAAAGGATAGATCCAATCAGACAGCAAAAGGATAACTACAAGTAACCTTGATACATTGGTGAATGCGGAAACAGTTTCTGCCCACATTATTAGCAGGGCAAAGAGGATCATCAATGTGGATTGGATCAATGCTGCAAATCAAACATATGGAAAAAATTACAGAAGACTGTAGTTGACAGGAACAGATGAAACGATACAGTGATATTGACTTTTATCACCTGTGACCTCTTTCTCGGTTCAAATAAATGCCACTTCCTTGGATGGAGATACGCATATGACGCGGATCAAAGACATTCCTGATATCCAGGTTTCTCGTTAATTTGATATCATCTTAGATATACTATTAACATTAGCTGTTGCAAAATATAAATTGCATATGCAGGCCCAACAGTAATTCAGGCTTTTAAGTTGTTTGCTTCACTCAAAGTACTTGTGTTTTCCCTAATGTATTATAGGATAAAAGGTTCTGGGTGTGTTTTCTTACCCAAAAAAGTACAGGAAATCCATCAAAAGGCTGCCCAGATTCTGTCAAACATGAAGGGGCACATATACAGAATTAACTTGACAAGGAAATTATGAAACCAAATGTAACTAAGAGACAAAGATAGACTGAAAAAATAACTTTGCATAATTGCATGTTGTTACAAGTTATATGAAGGCCGATTACTAAAGTACAACCAGATGATAATGTCTTGTAGGAACAAGACCTACAAAGCAGTAACAAAAATAGAGTGCATTCATGAATCACGATTTGCAACTTACTTGGTTAATCAGCCGACCAAGATGATGCTCATGCTGAAGAAAACGAATGATTAACAGTACCTGCAGAGGAAGTTAAAAATTGGAAGATTATTTATCTATCTGTCATTAGCCTCAAGATACCAATTCTAATGCAGAGAATCTGGATCAGCTAAATGATCTCAATCAATTTGTGCCACCATGAAAAACAGTGCAGAGCAGTGAATTTGAACTAGTACACAAAAAAGGAAAGATACAAGCAAATATTAGTTAGCTCGCTAGCTGAAAACTGTGATTTACTGGGTCTGTTTTTAACCATACAGTGCTAGACACAGTATGAATAAATAATTCATTCAATTAAGATGGTTAATCAAGAAAAAAATTACCTGAACCACCAAACAGTACAGAAGTGTGGCTAATCTACTAAAATTAAGGAGGAAAATGTAGTCATTCACTTGTAATGCTGACTTTTTTCTAACAGCAACAATTTGGATAGTATGGCATCAGCATAAGTTCATGACATCATTCACACATAAGAAAGTTATCCAGAGATAGACCACCACAACAGTACTAGCAGGTGTCATGAAGAGGTACATACCAAACAGTACGAACTTAGACCACCTGAATATGGGTGATCCAAACTCCGGTCAGCCAAAAACTTCTTCAGTACTAAGGCAAGAGGTAAGGCAGCAGGAAATTGCTGAGTTAACTCACGAACCTGTAGAGTTAACAACATAGGGAAGAATGTGAACAGATAGACAAGGAAACTTAGGTCTCACGAAACCCTGCTTAATAGCTATAAGCCTCTAATATGCAAATTTCTTATTCATGTCTATAAGCACAATATCTTGGGAACAGTGTGTTGTGTGCATATCTTCAACCTATTAAGCAGTTATCTAGCTCCTCATTCACTTTTGTAAAAGACCTATGCCTAACAAAACCATGTTATTGTGGCACCAAACACTGAATCCTAAAAAAAACTTAAAATGTTGTAATCTGTTGGTTCTTCCAACATATCCTTTTTTCTACAAAATCTCAGTAAAACAACAACTATGGCAGCTCCATAAAGAAATCATTCCAAGAGTAACATCATTCATATAACATTTTATTATCCTTAGGATCTGTTGACGCAACAAGTACATAGGAAAGTAAGTAACAAGGAGAAAACATTACTCAGTTTATGATAACAATATAACATGTTGACAATTGACAAGAAACAAGAGCATGATGGTAACTAAAACTATACATATTATTCACATGATAATGTTTTAAGCACTGCAATAATTTATGTATGAATACTTGAATAGTTGAATAGTAAATAAGCACTACACACCTTGAAGTACCATCATGCTTTCTTCATAAATTATTGCAATAATGGAATTGCAACATCACACAGGAGCCATGGCAAAGAATAAATAATTATAACCCCAAACAGCAAGCAATATTCTATGCATAGGACAGACAATATTTCATAGAATGTGACTTAATAATATCTGTCCAAGATTCTGTATTGCACATGTGACATGTGTTTCTGTTAGAATATTCCTCTAATGCTTATGATAAATAGTTCAAAATGTTCAAACAGTGGAATAAATATAGTGATACATGATAATATGAAGTATGAAATATGAATTACCAAATTCTAATAAAAATAGGTCAAACCAAAAATCCAAAATCTTTTCCTAAAGGTTGAATCTAAAACTAACAAATAGAACTGAAGAACTTATCTTCTATAAAATATTACGGTAGATAATAAATCATTTGGATTTACCAACTCGGTAGTCTGAAGTCCTGTGTGGGATGGTGATTTGAAACTTATATCAAGACGAATTAACTGCACAATATTGCCATCATCCTTGTTCATTCTTGAACTCATCAGAGTGTTGCTACCTTCTGAGCTAGAGTTGTCAGAACAAGGAGGGCTCCCTTGTTCTCCAAGCACACTGATGGATGGTTGTTCTTGTGAGCTATCCAGAACAGAAGAATACTCACTGGACATATTTGTGTCACAAGGCACTTGAGCTACAAGCATGATCACAGGTATCTGCAAATTTAATGATATACGAATGAGGGAGATAAAAAAATAGCTGGTGAACTAGCAAATGGAGGAACTTACTGCTGTGTTTTCAACTGTTTTGAGGGAATCAGTCCTAACCCAGTCCTGATTTGCAAGACACCTTGCCGCGTGCTGAAACAAAAAGAAAGGCAATGGTACATGTCAAACAAAAAAAACAGAATTCTTTCCTTTCGGAACAATTGAACAAAACATGTCAAAATTTTGCATCCTTAACAAATATGCTTATGCAGTTATGCATATAATATATAGCATGACAATTAGTGTTTAGTAATTAGCTAAAAGCCACTAATTTACCATGCAACAAAAACAGGCAGACAAGGGGATAAAACAAGTGCATCACAAGCCATGCAATATAAAAACTGAGATTAATATCTATGAAAATTATGACAAACCACTCCAAGATGAAACGATTGTAGACTAAGACAAACACTCATGCAATTTTTGCATTTCCTCCTAATAGTCAGTTTCAATGCACTAATAGCTTAAAAGGACATTTAGGACCTAAGAAGATAATTAAGCACCATTGTGCACAATACAATCAATCATTAGCCCCCAATATTCATTTTGACAAAATATTTTGTCAATATCTGATAATATGTAATTGACCTGATTAGAATGCAGAGTAAACATGCATAGCTGATACTTGAGAATGTTTCACTCTTTTAGTTAAGGCGCATTACCTGGAGACATGTTTCCTTGATGCCATTCCTACCTTCCAGGATCCCTGCTTCTTTAATAGGTTCCTGAAAGCAGCTAAAACTTAGAATTGCATACAATGGCATGATGACTGATACATTTGAACTACCAGGTACATGCCTAGTCATGCAACTCACCAGATTTCGAACTGGTGGAAGAGATATTACAAGATCTACATCGCTTGTTGGAAGAGCCAAACCAGTGGCATTTGAGCCAAATAGATTTGTACGGGAGCGGGGCCAGAGAACTTGCAGGCACCGTGTGACCCTTTTGACAGCCCAATTTATATATGGCTTCCTCACCAGATTCCCAGCAACAACCTAACAAGTATTATAATAGGAATCAACAAATACTAATGGAGTTTTTTTACAATACTACAATGGATATCCTCAAGGGCTCAAATCAAGCTTGGCAAGGAATTACTTGGCATCAGAGTAAATAAGAGGATCCAATAGTGCACATACATGTTGTGACGCAAAAGGCAGATGATAAGGGGGCATACCTGCTTACAAAGTTGATCTATCTCTTCATGTAGTGCATTGTGCAACAAAGAGAGGGATGCATTGTTAGATGAGCAGTTTAACATATCTGGTGGTTGCAGAGGCAATGCAACATCTGGCTGCAAATGGAATAAGTTAGAAATGCACAAATAATTGCATAAATAATAGTTCTTTTATATAATGGACTTCCTTACATGTTGATCACGAGAAAGCTGTGAAATCTTAACAAGGTGATCCTGCAAGACAGTTTCCTCGATTGATTGCACCAGCGTACCAGCAGAACTTCCTTTATTTCCCCATGAAGGCCATACAACTTCAGGGCCATCCAAACAAAACTGAGCCCTGTTCAGAATTTTGTCATCAGTAAACAAATTTCTCATCCCCCAATGTCTTGGACTTGAGCTGCCAGATCTAACAATAGGGAATCCTCTTTTTCGTGACTCTCCGACAGGAGAAGGTGGTGGCGGCCGAGGTACTCGAGGAACACTAAGTACTACTGGTGATGGAGGTCTTCGTACAAGAGGTATATCCCTCCTGGTTGAAGGCACACATGGGCTTCTGTGATCACGACCCCCCTTAAACTCAGATCTTGATGACCTGCGTGGTATTGGAACAACTATTGGCCGCAGCATCGCATATGGCAATGTATCTCCCTTCATCACTTCACTGCCACAAGATACACTCTTTGAAACTGAAGTAATTTTATCTTCATGGCTGTCTTGCACAGAAGATGTAGAATGCAAAGACTCATTGTTCATGCCATTAGTTGTTATTGAGTGACATACAGACTGAGGGAGAGGATCCGAGGATTCATTTTGGGAACAGATTGAAGTGGAAGGTGGTGATGATACACCATTTGCATTATATGTACAAGGAATCCCAATAGGTATGTCATCAACAACTTGACTAACATCCGCCTCATGCCAAGCCCATGCACTGTCATCTGAGCTAAGAGATGGTGGCCTAGAAAAACCAGTTCCCGCATGCTCTGCAGGACTCCAATACATCACGCCTCCTCCAAAATATTGGTTAATATCTCTCCCAGAATGTGCTCGACCATCAGATTCCTCTTCAGAAAACCAGTAGCTTTCAGTATCATCCCCAACATCTGATGTGTTTCTTGGATCACTGTCGCCAAAATATTTCCTATCTTTCTCATTGCAAATACTACCTCTTTGAATTACTGGAGCATGAAACCCTGACCAAGCAGAAGATTGCATTTGTGGGGTATACAATGGATCATAACTAAAAGCAGCATTTTGGCTCAGTTTACCATAACCTCTGAAAACAGGAGGCCAATCAAAACTTAAGGGCACTGCCAGAGAGGATAGCATTTGATTGCATCCAGCTTCAACTGGCGGATTTCTCATCTGATGGTTGGCAGGAAGGAAAGGTTGATCAAACTGAGTTGGCCATTTGTAACCAACGTCAAGATGCAATCTGTCTGTTGTAGCAGGGAGCTGTTGAATTTCTGGAGAAACAAAATGAGGTGGTGTTACATTAGGCCACTCATATGATGTTCCTCCCAGTGTGTTTCTGTTGTAGACATAATATTCACCTCCACCATTTTTCATCACTGCACCATTGTCGCTTACTGTACCGTGAAGCATATTAGCAGGAATAACAGGTGGCAATGCTTTGTCAGTTGCCACTAAAGAGTTACAATCCACACCGGTACTTCTCAAAGGTAAACAAGATGATGCTTGTAGTACAGATTCATTTTGGCTAATGTGTGATGTGACCTGCTTATTCATACTAAAGCCATCAGAGGTATTCACACTCTGGGAACATTCCGTATTTAACAATGAGCTGGTTCTGGGAGAATACAATGTATCTTCCAGTTTTGTGTTTCCAATGTTTTTTGCATCAGTTCCATTTGGTGCAATGGAAGAGCCAGAGCAACTCACTGCTTTAGGAATGCAACTCTTGGACAGATGGACATATGATGGGGGATTAGGTGAGACATGTATTGCTTCAACAGGTTTATTTGGAGCTTCTGCAGCAACATGAGGAGCATCTGTCTTCAATTTGCCAGATCCAGGATTCTCAGCTCTCATCAGATTAGAGAGTTTTGTTTTGCCTTTACGCTTATTTCTCTTTTTGTTACATTGGTTCTTGCAATCACCCAACCCAACAGTCTGCTCCTAAAAATATGGAGGTTGTCACTCGTAGTCATGATTTAATACACGTAAAAAAAGGGGAATGTGGATAATAATGCTTACCACTTTTGATGCTGGTACAATTTCCTTGCAAGGATTATCTTCAGAAGCATGTCCAATAGTCGTGCCTCCAACAGATGGACTGTGTTGATTTGACAAAACCTTGGAATCGTGACTTTCTGAGCTATTGCATCCAACGTCCTGGAAAGATACCCTTAAGTCAACTAGGTAACTTTGTTGGTGAATCACATAGTCCTGTGCCTATATAAATACAATATCAAACAGAGGATTAATACCTTGATTTGCTTAGAAGATGATGTTAGCTTTTTCGAGATACTGGACTTCTTCTTTCCTTTTCGAGAGCCTCCACTGGTCTTTTCGACATCTTTCTTTTTGGCAGTCTTTGATGCTCCATCCGTAATGAGTTCAAGATTTATACTTTCCATTGACACCGTCATGAGAATTCCTCGTAATTTTGTGAGCATATGGTCAGCAATGGTACCAGCTGATGTTAATGTAGTGAAAAAGATTGCATCACCACCACAGTTATTAACATTCCGCTTCAAGCACACAATCTCCTGAACCAGTATTAGTTTTTTCAATTCTTTCACAAAAATGGGATTCTTCTTTTCAGACATAATGCTTGGGACATCAAGGAAACAAGAACGGTTCCTTCTGAAAAAAGACTGTCGTGTGCTTTCATAAGAAGTCTCTGCAACTGATCCTGGTTCACCTAAGCTGAAACTGAATTTGTCACTAGAAGAAATATTTGACCCTTCAATGATCTCATTAGCCTGCAAACTTGAGCTATTAACATATTAGGTGTGCCCAAGGCATAGCAACTTAATCAGCTGGATGAACTTAAGTGATTTTCTTCCCAATTATTATCAGCAAGTAGAACAAGCATGTGTGAAGTGGCAAAGATCTGATTATTAGGCAATATATTTATTTTGGTCAACTGTATAGTGATGACACATTTATTGTAAAAAGGAAGATCAATTATCAATCAGCATGTACATAAGCAAGCCCACAAGGTACTACCAAAAATTGAGAGTTTTCACACTACCTAGCTGAGAATTGTCGGTATTAGTATTACACATCAAGTCATACAGGCCAAAAGTAACCCATTTGTGTTAGCTATGGTAGTAACTATTGCATGAAAGCATTCCTATGAAGACAAGCAAAACACCTGACTCAGCCAAACATCATAATCATCTTTATCAGAAATAAATGCCAATGAAAGGCTATTATTTGATCCGATCTTCAGAGTCCAACCGTGTTGGTAAAAATGATAGGGCTGAGCAAAAAAAAACTCTTTTCTCTTACACAACTACAAAAGTTTTATACATAATTTCTGAAGTATGTGAAGCATAACTATTGTTTAGATTGACTAAATATATATGTGAAACCACTCGTTCCTTAGATAGTTAGATAATAACATAACCTTGAAAACTTTCCACCACGAGATCTTGGAACTCTCCCTAACAGAATGCTACATGACTAAACCATGAATTCACGAGCACTGCCATTGTTGTCTACATTTCTTTTAAAAGAAAATTTTCAATTATAGCCCACTAAATTTCCTTGCTAATTCATCTATAAAAAATCTACATTGAAAAAAGTCAACATTAATACAAGAAAAAAAATAAAAAAAACAGCCATCAGTTCACCCTGCCCCATGATTCCATGAAGACTAGGAAGCACACATTCTAGAGTTATGGAGCACATTTTCAGCTTGTTTCACATCAGTTGATTTTAAAATAACATAAAAATAAATTAGCGTCCATGTTTTTTTTGAAGGCCACATGGGCCCGACCTTGTTTGAAGCCTTGAAGGCCATGTGTCGGCGACTTCCCAGGAGGTCACTCATCATAGTACTACTCCTGCTTGAGCAGGCTCAACGTTGGAGTTCTAATGAGTTTCACAATTAGCGTCCTTGTTAATGTTATTTTGATCACATATTTGTTTTATTTCCTTACCAACTCTGTTTCCTTAGTTCCTCTTATACAAAAATCATGGTGACATTATCTACCTGAAAATACAAGTAATGATGCTTCTACCAAATGAAGAAAAACAAATCATTTTTATCACCTATATGTCCTATGTAAATCACCTCTAATTAGTCAACAAAAGTTTCGTGACACATTCATGTAAGCAACAAATAAATATTCTTGTTTAAATTTTGATTCCACGTGACAAAAACATACAAAAACTCAATCACATTGTACAAGCACTATGTTTATACTAGTATGGAGCTACATGCGAGATTCAGCCGAGAAATGGAAATACTGCAGAATTCTAAATCATAAATGCAGATCATTTCAAAAAGTAGTACAAGTAAGCATATTACCAGCGCTGTTGCACCCTTCCCAAATGCCCCCAGGATCCTTGCTCTCAAATTCAGTTCCAGCCTCATCCACCAATCCACATACCCCTTCTCCCTCCAGAAAGCATTTGCTGCCAACCCAGCTTTCTCCTTGACACCCTTCCCAACCCTCACCACCTTCCTTCCCCCACCTCCACCACCTCCCACTGCCACCGCCCACGACATTCGCAGCGCGATCTCCACCCAATTGGCCACAAACTCCTCGATTACGTAGTATCCCTTGGCCTTCAGCCAGGGCAGCTCTGGGAATTCCTCACCCGCCATTGTGGCCAGGTCCACCTCTCCGTCACCGCAGCATAGGAACTTTCCACCCGAGATCTCGTCCATGACTGCGAAGAAAGCGTCGAGGTCGGTGAGGAGGACCTCGGCAACTGTGATCGCGTCGGGGTGCGACGACGCGGGGGAGGAAGGGAATAGGAGAAGGTGGTCGAAGATGAGGCCATGCGCACGGGAGGACTCTGCGGCGCGGGCGAGGAGGCCGCGGGAGAGCCGCGAGAGGACGGTGGGCTCGGCCGTGGAGGGGGAGGGGTGGAGGACGAAGAACGACGAGTGCCCGCGGAGACGGAGGCGTCGGAGCATGGATAGGAGTGCTCCGACCGCGGCGGGGGAGAGGAGGGAAGTGGCGGCCGCCGCGCGGGAGGCCGGGGAGAGGGAGGCTAACCACCGTAGGATCGCGGCACGCGGGGAGGACACAGGGGGAGGTCTAGGGTTCGCGGCGTGGTAGAGAGAGAGGTGGGCGGTGAGGGCGTCCACCAGCTGCTGCGCGGTGCGCGGCGACGCGGAGGCGGACGCCATGGTCGGAGGTGGGGGAGGGGGAGGGAGGGGGGAGCACCTCGGGTTGTTGGTGCCTCCTTGTCGGGACTTTGCCCTTGGGAATGGGGGGAGTCACAGCAGTGTGCCTTGTAATTATTACCCGAGACCCAACCAAACTGACAAAACCTGAAAATTTAATCCGATAATTTACATCATATATCTGAGTTAACAAATTAATAGAAATATATCAATTTATCCTAGTAAATGTTATTCACAAATATATTAGCTAGTATAGTAGTATATACATGTCTGAACTGTTAAGTTACAATTACCTTAGCATATTGTTCCTATTTTATAATTTATGACTAAAAGGAGAAATTGATTGGTTATAACTGAAGACTGACCTAAATTATCTGAAATGGAGTAGTTTGGCCATCATGTTTTTCAGAACATTTTGGTTTTATTTTTTAATGATTGGATTTTAGAAAAATACCAGACAACCAAAGTGTCACCTTGGCATTCCACAATTCTGGGCCCTTAACTTCTCAGTTAAGAAGGTAATCATGTGGTACCATTAATTAGGTCTGAAACTTTATTTGAGGGAATAATTATGTGGTACCATTAATTAGGTTTGAAACTTTTTTGAGAGAATAATTAGGTGTGAAACTGACTGGTTGATGCTCTAGAAGGAGCTATTTTGGCATCAATTTTTGTTTTTGTGGCTCAGGTATCGAACGCAATGAAGATGCACATTTGATAGTGTTAACTGTTGCAAGTAATTTGTCAACCCTAGTTTTGGCAGGACTGTCAACTTAGCTACTATAAATTTAGCATCAACATAATCTTATCAAAATTGTGGTCACTCAGAAATGATATGCTGACCAAATTTTGTAGTCGCACTCACAAAAATTGTGGCGCACAATCAAACAACAAACCAAGCATGGCAGTGTACTTTTGTCCATACACCATAGCAGTACTAAATGAACTCATGCTGACAATCAAAGCTGACAATGTGCCATAAATATGATAAAATGTCGAATTAACAAAGGTCAGAATGAAAATCGAAAAAACTAGTGTTGTAATTCTTTCTAAGCCATTAGAAAGCAGGCACAGGATTGCCCTTGTAGAGTTGTAGGGGATATCCTATGTATTCTACCAGTCCACTATGTTGAAGTTCCCTGATTAAAAAGTGCTTGCAAGAAACCTTTTTCAGCTAATTACATTTTATAATTACCAAGAGTAAGTTACAACTTACATGTAGCATGCCAAAAATCTGGACGGCGCAGTAAAGTTAGCGTACACTAATAATTGAAAATATGAACATCTTACAACAGCAGATTTCGTTCCTACAAAACTAGGCGATTTTGGCAGGGAGAGCTGACGGCGTTGCTGGGGGAACCCTGTTCTCGACTGGGATCTCCACAAACTCAGAAAGAATCGCCCGGAACTCATCACCACTCAATGTCTCCTTCTCAAGGAGCACCTCCACGACCTTGTCGATGGCCTCCCGGTTGCTCCTGATCTGACTCAAAGCGATCTCATAGGCCTCATCAGACAACCGCTTCACAGCAGAATCAATGTCCTCTGCGAGCTTCTCTGACATGGAGTTCCTTGCCATCATTCTCATGATGACATCGCCGCTCTGTGCCCCTGAGTCCATCAGTGACCACGGACCAATGTCTGACATACCGAATGTGACCACCATCTGCAGAAGCATTGTGCATAATTAGCGAAAAAAGAAGGTAATAATTAAGACATAGACAAGATGTTTAAATTTTCTGTAAACGCTCTCGGTTTCTCTAGCATGTCAGTTTTCCACATATTTTGTCCTTTGAACTGATTTGGTAGGCAGACTGATCAGCATAGTAATCGTAAGTTATAAATGGTTCGGAACAAATTACATTGTCTACTGCTTCTGGTTTCTGCAGATAATATAGTGAAGTTCTACAATATAAAGAGAGTGTACCTGCTTGGCTAAGCCAGTAATTTGCTGCAAGTCACCAGCAGCTCCTGTGGTCACCTCAGGCTCCCCAAAAATGATCTCCTCGGCAGCACGACCACCAAGGCCACCAACGATTCTGGCAAAGAGTTGCTGCCTAGAGATGAGAGTTGGGTCGTCCATTGGAATGAACCAGGTAAGACCACGAGCTTGACCCCTTGGGATTAAAGTAACCTTTTGGACAGGGTCGTGGCCAGGTGTCAAAGTTCTACAAAAAAAAGAAACAAAATCCAAATATGAATGATGTTGCATGGGATGGACATGGAAGTAATAAACAAAACCGCACAAACTACTCTCATGTCTAAACTGATAAACTCACAAGTAAAATCACAAGAATAAAGAATCATTTTCAGGGAAAAAAATAGAGGTTGGAAAATCTAGCCAATGTCAAAGATAGATCTGCAGCACCCCACAATACCCAGACCATTTCAGACAAGAAAGTTTAGCTATCATTCCTAGTAAACCATATTAGGTGTGAAGTGAGTATGGTGTCGCCTCGCCGCACGCCATACTCGCCTAAAAGGTGTGAAGGTGATCTGGCGAATCGGCTCGCCTCGCCGCCGTAACAACTATGCATGTATCTTAATTTTATAAAGCTCTGCAAAGGCACTACATGAATCCTGAGAAATCTGTCAAATCCTAAAGTTGGTAAATCCTATCTTAAAATTCAACTAAAGGAGATACATTCAGCAAAGATGCAGATTATCTCTTACCCGCAAATTGCATGCCCAACCTCATGGTAAGCAACAAGACTTTTGCCCTTCCCATCTGTCATCACAGTTCCTTCCATACCAGCCACTATTCTGTCAATTGAATCATCAATCTCTTTTGAGGAAATTGCTGTCCTGCCACGCCGGCCTGCTAATATAGCTGCCTCATTCAGAAGATTTGCCAAGTCTGCTCCACTAAACCCAGGTGTTCTCATTGCTATGACTTCAAGAGAAACATCAGAATCAAACTTTTTGTTGCCACCATGCACCTTTAGAATCTCGGTCCTTCCACGTACATCAGGAACATCGACACTTACCTGCACAACAAATTACAAGCATATCCATAATACTACGAAGGACATGAATTTATAAAGATCAATTCTAGAATTTTTTTACTTTTCTGAAATATTTTTTACATGACCGTGTTACAATCGATGAATCGAATTCAAAAACAGAATATAAAAGATGTTCACATTCAAAAGAAAGTTAAGTGGATAAAAACTAACCTGTCTGTCAAAACGTCCAGGTCTAAGTAAAGCTGAATCCAAGATGTCAGCCCTGTTGGTGGCAGCAACAACAATTATTCCAGTGTTCCCCTCAAAACCATCCATCTCAGTCAGCAACTGGTTCAAAGTCTGCTCCCTTTCATCGTTTCCACCACCAATACCTGTCCCCCTTTGCCTTCCAACAGCATCAATTTCATCAACAAATACTATGCAAGGAGCATTCTCCTTGGCCTTCTTGAAAAGATCACGAACCCGGGAGGCACCAACACCCACAAACATCTCCACAAACTCAGAGCCTGATATTGAGAAAAATGGCACACCAGCCTCTCCCGCAATAGCCTTGGCAAGCAAAGTTTTACCAGTTCCAGGAGGACCGACAAGCAGAACACCCTTAGGGATGCGAGCACCAACAGCGGTGAACCTTTCTGGTTTCTTCAAGAACTCAACCACTTCCATGAAGTCTTGTTTTGCTTCATCAACACCAGCAACATCATCAAATGTAACACCAGTGTTTGGTTCCATTTGAAACTTGGCCCTAGATTGACCAAAACCAAGGGGAAAACCAGGACCATTAGGTCCACCAAGGCCACCTTGTGCTCTTCTTGACAGTAAAAATAGACCACCAATAAGGATAAGTGGGAAGGCCAAGTTTCCGATCAGGTTGAACAGAAGAGAACCAGACTCCTCCTGGTTGTTGTGTGCAGCAAAATCAATATTCTTTTCCCTCAACTTCTGAAGAAGCTCCTGGCTTAGACCAGGAAGTTGCACACGAACTCTCTGTACGCGGTTGCCGAGCTCAGGAGAAATAGCCTCTACAATGGCAATCGTGCCATTCTCAAACAAATCAACTTTCTTCACCCTGTCCTTGTCTAGATACTCAAGGAACCTTGAGTAAGACATTCGTGAGGATGAGACACCTTGCTCATCAGCAAGAGCTTTCTTAGCGCCCAACAGGGTGGGCAGCCCGACGCCAAGGTTTCCAAGCGCGAGTTTTAGGAACTTCCTTCTAGCATCATTAGTCTTGTGCTCGAGGGAAGCGGTCACAGACACTGGCCTTTGTGCAACGCCACTTGAAGGAAGGGCTGAGAAGGGAAGCCCCGACTTTGCAGCAAGGCTCATGGATGTTGGTGCCATATTCGCTCACTGGTAAAAGTAATCAACGGAGATCTCGTTAATCGAAGAGAATAACTAAGTTTTGTAAGGCAGAAATTGCATCATCCAGTACTTTAACTAAGCTAAATGCATCATATCATCAATCCAATTCATCTGTAGCAAGCTCTCCTACCATAAATAGTCAAAAACAAAACAAATTTAAAGCATCTGCTTGCTACCACCCCATAAGTAGACTGAAGTAGCTACAAGCGCCGAACTGTTCTCATCCTTTCTCGAACTACAAACAACTGCAACCAACCCCAAATCATCACCATACCTTCTACGTATTGATTAACCTATAGATCGAAGCATGCACGCAAATGATCTTAACTTAACACCACACGCACACGCTCCTACCGCCTCCCATCCCGAAGTCCTCCGGCCACGGGCCACCTCTCTCTTCAAGCTAAAAAAAAAAAGACCACACGAACACTAACCAAAACACCAAGTGCATAACAGCATTCGATTCAACTACTCAAGCAAGTCCAGACGCACGCACGCACGCACGCGAAGCCCTGGAGAGAAGCACGAGCACTGGATGGCTGAATCCAACGCAAGCAAGCACGCACCTGAGTGGATCGGAGCCGTGCGGGGAGAGAGTGAAGCGAACTAGGAACTAGGAATGGGAGGGGGGCCAGCGAGTGGAGCGTATAGATATTGGGGAGATAGCCGACACTGACGAGAAGAGTCGCAGATTTTTCCTCCTCCGTCCGTCTCGCTCGCCTCCGGTGCGCAGTTGCGTGGGGATTTCGGAAGAGAGGAGACGGGGATGGGGGTGACGTGGGCAGCTCCGTGCCCACCCCATCGATAAGGAAGCGATGAGCAACCACCACTCCTGTCCTGTTCGCAACACCCGCTGGTAATATATTTTTACCATTAATTTTAAATAAGATTAAAATAAACAACTCTAACGGCAAGTACGATATTTTTTACTGTAGATCTAATTATATAAATTTTATACTATATAATATAATTATGTAAAAATATTGTTAGTCAAACCTTTAATTCTTAGACTGGTTTATAAGTCAAGTTTTATAGAAAGATTTATAGACTATGACATTAAATTAGTCTCATTAAATTTACTATAAAATATATATCTTAATATGATATTTATATATTAAATATTATATTATATTGTTTCTGTTTTTGAATGTAGGTTATTTTAATCTTTTTTTAAATTAATTTATAAATCAATAAATCTAGGTATATTGGAACAAAGTAGCAGATTACCTAACTATCCAAACCTCACTTTGTGAAGCTTCTTTAAGGGCTACTCTTGCCAGGATTGGAACGAACTTTTCCATTTCTGGTTTTGCTTCTAGCTTAGATAAATCACCTGCAGCAACCGGTGATGAGAATGGAGAAGTGCCTATGACAGAGAGGGCAGCACTTGATATTGCAGCTATTCGCCTCACTGATCTACCAGACAAATCTAAGAAACTCTTCCCTGTACTAGAACAGGCAAGTTATATACTTATAAATTTCTTTGCTAGTTTTACAACGGAGTCATCACATGTCTCTAGAATTGTCTTGGTCTTTAGCAAGTTCATGACTTGTATGAACAATAATTCACTAGCCTGGTTTCAATTATCTAGATTCATTGGTTGACTTACATTCAGACACGTAGAGGATAGATACTAATGTACTTTTCTCTAAATTTAATCTAAGTTGAAAAAAATAAAAAAATCAAATAAGTCATAACAATGAAAGGATGTGAGTTAGCTGGCACCAAATCTCCTCAGAACTCCATTGTTAGGATGGATGAACTCCTGGGAAATTCTCGTTCACATCCCCGACACACCATGGTCTTTAAACAAGGTCGGGTCCATGTGGCCTATTTCAAAAAAAAATAATAAGTCATAACATGTAACATAATAAATATATCTGTATTATATTGGTCTAGGTGAAAAAGGCTCGTATTTTTTGCGTGCCATTTTCGTGGCCAGGGGACGATGCCTTGAGCTCGAAGCTTTCTCGCTGTCGTGGCTACTGGACTCACGTAAGATTGGAAACGGACATGTGAAGATGACCGACTGGTCAGAGAGAGCATAGCTTGCTGGCAAAATTGGCTAATGTACGTGTGAACAAGCCAGAGCCGTCCATTTCGCTTGCCGCACCTGCCGGCTAAGAAAATTCCTCGTCGCAGTTCACATATGGTATACAAATGGCCACTCTCTCCAGTCTCCATCTGCGAGGAACAACAATACATTTGCAGATACAAAACTCTGTCACCAAGATGAGAAAGGTAAACGAATTACAAGCTGCCGTCGTAGGAGCGAATTGCCCAGGATGCGGGAAACGGTGAATGCACGGTGTTACAGGCTTACAGGTTACAGCGCGTGAACAAAAATGGAAGCAACATTGTTTCATCACTGGTCTGATGATGATGATGATGATGATGAGATGCGGCGGATCTTGCAGACGAGATGGGCGGTGGGGAGGTCGAGCTGGCTGCCGCCGTCCGATTTGATGAGGTCGCGGACCTGCTCTCTCGGGGCAGAGATGCAGGTGTGGAAGGTGGCGAGGAAGGGAGGGATCGGCATGGAGAGCGCGGAGAGGACATTGCTCAGGTATTCCATGTCAGCTGCAAGCTGCTGCGCGCCTCGGTCTGTGATGTAGTGGATCCCTCGTAGCTGCTCCATGAACAACGCAGTGGCGCCCTCTGCGACCTGATTCAGAGACACCAGAGGATTAGATTTGGTGTTTATTATGTCCTGACAACTCTTAAGAGCATGTTTGGCTGTGATTTTTCAACAAGCTTCCACAATTCTCATCCAAATAACTCAACCCAGTGACCCAGATTCATGAAAAGCAACATATTTTGAAGTGAGAAATTAAAGTTGTCCAGACCCAGATTCCACAATTCTCATCCAACTGCTATAAAGTTATGTGGTAATTATTGACCATGTCATATATAAGTGATATCGGTCCGTTTGTTTTTCTTAGCACACCACAGCTTTCATATAGCTCATAACTCATAGCTACTTTTTTAGAATCTCAGCTTGATGTAGTGTTCTAATCAATTTTGATAAACATGCTCTAAGTGATTTGCTCTCTTCTCCACAATTTGACGTATGATTGATTTTTTTCAATGGTTTATTGCAAAAGCATGCATCGTGATGTCCAGTTAGTGGAAGAAGCTGTAGTCTGCGTATATTACCTTAAATATCCATTCAGTAGCAAAGAACTGAGCTTCTTCGTTGCCAGCCTCACTGCCTGAGATACCTTCTGCAAGTGGCTCCAACTGCTGGGGTAAAGTGAGGAGATACTCCCCAACACTGGTCACATATGCCTGAGGATAGGCACTGAAGCTTGGAAGAGGAAGGCCACCCTGTTCCTCCACTGATGACCAGATTGGGAGGCGAGCGACATCATTGAGGCGCTGCCGGACTTTAGATATGAGGACGTCATAGACGAGTTCATTTACTGTGTCTGAGAACACTGCAACTCTTTGTGATGTGAGAGGTAGTGCATGGTATCTTGGATCTTTTGACTGTACAATAGAAATGACATCTTTAAATTTACAGATCATGAAGACGAATAAAGAGTTACTTATGAGACTTGAGAAATTAAGTAGGCCATGAATAGGACCTATGCCACATATGAATAACTTAAAATGCTTAACAGAAAAGGCAAGCTAAAAATGATGGTCTCTGTGTTTCCTATAAACCAGATATTCTAGGTAAATAACACCACCTATGATTGAAATCAGGCTGTTGAACTGTTCATACAAGTCATAAACTTGCTAAAGACCAAGACAATTCTAGAGACATGTGATGACTCCAGTGTTGTAAAACTAGCAAGAAATTTATAAGTATACAACTTGCCTGTTCTAGTACAGTGAAGAGCTTCTTAGATTTGTCTGGTAAATCAGTGAGGCGAATAGCTGCAATATCAAGTGCTGCCCTCCCTGTCATAGGCACTTCTCCATTCTCATCACCAGTTGCTGCATGTGATTTATCTAAGCTAGAAGCAAAACCAGAAATGGAAAAGTTTGTTCCAATCCTGGCAAGAGTAGCCCTTAAGGAAGCTTCAAAAACTGAGGTTCTGCTAGTTAGGTAATCAGCAACTGTAAGAATCTGCAATGCACCCTGGACAATAGACCATTCTTCCTCTTCAGAAACATCGACCAATCGTTGTGCTTCCCTTTTCTCTAATCCTGTTTCCTTTCTAGAGGCATCACTATGTGCAGTATTATCCACTCCACATACCATCCTGAGGGACTTCAAAGTTTCTTGTAGGTTCGATATGTACTGCAGCATGATGTCATCAAGAGCCAATACCAGTTCATCAGCCTCTGAACCACCAGTAAGACTAATGCATCTCTCAACAGCTGCTTCAAGAAGCACTATCATTTGTGGGATGGATTCCTCCATTCTACGGACAGCTTCGCTCAGCTCTATACCCTGTGCACCTACACCACGAGAGATAGCCCCACGGATATCTATACCAGCCATCTCAGCAGAAAGTAAAGCACGCTCCATTTGCCCATACCTACATGTCATGACAAATATTATGCAATACCACTGACTTAGTACTACATCAATGGCAACAAACAATTGTAATAAATGCATCTATATGCACATAACAAATACTTTTGGGGGTCTACAGGATATAAAACTACAAGTCTTTACCTCACTTTGAAAGTCTCATATGGGGAATAGATAGCCTTCAATGTATTCAGCAAAATTGCAATATCCGATTCTGAAAATAAATGTTGAATATTCCTAGCAAAAGCACCTGTCATGTTGTGCAGGTCGATCAGTGCTCCAAGATGCTTATTCTGCAACTTGGTACTTCTTGGCAAGTCACCTGATAGAACATCCAGTATACCTGGGTACAGAGAAAACAAGTCAATTTCTTATTAGGAAATAAGTATGCAAATGTGACAAGCAAGTAATAACCCTTTTAAATGGAACAACCAATAAATTGTCAAAGTAGAGAAATAAACATGTAATGCAATCAAGAAATTAGGTCAGTACATACTAGAATAAAAATAATATGAGCAGTTTATGCATTACCTTTTGCAACCGATCTTGTTTCAGGAACAACATCTCCAGTTGCTATGTTTACACGAGAGACAAAGCTTGAATTCAACTCACCCATGGTCTCAACAAGTACTTTTGGGACTAGTGACTTGTATTCTTCAGGGAAAGCGGTCAAGCACCTTCAGCATTAGCATTTCAGAACCTCCATTAATTAAAAGATAGCTAAAATAATTGTTCTCTAATGAGCAGAAGATAACTAAAAGATGTGGCCAAAAAATGGCTTCTGTTAACAAGGACAACCATTTGATGATTCAGAACAAAAGAAAACAGGGCACCATGGACATACCACTTCCATTCTTGTTCAAGGTAAAGTAGTGTCTCATCATAGAAATTTGGAAGCCAGCTAGCGAATGAGAGACCGTTTATACTTTCACCACCATACTTCTCCATCTCTACCCGGTTAGCTCTTTGTTTTATGTCAAATTCTTCCCAGAATTTCTTTAGAGGCTTGACATGGATCTTAGTATATTGCACCTCCAGTGACTTAAATCTATCAATACGTATCAGTATACCACGAAGATCTTGCACAGCATCAACCTTCAATCAAATTTTATGGGTTTTAAATAAAATGGAGATGGCATGTATTGTTCAACAGATATAAACCAACTAAATTTTCACAAAAAAAAAAACCTTGCGATTAGAAAGTGCATCCACTAAACGAGGCTGAACCATGTCATCTAGCCGTTCTTCCAATACTTCAAGCTGCTTTCTTACATTAGCAAACTCTGCAACCTGAGAACAACTTTTATATAAGCTGAATGAATAGTTTCTCTATGTAAATTATAGTACAGTCATGATGTCATGTATGTTTGTGAAAGAGTACAATACCTCACCAACTGCTGACAAGCAATGTCTCATGGTTGCCAGGGTTTCTGCAGCTTTTGGAAGATCACCACTAGAAAATACATCCTCTACACTCTGACTCAACTGAGCTAGTCCAGCTGCATCCTGCCATTGCATCCAACAAACTCTTAAAGCTATTCAAGACAACTTACCACTGTGAGTGAAACGTGTACTTCAGTGGCATATACCATAGAACATGTACAACTTACCTGTAATGTTGCATATGCCGCTTCCATGCGTTGTTTCACAGTATCAATTCGTGCTAGTGCAGCTATTGACTCAGCAGATGAGCCCTCGGCCTGATAGAAGAAATCATCATCAGTATTTAGCTACCTACAAAATTTATGAAATGTAGATGGAACTGAACGCTTAGTATGTTAATCATAAATACATATGTGTGTCAATGTGTGATATTTCATTTGTTTAACATCCAGTATTCAGCATTGCCATTAGAGAGCAAGGAATCACTAAGTCTAGAAAAAGAAGTTCTAGTACTAGTAGTTCATTCGAGTTTATTCTAAAGAAAGCCAAGCCAAATGGCAAATGTTAAGAGAGAATGAGAGATAATGTTACAATGTAACAAGAAGTGACACTACAGGTGAAAATGTTATGCTTCAATTTAATGTTTCATCTTGACCTATAAGTGCAATCGTCTGAACTTCATGATAACTAAAACTATAGGAAAGAGCAATCTACGATGATACATCATAAACTATAGAGTATAGACATTGTTTTATGGACATCTGTCCTGAATTGGTGAATTTAAGTGTACCATATACAGTATACCCAAAGGTTATATACTTATATACACATAACTGTATTGCATAAGCAGTTAAGCACATTCATATTATAATATCTAACACATGAAAGAATTTTTGAAACTCGAGCTCCACAATATATTTCACCAAACACAGGCAAATTCCGACATCAGTTTAACTAACAGCAAAAGGAAACACTGAATGCTAAGCCCAAATATATCAAATTAACGTATCAGTCATTCAGTTGTGAATTTGAGGGTCTTTTGCATAACAAACTCTTTAACTGTATGCAATGTTCAAGGCAAAGCCTAAAGGGGACTAATTACGAATGTGAGATCCAGATCCAAGTGAAAACGAGAGCACTAACGGCGGCCGGAGGCTGAATCATACACGTAAATGAACCAAACTAAAGTATATTATGCGAATTAAGTCGAATTTGCACATTTACACCAATAAACTGTTATTGTAACCCTCCAAGATGATCTCGGTTTCACGTGATACACGTACAATTGTACATGAACTCTGTAAGATCCAGATCCAACTAGCAACAAGCGGCGGGATGGCGGGTACCTGGGAGAGCGACTGGAGGACAGAAGCGAGATGGGAGCGGAGGGAGACGGCGTCGTCGCGGAGGCGGAGCGCGTCACGGCAGGCGAGCGGGACGCGGCGGAGCGCGTCGGCGCTGTCGCGCTCGAGCGCGGCCGCGGAGTCATCGGCCGAGGAGCGGAGGCGCTCCTCGGCGTCGGCGAGGAAGCGGTCGAGCGGCTCCGACGGGTGCCGCGCGTCCAGCGCCGCGTTGATCCACCGCTTCGGGTCGAACCCCTCCGCCCCGAACTCCGACGCGTCCACCACCACCATTTCCGCACCGCAGCGCCTCTCACTGCCCCTCCCTCTCCTCCCCCGCTGCTCGTCGTGGACTTGAGGGAGCGAGGCGAGGGGTGCTTAGAGGTCGCTAGATTGCTACTACTTGCGTCTTGCTAGGTGGGATCAACTCGTCCCTTGTCGCCGAAGTAACGACCACCATGGGATCACCTCGGCTGGAGTTCACAGGTAAAAACGCCTGCACAAATGGCGTGTTCTCTGAAGCGAGACGGAGTGTATCGTACCATGTTTTTTTCCAAATAAGATGCTCTGCAGTCCGCTGATTGCAGAGAAATCGCCCCTTCCACGTTATCAGATTTCGATCCAACAGATATTGGAAAAGGTTTCGGAGATGGTGGGATCCACCTCCACAATACAAAGACTTAGTAGCATTAGATATACGGCGCAAATCTTGACTATAGAAGGTAGTTGAAGGGAGCAACAGTAGAGGATTTGTTCTTTTTTCTTTAAAAAAAAAAGAAAAAAATGAGAGAGATTTGGATCGCCTAGAAGAGCATAATTTATGCCCCAATTTCTCTTCTGTGGATGTTATAAAATGAAATGTATTTGAATTTCAGATACCAATAGACATTGTTCACCTTTTCATACTATAACGAAAAATATAATTAAATTATTTTAAAATAAATCTCCCAATTTTGATCAGTTTCAAGAAAAATATATTGACATTTACATTATCAATCAAATAAATATACTAATAAGATGTATTCTATAGTAAAATTGATAAAAGCTAATTTAATATCATAGTTGCTAATATACTTTTATGTAAAATTAGTTGAAATTTGGGAATTAATATAGCACGACAGTGGCTATAGGATGAATTCCATAAATGCCTCTATCAAGCACAAACTACTGATTTCAACACAAGTGAACTCGAGGAATCTGGCAGCAACCAGCAATACCTGCTGCAAAGCTAAAATTAACTTCGAAAATGAACTCGATGGCAGCCATAGCTTCGAAGATAGTCCACAATTTTAGAACTCAAATTGTACAGTAGTGGGGCGCATTACATTTACAAGACATTTGGTTAGGTTTATTTTATACATTCATTTAAAAACTAATTATATTAGATTTTGTTTGATTTAAATGTGTTGGTGTTAAATACCACGTAATCATATTACAACCTAATAATCATCCCATTACACTCTAACCAAGTCGGTATCAAATTGTGTTACCAGAATACATTATACTTGTCAACCAAACATCGTAATGTAAATAGAACATCTTCTTCTGGCTTTTGCTAATTGACCGGCTCAACACTAGAAATATTCTTCGCAGGAAAGGTCTTGTCATTTCTGGCATGAACCACGACTGTGTCCTTTGCTCTGATACTCAAGAGGAAACCTCTTCTCACTTCTTCTTCGGTTGCAACTTCAGTATATCCTCTTGGAGCTCTCTACAGATTTCCTGGGCACTTCCGGCTCATCACCTGGACCTGGTTCATAACAACACTAAGGGTGCGTTTGGTTCTGCTGTGAGCTGTGAAAAAGCTGCTGTGAGTTGCCTGCTGTGAAAAAGCTGCTGTGAGCTGCCTGCTGTGAAAAAGCTAAAAGTCGTTTGGTTGAAGCTGCTGTGAAAAAACTGGTGTGAGCTGACTGTTTTTTATAACTTACGTAATTTTCATCATTATAATATTCTATACATATATATAAATAGGAAACACTCAACATTGATGCAACTGAATAACTAAAAAATATATTAGATAAATAAAAAAGTGCGTAGTTTATTTTATAAAGTAACCGACAACCACATATTATCTCATGAAATTGTGCAAATCAATACAAACCATAATAATGTTAAATCAATTAAGACACCTTGAATTCATACTTTTTAATCTGAACTAAAAATCAGAAAAGCAGAAAAGCAAAAGCAGAAAAGCAGGGTCCAGGCTGCTTCCAAATTTGTACTAGAAAAAAACTGCTTTTTCACAGCAGAAGCAGTTTTGGTAAACCCATTTGGTTCAGCTTCTGCTTTTTCACAGCAGAAGCAGATTTGAAAAGCAGAACCAAACGCACCCTAAGGCTCTTAGTTTGCCTTTCGCCCCGAAGATTGTCATGATTGGTTGCTGGTCCATTTGGTTGCTCAGGAATAATATTATTTTCCACAACTCCCAGTGTTCGCTGCAAAACTAGAAGAAGACCTTCTCTACTGCTGCAAAATTGGAAGAAGACCTTCTCTACTCAGCTCTCTGCAGACCTCAAAACTGGAAGAAGACCTTCTCTACTCAGCTCTCTGCAGACCTCTCGTTCTCCGTCAAGCAGCGTCAGCAGATAGTGCCGTGGCTCTCTTCTTTAGGCCTCCGGGCTTTCCCCTAGCCCCTCCCACCTGTGCTTCTCCACTGTTTCCTCATCTTTCAGATTGTAACGTTACTTTTTATTATTAATGGAATGATCAGGGTAGGAGCATCTCCTGCCAATTAAGTCAAAAAAAAATGTAAATAGAACACATTACCCTTGCTAACCAAACAAATCTAATAATTTGATATATTGTTATCACTTGATAATATAATTAATTCCATTAATATTTACGTTACTTTGAACAAACCAAACACCACCTTACCACCACTTAACACCTGAGAGATTACACCCATGGCCCAACTGGATTATCATATTATTACCTCCAATCAGACTCAACAGTATTTTTAAGCAGTACATAAACACACATATTTACATACACGCATACATAGATGTATACACAAAAATATTTCGAGCATTCCCCACCCCAGGAAAAAAGAATTGCATGAGCACACAAAACTGGTTATCTACATGGAACATGACTGATGAGCAAAACTAGCCTAGGGTTAGAGCATTATTGGAAGCTATACAGATGCCACGGTCACAACACAACACGTTGCTAGCGTTGACAAACTGTCAGATCAGCCGTCCACAACTCCAGTACAGAGAACACAAGAACGTCTTGTGGAAACAACTGAAGCTTCATCCGCAGATGGGCAGTTCCCCCCCTCATTCACCTGTTACCCTGGACTATGCAAATTTGCTTCAGCGAGATGAAATATAACATGTTACAAGAACCTAAAAACGAGAATGACTGAGGTTTTACATGAATGGGAGATGGCAACTCTGCGGAGATCCAAGATTTTCCATGCCTTCGGATTTAATTTGGTCTCCACCAGAATTACACGATGACAGCAACCTCAGCTGCAATAAGGGAGTCAAAATGTCAGAACATTGCACTGGAACAACTCTAGCAGTCTAGCTATATGCAAGTGCCAACTGTTGTGTAGAACAGAAAGTATGCCCTTATCGACATAGCTGATGCATTCCAGGGAGATCTATAGAAACTAGAAACCACGATAATAGTATCTTCAGTTATTCAGGAAAAATGTTTCATATCGTTTTTGTGGCTGTTATAGCCACACACACAAGCATCAGTCAAAAGCTTGAGAAGAGATGGATGCAGTCAACTTCCCATAGGTAAAAGCTCACAAGGAATGAAGGAAACAAAAGAAATTACCCTAGAAATGCAGAAGAGATTAGAAGGTGCATGAATGTGTGTGAGAATGTGGTGGATTGAGGGAATGGGGATGATTTCTTACAGGAAATAAATGCAATCTAGATCACAATAGTCATGAAATTAGCCAGTTAAGTGTTTACTATTTAAAAGTTAAAACACTAATTTCTACCCTAAGCTTCAAACACAATTTCAGCTAACAAGAATCCTAACTGTATTAGCTAGCCTAAACTTAACTAGGTAACTGCACTAGGTGGAAAAGGACACATGAGTCAAACAATATTATAATTCAAACACTAAATCACTCATAACATTTTTAGGTAACTACCAAGGCACAGAAAATTAGTACAGAATAGAACAAAATTAAAAATAGAACAACTTACATGTGCCTCAAAGTTAGGGCTAGTTAAGTTCATGGATAGATTTCTCATTAGTAGCAGTACCTGTCAATTCATCATATCAACCAATATTAATTGCAAGTAAAATAATATATATATATGTGTGTGTGTGTGTGTGTGTGTGTGTGTGTGTGAATGAACACTTTAAAAAGGTGATAAAGCTGTCCATCAAATAAAGAACATGTATCGATAAAATCAACACAGTAGATTGAGAAGCAAATAGAAAAAGGAAACAATCTTGAGCCATCCTATATAACTGTACGCCTGTACAATTGATTCCTACTAACTATGAACCCTGTTAATCAACTAAAATCTGGATAACTTCTTTTCAGCAGTGTAAAAACTAAAAACTCTTACCAGTTACAGGAGATGAATTTTCAGCTAAAGAGTAAGAGCAATTCATGGTAGAGATGGAATACTAAGTATTTTTGGTGTGACCGAAATATTTACACCTGTTTTAGAACTGTGGCCTCAGAAATGCACATCTATATGAAATTAAAATTGCTAGACTTCTGATTTGTTTTACAATATCACTACTTCTTTATAAAAATACCTGTAGGGAAAAGGTTATGATAAAACATTCAGAGACTATATCTCTAAACTCAAGAAACATACCGTTTCAGCATCAATCGGATCCATCGCCTTTAACTTCTGCAAATGCCCACTGGTATCTGGATCAAATATACTTCCCAGAAAGCTGTATACTTGGGCAAAATCTGGCATAGCTGCATGAGTAACCAGAGAGGAACAAAAGTAAAGATACAATGGAAGAAAGCACTCAACCATTAGCACCAATGTCCTTACCTTAAATGAATATTTAACTGGCTTAAAAATGTATCATACTTCATAATTAGTAAGAATTCAAGGACAAGCTACATGATGAATTATATTTAAATTCTACATATGAAACTATAATATGTGAGTAGTCAAGGTAGATGATTACTCACTACCATGATAATACCTTGAGAAAGTTAGTTTTCAGTGACCATAGAAGACTGATTTAGACTCCCATCAGGGATCATCGATTATGAAATGTTATGAACTTATGGAACCAAGCATTATTTTGGTTCGACATTATTCTCTCTTTTCTTGCAAGGAAACAGTATATCACTAGAAGATGGGATATATAGTCTGCAATGGTTTCCAACACCATCTCTCTAGCATACTAACTACGTTGTTGGTCAGCATACAAGCTAAGATAGATTTGCAAACTGTATGCTGGAGATGGGAAACTCACCTCGTAGTGGTTGAAGCACATTTTCTTGCTCAACTGCTTCAGAAGTTGGCCAAGTTCCAGATGGACTCTCTGTGCTACTAGAGCAGTTATTTGTTGCAACAACACTTGTACCTGCCAAATATATGTGTACAGTTAGTATTTCCTCCACCTCCTATAAATTTTAGATGGAGAGATTATTAAAATTGTAGGTAAGCACACCTTGTGTATGACTTGCACTGAAATGTTGGGCAAGAACATTGTAAGAGGAAGGTACTTTAGAACTGTTATCTGTATTTCTAACGACAAGAGATATATCCATGGACATAACACAAACTTGTTCCCTTAAGGCAGGAGGTTGTGATAGAGCACCTTGTGAAACTGAAAGGGCTAAATAATTCCAATTATTATTTTGCAACTAGATATATAGGATGACAAACAATTACAAGACTAATGTTGTTAAATAATACAAACCATTTTTAGAGGCTTTTTGTGGATATGGATGAGCTGCCTTCCGCTTTGGCCTAGGTGGAGGCAGATGTTCACATGTACCATTTTTTTGAACCTTCAAAAAGTACTTTTGTGCATGACTCCTTATCTGTCAAAAGAAAAAAAAGATTTTGAAGACATGTCCCTCAATATTGATTAATGGCTTATGTTGGGTTTCAACTCTAGCAGTCTAGCTTGCCCCCAACAAGCTTAGGATTGAAAGTTTTTATTGTTACTGCTGCTGCTGACATGCTAAAATGATATAAGAACATTTTTTAATCGGTACAAAAGATACCTTTAAAATATTTATGCATAAGGTAATGCTCCTACTTTTCAGCATAATCTAGTCGTACTTTCTACTGAACGCTTACTATTGTTTAAATTTTCAAATGTAAATAAATTTGAACAAGATGTATCCCTATAGTTGCATGCATATGCTTATTTCATTTTTTTCATAAAAAGGTCTAAACCGAGAGCTTAAATATTCACATTAAGCGTAAGATTCTAAAAACCAATAAAACCAGTCAACAATGACGAAACAAAATATGTTGATATGTTTCAAGTAATGTGTCATGCTAAAAAATATAAAATGATATGTGGCACTACCAACCAGATACATAAAATGCCTCAAATCAAAACATCAAGACCCTCCAAACTCCAAAGGCTAAAAAAAAGAAACAAAATGTTAACTTGATAAGTCAGTCATTACCATACCTGTATCACAGTTTTTGAGCCAATGTATGCTTCAATTTTTTTCCAATCACGATCAAACCTAAATCATACAAAAGAAAAGAAGCAAATTTAATAAATGTGGACATCATCCTGATTATGATTAATCTACAAAAGCATTTAAGCAATCAATAAATTATAGAGAAAAGTGACCCTTATAGTGACATATATGATATGTATCTTGAAAAGGTTTTAAGAGATAACAGGTAGCATTAAGAGATAAATGTTTTATTCCAGAGATAGGCCCACACTTATTCAAATTACAAGTAAACAAGCCAATAAAAGGTAATAATTCTATTCAAAGATGCAGTAATAAGATGACCACATTAAGAAGCCATCTTAGGGATTGAGCATCTCATATTAGTGGTTCTTATAAACAAGAGAAAGTTGACCTACAAACCAGTGGCGGAGCTAGAGTAAAACTTTAGGGGGTGCACCGCTTTAAGCGGTACACCGAATTAAATCTGAGGGGGTGCACAAAAGGTGAAAAAATAACAATAATAACCTTTTTTTTGCAAGGGGGTTCCTAGGAACCCCCACCACAAGCTTTGGCTCCGCCCCTGCTACAAACCACTACTGACAAATTGAACACCACAGTGGAATCTCGAGATCTAATTGATGCTGAGAAAAAGCAGTAAAGCACCTTGCTCAATCTAGAGGTCAGCTAACTAGACTCCTTTGTGAAAGGGAAATCAAGTGGTACTAAAGAACGAAGGTAATTGATGTCTTGCCAAGCGATAAACCAATAACAATACCAAATATTACCAATATGACCATATGGTTGGCAATGGTAAACACAGAAAAAACAGATCTTCTTCCTTGGTCAGTGTTAGGCTCACCCCACCTAGCCAACCCAACCATAAAACCTAGGCGTTATAGTGGGAGAGGTGGGGGCTTTTATCCATAGTCCAACATTCCCCCTACGGCGTGCGAGCCTGGCGTAGCCTGCAGCAGGTTCTAGAGCCCGACGTAGCCCGCAACAGGTCTCAGCACACGAAAGAGGCGCAGGGGAAATCGCGCAGCGGAAATGCGTGGCCAGGGGGTTCGAACCCAGGACCTTGGCTCTGATACCATGTTAGGCTCACCCCACCTAGCCAACCCAACCATAAAACCTAGGCGTTATAGTGGGAGAGGTGGGGGCTTTTATCCATAGTCCAACAGTCAGTATAAAGGAAAAATAGAGGGTAATGTAGCATTGAAGTCTTCCCTCTCAGTCTTATATCTTGTGTGTTTTCCTCTCCCACACACGTCATCTTTCTTTCTCGTGATGCCACTCTTTCACATGCGCCAACAAGCTTTCTTTCCCGTGCTCTTCTCTTTCGCGCACGCCAGCCACTCACCCCATGATGCTAGATGTCCAGCCGATGCCATATCGCGCTTAAGCGATGCCTTATGACACCATACCAGTGTTATAAAAGGCGCTAGGCGCTAGTCGGGCGGTGACCCGCCGCCTAGCGCCTAGGGGCGCCTAGGCGGCGCCTAGGTCCAACTTCCAACCATCCTTATTACTAGTACTTTTCAGATCTCATTACTTCATTTTGCTAGTTCCCAGGCAACTTTTCTTCTTCCCACACCTGCCTTTTCTTCTTCCCACACCAGACAGCAGCTGTCCCCTCCCCTCCCCTCCACGACTTTTCTTCCAGGAGGCCAAGAAACTTTGCTGCTCCAGCTCCAGGCGCTTCCCCTCCCCTCTGTTCAGTTTTCCCCTCCCCTCTCTTCAGTCTTCCCCTCCGGTTTATGCCATGGTGGTGAAGAAGCAAGGTGGCGGCTACTGCGGTGCAGGACTCGCCGTGAGGAGGAGTGGCTGCCGGCTCCCCTCCCACCGCCGCCTACTTCCCTCCCGCCACCAGATCTGGCCGCATGGCCTCTCGGCCTCTCCCACTGGCCGCCTAACCCCTTCTTGCTGCCGGTTCTGGGCCGCCTAGGCACCGCGGTCAACGCCTAGGCCGCGGTTGACCCGCCTAGGCGGCCTGGCCGCCCAGCCGGCCGCCGAAGGGCTCCGCGCGGCGCTGGGGTGGCGCCCAGCGCCTAATCCCGCCTAGGCGCCCGCCTAAACCCGATTTTTAGAACACTGCACCATACACAAAACACTCGTGGCAAACCAAACACCCAGGTTGGAATCACACTTGGACACCAAGATGACAACTTAAAAACCATAATGAAGGTCAAATGGGATTTTATCCATTTTAGATCTTTCATAATTAAAAACAGGTTCTCGATAAGGTTTTGGGAAGACAAATGGATGGGAAATGCAACCTTGCAAGAACAGTACCCTTGCCTTTACAACATAGTTAGGCATAAACCAACAATTATCTCAGATGTCTTTCAAAACAATCCGTCGGTTTTTGCATGAAGGGATTTAGTAGGTTCAAAATAGTAATGTGGAATAACTTACTTTCTCATATTGCTAGCATTGTTGTAACTCAAGAGTCAAGAGCAAGATGAATTTCAATGGAATTTAATCCCAAATGGGGAGTTTTATGTGAAATTTCATTATCTACTTATCTAGCTCTTGTGCATAATGATATCCCTAATCTAAACAAAAGTCTTTGGAAACTAAAAATGCCATTGAAGGTCAAAATTTTCCTTTGGTATTTACGTCAAGGGGTGGTATTAACAAGGATAACTTAGCTAAATGGAATTGGTATGGCACTTAGGTACGGAGGACACCTTACTCTCACCGAACACCCTAGCGCTAAAGAGCTACCTTAATAACTATGGTCAATAGTTGGAGCAGGTGGTCAGGGAGTGTTTCACCCATGAGTATGGTGGTGATCTAACTTCCAAAATGAAGGCCCTCAATAGTTGCATCATCTAGTACTTTAACTAAGCTAAATGCATCATATCATCAATCCAATTCATCTGTAGCAAGCTCTCCTACCATAAATAGTCAAAAACAAATTTAAAGCATCTGCTTGCTACCACCCCATAAGTAGACTGAAGTAGCTACAAGTGCCAAACTGTTCTAATCCTTTCTTGAACTACAAACAGCTGCAACCAGCCCCAAATCATCACCATACTCGAATTCACTAGCTCACCATACCTTCTATGTACTGATTAACCTATAGATCGAAGCAAACACGCAAATGATCTCAAATTAACACCACACGCACACGCTCCTACTGCCTCCCATCCCGAAGTCCTCCAGCCACCTCTCTCTTCAAACTAAAAAAAAAAAAAAAGTCCACACGAACACTAACCAAAACACATACACCAAGTGCATAACAACATTCGATTCAACTACGCAAGCAAGTGAATCGGACACTCACAGTTGCAGCGCCTCGAGGAACTTGTCGTGCTCCGGTTCCGTCCAGCTCTCCCTCGACTTGGTGATGGTGTACGGCTTCCTCACCTTCCTCACCTCCTCCTCCGCCGACGGATCCAGCATAGCCATCGGCGGTGGCGCCGGTGCCTCGGCCGCGACCACCACGGGCTGCTTCTGCTTCCCTCCCCCTCCGCCGCCGTCCCCACCGCCCCCGCCCGCAACGGCGGCGGATTGAGCGTCAAGCGGCTTGGGCGCCGTGCTCATCGAAACCATCAGCCGGGGCAAAGTCTCTCTCTGGACGGATTCGGAGCGGGCGCTAGGGTTTGCTGCGTGCGTGTCGATGCGGAAGCGGAATGGAGTTGGGGATAGCTGCGCACGATGTGGATGTTTCTTTATGCTTCGGGGCGGGTCGCTGGCCACAAGCGCGCGGTTAGGCCGACGTGGGGGGCCCACCGGTCGGTGGGACGGGATGGGGAGGTGGTTGTGTTGGAATGATTTGTTTGTGCTCCTGCCAACGTTCCACCCACCGCCTGGAGCTGAAGAGCTCACCGTCGTCCATGGCCATGGTCAAGGAGTGACCTTCGATTTTCAGCTGGATGTCCTTGGAGTTTTCGAGCTCGGTTAGCTTCTGCATCTGCATGACGAACGTACGCCGGCCTGGACGTGTTGGGGTTCAGGCGAGGAGACGAATGGACTTGTTATCCCTCGTTAATTGTGCATATATTAGAAAAACTAAAAATCAAATCTTTATAAAATCAATATAACCTTGGTGACAAAAATCAATTCTTTATCTAGATATATTTGATAATTTAACACTCAAAACAAATGACTATTTGATTATCTAATATGTATTATGTATAGAAATAATAATATAATACCTACTTTTTTTATAAAAGTATGTATTTTTCGTGGGCGCCAAACCTGTCCAAGCCAGATTTGGGTCTCCCATTCTGGCCCAAAGGCCAAAACTGAACTGAGTACTACTGTTCATATGAATTTATTTGGATTAATAATAACTTAAAACCAACGTTTTTTTTTGCCACTGACTCACTGAGGCCTCTTTGATTTTTCAATGGGGAGCAACCCCTATCCATGTATGTTTACGGGTCGGAAAATTTATCTAAGATTTCGGCTTTTCGAGTTTCGTTTCATTCATGCGTGCCCTCGAGTTTAAAAGTTTAGATTGCCAACACAGCGGTGGATTGAGCACAGTTTGCCATGGTCCCCTTCGAAATTTAGTTGAAATTCGATAGGTTTGTGGAAGAATTTTTCATCGGTGTTTTCGGACTGTTTCATCGGTATTCAGTAGCCACTCTTTCTTCAGGCTGCCAACAAAACGCGTCCTGCCCTAATTAATTCTGAACATGACCAGCCAACTTTCTCTGCTTGAAGTACTGTATCAGGTTTCAGGTACATATGCGTACATATACAGTAAGAAGTTATTTTCTCCACTGTTTATTCTAGTTTTTAGATCAACAACCATGCTTATTGTCTAACTTAAGTGAAGTTTATTTTAACTTGAGATTATAATAATATACTTTATTGGTTTAAAGCGCAAACAAAAAGTCATCTGGACTAAGGGTCTGTTTGTTTTAGCTTTGAATTATAAAAATCTAGCTTATAAAAAAAATCTGGTTTCACCTGTTTACTGGATTGTTATAATCTGTATTCTAGATTATAATAAGCTGATAGTGCACTCCAGATTACAATAAGCTGACAAAATAAGTTACCATGTTTGCTTCAGCTTATGAAAAAACTAGATTATTATAATCCAAAGCTGGAATAAACCGGACCTAACCTATTATAATCAGCAAACCAGATTACAACATTCCAATAAGTTAGTCTAACTCAATTTTTTCCTTGATACTATAGAAAGGCCAAAATGCACATTATATTTTTATAGAAATTACTCCTTATCTTATCACACTCAAATTTTTTCTTATCACACTCAATTTTTTTTCTTATCACACTCAATTTTTTTCTTATCACACTCGAATCTTAGTGCGTATCATAATCCTATTTGTAAGTAAAATTACAAGGTGAAACAAAAACTGGCTTATATTTTTTTTTCACCGTCTTACTGAAATTTGACCGGTACCGTCCGGCAACAAAAACCAGGTACATACCGACGGCCGGCTTGCACAAGAAACCGTTCTCTCACGTCAGACGTGCGCATCATCACTCATCAGGCAGAAAACTCTCTTGTTACTTTTTTCAGCTGTTGCGTGCCAGCAGAAAATTTTCAGTGACATTCTTGCTCCAGCTAAAAGCTGGGCCAGAAAGTTCAGACAAGCATTATGCCTGAAGCTTCCCCAGAAATCAATGCGGCTGGTAGATCAGGTCGATCGATCGATCGGTCCGAGCAGCGCTTATTATGTCCATTGATTAAATACGCCGATGTTTTATCTGCAGTTCTGAATTAGATATATTAAAAGCAGCTGGACTTTGCTGCTACCACATTGAGCCACGTCATCATTTTGCGAAAAGGTCCTCTGCTTTTTAGGTAATCTGTTGCGGTCGTGCCGTTTTGCCTTGCGTGGCAACTCCCGCGAGCCGCCACATCGCCCTGGGCAGGGCCGTCTTTTTTGCAAAAAGAACCTCTTTTTTCGCTAATTTTGTGGAGGCCCAGCACAGTTCTCTATGTTGTCTTGCGTTTTTTGCGTTCGCGTCCTCGCTTCCTAAGAATTTATACATGAAGGAGAGAAAATTCGAAAAATACGAGTGCGCTATGAAATTGAAAAATACGGGGTGTTTTTCGTGAAACGGGCAGCCAGGGGTCCAGAGCCCCCACGTGCCCAGTCCCATTCAGTCCCCGTCCCCCATCCCTAATCCCTAACCCTAGCTGCCATGCGTTGTAGCCCCTGCAGCTCGCCATCGCGGTAGCCGCCGGTGCCGACGCCCCCCCGTTGCGCCGCCTCCGCCTCTAGCGTAGGCTCTCCTTAAACACCACCACCACAAGCTGGAGGTTTACACCGAGGTGCTCCGGTGCCTCCACGACGCCGGAGTGCCTGAGGTGCGGTCCGAGGGGTTCGACGACGAGCTCTGGAACCACTTGAACCGCCTCCCCACTAGGTGCGTACTTGCGCATGCGGGATCCCATGTCGATGCTACTCTGCTGCGGCGGCGTGGATCGAGTGAGGCAGTGTCGATGATGTTGCGGTGGCCTGAAGTGATTTGGGTTTGGGGTTAGAGTTGGTTTTGCTTGGGCTGCAATTACGTGATGGATGTGAATGTGGAGAGGGCGGAGGACGTGCTGACTCATAAGCGGCTCTTGGAGCAGGGCAGCAGGCGAAGGATCCGGCGCAGTGGCCAGCTTTCACCGTGCGTGCCGTGCAGGTGAGGTGTTCCTTACGAATTGTCATCATCTGATAGTTTTCGGGATGCAATTCTCAACTCCACTGATGCAATTACTGTAGACAAGATACTACATAGCTTGACTTAATTTCACTAAATTATATGGTTTGACAATTTGTTGATAATTGCTTGGTTAGGGTTCAGTTTTTCCATTGGTCATTTCCTTTTTTAAATCGGTTTCATCCTTTGGTTCAGTCAGCAATCATTAGCATGAAGGCTGCACTGAGCAAGTCAATGGAGATTTTATATGGTGGTTGTTTGGTTTTCCAGCCAGAAACTTGGAAACGTTCTTCCCCAATTAGCTTTTAAGCTGGACCTATATTCCATCAAGGATGAGATGATTGTCATTTAATACCTTTTGAATCGAACAAATAGGTGATCCAGCGGTACATTGTTTTTGAACCAGAGGGTGGAATCCATGGTTCCATTCAGATTCATTACATACCCCTAGACTCTAATCAGTGTTCCAGCCCAAAATGCATCACCAATCTATACAAGCATGGCCAGATTTTGGAACATGCAACTTAATGAAAACACCAGTCTGGCAGATAATGGAAAGCAGTACAAGTATTTTCTTTGATCCACTTTGTGTCAGTTTTTTATATTGCTAACAGTAGGAAATCACCTTATGGCTTTTTGATGATGTGAACTACTATGTCGACATGTCTTTAGTGAGTTTACCTATGTACATTTTTTTCTTGGTATCTTGTATTTGAATTTGAAACCTAGAATATTGATTGAGATTTATGCTATCTATATAGGAAATGAGACACCAAGGATGGAACTTTCCTGGAAAGGTTTTGCTAACTCGAAGATCTAAACCTCTTTCGCCTCCTGAATACTCCCCACGCTTTGAGAATGAACGTGATGAATATGAACAAAATGAAGGATCCCGAGAGGCTAATGAAAAGCTGACTACTGCGGTTGACTGTTTTTTCTATATGACGTTTGATATGTCATATGTGTATCCTCACATGCTGCAAGCTTTAAATTCCATTGCTATAATGGACAAAGCCTTGAGCCTACTCAGATTACACGTGTAGTTCCCAAAGTTTTTGGTTTCAATTGATGATTTTCCAGTTGTTTCCAATCAGGTTTCATGAAAATTGAAGAATAACATTTTAGTACAACTTATCTAATGGTATGAATAGAAAATCACATCAAAGATGTATTTTTTATTGTGCCCACATGAGGTTTAGCATTTATTGGGCTTTACAGTTTTTTGATTTGGTTCAAAATTTACCCTATGCAGTAACTCTCTCATTTAGTTTTAGGCTCAACACTATTGGAAAGCTCTAATATATTGTTAATCTATTCTTATGTTGATAACTATATCTTAATTGACTTGAAAAAAGTAGTATCATAAAATTTAGTTGCATCCATTATGTGAACTATATTAAAAAAGGAAACCATCGTAATTGATAGAGCACGAGCGCCCGAAGGGCGCTGGCCATTCTAGTAACCTGAATTTTATCCTGGTGTTCAGGTCGCCGTAGCACAAAGCAAAATGTTACCGTCTCACTGCTGAAATTGCGGATGTACTTTGTAGTACAAGGGACAGGTCGACAGCGGCAAGTTGATTATGATGAGCGGTGCAGGTGGTGAAAGAAAATATAAAACAAAGCTGCCACATAAAAGTCTTCTCCTTAATAGTATAATAACAAAGTAATCGTTTTTGTTCATAATACACATCATTTTAGTTTATAGAGATTGTTCTGTAATACTCCTTCCAGGTCCAGTGTACTAATAATAATTGTTTTAATATTTAGACAAGAGTGTATAAATATTAGTCACTAGAGACGGTGAGAAGATAAACGTGTGTAACCAATTGAGATAACAAAGAATATTGGATGGTAATGACAATGAATTATTTTTAATATTGACTTGATGTGTAATCATATCTAAAACGACTAATATTTGTATATCGGAGGAGTAAGTTGTTTTAGTCTATTTACTTATTAATTAATTACTTTGAATGATTCATTAAGCATTGAAATGATATGTATAAATAATAAAATGAGGACTAACTGATTATTTTTACCGAAAAAAGACGAATAAAAAAATCATTTCTCTCTTTTTGAGAGGACTGATAAAAATTTCAGATATTTTGCAAAATTTTTCGTCCGTGTTTGGTGGTCGACTCACGGAAACGGGTTACAGAGAGCATAAAAAGCGTATCTTTTCGTGGGGTTGGTTACAAATTATAAATTTTATCCGGAATTTAAAACGAGGAAAAAAAGAAGAGGAAAGATGGCCTTTCTCTCTCCCTGCTCTCAAGTCCGACAGGAAGTGTGAGCTACTGAACTCGAGTGCTCTTGTCGCGCGCACGGCGGGGTGGGAGGGGCGAGGGCCTTGATCCGACGAGTTAGTAAGTCTCCTACTCATCCGATCATCTCATCCGATCTGTGAACGGACTGGGTTTCCGCGCGATCGCGGCTCGGCAGTCGGCTCCATGAGCAGAGTTGAAGCTTTGCTCTCTTTTTTTCTTCCTGGTTCTTGGATGCTTTCTCGCTTTGATTGTTTTGCCTGGTGTTTTCTTTTCGGATCAGTAGCCCCAATCCGATAACTATCTCGAGCTCAATTTTGCCTGGTGAGAAAAGATCTCCAGGTGGTTGGTTGGTTTTGAGTTAGGACGGAATACTGATGTAGAGAAAAACAGCCCCTTTAGGTGGATTCATCCAAGATCTGATTAGTTGATTGGCTAAATTTATTTTCGAGCTAGTTATTTACCCAGGTGAGGTTATTGTCAAGAAAAGGTGGTTGCTTTGGCCCTGGAATGGTAGGACATGTAAAGTTTAGCTTCTTTGCAGCTTGAATAGTCGATCAGTTCGATTCCTTAGAAAACACTCCTTTTGTTGGTTCTGGGTACCGTTGGGTTAACCCAGGGATCACCTTAATGTCACTTCGATTGAATGAAAAGCAGCTTATATTTTGGGTTCTACTCCTATGAAGTAAAAAAAGTTCTGGGAATTGGAGCTTTTCAGAGGCAGATGATCAATCACATTGAAAGATGCACACCTATGAGTGTGTTGGAGGGACCCTCCTTTGGTTTGCAGTTGTGAAAACACACTGCTGTTTGCTTCTTATCCAGTCCATTATTGCTAGTCATTTTCCATGAACCATCATCTGGTGATTGGAATTGGAATCTGTGTCCCGAGGATCCTAGTTTTTAGGCATTAATTATGAGATGTGAGGAAATACAGACACCATATAAGCTTATCCTTACAGGGTGGCTAATATCTGCATACATTTCCTTGTTGTATAATGTATAATAAGAATTAGTATTTTTTGTTCTCCAACAACACTATCTGTTCTCATGAAAATTGTAAAACATACCTGCATCTTTCTACTTGGAAGGTATGATGTAGCTCCTAACATCAGTTAGGCAAGGAGTACAATGTTTTCATAATCTTGTTGGTTGCTACAGGTTGCTTTGAAACTTTCCTTCTCATGTGAATCCATGTTGCTGGACTCTTAAAATAATCTACTGATACTTGCTATCTTTGAAGCCTTTCTTCAATCTAAGATCTTGTCAGTGTTCATTTGGAGATAGGATGTCTGAACAACAGGATAGTGCCAGTAAAAGCTCTAGCTCAAGCATCAGCAGCAGTACACAAGAGAGCGAGGAGGAGGCATCAATTACAATAGGTAGCCTCCTCGCCCAAGCAAAGGACAACAGTGGGCATAGCCTTGGAAGGCGCTTATCTCATTTGGGTTCAATCCCGGTAATAAAGAGTCAGCAATGTATATTTTTAACCTTTTTCTCCTTCTATTTGCTCACTTGAGGCTATCTCTAGTTTTTGTACCATCATTAAATCTAGGATTCTTCTCAACTGAACATAATTTTCCATCAAAGTGCTCAACATAATAACATATCAATAAAGTTACTAACTCTCTCCTGTATGGCAGCACACTCCTCGAGTTAACGGAAAAATCCCCAATGTTGATAATGCAACTTTGGATCATGAAAGATTGTCAGAAAGGTAAAAGTTATATCACAACATGAGAATGCAGTTTTCTCTCTCTGTAGAATAGTATGTGCTGTTGCACTTTCTTCTAGTTCTACTTCTACGTGTGCATTTGTCCTGGCCCCTTCTTCTAACCTTGGATAATAAAAGATTGTTGGAAAGGTAAAAATTAAATCCCTGTCTCCCTCGCTGGATCACTCTCTGTCTGACAAACACAACTTGAGAATGTTGTTTTTCCCCTGTAGAATAGTATGTGCTTTGCACTTTCTTCTACTTCTATATGTGCATTTGTCTTGACCCCTTCTTCTCAATAGGTTGGGCACTTATGGTTTGGCTGAGTTTCAAATAGAAGGCGATGGAAATTGTCAGGTTTGTTTGACACATCCAACAGAAACTACCATTTTATTTATACAAGATACTGCACTACCACATAATCTGAACTACTTCGGAGTAACATTTCAAATAAGTCTAATTTCTCTTGATTTATTGTTTTAAGTTTCTGCCATTATCTTATATTAAATGATTGATTGGCTTGTGTTATCCTTTAGATTATTGGGCCTCTGTTCTCATGATCTTGATAGCTGATACTATCAAGGGTTTAGTAAAATTACACTTTTCTGTACTTATATCGTTACAGTTCCGAGCTTTGGCAGACCAGATATTTCGCAACCCTGAGTATCACAAACATGTTAGAAAAGCAGTCATGAAACAGGTGGATTTTCTTGCCTTATCATAAGTTTTCCTTTAGTTAATAAATGCACTACTAAGTTAATACTTGATCATGCTGTTTCATGGATATACAAGTATACTGAAACAGTATCCCTGGTTTTAGCTAAAGGAATTCAGAAAACAGTATGAAAGCTATGTACCTATGGAATATAAGGTATACTTGAAGAAAATGAAAAGGTATAAATCCACTATTGAAATATATTTCCCGTTAGTATCGGCCTGCTTATTCATAACTTCATAACCATCTCCTTGCAGATCAGGGGAATGGGGTGATCATCTGACATTACAAGCAGCTGCAGACCGGGTAATATAGAAATTGTGTTAAGACAGTTGTTTTAATAAACCTTTTTAACTGCAGGTCCTTTTAACAAGACATTTTTACTCCCGATCTTTGAGAATGTTAATTAAACTTGACAATCTTGTATGCTTTAAATCTGTCTTCATGACATGAAAAGGGAAACTGATATATGCATGTGTTTTATTGTCATTGGCTCATTGCTGGCATACATTCATTTCACAGTCCTTAGGAAGATGCAGGAAATTTCCCTGTTTGTTGTCATATCAGTGTTTCATACTGCTGTGTTGAAAGAAGTTTAGCCTAATCTCTTGGTGATCAGCCAGGTTTTAATTTGTATTGCTACCATTACCAGCCAGAACTATTACATTCTCGTCAATACTTGTTACCATTGCATCACGGTGTATCATGTTTGTAGATCTTCAAACACCCTTTTGTGTCTCTAATTATCCACAGTTTGGTGCCAAGATCTGCTTGCTGACATCATTTAGAGACACCTGCCTAATTGAGATAGTCCCAAGGGATCTGACTCCCACAAGAGGTGAGAACTGGGATGCTGTGCTGCTCCAATCATCACATATTTAGTTCCATGCCACACTTTTCATATCGCCGATGGTTTCTGATCCTTTCTTGACCAGTTGATCCACATTTTATAGAACTATGGCTAAGCTTCTGGTGTGAAGTGCACTACAATTCCTTGTACGCAACTAACGGTGAGTGTCTTGCTAAGAATTTGCGTTTACGATCTTGCATCATTGAACCTTAAAAAATCCTTAGGCCTAGTTTGGTAGACTGGGATCCTACCCATTCCACTTGGATGGGCCGGGATCCTAGCCTGCTAAACTAGGCCTTACTACAATAATTCTGCATTTGCTAGTTCTGAATGTGCTCCTGTTCTGTACACTTCAGATCTCCTGACTCGCAAAACTAAGAAGAAGCACTGGCTGTTTTAGGGCATCTCACCTGGAGCTTACACTGAACTGCCGCTGTAGTTGTCCCTTCAGTTTAGCAGTGTCTGCGATGCTTACTGGTCACTATCATGGCAACACTGCAATTCCCTGAGCTGAGTCTGGGTAGCCTTAAGAGCTTATGTACAGTTAACTTCAGTATTTCGCAAGGAACAACACGTGGAAATGTACAACTTTCAGATCCATGAGTATCATGTTGTACTACGCGGCGAGATGTAGTTTTTTTGTTTTTTTTGCATAGTATCTCTGAATTCACCGGCTATATTTATAACATAAGTCGCTAAATCTCTGAATTCCAAATATCGCTATCTGAAACTGAAAGTCAGTGGAAGAAATGTACTTTTGGCACCATTTAGATGCAATGCATTTGTGACTACATGCATGGACAAGAACAACTACACGTCTACACCTAGCATTGTACAAAAACAAAAGTTCAATTCAGTCTAACTCCTAACCAATGTTGTCAATGTATTCTGAAGAGACTGCAAAAGTTCAGGTCAGTCTCACTACTAAAATTCTGACATCAACCAACCAATGGCTAAATTTAATCCCTTTTAAACCCAAATCTAATAAAATTAGCCAAAGTTTTAGAAGTTCATAGAGAAAGTAGGCCGGTCCACCCAAGAACATCTTTAACGGAGTTGCTATTTTTTTATTTTCTAAAATTTCATATGGGGAATCCTCCTGGAATTTAATCTCTAAATTCTAAATCCTATTACTCTCTAACGAGCTTCTAATATCATATTCTCTATATTTTATTTTTTTACTATTGATAGGTGGATTCAACTTATTAAATATCTCTTTTTTTTTCTATATTTTTTATCAATGATAGGTAAAATTAGAGCGGATAGGGAATGATAGTTGTTCCTTATAAAATATAAATACGGAGTATGAAGAAAGATTTAGGAATCATCTTATTTTTTTAGAGTAGTTCAAAATATATTTTGGAGCTAGTTTTTTAATTATAATATCAATTTAAGAAAGATGGTTCTTTAGGGTTTATCTCCGTGTCCTCAGCTCGAGAACAATTTCAACGCTGTTTACGGATTTTTTATCTATGCATTTTTTTCAATTTACAGAAAGATTTTTTTTGTAAAAAAATCAATTCGAGTCGTCTGCGATTGGAGGCTGTTTTTATAGAATTTAAAAACGAATGGTTATTTCTGTAATTTGAAAAATAAATATACAGATAAAAACATTCGTCGTCTTCGTGCGTGAGCCATTACGTAATCGCGCGGCTCGCCGCTCGCCGCTCTCCGCTCGCCGTCGAGGCCACGCGGCCGCCTTAGTTTTTTTTAATCCTCGGAGAGGTCCATCCCATCACCTCGCTCTGACTCCCCTTTCTCCCCTGTCCACATCTCGCAGCACGAGGGGAGGAGAAGTAATCACGTGGATTCCCAACAAATCTCGAGGATTCATTCCTCCTCTCCGTCGAATTCCTCCCGAGCTCCTCGGTTGAATTCTGTTCGATCGGGCTGGTCTGATTCCGGTCGCGGTTTGAGCTGAAGAGCTTCTTCCAGTGGAGCGGGGGGCCAAGGGGGCGATGGAGCAGAGCAGGGAGGAGTTTTTGAAGCAGTTTGGTGGCGACTACGGCTACCCGGATGCTCCCAAGGGCGTCGACGAGATGCGAGCCACCGATTTCAAGCGATTGGAAGGTGCTATCTCACGACCTTCTCTATTCATATTTGACAAATTCAGGAAGAAATTTTTTGTTCTGCCACGCCGCCTCGATACGAGTATACAACTTTACAATTTCTAGAATCTAAAACTTTCCAAACACTCTATATTTTGTCTTCAGGTTGTAAAACTCAATAAATACATAATCTGGAATTCTGGAAATAGAAGCCTAAAAATACTAGCTTCTTCGGATTCTTACCAGTTGCATTTCAGAATCTAAAGCTTCCCAAACATACACTTAGTGCATTGTGAGAACAAAAGGATGGATAGAAACTTGTGGTGTTTTCTCAGAAAATCGTGTTTGTTACTGTGTTAACTGTTAACTCACTGCTGTATCGGCGAAATTGTTAGCTTTGTTGTTAACTTAAGGAGTTAAGACTTAAGATTAGTACCGTATTTTGAAAATAAGCTTCAATAAATGTGCTTGTATGTGGAGTAAGTTTGTAGTTTCTTAAATTTTCTTTCTGTTGGTGTTGAGGAGCAGAGATGGTGTACCTGGACCATGCTGGTGCGACACTGTATTCAGAGGGACAAATGGCCGATGTCCTGAAAGACCTTACATCCAATGTATATGGGAACCCACGTATCCTTGGACTGGAGACAATGTTCTGGACACTTCATTTTTGTTCTTTTGGTAGATACAAATGCACTGCATATTCTCGGGGCGGTGTTCTTTGACATGCATGTTAGATAGTCAGAGTGATTCAAGCATGGCTGCAAGTGACCTTATTACTACTGCACGCCATCAGGTATTGTGTATTATATTTTTTTTTAGGATTGCTACTTTCAGAGAATGTTAAATTTAGGTTGCCTCAAGGCAATGCCAGTTAAGCTCTATTAGTCTGTGTCTATGCCAAATAGCAAATGGGTAAATCTCGACCTTGCGTTGCCAATGATCGACATTGGTATCTGAGGCTATCTTGCATCCATGTTTTCATTTAATGCCCTGATTGATGCTACTTTCATGTCTGCTACAATGACTTATGCCTTAAAAGTCTGCATGCATCATTTTGATTCAAGTGTACTACAAGCCTACAACAGGATGTCTGGCGCCTGCCTGGCGACATCTTACCATATTATATGCAACTATGCACATGATACAAGTTGCAATCGGATAATTTCTTGGCAATGATGTGAACTTGTTCTTCACAGGTTTTAAAATACTTTAATGCATCTCCTAGAGACTACAAGTGCATATTTACCTCTGGGGCAACAGCAGCTCTGAAACTTGTCGGTGAATGTTTTCCATGGAGTAGAGAAAGCTGTTACATGTACACAATGGAGAATCACAATAGTGTGCTTGGGATAAGAGAGTATCCTATTACTACAAAAATATTTCTCAGATCATTATAACTCTATTTTCTGACTAGTTCAAGCATATAGCGCTATGCAAGTACATGCTAAACTAATGCAATGGGGATATACAAATTTTTTTAGGTAAGGGGATATACAGCTGGTTTATGTATATAGCTTGATATTTTGAGGCCTTTGGATTTTTATCAATACTGCTTTCTTTTTCAATTCCCATCATCAGTATGCTTGGCAATGTTCTATTTTCGAATGTGAGGCAACAAATTTTCCTTGGCAGTTTCTCAAAATTCCATTTATTCATCGCAGTCTGTCACTCTGTCTAGGGGTCAAAAAATTCACATTTAGCGTATCTTGTAAATTTTTTCTTCCCTTAGCAAATTTCTAGATATGCTCTGAGTAAAGGAGCTACTGCACTGGCTGTTGATGTTGAGGAGGTTGTTGATCTGGCAAAGAACCATGATAGTGGTAGTTTGTATAAGATCTCAAGACACTCGAACCAAAGAAGAGACAAAAATGTGCTTTCACACAATTATCAGAATGGAAGACTTTCAGATATTTCAGGTCAGTTTTTTTATGATATTTTTCCTTTACTGTGGCTGAATCACATCTAACATTATGCATTTTTATATATTGTTGTAATTCCTGATAAGTGTTAGGATTTATAGTCACGCATAATTCTATGTACTTCCTATTTCCCCTCTAGTAATGATGTTTTGTCTAGTTTTGTTCCATTCTTTATGATAGAATTAACTGGGAACACATTTCTTACCATTTTCCTGAGATCTTTCACAAATAAATTCGTTTTATTTGGTTGATTGGTTTGGCATGGAGACATACAATGCCGAATGTGGACAGGTAACTTGAAATATTGATAGCAAACCTTGCCTTCACAGACTAATTATTGTCTTTGGTTAACACCGATTTTCCCCTGCCAGTTTCTATCTATCAATATACTTGTACTTATATTAACCCCATTGTAAGTCATCCTATAGAAACTTCTACCTACAAACGCCACTGTAACATAACATAAGGCAGTTATGAAGTTTAGCTCATTTTGAAGATTAATGCCAGTGTGATGCTTAATATTTACTATCATTCTTCCTTCATTGCTGCTGTAGGGAACAACTGGAATATATTTGCATTCCCGTCAGAATGCAATTTCTCAGGACAAAAGTTCAATTTGAATTTGGTTAAGCTTATCAAAGAAGGGAAAATCCCATTGCAGCAGCAGTAAGATGCACTGAATTTGTCTTGTAGGGTCATCACCCTATTTTCCTTGGACTGCAGTGTCTTTAGCATGCTTATTAGTTATTAAATGCATTAATATAGGGGTCAATGGATGGTTCTGATAGATGCTGCAAAAGGATGTGCCACTGAACCACCAAATTTAACTTTATATCCTGCTGATTTTGCTGTATGCTCCTTCTATAAGGTAATCCATATGCACTTCTTTTGGTTTGAAAAGCTTGGTAATTGGTCCTATAGATGTCACCAATTGATATCCTTTGGCAAACCTGCAGATATTTGGCTATCCCACTGGCCTTGGTGCTCTAATTGTAAAAAATGGTATGCAGCAAGCATTTATCACATAACTTAGCATGATAGCATTTCCTTCTGTTTTGACATGCTATAAACTCTAAGCTATGTTGGATAGGATAAAATAAATTAACTTACCACAGAAATCTTTACATCAGTGCTTGTATTCTTCTTAACAAGAGAGTGACAACCTTTCTAATGAGCTCTTTTATATTATCCATTTATGTCAGAGGCTGCTAATCTGTTGAACAAGAGATACTTCAGTGGAGGTTAGTAGTTGCAGGTAGTTATACTTAGCTTTGATATACTTATTTTCTGTATCTTGATGTTAATTTAATTTTGGAATTGTTATAATATTCTAGGAACTGTAGCTGCTTCAATTGCTGACATCGACTTCATTCAAAGAAGAAACAGCATTGAACAGGTTCTTGAGGATGGAACAATCTCGTTCTTGAGCATAGCTTCTCTCCGACATGGGTTTAAGATCATTGATATGCTCACTATCGCTGCAATTGGACGGTAACTAAGATAGTTTGGGCACTAATATCATGTCCTTGATGTATTTGCTAACACCCTGATGTTCTTTTGCAGGCATACTGCATCCCTTGCTACTTATGTGAGAGGGAAAATGATGGGCTTGAAGCACAGCAATGAGAAAAATGTTTGCACAATATATGGACAACAGGCTACTAAGGTTCCATAGCTAAGCTATATTTCTGTCTTCTTAAGAATGATGTTTTACTGTTCTTCCATTGGTATGGATTAGTTGCCATCTATGCAAGATACAGTCTATATGAAGAAGCTATTCTGAAATCTGAACTACCCACTTGAATTCTGTTAGTTCTCTGTATTTATCTATTTATCTATGCCTTATGTTTTAGGAGGGAGATCTGAAGATAGGCCCTACAATAACATTCAATTTGAAAAGAGAAGATGGCTCCTGGTTTGGATACCGTGAGGTGGAGAAGCTTGCTTCCTTGTCAGGAATTCATCTGCGTGTAAGAGCACATTTGAATTCTTCCATTTCCTGAATCTCTCTTTTAACATGTCTAGTGGGGCATCTTGGTGTGATGAACTTGTACTCACCTATTACATGGTATATTAGAGTTGTATGTATCGGGATTCTAAAAACATGAGAACTTAATTATGTTCTTGTGAATGATATACTTTTTTCACACAAGAAAAAAGATCAGTAATTTCTGTCCAATTCATAGCAGAGTGTTAATTGCTCCCTGGACCCAGGGCTGATTTTTGCCTCTGTTATTTTCCAGACTGGCTGCTTCTGTAACCCTGGTGCTTGCGCTAAGTATCTTGGCCTGTCACATTCAGATTTAGTTTCTAATTTTGAGGTACACCACACGACCTTATCTTGTCAACCGGACAATAAGAATAAATTATACCTTCAAATGTTTCACATCTTTGTAAAGCAAATGTACCGTCTACATATCAGGCTGGGCATGTTTGTTGGGATGATAACGACATAATAAATGGAAAGCCAACTGGTGCTGTCAGGATATCATTTGGGTACATGTCCACATATGAAGATGCAGAGGTGTGAAATTAGTCCACATTATTTGCTTTTAAAAACAGATCTATATTTCCAATCAAGAATAACTTCGAGTATCTACAGTTATCACTAATCTCACATTTTCCCCCTAGAAATTCCTGAAGTTCCTGCAGTCTTCTTTTGTGTCCCTACCAGTACAATTCCACAATGAGTACATGCTGAATCTAAACTCTCTTAGCTTAGTAGGTAATGCCTTGTAATATGAAGCCAGTGATGTATTGTTTCTCTTTTATATGCATGTACCAGTAAAATTCAAATATTTTCTTATGTTGCAGACAATTGGAGCCCAAAGTTTGTTTCAGATGTTCAGTTAAAATCCATAACTATTTATCCTGTGAAATCATGCCAAGGATTTAGCGTGAAGAGTTGGCCACTGACCACTGGCGGTATGCTTAAATTCTGTACTTTGACCTATTATTTCATCTGTAGCTTTGCCTACAATTGTTTTGGCTATCTTATACGCACACCTCAAGCAATGGTGTTTCTTTACTTAGGCCTCATGTATGATCGAGAATGGCTTCTCCAAGGGTCAGGTGGTGAAATTTTGACACAGAAAAAGGTAAATTAATGATTCTTATTTCGTGTATCTGTTAAACATTATGACTTATGAGGGAGTGAATTTTGCCAAAAAAAATCACTGGAGATCCTAAAAATATTTCTGGATTTTTTATATTGTGTTTTTGTACTGTCATTGCCACCTTTCTTTTATTTATTAGATGTCTTGTTCCCTTAACTGACTATATTCTACAGGTGCCAGAGTTGGGCTCTATCTGCACATTGATAGACCTGGAACTGGGGAAACTCTTCATAGAGTCACCCATATGCAAGGATAAACTGCAAATCTCTCTTCTAGAGAATTTGACAGTTCTAAGTGCAGAAGTGGATGTATCTGGTCAGAGGTATGGTTGGATAATTGGATGCATGTTTTGCTCTTATATGACAACACAAGTTTTTCCATTTGGGTATTTGATTGAACCACCATGTTTTGTTCTTCTTCCCAAACTTTCTCCAGCGCCCATTTTTCTTGGTTATAAATGTGGAAATGAGGGGTTCCTACAGCACTTGGTTATACTTAATTTTGCATATTGTTTGGTAATATTTTAGAATTATGAATAATGATCAGTTCCAGCAAATTGCTTTAGGTACGAGGTGCAAAGTTACAATGACAGGGTAAACACATGGTTCAGTGAAGCTATTCAACGCCCTTGTACCTTTGTGAGATGTTCAAGCTCCACTTACCGTTCATACACATATAGTGACTCAAGAGATCGTCCATGTAGGGATGCTCAAAGAAAACTTAATTTTGTTAATGAAGGACAACTGCTTCTAATATCAGAAGAAAGCATCTCTGACCTCAACAGGCGGCTAAGTTCAGGTATCCCACGTCCTCCCTCTTCTGCTCTCCTCTCTTCATTTCACTGCAAAAGGTCCAAAAGTGATCCTCTACTCATTCGTAGAACCAATTGAGTTTTTATCATGCCAGCTTCATGATGATTTGACATAGCCAGTACATGGACTTTAGTGCACGATTTGGGTTGTTTCCCTCTCAACTTAACTTAGCACCCAATCAGTCTGTCTGTACTAGGCATCCTGGCATGTATTCAATATCACAAGTCTTCTCTTGGGATAACCTGGTTACACATTTTCCAGGCAATGGGGATGGTAAGCAACAATTGCTTGTTGATGCAATGAGATTTCGTCCCAACATTGTAATCTCCGGGTCGAGTCCATACAGCGAGGATAACTGGACAAAGCTTCGTATTGGGGAGACCTGTTTTACAGTAAGTGTTTATTACACTTGAGATTCCATTGCTAGAAGTTAATAATTTGGCTTATTTGTAGTTGCTGAGTTACTTGTTTAATTCATTCTGGACGGTTCCTGTGCAGTCCATGGGAGGATGCAATCGCTGCCAGATGATCAATCTATACCACAACTCAGGGCAGGTGCTCAAGTCGAAGGAACCATTGGCCACTTTAGCGTCATATAGACGAAAAAAGGTTAGTGGATAACTACTCCTTCCGTACTAAAATACAACCATCTCTACTACTTAAATTTTGTCCCAAACATTACAAGTTCTACAATTTTCTCCCTAAATCTTTCTGTTTTACTTCTATCTGGAATACTAGTTGCAGTAGTACTAATTGTTTAGAGTACTAGTTGAGTGGTAGTTTGAGCTTTTTTATTGCATCTTAATAAATCTTAATAAACGTGCTAAAGTTTAGAAAAGCTATAATTTGGGATGAATTGGAGTACTTGATATGCCAAAAATGCATCAGTGGCCAACCTTACCTTGTTCTCTGGCCATGTAATTCGATTTTTTAAAATAATATTTTTTTTAAAAAAAATCAAATATGTATGCCCGTTTCAAGAAATTGTTGAAGTAGCATTCAGTCGACACTTCAAGTGCCGACTAGAGCCATGTCAGCACCAGTCGGACCACATGTTAGTTTTGTAAATTTTTCAAACGGACATATAGATTTGATTTTTAAAAAAAAAAATATTAAAAAAATCATGTAATTCCACATTTTACATGTGACCAGGGCAAGATTTTGTTCGGCATCCTATTAAACTATGAAGACATGGATGAGGACAATGAGATCGTCGCAGAGAGATGGCTCCAAGTGGGGCAACGAGTGTACCCTTTCACAGAATGAGTTGTGTACAGATATGGAGAAGGCAGTTGCATCACCAGCGACCTCGGTGATAGACTTATAGTTCATATAAAAAAATCATCGGTGATGTTTGGTACGTACAGAACATGTCCGGCATACGAAGAATTCTCGGATTTTCCTATACATAAAATGGAGTGGGTTTAGTTAGATGACTACGAAAGAATGAAAGATACCTTTTACACGTGTCACCTATGTTACTATGTAATAGATAATAGTTCGGTAAATGCCTATGTGTAACAAGGGGGGCTGTAGCTCGTAAGCCCTGCCTCAGACAAAACGAAATGGATAAATGGGAAGAAAAATGTATAGACAGAAATGGTTCAAAACTTAAGATTTCAGAATTTCTCTCTGTTACTGTTTCTGTGAACAACGTATGTATTAGTGGTATTAGCAACCATGTACCACCACACATTTGACCATTTGAAAACCAAGCGTGGGCGTCTGGTCTAAAAAACTACGCAAATGGCTACATAGCAATTCTAGAACATGATGGGTGCAACTATGGACAACCGGAGAGGAGAGGGCATGCTGCGTGCACGCTGAAATGTCTTACCTGGAAGGTCAGATTGCTGTATATATGATAATTTTCCTTCGCCGTTCGAGTTTTGATCCCCGTACAGACGTGGGCAACCGTAACCTGAGCTCGGCGATGTACGGCCGTACCTGCAGGGGAAAGAGCTCTAGAAAGGACGGCCAAGTAAAGTTTCTTAGATTTGAGCATTGGAGCAGATATTGTCCATACCATCTGTACATTACAACACATCTCGCAGCAACAGGGAGCAAGCAAGCACACGCGTGAGGGGTATACGGTGATGCAAGAGAAAATGCACTATCAACTTTGTACTCCGGTCCACTTTGTGCATTTGATATGATGGTTCACACTCGAGAGTGTTCAAGTTCGAAGTTTGACGATATGTTTTATCTACATTTGAACTCAAATCTCGCGAAACCGCTAGTAATTCAAGATTCAGCTCTCTTATCAAGATGGAGCAACCTTCCACGGACAAGTTTCCTGCGTTGAAAACATGACTTACCATTAGTAACATGTACGACCGGTTTTGTTATGGGTTGACAAATTTCACCATGTTGAGTGCAAGGCAAAAGAGGAGACTTTTGGTGGTGTGTAAGCAGGAACATACCTTGTAGGGCGCACCTCCTCTTCAGACAAAACCTTCGACAGCCTTTCCTCAAATGGTGTGGTATGCCAGCGAACTTGTTGATCCTGACAACAGTAATTGTAAACCATCAGAACAAGTGGTTCATTTACATATAAGCTCAATTTAAGGAAAGCACTAGATGGGTCAAAGTGATAAAACCTCCTTGTATTTTGTCGTCGAGTTTGGAATACCATGGCAATCCCAAGCCTTGGACAACCTGGGAGTAGGATTCTCAGCATCCCAGTTAGCTTCAGAAGCCATATAGACATGCCCCTCTTCGACAAGGCTGTTATCATCATACAATTGGCCCCTCATTGCACACTCGACATCACCTTGATTCTCGTCACCCGAGGATGAAGATTTAAGCCAGTGTGATAGACTGAATACACCATGATTTTCATCTGAATTTAGCTTTGCATCATCCAGGAGCTTTGGGGTGCCATGATGATACTTGGACTCCTCTGGAGGGAGAGATAAAGAATTGAAGGATTCTGCCTTTGCCACTGAATCTGAAGAGGTTTGCTGTGGCTTCTTGACAGAATGTGTTCCCAAGTTTCTTCTTTTGGGAGGATTGGAGTTGGAGGGCAACATTGGTGAAGAATCTTCTATTAGTTCCATGGACTGAAGATTGTTCTCAATGGGTCTCAAGATGGGATATACGAATTGTTTGCGGGTCCACACACGCTTTCCTAACATAGAAGACCGTTTATGTGAAGTATAAACAGTTCCAGGAGTCTGCATATCATCTCTGAGAACTTCAGGAGTTGGAAAGGGTGAATCACTGGAACCAAGCGTCATACTTTTGATGCTCTGAAGTGGGGACTTGTCTTGGAGAGCTGATTGAAGATCTGATTCAACTAGTGGAAGATGGTCATTATCTTCAGTGTTCAGTTCAGGCCTCAAAGTACGATCCTCCCCACATTGAAACCTGCATAGTACGAACATGATGCATCGATTAAATAATTTCACCAAGATAATATTAAAAGAACTCCAGAAACTAATGGAAAGTAGGGCAGTTCTTACTCTTCGGATGATTTATATTCAAATGCTGATGTTGCTTCAACTGCTGGTGTATTTATGTGCACATTGTCATACTACATATCAAAAGCGAACGTGTCAGAGGATAAAACTAGTAAACAAATTATTCCAGAAATGCACTTCCCAGTTCCCACCTCAATGTTATTTTCCAGATTGATTTGATATGATACATTCCGAAGTTCAGCTGGTGTTTCAGATATTGCACCACATAACTTGAGGTAATTTGCCTGTGTAGAGTTACACAGTGCCGTGAAAAAAATCAACTTCACAATAAAATGGGATATATTTTAGACCATAGAGCAAGTCTCAATAGCTCAGGACTCAACAATTTAACATCTTTCCTAATGTCTAAAAAAAGTACTGGATAAGAGCGAAAATGAATGAAAAAATGCAGAAGGTAGAAAAATGTGGATAATACATGCAGAGCAGCACCAGTGAGCTTTTCAAACCTAGCCACCTATGTATGATGGAAAATTCTGGAACAAAATCGTATGCCCAAAGCTTAGAACACTAGAATATTATCTGCAAGAGCAATGCTCATAAAGTCATAAGCCCATAGAAATCAGATTGACGACTACATGCCACTTCCCAGGTCATATAATCGCCAGGTAGGTAGTATATCACTAGTTCACTACTAAAGTGGATGGCCAAACAAACATGGATAACTGTTCTGTACTTGTGTAGACCCCTGCAATAAACTCACTACGGTGCACACTCTGTACTCTACAACAAGCATCCACTTAGCACTTTTCATGGAACTTATGCATTAGCCGGTGCTGCCAGTAGGTTGAGTGCACTTCAGGCACAGTACATAGCTAACTCCGTCAATCCAAAATTGTCAACAAACACAACACGGGGATCACAAACACATGTCGTTTCTGTAAGGCTGAAGGTTGCACAATCGGAAAGATCAACCTCAAACTAGAGTGACACGCTGTGACATTTAATCACCCAAAAGATCCCATCACGCATCACGCCCAAAAAAAACACATCATTCAACAGCAATGCGTACGCGTACCTCACCCCTAAGCTCCTCAACCTCACACCTAAGCTCCTCAACCTCACACCTAAGCTCCTCAACGATGCCAGAATCGTCAGCCAGATCCTCATGACATCCTCCGTTTCCTCCGAAACCTAAAATAACAATGCCACAACGGATGGGACAACGCCTACATCAATCAAACGAACCAAACCGTAAATCCGATCGAAACAGACCTTCCTCGTCGTCCCAGAGCAGCTCCCCGAGCCCGAGCCCGAGCCGATCCTTGCGCGCGAGCGGATCCTGCGCGGAAACGCCAGAGACAGTCAGTCAATCACCACCTAGATCCCAAAACCAACCAACCAACACGAGGCCCGGCAGGGAAGCGGGAGGGATATGGACAAACAGGGCTAGGGCTACAGCTTCCTTACGCGGCGCCCGGAGCCGGGGCTGTCGACGCGGGGCCGGGACCCGGGGCGGAGGCGGAAGAAGGACAGGAAGCATCCGACGAGGAAGGCGTCGAGGAACTCCACCACCGCCCTCACGATCGCCCCCGCGCACCGGCACATCGGGGGTTCGGCGCCTCACGCTGATCGGGAGGGGAGAAGGGGAAGGGAGGGATCGTTTGAAATGGGAGGGGGAGGCGAGGGAAGCGAAGCCGCTTGTGTTTTTTTTAAAAAAATAATATTTAAAAAAATCAAATCTATATATTCATTTAAAAAATTTGTAAAAATAGCACGTGGTTGACACTTCAAATGCGGACAAATGTTGACCACGTGCTACTTCTACAATTTTTTGAAACGGTTATAGATATTTGAACATTTTTTTAAAAATATTATTTGAAAAAAATCGCTGCCCGTGCGCACTCACTTGGACGGAACGGAAAACTGAAAAGTACAGCGTTATTGCCGGGCCGGGCCTTCGTGTTTTCAACCTAGTATATTAATGGGATGGGCCTTCGTGATTTCATCCTCTTTGTAATTAAAAAAATGTCATTACAATTTTTTGTAATTTAAAAAATATTCAGCGACTGTAGTTCTCATCTGTCAGTGACACACCGATGACATATCTCAAAACTGAAAAAAATTAACGTTGTCAATATACTGATATTATTGCCACGCGTTAAATCAGTATTTTATCGGTTGGTCTAAATAATTTTTTAGTTTAGCGTTGATGATCATTGTTGACCTCAGCGATACACTAAAAAACATAATCGTTAGTTAGTTGACAAATTTTTGATGATACTATTAACCTGAAATAATACTGGATATGCCTCGTAGGAGAATGACTATACAAAAGAGATCTATGAAAATAAAAAAATATTTCTGATAAAAAGAAAAGTATAAGAAATCAGGATTTTTCTAGATTGCATGAAAATACTCACGTATTACACTGCTCTAAAAACGAAGTGCAAGGACTCTTTGAAATACGGAAGTTTTACATGGTTTTCAGGAAAAACAGTTCATTTTTCATAAAAAACTTTCGTACTACGTAATTCCTTAAGATTAGTTAGGATATATATATATATAAATGATATCCTACACCACACGTGTATAATAGTTATTCTACTAAGAAATCTACTATTGAGAAAAAATAATACTATTCTACAGAAAAAATCTACTACTGAAAATAGTACTCTCGTAGTCGGTGTAAAATAATTATTCTACACACGTTGTGTAGAACCGTTTCCGTGTATATATATATATATATATATATATATATATATAGTTGTAAACCCCATGCCTCCAACGAGGCAGCACATATAATTCCCGTTTTTTTAATACTTTGTGGAGTCGCAGTCACACGCATTGGCAAATTGGATCAATTTGCCCCGGCATTGGCATTTGGCAGCCGCAAGAAAGTTTACAAGAAATGACTTTTCGCCTCAATGATTCCCTGCAAATAAAGTCTCCGCGACAAGCAAAGCTAATGACTTTAGGTACGTTCAAAACATGCTCTGAAAAGATGGGGATTTAATATTTAAAAGTTGATAAATGATTTTTCATATTTTTTATAATTTTTATGCCAAATATTTATAATGTTGAAATTTTAGAAACCATATTTGACTTAAACCATATATATATAATTTTTATAATTTTCAATGTTAATTTTAATAAAAACTCTCCTAATACCTTACGAGGAGTTACTTTTTAAGTACAGTAAAACAAGATTGATTTTACACCGAAGGAGCAAGTAACAAGGTAATGTACATTCGGGGAAATATCTCGTGCAATCGTTTATTTGGTGCAATCGTATAATTAAGCAATCTGGTGTGTATCCAATCAACCAATCCAATAGTTACATATGAAAGAGGTTAAAAGTAAAAAAGTATCAGGTTTCAGGTGAATGCACCAAATCGCTTGATCGCACGATTGCACTGGATATGTTATACGCGGGGCGGAGACATAGTGGAACAATTAAGGATTATACAATTTAATAATTATTTTAAATAATACCTATATAGAGCTAGGTTCTAAAATTTAGAGATTTAGATAGCTTCAGCAGAAACAAACGACCTAGCTAGAAGAGCAGCTTAAATGCACACAAGATCAGATCTTGACAAAGCTAGCTGCAGTGAACCTTCCAACCGGAGAGAATTCTTCCAATCGCCAAAGGTACATGCAAGTAGATCGATCGGTCGACGGATCGATCCCTTTCGCATGCCATGGAGCTGCGGAAATCAGAGGAACGAAGAACTCTCGACAGTAATTATAACTTCGGCCGTACGTCTGGTTGACTTGCACCTTGCTTGTTAATTTCTCGATCGAATGTTCAAACTGGGTTTGACAAATTTGGGAGGCGAGATTGATCAGTTTTAATTTGCCCGCGGAATCCATCAAACGTAGTAGGTTTGATGAAAATGTAACTGGCCGATAGATAGTCGATCGAGGCAACAGCCAACACAGTACGTACTGAATAGTCTCTGAAAAAGATTGGACTTTGCTGTTCCGGGTAGCTGTCGTAACAGGCCGTTGAAAAAAAAACTTATTAAACAGGTAATTGCATGTCTGCATCGCCGTACGTACGTAAATCCTGTTCAATAATACTGTAACTACACTGTTCATACTTCTCACACGTTTTGCAAATAAGTGGTCATAAATTATATTGATGATATTACAAGAGAGAAATAGATGATACTTCAATCCGGAATTCAGCCGTTCGGGAAAACGTAGAGAACAAGGTATATATATATATATATATATATACATACGGGAACGCTATTCTACACTATGGGTGTAAATGCTATTCTACACCAATCATTCCATTCGTGCCCACCCCCCACCTAATCCCAACCCCTCCATTCCACGTCGGTGTAGAATAGTATTCTACACCCGTGGTGTAGAATAGCATTTGTGTGTATATATATATATATATATGCTAGTGTAGAATAGCTATTCTATCGATAAATCTACTACTAAGAAAAAGGAGTACTCAATTGTTATTCTACTAAAAAAATTTATTACTGAAAGTGATCGATGTAGAATAGCTATATATTCTACACATGTGGTGTAGAATAACGCTCTTGCGTGTCTATATATATATAGACGCATGAACTTGGCTGGTATATATGGCTACAACGTAACTCCGGAATCCGGATTCAAATTAAAGCTAAAAATTACTTACTCCAAAAATTCGTAAAAATGCAGGTATAAATAAACTTAAATATTTAAGTAAAGCATCTTGATCATCCACTTTTAAAAAATAGCGCTCCAGGTCTAACACTAAATAAACTCCGTAATAAAATTAACTGATTATGTCGCACAAATCAACCAAATAGCGATAGACATTAAATAAAGAGAGAATAGAATGCAACAATGTGTTTGGTTGAGCCGTGAATTCTAAATAAATATTGTGAGTTGTGAGTTGTAGAAAAGCTAGAAAGTTATTTGGTTAGAGTAGATATGGATTTCCATTTTAATAGTAAATATTTGTAATACCCTGATAATTGATTACGCTGTTAATATGCGATCTCAATATAAAACATTGATTTGTTTAATGATGTGTATTTATGTTTTTCAATAATCATATATTAAATTTTACTCTTAGAAAATTATTTAGTTTCAAGTACTCTGTATCAACGTAACTGAAATTATTCATTAATGGCAAAGGTGAGTAATTTCTATCAAAAATTGGCTGTGGAATCTGGGGTATACCTGCTTTCAAATTTATACTATAAGAATAATCTATATCTGTTTGATCCATATTCTAGTTCTTGAGACAGAAAACTGCTTAAAAAATTCAAGCTACACGTAGCATATAGACCATGTGATGAAAATTTTATGGCATTCCATATCACCAAAACAACCAACTAAAACCGTCTAAGATGTGATTTGACCGTTTGAGCTGACACTAAAAGTTTAGGGGATATATATATGTGTGTGTGTTTATGATATAGTTTGGGTGTAAAACAGACTTAGAAAACAGTAGAAAAAAAGAAAGAGAAATAATTCCATACGAAAAAAAATCAGTACTGTTCAAATGTTAAGAACGTACGTACGGCTGGATCGATAAAGGGAAAATACATAACTTTCCTACAAACTTTTGGAGGAAAACGCATATGAAATTAACAAAATATATACATGTTGACTCACTCGTCAAAGAAAGATGATATTTATATTTATTGCTGATGAGGTGCGCATCTATTTCACATCTCAACTAAAAAATTCGAAAACTTTCATTGATCCGGAAACCAGACACGTACACGAAATGGAAACCAGACACGTACACACACATACACAGAGAAGCATAAATGAAATCAAAACAAACAACTTAATTAACTAGTCGTCTCGTTTGTAGCTAGCGAACGAATCTCAGCTCATCTCAGCTGCCGGCCAGTAGCTAGCTAGCTTGTCAAGTCAGACGATATATATATATATATAATCAATTGATCGAATGTTAATTATTAATTAATCAGCAATGCGGAGCATACACTAATCAGTGGGCAGAGCTAGCCAACTTGGCCTTTTTAAAAAATAAACCGGTGTATAATATCTCATATTAATTACGTGTATATTATTTAAGTACAGTATAATATATCTGACGCTAATTACAGTGTGCTCTAAGGGGCTGTTTTTAATCTTAAACAAGTTGGAGTTTACTTTAATTTGGAGTAGTCGTGCATGCGAGATGCTGCATGCCCGTACGGCACTACGACCTTTTTGGCGAGCAGCCACTTTTGGCTTTTGTGCTGTTCGCTCGCCACATTTTTCCCAGTTCCACTCGATTCGGTACGTATGACGGCAAAAAAAGTCGCACGCTGCAGATGAGACTGGGAATAAGTATCACTAGCTACCACACGTACTACACGTGCGCACCTGAAAAGTTCACGGTCAGATTAGCCGATGAAATTAAGTTACGTGTCCCAGAATTAAGCAGGCACCCTTGTCGATCAGTGTGGGGGTGAAATTATACGTAAAGTTGTTGTACATTATTGTCTTGAAATCCTCTTGACGTAACAATGTGCCGGTGATTTTTAGTAAAATAAAAAATTTACGACGTTCATTTTTATCAATATTTTTGGAAATTTTAAGAGAAATTTTACAGTACTTAAGGATGTACCGGGACCATATTTTCAGTGTTAATTTTGATATTCATTTTTATCAATATTTTTGGAAATTTTAAGAGAAATTTTACAGTACTTGAGGATGTACCGGGACCACATTTTCAGTGTTAATTTTGATACCCCTGACACATGAGGTACCAGTAGGTACCAAAATTAACACTAAAAAATGTGGTACCTCCTGGTAACTCCTCAAGAACTGTAAAATAGCCCAAATTTTAAATAAGTAGTTAGAATCTTAACTATATTTATTAAAGCGTGTAGTTTTCCGTATCATCCGTCCGCTCCCGTTATGCGCGCCTCCCCTCCCTTAAAAAACCGTGCGCCGTACAAAACCGTCCACAGCATGTGCTCGCGCGCAGCGCCCGTGCAAAACCGCGTGCAGCGCCCGCGCGCGCAGCGCCCGCCGCTGCATGCGGCCATGCAGCAACAACTACCCCTGCACACAACAACGAACAACCTTCGTTTGAAATAGGAAAAAAGAAAAATAAAAAAGAAGAAAAAGAAAAATATATTTTTGCATTTCAGTCTTTTAATTTAATTTTTGTATATTGCATGGATGTACAAATTTTGTGTAAAAACCCTAAGATTTCTGAAAAATTATACAGAAACATGAATTTTGTACAAAGACCCCTTACAAAATAAGGTTCTGTTGCAAAACACAGTCATCTAACTATAATTATATATGTGTAAGAGTTGGCATCGGATTTCATTAGAAATTCTACGTTGAGCACATTCTTTTTTAAAAAAATAGTTATATCAGCTTTAGATACGATATATCTTTGACTCCGTACGTATGTAAGAGTGTATTTATACGTGTGGGTGGAGTACGTACTGTGTTGTGTACTTGTACATGCTAGCAGCAGGGGTCTATCCTGGGAGGAGGAAAAAAAGGTAATCAAGTTACGTGTTTGGATGAGCGACAACTATAGTTAGCTAACTCAATTAGAATCTGCATCAAGTGTCACTGGTTTCTACAAGGAAATCAATTAACTAGTGGACTTTGCTTGAAAGAGGAACAAGGGAGGAGAAGGGGGCACACATGCATGCTGTCTAAGAGCATCTCCAAGAGTCACTTTAAAAATTAATTCTCTATATGATTTTTTGGGATCCATTTTTGAGGATACAAATAGTTTAAATATGTTTCTCTCTAATAGAATCCCTAAAGTAAAGTATGTGAGTATGTTCCCTACAGATAGAGAATATAATGATTAATTTTGAGTATCCTTTATTTTTAGGAATCATTTAGAGTATCTATTGGAGGATATTTTTTAATTCTAATGCCAAAAATTTAGAGAAGAGAACTCTTTAGAGCTTCTTTTTTGGAGATGCTCTAATCATCGTCTCATCGATTGATCGGACGATTGATCGGCCATACGGAATCATCGAACCTCAGCTCGGGAGAAAATTGAGGTGCACGTTTGGGGACTTGTAGTAAAGGGCATGACGGCCGAAAAGCAAGATTGTCACGCTACTAAAAACCACGTGAAGTTATTTTCTTAATTAATTATATGTATCAGGATAGGATCACGACCTAGGTAACCATCGGTTCTCAAATTAAAAAAAGTTTTATTTTATCTGTCTATTACATGTCACTTCACGCGCGCTGATATTTTTTTTGTTAATAAGAGTCACTTTAAATTTTTTACTCTCATTATTAATTTTTTATTAAGAGTAAAGTTTATATATATAAGACAGAAATAGTATAGGTGTAGTACATATGTTGATGAGGTGTACACTGCCCTAAATTAAGGAGGTTACATATATCTTATTGAGAGAGGAGAGATAGGAAAAAGAGAGGAATTAAGGGTATTTTTGTGTCTTTTAAAAAATATCTTCAGAAATTATTAAAATAATGGTGATGATGTTCTGCGGTAAATATTCATAATTTTGAGATGTTCTCTGACAAAACCACGTTTTTACGATGTCTATCGGCAAATACCATAATTTTTATACATCTTATAACAAATTTGGCTTTCAAAATATATACGAACATTCAGAGAGCATTTGAGTATCATCCTTCTAATAACTTATCCTACATGATATATAATAATTACTAACTTGTTTCATACTATAAATCGTTTGAAATCCTTATAAAAATTTAAGGTTTACGGATTAACCATCTATCTCCATCTCATAAGAGAGTGCACTTTGCGTGTCATATATGCATTTAAGGGCATGTACAACCCTGAGACGACGGAACGATTTTCAAAGTACAAGAGACAACAAAGAAACTGTATGGTACAACCCTAAGTCCCTGAATCATAAATGCAGCTAAGAGATAATGTGTATGGAGAATCATGTAGAGATGAACTCTTCGCAAAGAGCCCGTCTCTTATATTTTTTCAGTTAACCTCTTAAATACCTCTCAAGAAACCACCTATTAAAAGGGGTTGTACACCCCCTAGGTGGATATATTTCTTGTAATAAAAGTATGATGTTAATTCTTACATTAATGTGACCTAATTCATTAAGTTTTTTTAATCTTGCTAACATGCATCCATGCATATATATATATATATATATATATATAGTAATGGATTTGATCTTGAATAATTTTCCAAATAATATAATATATCGTGTCAATTTCTAGATGGAACTTTTTCAAGGAGGAAACTTTCATCGACTTGTACAAGTATTCTGGAGTAAAAATGCCCCTGCATTGCATGATGCTTGTAGCTAGAACGAATTGAAGAAATTGAAGGCATGCATGCATGGGACAGAATTTCAAAAGACCGTGTCCTTGCTTGTCCCTTTCCATGACCGTTCGAGTTGAAGATAGATGCATCCATCCATGAGTTAATTTGGATTAATCGATCGATCGCTAGGGATAGGATCATGGTAGAGCTAACGGCACCATTAACCATTCATATATATTTCATATATATGATTAATATGAGGTCCTTATTTTTTTTATAAAAAAACAGGGTGGTAGAGCTGGCTGCTGGATAGGATGTGATAGGTATGCATCATTTTCTCGTATTATATATATATATATGGGTATAGAATAATTATTCGATTCACCAAGAAATCTACTACTGAAAAAAAAGTAAGACTCAATTGTTATTTTATTGATAAAATCTACTACTGTATAGTGCTCTGGTATGTATGTATGTATGTATATATATATACATATACATATACATATATATATATATGTATATATGTATATATGTGTATATTGTATATGTATATATACCTGAAGAAGAATGTGGTCGAAATTAAAGTCCACGCGGTTCATTTCCCATACGCGCGTTCGTACCGATCGAATACTACTACTTGTTGGGCGGCCGTCCTTTCATTTTGCCCGGCCGTGATGTCACTGTTGTAACGTTGATAGGTAATTGCAAACTACTCGCTTGACTTTGAAAGCATTTTGTCATGCAAGGTACCTATGGTAGCCACACAACTCTTCATCGATCGGTACGGCCCGATCAGACACGGAGTAATCAATTTTTAGATAGATCAGATCATATCATATATATCTATCAACGATGAACATGTCTCGAAGAGGGAAAAATTCTGAGCCAGCTCAATATTTGAACATTTCAAATGACGCAATGTTATGAACTTGTGCTTATTAATTAATCTGCGGTTGAGAAAATCCTCGAGTATTACGCATGTAGTATTAGAGAAATTTTACGATCCTTGAGGAGGTAACAGTAGGTACCACATTTTTTAATGTTAATTTTGGTACATCTAAAAATTATGGTACCTCCTGATATCTCTTTAAAGACCGTAAAATAACCCAACTCATTATGCCTTTTACCAAATTTAATTATGGATCGACGATTCTGGACACATGTATCCAAATTCATCGATCCATATAAATGAATCTAGATACATGTGTTTATTATATTCATCGATCCATAGATAAATCTGACACAAATCATAATGATTTACATTCTTAAAGGAAGATAGTAGTTAACAAGTGAATAGGAATCGAATTTATAAGAAATATATATATCCTGATTGATCTGTAAGTTCATGGTTTCACATGCTTTTGGCATTCAAGTCGCTGCGTATTCCTTTACCTTTTTTAAGGTCACAAAAAGGTTTGTCTTTGTTTATTAAAAGACATGTTTTTTTGAAAGAATATCACGGGTCGGTTTTGTTTGCTCAACTTCGAAGTTTTAATGGAATCTGGTACTAAATTATTGCTAACGGTTCACGATTCATTTACCATTTTATTGGGAAAATCCAGGCGAATTGAATTAGGAGAGAGTTGAATTGACCTAGCATAAAGTTTCATGATGTCTACCTGTCTGAATTGATCAATATAATCAATACACATATATACATACAATTAACTCGTACATATATATCTCATCACAAGTTGAAAACGTAACGTAGACACTAGAACACCAGTACACACACTACAGTTGTCTTGAATAAATTCGTCAAACCTAGCCAAGACAGACAAGATGGCTAATTAATGTTTCCGTTGAACAATGGCGCCATTAACCAACAAAGATCAGTATCATTTTCAATTTGTCAAACAGAAGAACTGTTCACACTACCGGTGTCATTTTTAGGTGTAGACCCGGACAAATCAATTAAGAGTGTCCATGTCAAAGCGAAATGCAAGCACTACTTGAACTCTAAACTTGGCTGTCTCGTGAGCTTGGACAGGGGCCGGCCGGGTATGTAGCCCAACTTTTCCTCAAACTGGGGCTAGCTCCTATACCTTTTAAAATATTTCTGATCTGTGTGTGTGTTCAGTAAGTTAGGGCATCTCCATCCAATCCCCTGTCCCCCTCTTCATCCTATTTTTTAGCAAAAAAATCATAAAAACTCACTCCAGCCAACTCTCTATTCTTCTCCCTATCTCATCTTCCTCTCTATTCCAACCATCCCCCTCCTCAAAACCAGAGAGCCAAAACCCTCTCTATCCCATCGCTGTAGCAACGTGAAATCTTCCCGCGCCGGCAAGGAACCAGCTACCCTCCTCTTCCCGCGCCGGCAAGGAACCAGCTACCCTCCTCTTCCCACACTTGGAACCAGCCAAGCAGCCAGCATCCTCTTCCCCGCCACCTCCCTACGACACCTCACCTCCATATCCTCCGTCGATGCCAATCAATCCAGCACGCGTGCGTCCCTACCGTGTGCTCATGGGGACGACGCCCCTAGCTTGAAATCGGTGGGGCAACAGCGTTTTGGTTGCTGTCGCGACCTTCTTGGGTGCCTTCTTGGCCGGCGCCCCAGCAGTCTTCTTGGAGGAGGACTTGGAAGGGTGAGGCTTGGTCTTGGAACCAGGCTTGATCTTCATCCCCTTGCTTCCTGGTGATTCATATTCCTGCTTCCTTCTCCTACTAGAAGTATTTGTTTTATTATGGAAATTGAACAGCATAGCAGGAGCAATTTTTTATGGAAATTGAATAGCATAGCAGGAGTAGTTTTTTAGGCACTTGATCTCTCTCCGTCCAACCTACCATGAAGCATTTTGAGCAAGAAATTCCCATTTAGAGGATTTAGCTTTTCCTGCAGTGTTGTTTTTCCTATCTGTTTGCACTGTTTAGATTTGATTTTGTTCAAATGTATAGTATATTTGATTGGATTTAACCTTTCATGTTATGAATAATTGATAATCTATCAAGGTGTTTTTATTATCCAGATTCTAGAGTTTGGCAACATTCTTCATTTACATTAATAATAAAAAACCATCAAATATGCCAAATAAGGCTTTAATGTTAAAATAAACAAAGTGCTCCAGTTTTATGGAACTATTAGAAGTTCATGTCGTTGAACTGTAACAATATAAAAGGATAGTAGGCAAATATGGTATAAACAGGGAACCTAAAATTATGTTGTAAGCTCTTTAAACTCCAATATCACACTAATGCAAAATGATCAAACCAAGAACCATAATAGCTGGTATATACCTGTGGTTCCACTAACAAGATATTTTCCTATCATAATAAGGCACACTCATTTGAATAAGTTCTTCAATCCGAAAGCAACTGTTGCATATAATAATGAGAAGATAAGAAAATAAGTGGTAATAAGCATGCAGCTGGCACTTCTAGAGTAGTTAAGGTGGGTTGTCTGAACCTGGGCTACACTGCCCTTTATGCTATAATGTCATTTACTAGTTTTGTTTCATAAAAAAATTAAACACTACTTGGTTTCATGTGCTATGACAGATAATCTGCCATGCTAAATTATTTTAGGTTGTAACAAGATATGATTGCCTGTATGCTATGTTGAGTAGACAACAATTCAACATTATATAAGAATTCAATACTGAAGAACAACTTATATGATGGGTTCATCTATGCAAGTTGGTCCATCTAACTAGTGAACAATTTGCAAAAATTGTGTGAATTGAATCTCATGTAACTAAAGAAATTTCTATTACTCAATTGTAGTGAATGATACATTTTGGATTTGTTGAATCTGATGTAGCTGAATATGATGTAGGAATGGATAGTTATTTGGATTTGTTGACTGAGAAAAATACGGGCATCAATGATACATTTTGGGACGATAACCAATTTGTAAGCCCACTTGAGGAACAAGTGTTAGAAGTTCCATCATTAGGAGAAGCTACTCCGTCCAATAAACCAACTAAGAAGAGAACAAAGAACTTTAGTGAAAAGGAGGACAATATGTTGGTATCAACGTGGTTAGAAATCAGCATGGATGCAATACATGGCAATGAGCAATCTAAAAGTACCTATTGGCAAAGAGTTCATGATTACTACCATGAGCATAAGGACTTTGAATCTGATCGTAATTGGAATTCTCTCATGCACCGTTGGTCCATCATACAAGAAAGTGTTAACAGATTTTGTGGTTGTTATACCCAGATTCAAAACAGGAGACAAAGTGGGGTAACAGAGCAAAATAAGGTATACATGTTTGTACTGTAGATTGACAGTAGCTTGTTATGTTGGTTGCAAATTTAATACGAAATATTATCTTATGCAGACAATGCAAGCATGTGAATTGTACAAATCAAAAGATAAGCATGGAAAATCTTTTGGATTGATGCATAGTTGGTCCATCTTGCAACATGAGCAAAAGTGGAAGGATAGGTGCTCTCAAAAAAAGCAAAAGGTTTGCACCACTCCGAATACACCACCTACTACTCCTGGATGCAACACTAGTAGTCCTGTAGATGTACAAGATGTTCATACTTCACAACCTACTAACTATCGGCCAGATGGTAGAAAGAAGGAGAAAGAACGACAAAAGCGAGATAAAAATTATGTCTCTCCGGGAGAAAACCTTTATATGGAAGCATTGGAAAATTTGTGGGCTAAGAAAAAAGAAGCTGAAGCATTGAAAGAGGTTAAGAAAAAAGAGCGCAATGATGAGAGAATTGCAGTTGAGAAGAAAAAGCTTGAACTAAAGGAAAAGGAGATAGAGTTAAGACAAAAGATGGAAGATGAGATTACAAGAAAAGAACGTGAAGATGACACACGTGCTATAGAGAGAAAAAAACTTGAATTGAAAGAAAGAGATTTGGAGTTAAGACAAATGATTGAGGATGACAAAATTATGAATATGAACACTGCTAGCATGAATGAGCTTCAAAAGATATACTATACAAAAATGCAAGAGGCAATCATCACTCGACGTTTTGGGGCTGGTTCAAGTCCAAAAGATGCGTAGAAGTGCTTTAGGCAAAGTGTATGCCTTGTTTTGTTTTAGGCAAATGGTTATATGTTTTGCTTAGGTTTGAAAAATAGGGAATGGGCTGTTTTATTTTGCTAAATCTGTAAATATCCCCAACTCAGAGGAATACATCCTCTAGTACTTCATCTCCTGCTAGTGTGCAGTTGTTTCATCTCCTGCTAGTGTGCAGTTCATTATTTTGCTAATCCTACTGATGTTGTTTAATGAAAAATATTGTGAACATCGTGAGTACTTTTTTCTAGTGTGCAGTTTTCCCAATATGTAACTAATCCAGAACTAGCTAGTTTCATTCTTCATTTTACTTTTTCTTTTCATTTCTTTAGCATCAAACACTTCACCCATATCCATAGATTATAACTGAACATTAATGTGGGGATCCAAAGCACACACTAACACACATGCCAAATATGTAGTACATACTTAATAATTAGTAGTAAAGAGGGAGTACATATTTAATACTATAATTTCTAATTTTCAACCTCGCCATGGCGTTGCCAAATATGCTCAATAAGGTCTTCTTGAAGTTGAGAATGAGTTTCCCTTGCTCTAATTGTACGATGAGTTTGAATAAACTCATGTAGTTCAGGAATATGATCATGAGAAACTGTTACAGTTTCTCCCACCCCATCAAAATAGAAGTCCTGGTTTTCTTCTTGCTCATCTTCAATAATCATGTTATGCATAATGACACAAGCTATCATTATACGTTCGAGTGTTTCTTCATCCCAAAAACGAGCTGGTCCACGGACAATTGCAAATCGAGCTTGTAGAACTCCAAAGGCTCGTTCCACATCTTTTCTAGCTGCTTCTTGTGCTTTGGCAAAATACTTTCTCTTATTGCCTTGTGGTGATGGTATGGTCTTCACAAATGTGGCCCATTGAGGGTATATTCCATCTGCAAGATAATATCCCATTGTGTAATTATGACCATTGATGGTATAATTTACTTCCGGTGCCTGCCCTTCAGCTAGCTTTGCAAACAGGTGTGAACGATGAAGAACATTTATATCATTGTGAGACCCGGGTAAACCAAAGAAGGCATGCCAAATCCAAAGATCTTGTGACGCAACAGCTTCTAGAATAATTGTAGGCTCATGCACATGACCGGTATACATACCTTGCCATGCTGAAGGGCAATTTTTCCACTTCCAATGCATACAATCAATGCTCCCAAGCATTCCAGGAAAACCTCTTTGCTCTCCAATTGCGAGTAATCTAGTTGTATCATTATTATTTGGAGATCTTAGGTACTCATCTCCAAATATTTCGATAATATCTTTCACAAACCTCTTGAGACTCTCAATAGCAGTACTTTCTCCAATTCCAATATAATCATCTGTAGCATCTGCTGGTACACCATAAGTGAGCATTCGAAATGCCGCTGTACACTTCTGCAAAGGAGATAACCCAAGGCGTCCAATATAATCTCTTTTCTGCACAAAATACTCGTCATGGTCTTCCACATCATGTACTATGCGAAGAAATAGAGATCGACTCATTCTAAACCTGTGATAAACAAGGGCATGAGAAATATACAAGAGAAAAAACAATCACATATGGACTATCTCAAACCTGCGACGAAAGATAGTTGGTCCGTAGATGGGAGCATCTGAAAAATAATCTTGATATAGCCTCAAATGCTTGGTTGCTCTATTGCGATCAATATAACGACGCCTAGACACAGAACCGCCATGGTGTAGAGCATTCATATGCTCATATTGGATTTGCGTTGCATGCAATACAGCAAGAATTTGCTCTGCATCATCATCATCAGACGATGACGACGACGAATCTAAGAGAGGTGGATGACTCATTTTAGTAAGAGAGCACAACACTACAAGGCAATGAATTTGGTAGAGCAACAACCATGAGATGTCATGACATCTATATAGGCTCAAGAAATATAGCCGTTGGGAATATGACGGTTGCAAATATGTCCGTTTGAAATATAGTTGTTGAGAATATGACGGTTGCAAATATGTCCGTTTGAAATATAGCCGTTGGGAATATGACGGTTGCAAATATGTCCGTTTGAAATATAGCCGTTGGGAATATGACGGTTGCAAATATGTCCGTTTGAAATATAGCCGTTGGGAATATGACAGTTGCAAATATGTCCGTTTGAAATATAGTTGTTGGGAATATGACGGTTGCAAATATGTCCGTTTGAAATATAGCCGTTGGGAATATGACGGTTACACATATGTCCGTCTGAAATGTAGCCATTAGAAATGTGACGGTTGAAAATATGTCCGTTGAAAATATAGTCGTTAGAAAATACAACCATTGCAAATATATAACTATTGAAAATTTTGCCATTCAAAAATATAACGGTTATAAATTCTATTTGTGGTAGTTAAAAGATATTGTTAAAATATATGTAGATGAAATATAGGGAGCCAAATATAGAGAGTTGGTTGGAGTGTTTTAAACAATAGGGAGTCAATTTAGATAGGGAGGCTTCCTATTTTTGATTATAGGGAGGCAAAAATAGGTAGTTGGATGGAGATGCCCTTAGCTAGCAAGTGAGCATGTTTGACCGGACTAGGTCAGAGAATTCAGCCTTCTCCCTCTCTTCACACACATTCCATCGATATATAGCTAGTACGATAGATAGATTTCTGCACGGTAGGCAACAAACGAGTACGTACTCTTGAATATATACAAGCTACTGAATTGGGTGTTCATCGTCGTCGCCATCGTCGTTATCATCATCTCTTTCTCAGTTTCTCTCTCTTTGCATATATATATACAGGTGCTCTTGTACCACCAACAGCTAGCTAGTTAGCCAGCTAGCTGTGAGATCAGATCGAAGCTTGAGATTATCAGAAGGCGAGCTAGCTGCTAGCAGGTGTGTCTGCGGGGAAGACACGATCGACCGGCCGGTCGAGATCTGTCAGTAAGTCATGGTAGGGTTTGAGAGGAGAGGAGTCCGGCAGTACAACCGGTCCGACGTGCCGCGGATGCGGTGGACGGAGGAGCTGCACCGGCAGTTCGTCGAGGCCGTCGAGTGCCTCGGTGGCCAGGACGGTGAGTTTCTGAACGCACACATCATCGATCCATGCATCATGCATATGTCCTTCAATTCAATTCCTCGTGCTTTCTTCTTGCATAGTTTGGATGCGCACCATGCATGCAGTTTTGTTTTGATCAAAGCTGGGTATATGATGACGAGCTGTTTTTCAAGGGAATAATTAACTGATTAATAAGAAAAGTGTTTTCTTGATTCAGTTTTCTTCTTTGTATGTGTTGAAAATTTGATCTCCCCTTAATTGCTAGTCGGTGTTGGTTAGGCAGGGGTTTGAAAACGGAGGCCAGGAAGGACGAGATTGATCATTTCATTTTCATTTTCCCTTTCTCTTTTCGATTTCTGTATATAGATCACTAAGAACTTAATTGTCTACAAGCTAAGCAAGGTCATTCTTCGTTCTTTGTAGAAGCAACTTTCATCCTCCTTATTTATTAGACGCTGATATCTTTCTAAAATTAATATCAGAAGTTACCACTCCTTGACCAAAATTTCCTCCGAAATTTAATCAAGTAGCTAGCTAGATGTTTTGCAACCGTGTTTATGTACTCCGATATGACAGATTCACATTCTTTGATTCTCACCCCCACCATCCATCCCGTTATAATTTATTTATTTCATAGCTGAATCTTCAGAGTTAGTTGCTGATAATTTATCTCCTCTTTTGTCATCTGCTAGAAGCAACGCCGAAGCGAATTCTTCAGTTGATGGGAGTCAAGGGAGTTAGCATATCTCATATCAAGAGCCATCTTCAGGTATGTACTTCCCGTTTGCAAATGCATGCAAAGCCAAATAATTAATAGATGCATGCATGCATGCTGCATGCATCCACATGCATCTTGCTATATATTTTTTCATATTTGTACGACGATAATGTTAATTAGCTAGTGATTTGATCCATGGCTTTCTTAAATATAATTTTCAGATGTACAGATCAGGCTCTAGCAACAGTAGCAATACTCATCCTGTCAGCCTCCAGAAATTGACATCAACCACTGCTAGCAACATTAACAAACGTGTGTCCGTGAATCGTGAAGATAACTGCATCTATGCGTCAGATGATGGAAACGCAGCAGCAGCTTCAGACACCAACGCTTACGCCATACTCCGTTGCAGCCACTCGTCAATGTGAGTGTGAGAGAAGCATTCTATGCATATGATGCATATTTCAGTACTTATTATGTAGTAATTGTTGGTTTATATATACTTTATACTGCTACTCGCAGCAGGCCATCGATAGAAGAAGTATTCAGAAGCTGGGAACAAAGTAGATGGAATTCCAACGTGATTACTACGACAGAACAGGTGAACTAGACACATCAGCCGCATCCCTCTCATCACTTCGTCGTCGTTGCATACTTGCAATGCTCTCTGCAGCACTTGCCTGACTACAACAGTACACTAGTAGTAGTATGTCTTGATGCATATACATCATGTTCATATGTAGATATGTTATATTTATTCGATAAGGAGATATAAAAAAGCTATGTATGTACGTATGGACGAATTCAGACGAACGAAGTTTATTACTTAAAGAATAAAGAATCCATCTTACATAGATCTACTATTCCCAAGAAGTTTCCTTTTGGAAATTTGCATTAGGTTAGGTGGCATGCTGCCAAACTAGCAAACCATGTTAGTTGTTACCGTGTATTGACTGTTTGTACCTGCCTCTTCTGCATGGTCCAAACCATGATCTAGATAGACTATATCTATCTCTGCATGTTCCAGATATGTATGCATCAGTTTATATATCTTTCAGTTAGCCTAACCCTGAAAAACATGGACTGATCGGTGTAGTTAACATTGGATGCATATATCTTTGCAGGCAGCTAGGGCAAGCAACGCTACTAACAATAAGCTTCTGAACAAGCAAACGGACTGCGACCTGACGCTGTCGATCGGCGTGTGGGAGGAAGCCGGCGCCGGCAGCGACGCCGACGGCTCGAGCACAATCAGCGAGGAGGTCGCCGCGCCGTCGAGGGACGAAGGCTTCGTCTCTTCGGCCGATGACCACCACCACTTCGCCGCTTCCACGAAGAAGCAGAACAGCGATATGCAGGCTACTGATCTGAACCTGGAGCTGACCATTTCTTCTTCTTGGCTCGCCTGATCATGATCCACATATGTGCACACACGCTGCACGGAGCGTCAGGCTACTAGGCTGGTACTGATTCGATGATGATGATGATGATGATTTTGATGATCTTAGAGCAGTGGTATATATTTTTGGAGGATTTCTTGAGGATTGTTCGTGTCCTCAACCACACCATTTCAGGATTTTAGCGGCACACATGCATGCACGCATGCATGCATGCATTTACTTTTGTATAGCTTTTCTTTCTATGATTGCTCGTTCGATTAGAGATATGGGGGCTTCAGAGTTCAGACGAAGACGGGTGAGAGATTTTGACAGTTTTTGCTGCTTCTCTTGGGTAGACTGCTCTCTCTTTCTCTCCTGCATTTCTCACCTCTCATCGTCTGGACTGTCCTCTATATATTTCTGATCGAATTTTCTGCGCACTGAGATTAATATAATGTCATATATAATTATATATGTACATGTATGTTTTCTGTACATTATTTCTTCTGTATTATTAGTGCTAGCCACTTCACTGGCTGTCTGAGGATATTAATCTGGACTATTATTTTCACTCTTTTTTTCTTTATATATATATATATTGTTGTTGTTGTTGTTGTTGTTGTTTTGTGTAGTGCTTCATCAGATACAACGAGACACATAATTAATACAAATACTTATATATCATTGGTAAATAATGGATATATATTTGTTTTTATTGCTAACACTCAAGCTTTAATTCGAAATTCCGTATTTTTTACACTGGCATTCCACATTTCAGACCTGTAAATTTTGTTGTTTCTGGTGTTAATTGGCACCTGCAACTAAGCATGGATTCAAGGAGAATAATAATAATCCCATCATACTTATAACTAAGCGTTGTAAAGTACTTCAAAATTTATAAAACAACACTTACGCTTTCTGTTACCTCGATGCATTACAAAATTTACACAAAATTTATCACACTTAGGAAAGATACGATTTGAATACACTTTCTAATCTATTTATTAGTTTTATATTATCGACCCATGAATTAATCCCATTTTGATTGGGCCGGAAGAAAGCAACGACCAGTTTATGGCTAATGTGAAGCCCACTATAGTTGGGCCATAGCGGCAGTGCGGCCCGCAACAGACTGTGATGCAAAGCAAAGCAGAATAGTCCCACACCGCCAGTTCGGGCGGATACGAGACAGAAATTCCGCTACTTATAGGGGAGCTGCGCCCGGTGTCGAACTCAGGCAGCTGCGTGGTGAGCACAAAGCGAACTATTCTTTCGCCTTTTACTAAAGAATACCGTGTGCGCGCCACAAATAGCAGCATACTCTTATTTTTGGAGGGTGCTTTCTTTTTAAGAGAGCGCCCTACAAACCAAATTTTAAATTTTGTCGTCTTATGTTTTTTGAAATTTTGTCTCAGTCTAGTTTATTCAATGTTAAATGGTCCCAGCAATTCAGGGGGATATGCATCGCAAAACATCGTCTTTGCCATCAAAGTTTGTTGAAAGTAATTTCTGTATGGTTCCGTGCATCTCTCTCTCAGATTCCCCATTGTCAACTGAACTTCCCTTTCAGCAATCCCCGTTGTTAACTGAAGCAAGTTAAACATCAAAAACAATATGAGAAAAACTTGCTGTAGACTTCACTGGTCCCAGTACTGCAACATGAACCACAAGCCTAAGATCATGTCAATGTTGGTTGATCAATCGGCTAACATCGATTCTTATGACGCAAGTACTCTAACCACCTACTACTAGTACTATATAATTGGATGAATCTTGACCAATGGTATTTTCAGTACAGTTTATCAGTTTGATGTAGCTAACCGAATTCGATAAATCTTTCTTTATAAAAAATATAGAGAAAGAATGGTTGAAGAGAGGAGTCTAATATTTGCTAAGCAATCAAACTCTAGAACTACAACCGATCTAATTAATTCAGCACTGAAAGAGGTGATTATGATTGTCTAAAATCTTTATATATCAGAAAAACCTATCAATCAAAGATCTTACAGATATTGAGGCAGAAGCAAATCAGACTCTAGAATGGTAAGAAATGTCCACATTATTCTCCCCCCCCCCCCCCCCCCCAAACCATGGATGATCGATCAGCTTGTCCCTCTCCAGCATCTCGTTTTCTTTTCTTGATAGCCTTGCTGCGACTAGTACAGAGATACAGATAGCTTATGGCCAACCAGTGATAGTGGCAGGTATACTTGTCAAGCTTTGATGATGACTTAAATCGGTTGGAGCAACGGCTATGTAGTATAGCACCAACATGCCTTCAATGCTGAGCAGTTGCAGCCAAGACAAGGACATGCTTATACATTAATACATATGCATCGCCGTTCGTGAAAGGGATACACGAGTAAATTGGTACCGGATCCCATAAGAACTTCGATGTTGAGCGTGCTCAGACGAGTGTTCTCCCACACATATGCATCGGCATTGTTGGATCACGACTCTAAAAGAGATAAATTCAGATAGATAAAGTATTTGTCGAGTAAGTTTATTTGGGTCATACTTATACATGTAATCCGTGACATTGACAGTTATTAGTTGATTTGTTTTTTTCGTTGGTTTTTTTATGTAAATATTTGTTTGGTGTTGAATTTATCTGTGTGTGCTCCAATTCCTAAGAGGCATACATTTCAGGGACCAGGAAGAATGATATGTAACCAAGATTTTCAGGCCTGAAATGGACATGCCAATGTATATTGTATAGAGCTTCTGATAGAACATACACAAGAAATTTGTCAGTGTTACTGATGCTGAAAAAAGCTCAGACACTGTGCCTGTCAAATGATATTGTTCCTTTGAAGTAGAAAACAAGTTTTTCCCTTGAAGACTAGAAAAACAATAATGAAAGACGCAAGGAAAGAGATGGGTTAACTCGTTTTCCATTTCTAATCAATGTTTCAAGGATCCCATTTTCTTCCACGGTATTTAATAACCTTGTACGGCAGCAGAAATTAACATCTGAATTCCTGAAATCAATGTGCAAGTGTGCAACCAACTCCATCTTGGCACGTACCTGCGTCTGCAAATATCGCGACCTGTAACTAACTGAAGAGATGGGCGCCTTCCTGGAGCTTTTCTGCATCAGCGTGAATACTGCAGAATTTCAGAAGCTGAAATTTTTTGATTGAAACAATCTTCAGTCCTGGCTGTCCATGAAGTACAGAACAGGCATTTGTGAATGCCTCCTTTCCATCCTCTTTCAGTCAAGGTATCTTTTGCCAAGAAGCTGGTTTTTCAGTAACAACAACAAGGGAAAGATTTCAATCTTCCACTGTTTGTAGAGAGGATGAGAGCTGCTCTGCAGAAGTGAAGATGAAGCTGCTCAATAGAGAAGGTGAAGAGCATGGAATTCAAAGCAGAGATAAGCAAGTACTTCCAGATTTCTGTCAGTTTATGTAAGTAGACAAGTGACCAGGCACAATGATCACGCATGCATAGAGTTTGTCCTGATGGGAGAATGCAACTTGTACTGATGTACATACTCATGTGATGACCAAAGCATTATGGGACAGTAGTTGATGCAATTTGAAGTAGCACTGGATCATCACTGACCACAAGTCACAGGGTACACCAACAGACCACATAAATGACAATCAAGGACAATTATGTCGTACTTGCAGAATGCAAAAGTTAACTCTGATACTGTAAACGACAAGAATTTTACAAGGTTTTTATATGAGCTAAACTAAATCCTCTAAAACTGCTTTAAAAATATTAGGTTCTAAAGAAGCCCTAAAATGTATCTGAACATAGGAAGTTGCTACAAGGGAAAACATCAGGTGAAACTATATATGCAGCTAGAAAATTATCTGACAAAAACAGATGCGTCAAAAATTCAGAGACGAACAAAGAAGCATCGACCATAGATGATATGTGTGTAAACAAGGATGGGAAAAAACGTGGACAGAAACTTCCCATCACGAGATTTTAACTGGATAATTGACCAATTTCATGTCATGGTGATGAAACGATGAGCTAATCACTGATAGCTACTCTTCCTGTCCTGGTCTGGAGAATCGTTACATGACCGGAGATGTATGCTGATTTTTATTACTGCGACTAATATACGCTTTTAGCTGTGTAATAGACTACTTGGCCGGTCAACTCCGCTGTGATTGACAATTAATCTTTCATTTAGGCAGGACATTTTTTTGACGAAATAGGCAGGATATTTTGTCTCTACTCTCAGTTTACATGAGCATTTACATGAGGAAAATGTCTATTTTACAACACCAAATTGTCATGATAATCTAAAAAATAACCCTAAACTTAAATCGATCAGTCACTGATGAATCATCAAAGCAAGCATTTGGTTTTAAACCTCGGGCCGAAATTGGGTGGTTTTTGGATGAATTGAGGCTCTTTAGAACACTGAAATTTTACGGCATTTTTACAAGAATTGTACTAAATCCTTCAAAATTCCTTTGAAAAACATCCATTCCATGGAATGGAGCTCTGAGTATGTGATTCATAGCTGAAATTAACTTCAATTTTTTAAAAAAGTAATTCTACTAATATTCTCGCTTGTACAGTGGTATGTTTATAATTTATGTAATTTTGCCACTGGCAGAGTAAAGTATAATTAAACCATAAAATGCTTATCTTGAGCAAACTCATTTTTGTGAGACCATATTAAACTTATTTCCAGTTTAGACCAAATTTTATAAAATCATTTCACGAGATCATAAACTCATTTCCAGTTTAGACAAAAGTTCCTCTGGTGCCAAAAAAAATCCCCAGCACACGAGAGAAAATCCCCATAAATTTTAGAAGAAAACTATTAATTTAAAAATTGAAAACTAGTCCCACCTTGCACTTTAATACACTGTGAGCAACATTTCACCCAAACCACTATAGATTTAATGTCTCAAGTTACTTTTTTCTTCAAAAAAAAGTTTCAAGATACTTTTTAGACCTTCACAAAAGTTATATCATCACTCTATCGTGGATTGTTGATGGCCACATTTGCACCAGGTTCTTGGCCAATAATCTCTGGCATCTATCAAAACCTTGGCACTTATTATTTCAGAAATATGTGGCGTGTAATTTGACAGGTTTGATTGATTTGTTGACATATATAACGCCTGCTTGTAAAAGTTGACGGTGCTATGCATTTGATTGTTACCACACACAACGTTTCGTCTCAATCTTCCAATCCAAACTCAACAGTGAAAGAACACCCCCTAGTAGGTATCAACTCAGGTTTACAAAATAATAATAATAATAATAATAACATGTTCAGATATCGCTCTCCGGTCATTTTGAAAAGAATAGTACCATGATCCATTCGACTTAGAGCACCTCTAAAATTTGACTTTCTGTATAGTATTTTAAGATTTTTTTTGAGAATGCAAATCAATTTAAATGGATTTCTTTCCAATATAGAGTCTCTGTGTTTGAGTCCACGAAAGAATTAATTTTAGGGATTTTTATTTTGAGGAGTCATTTAGAGTATCTGTTGGAGTTGATTTTTTATTTGTAATCCTAAAATTTAGAGAAAGAAATTGTTTAGACTTTAGAGTTTCTCTCGAAAATGCTCTTAGAGCATCTCCAAGAGTGACTTTAAAAATTAATTCCCTATATAATTTTTTGGGATTTTTTTAAGGATACAAACAGTTTAAATATGTTTTTCTCCAATAGAGTTCCTAAATTAAAGTATGTGAGTATGTTCCCTACAAGTAGGGAATATAATGATTAATTTTGAGGATCCTTTATTTTTGGGAATCATTTAGAGTATCTATTGGAGTAGATTTTTTTAATTCTAATCCCAAAAATTTTAAGAAGAGAACGATGCTCTTCGAGCATCTCCAAGAGTAATTTTAAAAATTGATTCCTTATATAATTTTTTGGGATCTATTTTTGAGGATACAAATAGTTTAAATATGTTTCTCTCCAATAGAGTCCCTAAAGTAAAGTATGTGAGTATGTTCCCTACAAGTAGGGAATATAATAATTAATTTTGAGGATCCTTTATTTTTGGAAGTCATTTAGAGTATCTATTGGAAGAGTTTTTTTAATTCTAGTCCCAAAAATTTAGTGAAGAGAACTCTTTAGAGCTTCTATTGGAGATGCTATTACTGCGTAAAATAGCTTTAATCCTCAAACCGGAAAGGTTCCTGAACTGCATATAACTTTGCCTTTAACGTATGAACCCGGCACCATTGGCTCACATGTTAATGATAAAATTAAAGTAAAAATAATTATAGATGAACTCATTTGTGAGCAAACAAGCTCACTTGGACTTGTGAGATTCACAAAATTTATGCTGCAAGCCTCCTTTGAACCTCATAAAATTCACCAAATCTTGTAACTTTTTTAGATAAATCAGTTCAAACAAAAAAAAAACTCCTAACCATTTGGCGCGCCTTCTCTCTCCCCTCTTCTTTTTGTGAAGCCGCCACGTTTTCCCGTCTCCTTAACTGCTTCTCTCCTTCCTCCAATCCTCCTCTACAATTCCGTCTCTCTCTCTCGCTGTCTTCTCCTTCCTCTCCATCACACGGAGTGGTTGCGGGCAGGCATAGAATCAGCTGACAGCAGCGGAGTTTACCATTCGAGGTAAGAGCCAGGCAAGCGGCAGTGGGGGAGAAGGGAAGAACAGGAGAAAGACAGGGTTTTTGCATCCGTTGCCGGCGTTGTTCCGGCGGGTGGAAGGTGCGGAGAGGTGGAGCGATCAGCGATGGATGTGGAGGGTGGTACGCTGTCCAGGAGGAGGAATTCTTGGGTAAACTTGTCTCGTCTGGAGTTCTTGGTTAGCTGTTTACTCTTTCAGTTCGTCTTAGTTTGGCTGCTTGCTGGTATGATTTTGCAATGTAACTGCGGATTCTGGGGTACGATTGACTGCATCGATTTCTTGCTCAAATCTTTTTTTCTGATCGTGTAGGGATGTGTGTGTCTGTGTGTGAGAGAGATGTTACAACTTACAAGCTTATATGGTCTGATTGGTTCTGAATTTTGCTGGTAAATACTGGGTGCTTGCTAGGATTTTGTTAAGGATTCTTCAATGTTTCTGTTTTGCATTGGTCCAGTAAAAAACCCTTGTAAAGCACTCCATTTAAAGATATTTGCTCTTGGGTCAACCTGTCAATGCAGTCCATTTATCAGGCCACTTTTGATGGTCAGATTGCACATTTCCTTGCAACTTACTAGTTCAGACTTTTTCTGTTTGCTTTGGATGCTATGCTATCGTGATGTTGCCTATTTGAAATTCCTCTTTCTAGATTATCACTTTTGCCCTATGTTTGAAAGGTGTAGTTATCCAAAGTTGATACTAGGGATTACCTCACCAAATGATCACAAGCATGATAGCGTGACACGGCGTCTGTTTGCAGGGATGGCAGAAAGGAACACTCTTACTGGCATATCAGAGCTTTGGAGTTGTGTATGGCGATCTCTGCATCTCACCTGTGTACGTGTACAAGAACACCTTCTCTGGAAAATTGCGTCTCCATGAGGAGGACGAGGAGATTCTTGGGGTGCTATCCCTGGTCTTCTGGAGCCTTACTCTTATACCCCTCTTCAAGTACATCATCCTTGTTCTTGGAGCAGATGACAATGGAGAAGGTGAATTCAGATCCCCATTTACACGCATGTCTATGTTCAGATTGATCATTTGCAATGTGCCATACATGCAGGTGGCACTTTTGCTTTGTACTCACTGATGTGCAGGCACTCCAGAATGGGCCTTCTGAACAGCATCCATGCCGACCATGGTGGTTCAGTGTCAGCGTACAGCCAGGAGGAACCTTGTAAGGAGTCGAGGAACAGCCTGCTCATCAAGGCCTTCTTCGAGAAGCATCACTCGCTTCGCGTTCTGCTGCTGCTGTTTGTTCTGATGGGCACTAGCATGGTCATCGGCGACGGCGTGTTGACCCCGACAATGTCAGGTACTGAACTTTGAGCTGCTTTGTCCGTTCAAGTGCTTTGCCTGAAACTGGATCTTTTTTTTTTTGTGTGTGTGTGTGGAGATTCGATGCTTCTAAAAAAGTTTGTTGACTGATTAAGTTTTGTGAACACCTTTTGTGTACAATCTAAGAATGTGCATACTTGAACAATGAGATTCGAGAAGAATTTGTAATTGAGTGGCAAGGTGACATGTTTTTTTTCCTGAATTTCTTCAGTGTTGGCAGCAGTTTCTGGCCTCAGAATTAAGTTCCCAGAACTACATGAAAGTAAGTAGCTGGATCATTAGCTTTTTCTCATAAGCTTTACTGATTCTCTTCTTACCAGCACATGCTAGGTACTCTCTCTTTTTTTTTTCAGAATTTGTTCTGAATGTTCAATTGCTCCACAAAATACAAATGGTTGGATCATGCTGTGCTTCTCATGCATGCAGACTACACTGTGCTACTTGCTTGTGTCGTCTTAATTGGGCTTTTCGCATTGCAACACTACGGAACACGGCGCGTTGGATTCCTGTTTGCTCCAATTTTGGTTTCCTGGCTCACTTGCATTGGTGGAATCGGCATATATAACATCATAAAGTGGAACCCTAGGGTCATTCGTGCTCTGTCCCCGTATTACATATACAACTTCTTCAGGAAGGCTGGCAGGGATGGCTGGAGCTCACTGGGAGGGATTGTTCTTTGCCTTACAGGTCCTCAAATTTTTATCCTTTTTGTTTTGTCTTGTCATTTATTTTCACTGTAGCATGCTTAACTCAGCAATAGATTTTCAGGTGCTGAAGCAATGTTTGCTGACCTAGGGCATTTCTCAAAGCTTTCACTGAGGGTAAATCAGCATTTTCAGCGGTGATAGCTTAGTTTTGAGTTGCATGAACAGTCAATTTTCAGTAGTGACAGTGTAGTTTCAGTTACAGTTGTTCTTTTTTGTTTGTTTGTTTTGCATGACATGGCAGCTTGGATTCACAGTTGGTGTATATCCTTGCTTAGTTCTAGCTTACATGGGTGAGGCTGCCTATCTATCCAGACACAGGGAAGATCTCCAAAGTAGCTTTTACAAAGCTCTTCCAGGTAAGGTGTCAGTTATTTTTCCACACTGATTTAAGTTGTTCAAACTGTTTCATATCTTTTCCAACATCATGTATAGTTTATTTCCAGCTAGAATTTTTTACATGAAGTGTGTGTGTGTGTGTGTGTGTGTGTTCTTTTTGGTGAACATATATGCAGACCGCGTGTTTTGGCCGGTGCTGATCATTGCAACATTAGCCACTGCTGTTGGGAGCCAAGCGATCATTTCGGCAACATTTTCCATCATAAGCCAGTGCAGGGCTTTGGGTTGTTTCCCGCGCATAAAGGTGGTGCACACATCAAGCCATGTCCATGGGCAGATCTACATCCCGGAGGTGAACTGGGTGCTCATGTCGCTCTGCTTGGCCGTCACCATTGGATTCCAGGACACCGAGATCATTGGAAACGCCTACGGTATGTACTCCATCCGCTCTGTTTTTTTTTCATACCACATGTAGTCCGAATTCTATTGTTATACATACGGATTGTACGTGGCGAAACATTAACTCTAGGGCACAAGAGCCCTGTCCGTGGCCGGCGAGCCGCGCCCCCTGCCGCCTGCTGCTGCGCCGGCGAGCGCCACCGCCGCGCGCCGCAGCCGCAGATAGTCGTGCGCCCCTGTTCTGTGCTGCCTGCGCTTGGGGGCACGCGCGCGGGCGTCCGGTGGCGGCACGAGGTCGGCGGGAGGCGCGAAACTAAGCAGCACTTGTACATTCCATGGAACACCTTTCGCACGGCGTGGCGGGAACGGGAAGGTCAGAGCAATATCGCCGGCGAGGTGGGAGTCGGTTGTGTGATTTGGGCTGAAAGGGAAAAAAAAACCGCCTAATTCGGTGAGGCCCAAGATTATAATAAACTGGCTAAAAATTTTTGGCCCAGTTGTTAGTGTTATTTAGCTCCTACTCAAGTCCCACACTCTCTCACATTTCAAAAGATTGATCTAATAGGAAGATGTTTACTTTTCTTATAAAGTGCTCGGACTCTATTTTTGTGGTTAAGATGAGACTAAAGTTACTGATAATGTCCCACCCAAGAACCTAACAGCGTGGCACTGCGTCAGCAAGAGCACGAGTTTTCTACAAATTTTGGGGCTAATTAAACGATTATTTAGTTCATGAGTTATTTAAATTTTTGCAACAATTCAAGGTAGTAATTTGTACCTTTTTCTATAAAAAAATTGTAGTGTAGAGAAGCATGAAAACACATGTATGACAACAATTCAAGGTATCCTAAGAAGTATCCTGTGCATATTTGGCCGTGCACATGTGAGATCTTCATCTTCAATCTGTAATTCAACGGACAACAACTCCACCAGATCATTTAGCAGAAAACACCTATCACCTCCCCAATTCCGTTTCTTGCTACATTTGCGATAACCCTCAACGAAGCTGTTGTCCGTTGGATTACAGATTGAAGGTGGAGATCTCACATGTGCACCATGTGCACAGCCAGCCGATGTGCAACCCTCCACATCTTCTTCGGTTACCAGTTCTGAAAAAGGTTTTACGTTATAAAATTTCATGTCTATCTTAAATTTCAGGCCTTGCTGTGATCTTGGTGATGTTTACAACGACATGCCTCATGTTCCTCGTCATCACCACCGTGTGGAACCGCTCCGTGGTATGGGCGGCGCTCTTCACCGTCGTCTTCGGCTCCGTCGAGCTCCTCTACCTGTCGGCGTGCCTCGCCAAAGTTCCTCATGGCGGCTGGCTGCCCCTCCTCCTGTCGCTGGTCACGCTGCTGGTGATGTCCGTCTGGCACTATGGGACGGCCAAGAAACAGGAGTACGAGGTTCAGAACAAGGTCTGCCTCGACCACTTCCTCGGCCTCAGCTCCGGCATCGGCCTCGTCCGCGTCCCCGGCGTCGGCTTCGTCTACTCCAGCACCATTAACGGCGTGCCTCCCATGTTTGCGCACTTCGTCACCAACTTCCCGGCGTTCCACCGGGTGCTCATCTTCGTCTCGCTGCAGACGCTCACCGTGCCCAAGGTCTCGCCGGTGGAGAGGTTCTTGGTCGGGAGGATCGGGCCGCCGGCGAACCGGCTGTTCCGCTGCATCGTGCGGTACGGGTACAAGGAGGGCAGGTGGGACCACTTCAACTTCGAGAACCAGCTTCTGATGAAGGTCGTCGAGTTCCTCCGCCAGGAAGACGCCGAGCTTTCCACCTCCGGCGAGATGTCAGTCATCCCTGCCTCATCGTCCTGCTGCGGCATCATGCAAGTCATCGCGAACACGGCCACGCCGACGAGCTCGAGCGAGATCGACGACGACGACGACGACAGCGCCTGCTGCAGGACGAGGAGGAAGGTGCGGTTCTACGACGACGAGGCGGCGGATACGGAGGAGGAGGAGACGGCACAGTGGGCGAAGGCGGAGGTCAAGGAGCTGCTTGAGGAGAAGGAGGCCGGCGTGTCGTACATGATCGGTCACACCTGCGTGTTCGCGCACGAGTCGTCGTCGGCGATCAAGAAGTTCGTCGTCAACGTAGTCTACGGCTTCCTCCGACGCAACTCGCGGCGGCCGGCGGTGGTTCTCGGCATCCCCCACACCTCCCTCATCGAGGTTGGCATGGCGTACAGGGTATGATATGATCCATACATCGCTTTGAACAGCATTCATGTATACACTTCACTCTCACTTAGCTCATACTACAACATATTACCTCCCTTCCATATTGTAGCCTAACTGCCTAATTAACACAGTAATTTTGATTTGATGCTGGGTGTTACTCTATCCATGTTATATTATAAATCTTTCAATTTTTTCGTCAAACTTATATAACTTTAATCAAATTCAAATAAAAATATATTTAGTACAACAATTACTACATTAATTAGGAAATTAGTAGTTGCCAATTGTGGAATCCGGAAACCGGCCCGCCACCTACCTGGGCTGTGTAATTCACGTGTAGCCCAGAATCCATAGGCCCATGTACTAAGATTTTTTTCGTTTTTTTTGACTAACCAATTTTCCATAGCTGCTCAGAATCTTTGGCCCATGACATCACATGCTGCCACTCACTTTGTTCCCATCTGACTATATGTCCAATCTACAAGATCGTTTCGCGTCGATCGATCGCGGAATTTCATCGCCAGGTCGCTGCCGTGTTCTTGTCACCGATTCCATCCGCGAAATCTCTTGGGATATCCGAGATGTGATCGCTATCCCGAACAGTGCAACTCACTCACACCACTGCTGCTGCTGCTGCTCGCACAGCGGCATGATATGGCATGGGCGCAAGGCGCATGGCCTGCTTGCTGGCTGCTGCATGTTTCCACTGTTCGTCGTCGTCGTCGTCGTCGTCTTCAATTCCATCTCAACCCGGACAACCCTGGCTACTCGATGGACAGGTGATCTGCATGCATGCATGTACAGTGCACACAGTGGCATGTGGTGGCTGGCACACATTCGACGCGACGTACCATGCGAGCGAGAATGCAGGCTGCAGCTGAGAGCTGACTGAAACGGTTGTCCGAGAGCGCTTGCATACGTTTCGCTCTCGCTGGTCGAGGAGGGCCTCGCGCGCTTGGGCGAAGTCGGACAGGCGTGCATGCGCATGCTTCAATGTGGCCTTCACTTCCTGCACATGGCATGGCTTCCTCGCACTCAGTTGCAGCAGCAGCAAGCAGGCCCTTGTCGACTCACTCACCCCTGCTGCCATGCTCCGATGCCGCAAAATCTCCCAGCGTTTCTGCGTCCATGCATGTGCAGGTTAAGTCTGTTCATCCAGATTTCTGCTCGGCAAAATCTTACATGTCTCCCCGGTTTCTGCAATTCGGTTTATGTATGTATGCTCGTAGCTGCATTTCGGTCTGCTTATGCAGAATTATATCTTGGAAAGCTGGAGAGCTAGCAGATCAAGCATGCATGTGAGTGACAAAGCATTCATGATTCATGTCGTGGCCGGAGAGGAGAGCCTGTTGTTGACTTGCACGCCCTGCTCAACTGAAAACAAGGCCGAGCTGCTGTCCTATTGACACTGCATGTGATATATAGTACTCCATACTTGGACCAGAAAGAAATTAATTATGAGCACAGTTGCATATAAAAACTCAAGCATGCCTCCGTTTCAGTTTTTGGTGAGATATCCTTTCACATCTGTTCAAACCCGGGCCAGGATTTAGAAGCATTATTTAACGCGAACTAACTAGCACCGCTGCAAACAAAAAAAAACAATAATTCAAATGTGCGGATTTACGCCGTCTTTTCTTGCTCAGTTTTCCGGGACATGTGATCGATCGAGGTTTTAGCTGATCCCTGACAAGATGTGGCAATGCAAGAATTAAACAGAATAGCAGTAGAATCTAAAAATAAAAAGCTAAAATTTATAAGCTAGAAAAACTTCTCTATTCTTACGGGATTAGATATTAACCTTCCCGACCATCATCATCATCGCCGTGAGGTCAGCCACAGTTGTCAGCTGTACTGGCCAAGATTTGTGCACATGGGGGACGCTCCTCTCAATCGACGATGCCTGGCTGCCCGACCGGCCCACGGATTTCCTTTTTGGTAGCGGTATAGCATCCTCATATGTTGATTTCTTAGGCCAATATTGTCTCTCTTTTATCTGTGGCAAAGAAGAAAAGAAAAGAAAAGATTTGACCGGGATATTTGTTGAAAGCGTAAGTGATCATAATGCCTGCTGCAATACGTCTTTCTGATATCACACTGACGAACAGGCAACAAAATCTAAACAAAAGTGTGAATTTTCGTGTCATCCTGTCAGGTTTAGCTCATTTGCAGCCACGGTCAAATGCTCAAATTTGAACTGGTCGCTTTCCATGAATTTGGCTGGAACATTAACAATAAGATGTTGAGACCTCGATCATTTACAGCGTGGTGGCATTAAGAATCTTGGCGTTAGGAACAAAGAAGTCGTTCAGACATCTAAATGCATGCAGGTAATCTATCAGTCCATCATCACGTACGGCACGCAGTCAGGCAGAGAGTATAAACTACTAAACTCCCAATCAAACAGGTCAGATATTTCGGCTGCAAATTCTCTTCTTTACGAAACGATCCAAAGGGCAGTACAAGTTGTAGCACCAAACAGTCAAGCCACTCCACTGCCCGGCCTGACGACGATCAGCTTCGCGCCGTGCCAGTGCCGGGATTCGCGCCGCGATCTCAAGTGGGTTCACAAATGCGAATCGAGTTTCGAAACAGGAGTGCGCTCGAATTGGTGGAAAAGCGCTGATTTTTGTCGAATTTTACCGATCTTCGCGGGATTTCGCTGGTTCCAGCGGGGTGGAATTGGTCGAAATTCGCGAGCAGCCAATCCTGTATAGCTCCGCCGCTGCTAGTGCCCCCGCTCTCGACGTCACCGCACCGTTCGCCGCCGTGCGGTCGACGGCGAGCCGGCGATAGAGATTTGGCTACGAAACACGGCAAGGTTGGCGTGTGATCTGAAATGTGGCACATGAAAAGCAAGCGAAGAAAAGAAAGCGAGGCGAAGAAAAACACATTGGCGTTGCATTCTTTTCCTCAGATCTTGGAGCACGGCAACAGATTTTGCATTCGCAAGTTCGCCCATTTCAGATGAGATTTTGCCTTGCGGCTTACATGTATAGTCGAGACCTCATTTCCCTAAGGAAAAGAAGAGCAAATACTGCATTACGACTACAAGAGCTAGAGCTAGATCTAGATGGAAAACGAAAAGTAGAACAAAAAAAGAGAAGAGAAAAATCCCCTAATTCCTACCAAACAGCGGGTGCTAAAAATGTTGAGCTGCAGGAGAGAATGCGGCGAAATCCCCGTCTTACCCTCCACCAACCCATCGGAGTGGAGCTAACCCTCCTATGTACACACACCCACACAGGGGTAGGTCAGTAAAATGCCAGCAGCTAGCAATTGGCGCTGCGGCTCTGGATTTACCGTTTTACCCAGGGGGCAAATCTCAATCATGCCCTCCGTGGTGGGTAAACCGTAAATACCGCGAGCAACAAGGGCAAAACGGGGATGGGAGGGGAAGGGGGAACGGCGGCCTAGTAGACCAGGCCGGCATCGTCGTCGGAGTGGTCGCCGGCGGCGGAGATGCGGAGGAGGAGCTGGCGGAAGTCGGCAACGGGGCAGGGGATGCGGAGCGCGCCGGGGTGGCCGTAGCCGTACTCCTGCGCGGCGCGCAGTAGCAGCGCCGCGAACGCCGGCTGACCGAGCAGCTCGGTCCGCACGGCGAAGCGCTCCACGGGCCCGCCCTCCTCGCCGACGCACACGGGCACGTGCCCCTCCGGCACGCGGGCGCCGCACCCCAGCCTCCTCGCTCCGGAGAAAGACGAGGACTTTGAGGAGGCCTTCGCCACCCCGCCCGGCCGGAGAGGCTGGTACGCGCCGGCGGCGGCGGCGGCGGCGCTGGCGGAGCAGGCGTCGGCCGCGGCCACGCGGGAGAGACGCCTGATAAGACGCTTCATGCTACCGGTGCTTGAGTTGGCCCCGTACGCCTTGAGGCCTGGCAATGGAGGATTCGAGGCGGAGGCGGCGGTTCTCGGAGAGCCGGAGGTACACTTGAGAGGACACAAGGTGTTTGTACTGGGGTGGCCATGGCTCCTTATATAACGGAAGAGATGGGAGTTATGAGTTGCAAAGGTCTTATTATTGTGATTATTTTTCTCTAGAGCCTTTTCCTATCCTATTTCTTTTGTTATTTATCTGCCCTGCTGCTTTGGGGACACTTCTAGTTTACCAAATGCTGCCAGATTTTGTTATCTTACAATGTGTTTCTTCATGAAACATGCATATCCCCTGAATTGGCGGGTTCCTTTTAACATTGAAGAATAACTTCTCAAACTTTCACACATTGTAAATTTTGAAATTAGTTTAAAAAAGATACTAAATTGGGTGTCCAGTACAAATGGATGTTATCCTCATATATAAAATCCAAATTTATAATTACTAGCTGGTGGAAAATAAATTGAGACTCCAAGCCTAGTACATCTTATTAATAAACAATCTAGATGTGATTTTATTATCAAAATGATGCCTTGCTAATCATTAAATTTTATTTTGAGATTTTTAAAAATATCTCGATACATGTTAACGTCGAGTTAAAAATAAATAATAAAAACCTGTAAATGAAACTCGAAAAAGAGAGTAGCTTTATATTTATTAATTGTGTTGATTAAAATGTGTTAAATCAACAAAAATAAGAAGTGTTAGGAAGAGAGTAGTAGAATGAACTCTATAAAATTTCAACTACTAAGCTAGCATTTAATTGCACTAATAAAATCTGTATTATCTAGATATGTTGGTACTCTGATATTGCCGCCGAGTATGGTCCCAAAATATTGGTACAAAACTCAGGAATTGTAAGTATACGTGAAAGGCGTGTGACCGTAGCGAAATGCCAGATGAACGTGGCTAGGCTAGGTAGGACTTGGAGGTACGAGTGCGTGTACCGTAGGAGTTGTACCCGGAAGGTACAATCGGCAAAAAGCCGGTGGGGTGGGCCCGGCCGGGCCTTAACTAGCACCCGGTTTTTCTCCGGCTGGCCGGACCCCGACCGGTCCAGGCCTAGGACCGCTCCTCACTTTCGCGTGAACCATGAGGCCGGGCCGGTCGACCGCCCGCCCGCCCGCTTCCGTAGCCCCGCTCGTACGGCGCGCGAGGTGAGAGAATCGGTGGGACCACCGCTGCCGTGGGGCCCACCTAACTGACCTGACCTGGCACATGGTGGAGACAGGGAGTGAGACTGTGAAGAGCCACTGGTTTGAGCACTCGGATGGTTGCCTTCTCTTTTTGTCGGAAATGCCCTCGTAAGTAGGGATGGATTCGGATCGGATACGGATGGAAACGAATCCGGATAGCACTATTTACCACATTTTAATTCGAATACGAATACGGATTCGGATGTTCTCGAATACGAATACAAAACGGATGTTTCGAATACGAATATGTATTCGGATGTTTACTCGGTTTAACTCCAAATATTCGTTGTTTCACAAATTTTCCAAAAATCCAAAGGGTCCAATATACCAAATTAGAATTATAATTACTAAGAAAGAATGATACACAATAAACCATGCACAAATTAAGTTTTTAAACAACACTAACTAAAATTCATCATACACAACAACCAACAAGAACTATATAAAGTCTTGAACTGAAATTCATCATACATGTCAAAAAACAGGCGGCAATTTGGAAATAATTGGCTGAATTTTATTATTTTAAAAAATTAAACATTTTCAAAAATTTCTCAAAACATTTTAAAAAATTTATCATGGTATCTACGTATAATATTATAATACTATGACAAGTCTCGTATTTTTCAGACTTTATTAATTTTTTATAATTAAAAAGCCCTTAAGCTCCACATTACCGATGAAGTGTCGTAACATAATTTTTTTTAACATTTATTTAAATTTAGTGGATAATAACTAAAAATGGACACAAAATAGTGAATATGTTTTTTCTATAAATTTTAGTGCATTATTTTAAGTACTTGCAAGTCAAATTTCACATATTCCAATTTAAATCCTAAAAACACAATTAATGAATTAAAAATAGAAAATGGGTCTAGAAAAATACAAAAAAATTATATGGAATGAGATATTTTGTATTTTGATTATATAAAAAAATTCAGGTTCAAACAAATATTTAACCATAAATTTACTTTAAATCATAACCTATTCCTTCTCAAAACTATATTTCCTCTTAAGAGAATCTCATATTTCTTAACATTCTATATGATAAATTTCTCGAAATATTTTCAAACTTTTATCATGGTATCTACGTATAATATTATAACACTGTGATAAGTCTCGTATTTTTCAGACTTTATTTGATTTTTTTATAATTAAAAAACACTTAAGCTCCACATTACCGATGAAGTGTCGTAACATAAATTTTTTAACATTTCTTTAAATTTAGTGGATAAGAACTAAAAATGGACACAAAATAGTGAATGTGATTTTTCGATAAATTTTAGTGCATTATTTTAGGTACTTGCAGTTCAAATTTCACATATTCCAATTTAAATACTAGAAACACAATTAATGAGTTAAAAATAGCAAATGGATCTGGAAAAATAAAAAAAAATTATATGGTATGAGATATGTTGTATTTTGATTATATAAAAAAATTCAAGTTCAAACAAATATTTAACCATAAATTTACTTTAAACCATAACATATTCTTTCTCAAAACTCTATTTCCTCTTAAGAGAATCTCAAATTTCTTAACATTATATATGATAAATTTCTCGAAACATTTTCAAAAATTTATCATGGTATCTACGTATAATATTATAAAACTGTGATAAGTCTCGTATTTTTCAGACTTTATTTGATTTTTTTATAAGTAAAAAACCCTTAAGCTCCACATTACCGATGAAGTGTCGTAACATAATTTTTTAACATTTCTTTAAATTTAGTGCATAAGAACTAAAAATGGACACAAAATAGTGAATGTGATTTTTCGATAAATTTTAGTGCATTATTTTAGGTACTTGCATTTCAAATTTCACAAATTCCAATTTAAATACTAGAAACACAATTAATGAGTTAAAAATAGCAAACGGATCTGGAAAAATACAAACAATTTATATGGTATGAGATATGTTGTATTTTGATTATATAAAAAAATTCAAGTTCAAACAAATATTTAACCATAAATTTACTTTAAATCATAACATATTCCTTCTCAAAACTCTATTTCCTCTTAAGAGAATCTCAGATTTCTTAACATTCTATATGATAAATTTCTCGAAACATTTTCAAAATTTTATCATGGTATCTATGTATAATATTATAACACTGTGATAAGTCTCGCATTTTTTAGACTTTATTTGATTTTTTATAATTAAAAAACTCTTAAGCTCCACATTACTGATGAAGTGTTGTAACATAATTTTTTAATATTTATTTAAATTTCATGGATAAGAAATAAAAATGGACACAAAATAGTGAATGTGAGTTTGTTTATAAATTTTAGTGCATTATTTTAGGTACTTGCATTTCATATTTCACATATTTCAATTTAAATACTAGAAACACAATTAATGAGTTAAAAATAGCAAATGGATCTGGAAAAATACAAAACATTTATATGGTATGAGATGTGTTGTATTTTGATTATATAAAAAAATTCAAGTTCAAAAAAATATTTAACCATAAACTTACTTTAAACCATAGCCTATTCCTTCTCAAAACTCTATTTCCTTTTAAGAGAATCTCAGATTTCTTAACATTTTATATGATAAATTTCTCGAAACATTTTCAAAAATTTACCATGGTATCTACGTATAATATTATAAAACTGTGATAAGTCTCGCATTTTTTAGACTTTATTTGATTTTTTTATAATTAAAAAACTCTTAAACTCCACATTACTGATGAAGTGTTGTAACATATTTTTTTAATATTTATTTAAATTTCATGGATAAGAAATAAAAATGGACACAAAATAGTGAATGTGAGTTTGTTTATAAATTTTAGTGCATTATTTTAGGTACTTGCATTTCATATTTCACATATTTCAATTTAAATCCTAGAAACACAATTAATGAGTTAAAAATAGCAAATAAATATAAATAAATACAAAAAAATTATATGAAATGAGATATGTTGTATTTTGATTATAAATAAATTAAAGTTCAAATAAATATTTAACCATCAATTTATTTTAAACCATAATTTATTAATATTCACTAACTTAAGTATTTCATAATTATATAAATAATAAATATACCAGTAATATAGTCATAATATATTATCTTGAGTCTAAGTTTAATCTGTGTGAAACCCTAAAACGAATACGGATGTATCCATTTCCATATCCACATTCAGCAGAATTCGAATATCCGTTTCCATATTCATATTTGTAAAACGAATTCGGATATTTCCGAATGTCATCCATATTTAATTCGGATACGAATACGGATATCCATATTTACAGTAATTCGAATACGAATACGGATAATTCGGATATTCTAACATCCATATCCATCCCTACTCGTAAGTGAAGCAAAAAAATTAAGTAAATATTTCTTTTGCTTCCCCTGATTATTTTACCACTTGATCTAAAAGATTTCACTTTTTAATCCTTTAACTCTGTGTAAACGGCCATTATTTTCTAGCTTTTCAATATCATCGGTTCTTAAATTAAGAGTTTTTATTTATTTAATATAGTTTACATTTTATTTTATAATGTTATTCTCTTGTTAATAAATAATATATCGATTCATCGTGATTATACAATGTTGATATTATTAAATTCATATTCACGACTGTTTTTGTATAACTATATTTTTGTATTATGAAATTATATAGTAATTATTGGTATAGATAAAGTTGTAGTTTTGTCTTATTAATGAGAGTTGGGCTCACTACTCACTGCGGTACTGCACTGCTAGTTATACATGTCTGAAAACCTTTTTCATGTGGACTTGTGTGGAGCAATCATGGTGTGCATATACTTGCTTGAGGGCCTTGATGAATCGAGGTCACTTTGCGTGTAGGTAGTGCGTGAAACAGACTAGCTAGCTCTAGAGCCGGTGTACGCATCATCACACGCATGCATGCATGAGACATGTCGATCGAGTTAACTAATCTACGACGTATACCAAGAGCATATTCGCTCTGTTCACAAAAGATATGATGTGTGGTGGTGTGCTGCTGCACAAGAGTGCACTCCCGTCTCCCGGAAACACCGAAACTGCAGACACCAAAATCATGCACATGACGTGAAGGGCATGCCAAATCGCAACGGCGGCAATCTATGATCTACGCATGTTCATTGGTCGATCATTTATAATGCAAAGGTTAGCCTAATGTCGTCGGGACATCAACTTGATTTACATGTGGCCATTGATCGATATGATCTCCACGTTTTGGAGGTTCTTTTTTCCTCAATTAGGGAAGCATCGAGTTCGGAGACATCGCTAGATTCGAGCACCACCTGCCCTATGGCCTATTCCATTTCGACTTTACACATGCCATCGAGAAGAACGAGTGCCATGTGATCGAATGAAGAAGTTAGATTGCATCGCCATTAATTTGAGATATGGGCATATGGTTCATAATTCTCCCTCTTGTGTGACAACGTCATTAACGGGATTTCCTTAATTTTGACTCATTTGGCGGCAGCAGGTAACGAGCGTACTACGTACGCTCGACTCGACCGATCGATCGATCGTTCAGCTGCTGCATACATGCATGGCACGTTTTCTCTTGGTACTTTCCTTGTTTGACGAGTTGAGCTAGGTTTGGCAGCTCGAGCTCGGACACTATGCAAAAACTAGCTAGCTAGCAGCAAGTTGCATGCATGCATAAGCACGGCGTGTATATAGATGACTAAAATATACTGATTTAATTCAATATTAATAACATCAGTCAAACCTATTTAATAATATCAACGTCTTACAAAATTTTTAAAATCACCAATTCATACTGAAGAACACCAGAGATAATTTGATACTTCAACCGTAACAAACATTTCGTTTCCACGAGCAAGTAAACGGGACTAGATAGGGTCAGTGGTGTAACTGTGCTGCGACGTACGAATCAAAGCTGATCAGAAGACTTTCACACAAATCAGCGCGAGCATCGAGCCATCGATCATGCATGCGGAGGTCGGAGGATGCATGCAGCATGTTGGAGCTAGCTACTTGACCCTGCCTAACATGAGTGTACTCCTAGTACTTCAAGGGACTGTGCTCGCATGCCAACCGCTCCACATTTCAACGACCATTCCTGCAAAAAGCAACAACTTTTTTGAGGAATAGAAAGTGACGGCAGGAACGACCGGTTTTATCCCCAGGTTATCTCGAGGTTAGCAGGCAAGCACAGAATGAGAGCTAGCTAGGCATGCAGAGGGGGTAGTGTGGTAAAGTCACAGGGAACGGTAGAGATCGCTTTTATCCGGCCGTGGCGTGTGCCCGTACAGACGCCGGAGTTTACACAATTACACCTACCGGGCCCAGGTCGCGGTGGGCCCCACCTATTGCCGGCCTTTAAACAGCAGACCATGGCAAGTGGGACCAGATGCCCCTCCCCCGAGCGTCGGTCACTCGGTCCACTCCCACATGCCACAGCTCAGTAGCTCAATACTCACTACTACCAGATTACCTAAACCAGCAGAGCCGGTAAGAGAAGTAAACTGTTTCGGTTAAACGATTTTGTCTATGTTTGATCCTCGATTTCGAGATTCTGTTTGAATTTGGCTCGAGAAAATCTTTTTGAAAAAGAGAGAGGAGAATGTTGTCACGGTTGGCTACTCCTTGGTCCGGGGATCGTTTCGTAGGCCTGGAGGAAATTTGAGGTTGTCACGGGCGCTGGGAGGAGCATGAATCTGAATCACGGCATGTGTCGGGCATCCATGATGCGTCCACGTGTTGCGGCCATCGCCGGAGAGGAGTTGGCGCAGCAGCAGCACATGCACGAGCTAGGCAGCTAGCTACGCATGCAGCAGCTGCCTGCCTGAGTCCAACCATGTGAGACGGGGGCCTCGTTGGCTGCAGAAAGCGGCGCGTCCCCCGACGCGATCCATGGGTTTTGATGCGTCCAAGATTTCATCGAGAGACTCGGATTCTGCACTCGAGCGGTGCCATGACCACGCCACACGTACCATCTAGCCCGCTACGACCACCTAGCTACGACTACGTACGTCCAGTACGGTATCGAGTACGTAGAGCCAAACGTACGTACTACTCTCGTCGGACAAAGCCACACGTACATGCAGCTAGCTGGTGATCACTGATCCGATCGATCTTTACAACTGTAGTCAGATTCCAGCTACTCTTTCCAGCTATCGCAGTAGCACGGTGAGTGGCTAGATCTGCATTGTACGTACGAGTGGTGCTTCACCGGTACGTGCCGTGCGTGCGTCGAAGTGACCGTTTGGGAATCAGGATAACAAAATTCGTGGGTCTTGCACACGCCCGACACGCGCGGATGGCCCCGGCCGGAAGAAGCGCGTCCAACCACGTGGAGGTGCTGGCTCCTCCCTCTCACTGGCATCAGGTCCCCACCCAACGTACGCACCGAAAAAACTACTGATGCCGCTGCCAAGTTGACGTAATTAACCTGGCGGTGCCAAATCAAGTAGGAGTCGCACCGTACAGTTAAGATACTTTAAAATCGTACAATTATTGAAGGATAATCATACTGCCAATTGCAGCTCGGCTGTTAACTAGTAGGACCTGCTTGTATATATACTCTAATGAACCAGCTCTATTGAGTAGAATGATATATTAATTATTAGGGCTTACAAACATACGTTTATCTAAATTATTACGGGTGGTCTTCTGGACAAGGATGAACCAAGTGGGGAGCAAAATGTTTCCTTTGGGAAGAAAATCTCCATGGAATTCGTCGCCAGTGGCCGGAGGAGTGTGCAATAACCGGCCGACCAACCGTACCCCGTATACGTATTGTACCAGCCATGTCACCGTCTTCAAGGCGAGCAAAGCAACCGGCGCAAACAGTATGGGCGACCGGACCGGATCGTGCAGTGCACGGTCGCGCGCGACACATTCACGAGCCGGCCTGGCGTCCAGCTCCATCGATCTCCACGACTCGGTAGAGTCAGCCTTAAAAAAAGATTCCTGGTACCGGCCGGACTACATACCGGGCATCATCGGCCGGTAACCAGAAAAAAACCGGCCAAAAAGTTAAATTAAAAGTTTTGAATTTAATTTTTTTCATCTGAAACTAACCTAATGGTCATCGGCTCATCGCTCGTTTGGTTTAGTTACATTTTGGTTTGCTTTGGAAGTAGTTAATTTGGGGTTAGACATCGTAATTGACCAATTTTCGTAAAATTAGATAGCTCTCAAAAAATCAAAAAATTGTTACGCGTTGATAAAAAATGGTCTGGCATTTATTACTTTTTCAATTAAATTGTAGAACATAAATTTAGCAATAAGTTTTTTAATGTATGTATATATATATATATATAAACCAAAAAAATGTTATTGGCAAACTATTAGGCGAGACTGCTTTCAATAAAAACTGGGAGTAAAATTTATTTTTTTTTCTATAAAAATTAATAGGCGAGTATATTTTTATTTGTAATGAATTTGTTGTCGTCCTGAAATATTCCCAATTCTAATATTTGTTGAAAAATCACAAGAAAATATATTATAGATTATCTAGTATTTAACGTTTTTAAATTTTTTGAATAAATTGGATTTCAAACTGAACGAGTCCAATTTGAAAAGTTAATGCGATAAATTAAACCTAGGTTGAGTAGTTGTTGGCTTACGGAAACACCGCTCGTTATGAGTCTGATTGGTTTAGTATTTATAGGCTGCAGGTGCTGATAACATTAAAAAAAGTATTGAAGACATATAGTAGAGAAAAATTAGTTCCAAAATTAAACTTGTAAATTTTGGTAATGGTTTCTATTTGTAAACATTTTAAAATAGCTGGGGTTTATTAGTTTATAAGGTCCGGGCCGCTGCCGGTTGAGCAGCCTGGCTGTTGTATTACACGGCTGGCCGGAATGAGGAATAGCCGATGGAGAGTACGTACTGCCGTACGATGTTGCCGTAGAGGAATGGCCACATCACATGCGTGGGGCCTCCATCCTTATTATAAAAGGTAGGTTAGTTATAAAACTAAGCATAAACGAGAGCTATTTCGTAAGATAAATTTATTAAATTTAATTAATTCATGTTTATCACATGTTTGCGAAAGCCTACATCGTCAAATCACGAACTAATTAGTTTTAATAAATTCGTCTCATAAATTAGCTCTAATTAGCACTCAAACATCCGATGTGACGGAACTAAACTTACTAAAGCTCCGTGTAAAGCCACTCTGTTAAAAAAATTATATTTCTATTATTTACAAATCAATACTCGATTTATAAATTCAAAGTTTATTTATTTAATATTTACTACATGTGAATCTATAATGACATTTTGTACTAATAAAAAGGAGAAGGCTATTTCGATATAACTAAAGATCATTAAGTATAAATGCCATAGATACATATACATAGCACTTCTCCTTAAAACGAATTTGAAAAAAATCCAAAATCTTAAACGAAAGGCCTCCATCAGAATCATAATCATAAAATGTTGTAGAAAAAACTACAAACACTCTAGAGTCTTTCTATTATACCAACTTGAATATATAGAATATTTGTCAGCTTTATCCGGCCCGTACCAAAGCCGTCCAAATTCCGCGTGGGCCCCCCTTGCCGTACAGTCCGGAATCACGGGCAGCAAAACAGCAAAAAACTTGCCCTGCTGCAGCTCGATCTCCGGTTGTCACTTGTCACAACCACCTACCTACCACTGCACCTGTGGTGAGTGACTATCAGATTAGTCCATGTCCGACCCTTGATTGCTTCCTTCCCTTGTCCTGCTCTCTGTCAACCCACTTGCCTACGAACTCTGCCAAATTACACAGGAGTACATGTAATGCAACTGGCAGATAATCAGTCGTGTCCAGATTAAGCTAACTCTAATCGATCGATCGCAAGTGTTCTTGTTGCCAGCAGGGGTCACGTTATTCTCGAGAATTCGGATGAGTGAGTACGTGGTGGGTAGTGGGTACGTACGTGTGTGTGGTTACAGACGCGTGCACATCTAGAGCTAATTAACGATGGAATTATTAGCCGTGACGACGGCTTGCATGCATGCCGCATGCAGTCACGATCGCGGCATGTTGCACTAATCCTCTGCCAATTATGAAGGCATGAAACTTGTTTGGCGCTGATTACACCTCTTATTTGCACGGATGTTTGTTTCCGTCGGTGTACAAATAATTTATCTTTTGCATTCAAAATAAATCTGTACACCAAAAACATGTTTTTTTACTTATTTGATTTGGCTAATACTGCGTAATTAATAGATGTCATTAAAATTTTTACGTTATTAATTTGTTTAAAATTTATTAAAAACAAAGTCCTATTTGGACGGAGAAATGAGGTAATTAACTAAAAGAGGAATGGACATCACTACTGAAAAGCAGTAGTTTATCGAGTGCCACGAACACTTGGCGAACCTAAAAAAACACTCGGTGAAGGGTTCGCGAGTGTTGAACTCGACGAACCACACTAGGAAAATAAATTATCGGCGAATAAGGGTCGCCAAGTGTTTTTAATCGGTAAAAAAATGACTTTATAGATATGACACGGCTTTGCCGAGTGTAAAATTAGGCACTCGGCGAAGAAAAACAGAAAATAAAAAACAAGATACGTGTGTGACGCCATTTCATCGAACACGTGGCGGGCGGGGCGTGGCGAGACGCGATGCCGCGTGCGGCGGCGGAGCCGGGGCACGGCGCGGCGCCACAGGCGGGGTGCAACGCGGCAAGTCGAGGTACGAGGCGGTGCCAGGGGGTGGATGCGGGGACGAAGCCAAGGCGCGACACGGTGGGGCAGGGTGCCTGGCAGCGCCGCTGGGATGGGCGGGGCCGGTGGGGCACGACACTGTTTCCTAGACGGGCAGGAGAGGTTGGGATCAGTGGAGATGGTGCGGCGTCGAGACGGGCACGACATGGCGCCGTGTCATGGATGGGCGGGACATACCGGCAACATAGTGGTGGTGGAGAGGGGTTGAGTCGGTGGGGGTGGTGTGTGCGGGGGATAGCGAAAAAAGTGAGGGAAAAATGGCGGGACACGAAATTTTGTCTTTTGCCAAACAATTTTTTTTCAAAATTTATTAAATTTGTTTCATTTTTTCTTTAACAAAATTTATGAAATAATAGTGGGTAATACATAAAATAGATTACAAATATGAATATGATTGTTTTTGATAATTTAGCATCTTATTTCATGCACTTGCGGTTTAAATTTGGCATGTTTCAATTTAAACACTAGAAATACAATTAATAAAATAAAAAATAGCTAACTAGGCTAAAGAAATACAAAAAATTCATGGAATAATATACGTTGTATTTTGATTGCAAAAAAATTCAAGTTCAAATAAAGAATTAATCATTATTTTGATTTCAAACCTATCTCATTTCTTCTCTAAACCCTAATTTCCCCTCTCAAAATCTCTAATTTCTAAACACTTTGTGTGACAACTTTATCAAAAAAATTTAAATTTTTATCACAGCATATGCATATCATATCAAACACCATCGTAAGTGTAATATTTTTCAGACTTTATTTAATTTTTTTACAATTAAAAAACTCTAAAGCTCCACGTTTTCGATCGAGTGTCACAACCAATAATGTTCGAAATTTCTCTCAATTTAGTGGATAAGAACTAAAAATAGACTTTACAACATTAATATGTTTTTTATAATTTTTTGTTTATTATTTCAGGTACTTGCAATTCAAATTTGACTATTTTTATTTAAATCCCATAAATATACAAAATAAAAATAGTAAACTGACTTAAAAAATACCAAATTTTTATATTAGATAAGTTATGTTATATTTTAATTATATAAAAAAAATTCAAGTATAAAAAGAGATCTAATCATCAAATTACTTTCAAACCTAACCTATTCCTTCACGAAAACCTATCTCCTCCTACGATTTTTATTAGCATCCTATATGCCAATTTTCTTGAAATATTTTTAGTTTTTTATCACGGTATCTATGTATCATACCATAACACCGTGATAAGTCTCATATTTTTAGGATTTTATTTCAATTTTTTAGAATTAAAAAATAAGGTCTACGTTGCCAATAGAGTGTCGTAACCTACTTTTTTTAAAATTTATTTTAATTTAGTGCATAAGAACTCAAAATATACTAAGAAAAATGAATATGAATTTTCTATGATTTTTGGTTCATTATTTTAGGCACTTGTAGTTCAAATTTCCCCTATTTCAATTTAAATCCTAGAAACATATTTAATAAATTAAAAAAACAAATTGAACTAAAAAATATGAAATTTTTACATGAGATAATATATGTTGTATTTTGAGAACAAAAAAAATTCAAGATAAATCCAAATTGAAAATATCACGTACGGTTGAAACAAGGTTCTCACGCTGTCACGCAAAAAAAATGAGTTTGTCGAATGCTTTTCAAAAAATACTCAGCAAATCCACTGTGTTTACCGAGTGTCCGAAAAAATACACTCGGAAAAGTTTTTGGCTTTTCCCGTAGGGCACGATCATGCCCGGTAGGGATCATCTTACGTACTGAGTACAGTAATTAAGTTGGTTAAATTGATTAGCAAATCTAAATTTGTGCCGCCGGATGGAATTAATCGAAACCGATCGATCCATGAATCGGTGGATTTGGGGTTGCTTTCTGGCGACATGTGATTTTTCTGGTCAACCATCTCACTCCGGCCGGGTCGATCGTGGCGACGACCGCGCGCGCCGCGACGAAGAGAAGAGCTCGACTCTCGATCGGACGGACGACAGCGATCGCTTTAATTGGCTTATTGCGCACATGCACATGCAACCGCTACGTTGACTGCAGACGCGATTGAACTTTCGTGCACCGATTTTATTTTGTTTTGCTCTGATCGAGCCACGCACTGCACGCATCGTACGGCAGTGCAATGAGTGATCGGACTCGGATTGATGCATGCATCGATCGATGATGAACTGATGATGATCTCTTCCCGGCCACCCAGTTTGCAACGTCGTCGTCGTCGTCAGCTAGCTAGCTAGCTAGCACGCGCCGCCGGAAAACGGCACGGATATGGATACATAGATTGGCACATGTTTGCTAAGTTGGATCGATAGTGACTCAATCGATCTCTCTGTTCACTCCAACATCATGCACGTTCTAGCTACCTTGCTTGCTTTGATCTGCATGCATGTTCTTGCTTTGAACTGCATGTGTCATCCACACATAACCACATCACGAGGTCAGCGTTCTTCGAGTGTATATATGGTCCATATATTTTTGCTCTCCAGAGTGCAGGCGACTCCAGTTAATAGGCATGCATTAACGCACGTCGATCGATGGAGAGCCGTTTCTCCTTTTTGTTTCGTGAAAGACATTGGTCCAAGCGTTGCCAGTCCACCAGCCAACCAGCCAGCCTACTGTATCTGCTGGTGTATATACAAAATGTACGGTACCACGTCGATCGAGTAGTATACTCGACAAGGTACGGACCACCGGACCACCCTACAACGCTAGCCCTAGCCCATATATATATAAGGCGTACGTACGTGCAACGGTACAAGGCTATCACACATTCACACGTACGTATAGCTCGGTCCATGCATGCATATATGCTGTAGAATTAATGTAGAGATATACACCCTGGCACGACGAATTTGCCTCGTGTGACCAAGCGTACATGTAGACGTCCTTGCATGCAGGTACATGTATACGAAAGAAATATCAGCATCGATCTGACACGTACAGTTAGCTTAGCTGGTGCAGGAGTGGTACTCCTGCAAATTAAAGCAAAGAGCACGACACATGCAGAGGTTAAATCAGGTCACGTCAGCTAGCTCACTTTCCAGCTTGGAGCTTAAGCTACTAGCTCCGTCCATGGCTGGCCGGCCGGCCGGGACGAATTGAAGACCAGCAGGGAGCAGCAGCCGGTGCCCTCCGGCCCCACGCGCGCCGGCCGGCCGGCGACGGACGCAACCGCGCGCGTAGAACGGCGGCGGCGAAACACATCATCGTATCGTGTATCATTGATTGCATGGCTAACTACTTGCATATTGTCTGATCTCCAGTACTAGATCGCAATCACGCATGCTAATATGTGCTATTTAGCTTCGTTGTCTGAAAACTCTGAAGACTACTGAAGCTGAAAGCAAGCGTGTTCAGACACAGCAAGACGACGTCTATCTAATGATGCGATGAATTAAGCCTTGCACGCCAATCCAACGGCGACGCCGATTAACGCGGCTACGAACAGTGCTGCTGCTGATCGATCAGGCTGCACATGGCCCAGCTTGCTCATCCCGCCTATCTTTATATCCCGCTTCGTTTTTTTCTTTTAAAGAAAGCTATCCTATAAACCAAACAAGCCCTAATTTCTTTTGAGCACGCATATATCTACACGCGTATGCTTAAAATTTTGCTTATTTTTCTTCCCTGACGAGAGAAATGTTGCAGATCTGCGATATGATTGGCAGGTCTCGAATTCTCTAGCGAGCTGTGCATGTGTTATGTTTGCTTTATTACTTTGTTTGCAGTTGAGATTCTCATGAATTTGGAATGGTTATAGCAAGCTAGCTGTACGTGGATGCCGCCCATCGTCAGCTAGAACGAGGTACGTGTGGACTGTGGAGTACGTGGAGGTGATTAAAGAATTTGAAGCACCATTCGTAGTTTCAAATTCCATTTATGTTAGAAACGCGTACTGTTTGGTATGTTTTAGATCCACACTTGTTACTCGCTAGCTGTCTGACTCGATAGTCCGATCTAGGCCGTTGGTTGTTGCACAACTTGTACTTGATCAATTTCATATTATAAGTCATAAAAAACCCTAACTTTTAAAAAGATAGATCAATAATTATACCTGTACTATGTATACCTGTAATTTATTTACAGATCCAGTTGTTGTTGAAACATAATCCAAGGAGAAATCTGGGCCCAAGTAACAAAGACCATCTAGTGTCAAACAAAGTTGGGCCTCTTTTATATCTGGTAAAACTACAGAAGCAATTGTGATATGAATCCAAGCAGGAAGACTCCAGGAATTAAGATGCATAAGTTCCCACTCTAATAACTTGCATAGGATGGATAATAGTTAAAACCAATCTGTACTAAAAATAAAATGAGCTAATTGGTCTGATTATGGAAAGTAATCTCAATGTGTTTTGTCCGTACGAAAAGTTTATTGATTATTTCTTTTTTCTAGTGCATGAAATAGTTAATCCATTGGCATGCAAAGAAAGTAATTAATTGTTGCATGTGGACCGCACATATTAAAAGCGGATTATATAATCTATCACCTCTAGAATTTAATATATCGCCTATATAAAATCCGAACCGTTGGATGTATAGATCGGACGATCCATAAAATTTAGTGACGTAATGAGATTCTCGTGTTAAGAAAGTACAATATTGTAAAATGATACATAAACAATATTTTTCTCATTTATAAACCGCGCGAGAGTAGCTAGATAAGGAGCTCTAAGTAAATTCTTAATTATTGGGACGGATGGAATACTCATTATCGATCTTGTCGTACCAAGTAATACGTACTTCACGCACAATTCTTCTCTCGATTCGATTCGATTCGATTCGACGAAGAGATGGATCACGGATTTCAAGAATGTTGTTAGCATCAGGAATTATATATTTTGATACGGATGTATTGATGACCGTGCAGGTCACACAGCTAGTAGTCAATATTGGCATGCTTGCATCCTGCAGTCTTGTGGAAAAGAAATGCACAGATATTATCATATCATATAGTCTCCTTCTCGTATGGTTTCTAGAACGTTAAAACGGATGGACGGCTGGGCAGGACGAATCACCTCCTTGGAAATTATTAATTAAGCTTGCAGAAGAGTGACGTTGTCACCATTAATTTGAAGCAAAAGACGACCATTAATTTGAATCGATATTATTCGTCTGTTTGGTATGGCTATATGGATCTCGAAATCTATCCTAAAACTGAATTGAAGCACTAAATCTATCCTAAAACTGAATTGAAACACTTTAAACTGACTAGACCAGTTCATTTTTCTAGAATGTTCGGACTCGCTTATTAGAAAAAAAATTAGACTTGACTTTGATTCAACAGGACAAAGAAATTAGAGCTGAAATCTTACCAAACACACCTTATGAACACCATATTAGTGAAAGAGATCTTTAATTTATTTTGAAAGCTTCAACTTGAGAGAAACCAACAACTCGATCGATCGATCACATATACATATTGTCCCACGTGCAAGCGCGTAGCTACTACTATACAACAGTTATTAAGCACGCGTGTGGTACGTAAATTGATCCATGTAAACACACGCGTGTGTAGAATTACATCATCTCGGGAAATTAAAACGAATGGCTGAAAGACGAACGAAGCATTTAATTATCCATGCGAAAGTGAAAGGAAAATTCGAATTAACGTACGTCTCCGTGAAGACAGATACATGCAGTAAGCCAGTACACGTACGTGCAGAGACGAGGATAGTTGACCCGGCCGGACCCACTTGCATGCATGAGCGGGAGCGAAGGAATTACGATCTGACGGCCGGCTTAATTGTGCCACGCAAATCTTTATTTTTTTTAAAGTTATAGACATGATATATATTTGATTTCACCCTAAACAGTACAGTCACACATGCATTAATCTGATATTGCATTATTCAAATTCGAAGATAATAATTAATTCCTAGGACCGTAGGAGTAGTATTGACGTGGATAATATATACAGTACAATACACTTCTAGTGTTGTGGTGACGACTTAAATACCATAATTAATTGGCACTTCCACGTTCCAAACTATAACAGTTTATAAATTTTGACGTGTTTGTTAAAATGGGAAGAAATAATATATATATTTCGCAGCAGCTATATATGTCAGCAAAAACAGCTGAAGTTAGGCAGGCAACTGACGAGGTACTGAAGTTGCTGCGGTCTTGAGTGTTCAGGCAGCTTGTCGCTTCCGTCGAACGCGCCGCTGGATGGAGTCAAACTGTCAAGTCGCCGCTGGTTGGGTAGAGGGTAATTGGGTTGGTTGGTTGGTCGGTCGGATGCTGACTGAGACTGACTGATCAATCATGTAAGCTATCAAGGTTTCAGATCGATCACATGATACTGATAGATGATTTTATATGATGAGAAGTCGCAAAACGAGTATGCACGTTCACCGACTGGAACAACGTACGGTGACTCACACGATAATCACGAACGAATTCATTGAAGCTGTATTACGCGCTGACTTCGCATTTTGGTCATCGGCGTTTAAGCTATTCAGTTTCTTGTATAAACAGTCTCGGACTTTCTTAGGAGAATTAAGAATGAACTTAAATGATTTTGTACCTTTTATCTTTTTTGAAAAGCGCAAGTTATTTATTTGCGGGAGTATATCATTTGTTTGATAATTACAAACGTTCAAAAATATTGAAAAAATGATTTGTAATAGGGGTATTATTTAATTTGCAATGACTAACATAAGATAAAATAAAAGCAACTAGAATTTTTGAAACGATTTATATTTACGGAAGCTGAAATGACTTATATAAAAAAGAGAGCACACATATCAATAAATTCTGATCAGACCAAAACCATGCTTTGACCGTGCATATTCTTCAACGCTTAGGGTGTGTTTGGTTGAGCTGTGGCTGTGGGAAAAAGCTGCTGTGAGCTGTGGGCTGTGAAAAAGCTGCTGTGGGAAGTCAGCTGTGGAAAAGCTGAAAGTCGTTTGGCTGAAACGACCGTGGAGAAGCTGCTTTGAGCTGTAAGCTGTGTAAAAAATATGTAATGTCTGTTTGTACTTCAAATGTTAATTATATATAAAATGGTTATAAAATATTATGACAATAAATAAATCACATGTAAATAGGAATTTTAGAAAAGGAAATTAATTTCATTAGTTTTGCATACACCATCTAGATTACATGAATTATCTCCCTCTTGCACTAAACAAAGCATCAACTATTGTAATGCGAATAGTATTCATGGTATCCTCATTCTCGTCGTGTGGAGTGTCATCCCCTTGTGCTAGTGTTGTGGCATTGGTCGATTCCGCTAGATAGTCTTCATCAACATCACATCTATGAAACTCCATATCATGCAAATTGCTATCACGAATAAAATTATGCAATGCTATACATGCAAGAATGATATGTTTCTGAGTACGAGTACAGAAACTTGGCATGTCCTTCAATATACGCCACCTTTGCTTCAAGACTCCAAAAGACCGTTCAATGACATTTCGAAGGGATGAATGCAAAAAATTGAACATCTCATACTTTTCTTGAGGTGGACGTCCGGCACGATGATGATATTCTGGTATATGATATGTGGTTCCCTTGAAAGGTGCTAGGTATCCTGTTCGGTTTGGATAACCCGAGTCAACGAGATAATATTTTCCTATAAGATGAGATCACTATAAGAAAATAATATTAGAAGTCATACTAATTTAGTAAGTACTTTTTTATACCTTTAGGAGGGACAGGAAATGAAGGAAAATTTGCTAATGCATGATGTAGGATCCTTGTATCATGTGCGGAACCCGGCCAACCAGCTACCGCAAAGGTAAATCTCATGTCGAAGTCACAAATAGCCAGTATGTTTTGAGATGTATATCCATGTCGACATGTGTGGTTAACCACTTCCTCCTTCGGCACTGCAACTCGAATATGTGATCCATCTATAGCTCCAATCGCGCCTTTGAAATAAGGCCAGAAACGGTCCTCTTTGACCCTATCATGATCAGTAGAGAAACTTGGATCTCTTGGTTTTATATTGTCCTTCGCTAACTTACGTAAACATCTCAAGACATCATAAAATTTGGTGTGAAGGACAATATAAAACCAAGAGATCCAAGTTTCTCTACTGATCATGATAGGGTCAAAGAGGACCGTTTCTGGCCTTATTTCAAAGGCGCGATTGGAGCTATAGATGGATCACATATTCGAGTTGCAGTGCCGAAGGAGGAAGTGGTTAACCACACATGTCGACATGGATATACATCTCAAAACATACTGGCTATTTGTGACTTCGACATGAGATTTACCTTTGCGGTAGCTGGTTGGCCGGGTTCCGCACATGATACAAGGATCCTACATCATGCATTAGCAAATTTTCCTTCATTTCCTGTCCCTCCTAAAGGTATAAAAAAGTACTTACTAAATTAGTATGACTTCTAATATTATTTTCTTATAGTGATCTCATCTTATAGGAAAATATTATCTCGTTGACTCGGGTTATCCAAACCGAACAGGATACCTAGCACCTTTCAAGGGAACCACATATCATATACCAGAATATCATCATCGTGCCGGACGTCCACCTCAAGAAAAGTATGAGATGTTCAATTTTTTGCATTCATCCCTTCGAAATGTCATTGAACGGTCTTTTGGAGTCTTGAAGCAAAGGTGGCGTATATTGAAGGACATGCCAAGTTTCTGTACTCGTACTCAGAAACATATCATTCTTGCATGTATAGCATTGCATAATTTTATTCGTGATAGCAATTTGCATGATATGGAGTTTCATAGATGTGATGTTGATGAAGACTATCTAGCGGAATCGACCAATGCCACAACACTAGCACAAGGGGATGACACTCCACACGACGAGAATGAGGATACCATGAATACTATTCGCATTACAATAGCTGATGCTTTGTTTAGTGCAAGAGGGAGATAATTCATGTAATCTAGATGGTGTATGCAAAACTAATGAAATTAATTTCCTTTTCTAAAATTCCTATTTACATGTGATTTATTTATTGTCATAATATTTTATAACCATTTTATATATAATTAACATTTGAAGTACAAACAGACATTACATATTTTTTACACAGCTTACAGCTCAAAGCAGCTTCTCCACGGTCGTTTCAGCCAAATGACTTTCAGCTTTTCCACAGCTGACTTCCCACAGCAGCTTTTTCACAGCCCACAGCCCACAGCAGCTTTTTCCCACAGCCACAGCTCAACCAAACACACCCTAAGTAAAAAGCTGCTTTTGACAGAAGCTGCTGTGAGTAGTATACCCCTTTGGTTGAGCTTCAGCTTCTGCTTCCTAAAAGCCAGAAGCTCAACCAAAGGGACCCTTAGATACGCAGCTTCTTTTAAAATATCCCCGAAAACGATTGGCTAAAAGCAAAGCTAATAATATAGTCGACTATTAGTTTGTAGCCAGCCTTTTAGCTTATCCGTATAGCAATTAGCTCTTCAACAATAATACATGACTTATATCTTGTTTCTTTCACGGAATTTTTCGGTTCTTGTGTCTAAAGCTGTCTACAAGCTTACACTCTGCTTTTTCCTCTCCCTCCACCTCAACATTAAGCCTGCTTATAGTTTACTTACAACTTGTTATACTTGCTCTTCGAATATTAGCAACTTTGCAAATCGCTTGAAATGACCGCTGGTTTTGTCGGCATTTTCCCAAATGTTCATTGGTTAATTTGTTTGCACGTTCCAAAACCACACATGCATGCATGCAGAAAAAAAGGAAAAAAATCCAGTGCATACGGTATGCATTGCGTGAACAGTACATGCCATGGTCCGATGCATGCCACGTGGCGTTGCGGGACATCTGACGGCAGCGCCTACGTCGGCTATAGATAGAGCTCGCGCGTGCAAATCTGGCTGAGAGATTGCTCTACTAGCCGACTCGGCTGTCCTCCTCGGCTAATGTTTCCATCTTTTGGCTCATTTGATCGTTTCCATTTTAGTGCCTAGTTTCCACGGATTTCACGCACCATTCCTCTCGTCTCTTATCAATTTGTTCCTCTCGTTTCTCATCGGTTTTCCTGTGCACCATAGTCTTGCCATGCACTGTCGTCGTACTCGAGCGCCTTCCAATCAAGCCGCGTCGTCGTGCCACCTGATCAGTACTGTGTGCGCCATGCCACCTTGTCGCCGGGCCGCTAGGCCACCATGCCAAACAGAAGTCTCCGATCATAAGCTTAGCGTGAACACTGCTTACTAGAATCAACGTCTTGGATGGAATTTCCTGAAGTTTAAGCCTTATTTGTAACTTATATGGTATAGTGCACAATTTTCACCGGGGAGCTTTGTCAGTTTCTATTGTTCTGAGCTGAATTCAATATGTGTTATTGGTTCCTAGCTACTCATACAAAGCTATGGTAGTACATCAGTTGTTTCATTTTTATTCCACACATTCCACAGATTCTAGTCTACACGAATTTACGGAAATTGGAAGAATTAATCATAAGAGCACGTGCATTCATCAAACTTAAAACTAATTCTGAGCAGTTCATCAAACTAAATCAACCCTAGCCAGCGTCCCGGCGGCATAGCGGGCTGGCGCCCTTGACGATGTGGCTCGTCCATCTTCCTGGCAGCAAGGGCAAGATGGCGTCTTGGCTGCGCAGCATGTCCTTTTTCCTAGCGGCACGGCGGGATGGCATGGCACAGTTCATCCAACTTCGCGGCGGAGAGGCGAGATGGTGTTCGGGTGAGGCGGCGACGTCGCGACTGCCTAGCATCCTCGAGAAGAAGGCGGCGATGCGACGGCGCTGAGTAGTGGGGAACGATGATGCTAAGGTGTGGGAAATGACAACACGGAGGAGTGGGGAACAGGGGACCAAGATGAGGAAATCGTGTGCCAGAGCAAAAGGAAAACCGAGCCGGCTAGTAGAGCAATCTCAGCCAGATTTGCACGCACGAGCTCTATCTGTAGCCGACGTAGGCGCTACCGTCAGATGTCCCACAACGCCACGTGGCATGCATCAGCCCATGGTATGCACTGTTCACGCAATGCATACCGTATGCACTGGATTTTTTTCCGAAAAAAAGGGTCCACCTGAGACCAGAACGGGAGAAGAATTTGCTGACTTGAATGTGTACATGTTGATCTTAATTTTAGCTCACGGCGTAAGGTTGAATGTACGATCCAAATTAACAGGTATTCCCTTAGTTTTAGAAAAGAAGTGATTTTATGTATAATCTTAGATATTAATCGGTGATTTAATTAATATTGCCTCTATTAAATATAATGTGGGTGTAAAGATATCGTGAGATACGAGAAAAGGGGTCACATTTAACCTAAGGAGACGTAGGATCATATCCACCGGTATTCGCTCTTATGGAGTCACTGGGAACCATACTTTATAATTTATGCTGAAAATATGATAACTAAATCCACAAATTGATAATTAGCTTTGTAATAACTCTCATCACAAGCTTGTAGATAGTTAGGTTAACTACTAAACTATTACCAATATGCTTGTACGGAGTAGGTAGCTAATTACGGAATTTCACGCTCTTAACTTTCAAAGATTCTCATGATAGCCAACATTTTTGAACCCCCACTTCCAAGGTTGACCCAACGCCAAGACTCCGGTCAATACTGCTGGCTTCATATATATTTGAATCCCTACTAGCTACTTCCAAGGTTGCTTTATAAGTTATTAAACTTTTTTAAAATTAAAGAAAAATATTGTGTCGGGAAATAATCCCGGCATAATTTGATGCTCCGAAAAGAGACTCCGATCCGACAGATGGAAAGTGCGAAGTCATCGGATATCGCTGCTATGCTCCGAGGGAGAGAACTCGAAGCCTCCTGTTGGACCGGAAACGGCGACCAGAGGGGGGGTGAATGGGAGCTTTTTAAAATTTCGGGCTAAAAACTTAGCCTTCGGGTCTGTTCTTGTCTTCTGCGGAACAGGCTTCGAACACTGCCTTCGAAGGTCTGGTTCAGAGGTACTTCGACAGCTCCGAACACAGGCTTCGCAGGAGCAAAAGTTCGAAGCCAAGAAGACTTCGCTCCACTAACAACCCTCAAAAATCTACTCTGCAAAGTCAGTGCAGGCTCCGCACACGAGGTGCTTTGAGCAGGCTTCGCACTTCACCCTTCGCAAGAGTGGACACCCCTCTGTGGACTTCGACCAAGTACTTAGCGACAGCAACTGGTGCTGGGCTTCGTACGCGAAGGTCTATACGCACACAAGACGGACTACGCTACGGGCTTCGACACAGGAAGCACTACGGGAAAAGAACAGGGCTTCGCTAGTAAGCAGCGAGGTCTTGCCTCGTGTTACACAAAGCGACAGCACACTGAAAAGCACACTTCGCGAGAAAAACACCCTTCGCCAGGACAGGCTTCGGTGAACTAAAAACTAGCGAGGTATGCAACGCGAGCTCAAGCAAAAGCACACAGAAGCAGGGCTTCGCCGCTTGAACAAGGAACACAAAAATATATTGAACTCAGAATGAATACAGCGAGGTCTGTCTACAGGAGCTCAACAGTAAATGCTCAAAGTGTTAAATGTTACCTACCGAGCCCCCATATTTATAGCCCACGGCTTCATCCTAAGGAAGTGACTACTTTACCCCTAGGGTTTACAACAGATTTGTCTCTACAGAACTAAGGGGTACAAAAGGTAGTCCACCTTTATTTTGGAGGCTTCTCTGTCAGCTGCAGAGGGGACAGTGTCAGCCTTTTTCAGAACAGACAGTGTCAGCCTTTACAGTGTTGACTTCTGGAACCTCCCTTCGCACCGGAGGGTGCGGAAGCTTCGGCGAGAAGCCTGCAGCCTGTTGGCCTTCGCTCCGCCGAAGAAGTCCTTCGATACAGTGACGGTTTTGAGCCGAAGCCGTGAAAGCCCTTGGGCCTTCGCACCACCACCTCTGGAGTGGATCACCACGGCTTCGCAGCTACTCCGAGCTCGAACACCGTCCGTCCGTGTACCGAAGCCATGCATGGCCGAAGCACCACAAGTCATCCTCACTCCGAAGCCCCACCTTCGGAGTACCACCCTTCGAAGTCCCTCCTTCGTCCAAGGCCTCCGCATGAAGCATTCCATGAGCACTCCGTCGCAGTGCCTCACTCCGAGCACACTCCTCGACGAGCCTCACCCGGACCATGCCTTCGATGCGCCTCGACTTCTGAGATCTTCGTCGGGTAACCTTCGAGTGTCTCCCTCCGGAGCACACTTCGAACTCCTTGCCTCCGCAGAGGACTTGGTCCACCAACTCCGAAGTCACTCCATTTGGAGTACCCTCGAAGTGCCTCACCTCCGAGGACTTTGTCTCGGAGTACCTTCAGCCGGAGCCACACTCCGCACTCTCTGCCTTCACCTGGCACGACTCGACCCGAGGACCGACCCAGACCACCTTCGCAGCCACCGTGGCGGAGCTCCCCGCTCCCCTGGCATCAAGCCACCCGCTTGACCCAGGTTCACCTGGCTCGAACCCTGTCCGTCGCCTCCGAAGTCCCTGCGCACCACAGACAAGCAAACAAGTGTATCCAGTACTCCGGAGACCTCTCCGGGTTAGCAACCTCCGGCACACACTCCGGTGTACCGCCCAAAGTACCGAAGCCCTCGGTACGAACCCAGTCATCGCGTACTGTCGGACCCCTCCGACGAGCACACTCCGCTGCACAGCTGCAGCAAGCAAACACCGAACACACTCCGGTGACACACCTCCGAACACCCTTCGGAGGTACCACCTCCGAAGCCCCTCCGGAGGTACCCTTCGAACAGAGGGTAAAATCCAGTCAATCACTCATCACAAACCACCGAAACTAACCTTGGTTTCTCAATCTCCCCCTTGATGAGTGCATTGACAACCAAATCGAAGTTCAAGAAAATTTAAAATTTTCAGCACACAAGTGACCATAAAAACTCAGAAAAGAGCCAAAGCATGTCACTTGATAAAAGAAATTTTTCTCCCCCTTTCTCAAAAGAGAAAAAGCCCTTTTTTGGCAAATCTCCCCTTGATAAGAACTCCCCCTGAGTTAAGCAAATTTTTTTCTCCCCCTTTATGTCAAACACTCTCCCCCTTTTTAAAAATTATGCCTTCTTGCGGTAGAGAACATAGCAAACCTCTCCCCCTTTGGCAATGCAAGCATCAAGGAGCAATCAAAAGATGCAAAGCTTCGAAATGAATAGAATTGCAAAGACATATAACGCAAAAATATGCCAGCATTAAAACTAATGATCACGTGCTCAGCTCAATTTAACAATCTGTGAAACAAGATGATGGCATGAGATTTTGTCATTTTGAAGTAAAAGCATCACCACTTAATCATAGCAGCTAGACATGTGAAGGCAAGGACTGCGCAAAGCTAACAATTTCTACCCTAGACAGACAAGTCTTGTTCCAAAACAAAGGAGCTTTAAAAGCAAACTTGATGAATAATTAATTTTGATGTTCTTTTTCTTAATGCCAGGGGTTATTTGTTTGTCCACCTTATACTTTCCAATCAAACCAAGCCTAGGCTAGAAAGCCATCTGAAGCTTAAGGCGGTGATTTTGGCATACACTACACTATCCCAGTTCAAACCAAAGTGCAATGGTAAGCAGTCTAGAATAGAGTAGTGCGACAAACAAACCCTCCTGGATCTTTTCATTTAAACCAGGCAAATCATGGATTTTTGATTCTGATTCAGATGAATGAAATATTTTGATGAATATCCATGAATAATGAACACATTTTTCAAGTTGCAAATTTTAGCATCCAAGAAACAGTGTCTTGCTGTCAAGTAGATAAAAGATAGCTAAAAGCAGTCCAGCCTAAACAAGCTAGATAAAAGATTGTGCGGTGAGCAAGTTTTGATTTTAGAAAATAAAACATCATGCACAATCGATGTTCCAGACATATTTCATAGAGCTGAGCTGTCATGATTTCTTTGAATTAAAAGCAGGCATATAATAGCAAAAGATGTAAGTGCAATTCCACACATAATGAGCATATGCAAGACAATTAAAATCAGCTCCCCCTCACAAAATGTCGTAGGGATGACAAATACCAAGTTCCCCACGCAAGTAAGCAAAACGAGAAGCATCGAGGGGTTTTGTAAAAATATCGGCAAGCTGGTGTTGGGTATCAACATATTGAAGTTCAATATCACCCTTCTCATTGTGATCTCTGAGAAAATGATACCGTACATCAATGTGTTTGGTTCTGGAGTGCTGAACCGGGTTGTTTGCAATACAAATAGCACTAGTGTTATCACAAAAAAGTGGAACACTCTTATAATCTAACCCGAAATCCCGCAAAGTGGAGACCATCCACAAAATCTGAGAGCAACAGCTAGCTGCAGCAACATATTCGGCCTCAGCCGTCGATTGTGCAACACTAGACTGTTTGCGGGAAGACCAGCAAACCAGAGACGTACCCAGAAAATGACAAGTACCAGAGGTACTCTTCCTATCAATTCTACACCCAGCAAAATCCGCATCTGAATAACCTCTAAAATATAAAGATGAAGACGATGAATACCATATGCCAAATTCAAGGGTGTGCTTGAGATACCTTAGAATGCGCTTAACCGCTTGGCGGTGCGAAGCTCGTGGTGAAGCCTAAAAACGAGCGCACAGACATACTGCGAAGTGTATGTCCGGCCTCGTGGCAGTCAAGTAGAGGAGGGAGCCGATCATGCTCCGGAACTCCTTCTGATCTACGGCTTCTCCATCTTCGTCAGGGTCCAATGCTACAGATGTAGCCATTGGAGTGGCGAGGGGCTTCGCATCGGACATGTCGAACTTCTTGAGCAGGTCCTTGGTGTACTTCGTCTGGTGGACGAAAGTGCCTTGTTTGCTTTGTTTGATTTGCAAACCAAGGAAAAAGGTGAGTTCCCCCATCATCGACATTTCAAATTCCCTGCTCATGGTATCTGCAAACTCGGCAACCAAAGCATGAGAAGAGCCACCAAAGATGATATCATCCACATAAATCTGAACTAGGAGGAAATCTTTGCCATGCTTGAGAGTAAACAAAGTTTTATCAACAGAGCCCATCAAATACCCTCGCTCAAGCAGAAAAGACTTAAGTCTATCATACCACGCCCGAGGGGCCTGCTTGAGTCCATAAAGAGCCTTATGAAGTTTAAGGACTTTATGTGGGTACTTGGGGTTTTCAAAACCAGGGGGTTGTTTTACATAAACATCTTCACCTATGAAGCCATTAAGAAAAGCACTTTTGACATCCATTTGATAGAGTTTGAATCCCCGGGATGTCGCAAAGGCAAGCAAAATCCTAATGGCCTCAAGGCGAGCAACAGGTGCAAAAGTTTCAGTAAAATCAATCCCTTCTAGTTGAGAAAAGCCCTGAGATACAAGTCTAGCCTTATTTCTAACAATTGTCCCATCCTCCCCTTGTTTATTTTTGAAAATCCATTTTGTTCCTATGAAATGAACATTTGGTGGAGGATCAACTAAAGTCCAGACTTGGTTTCTTTCAAAATTCTCAAGCTCTTCATGCATGGCATTGATCCAACTAGAATCAGAAAGTGCATGACTAACATCTAAAGGCTCGAAAGAAGCAACAAAAGCAGCATTAGTGAAATGGGCATGAGAACGAGTTACCCTTTGATCAAGCTCACCAATGATCTGCTCGGGAGGGTGCATCCTTTGGACATGATGTGGAGCCTCGCGGCGGGATGCAGTCTCCCCCTCAACTTGTGCGTTGGAATGGTCCAAGATGACCGATGTTGAGGTAGTCGCTTCGGGACCTCGTGCCGAAGTAGTAGAAGCGGGGTCAGCTTCGGGGATCGATGTCGAGGGTAGTAGGGGATCATCCTCGAATTCTCCGGGATCTTCGTCTTCGAATAAGGTCTGTTCCATGTCGTGTTCATTTGCCTGTTCAAGAGCAGAACTAACAGAGGGGGTTGATTCATCAAAAGTCACATCACATGACTCGATGACAGTGTTAGTCTCTAAATTATAAACACGATAAGAATGACCATGAGTAGTATAACCCAAAAAGATCCCGTCAGAAGATCGCGACTCAAATTTATCCAAGTTACCACGTTTTAGGATAAAGCAGCGACAGCCAAAAACTCGAAGATGAGTAACCTTGGGCTGTCTCCCAAAACGCAGCTCATAAGATGTCAAATTTAAAATTGAGCGCAAGAAAATTCGGTTTGAGATGTAGCAAGCAGTGTTCATGGCCTCAGCCCAGAATTTTCTAGGAGTCCTATGCTCATCAAGCATTGTCCTAGCCATCTCAACCAAAGTGCGGTTTTTCCTCTCAACAACACCGTTCTGTTGAGGAACCCGCGGAGCAGAGAATTGATGTTCTATGCCATGCTCCATGCAAAAGTCAACAAAGAGACTATTTTTGAACTCGGTGCCATTATCGCTTCGAATGAATTTTAATGCACCTGGGAGTTCAGTGAAAAGTCTCAAAGCCAAGCTTCGAAAGTGTGAAAACACTTCATCCTTGCTGGCAAGAAAGAAGACCCAAGAGTAGCGGGAGAAATCATCGACAATAACAAGTACATACCACTTGCCGCCTAAAGAACTAACCCGAGAAGGACCTACAGTGTCCATATGGAGAAGTTCTCCGGGCTGTTCAGTCATCACTGTGGTGACTGGCGAATGCGAAGCGGCAATCATTTTTCCATGTCGACATGGAGCGCAAACTAAATTCTTCTCAAACTTGAGCTTGGGCAATCCTCGGATCAAGCCTAGGGCGCTCAGACGAGCGAGCAACTCAAAGCTCATATGCCCTAGTCTCCTATGCCACTTCCAAAGCTCAGACGTCGAATGTGCAACAAGACAATGAGAAGAACCAGACGACTCTGAAAAATCATCTCCAAAAACTCTCCCAACCCTAAAGATCTTACACACCACAACGCCATCCGAATTGAGCACTTGCGAAGTATCGCGATGAAATCGCACTTCGAAGCCCTCATCAAGCAACTGAGATACAGACAACAAATTGTATCCCAGGTTCTCAACCAAAGCAACATCTTTGAGAGTGAAGTTCGCGTTAATTCTTACCACACCTTTACCTTTCACTCTACTCCTTCGATTGTTTCCGAAGGTGATATGTTCCCTTTGCTTGGTTGAGGTGAGGCTGGAGAACCATGCTGCATCTCCGGTCATGTGGCGCGAACAACCGGAGTCCATGATCCACGTGCCCTCCAAGCCTCGACCTGTCGCCTACACATGATGAAAATGTCTCGATCGCTCAGTGCTGGGGTGAGTAAAATAATGACGAGGCATCCAGCACTGAGTGACACGAGTAGTAGGCACAGTAAAAGTAGACGGTCTACGCACATGAAAATCAGCATGATGCAAAGTGCGAGGTCTACCTACATGCAAAGAGCGCAAAGCATGACGAGGTCTCCTACTCTGACGAGGTACGAAGCTACTCGCCCGAGGTCTACCACCATATGGAACATGGTGAACACCTCGAGGAGCAAAACCTCTCCGAGAAGCACGAGGAGCCTCGAAAACAGGACGAGAGTAATACTCAGACTCATGCATACCTAAAGATGGGTAATGCATGTCCTGATAGCTCATCGCCTGTGCACGTCGCTCATCCTTGATGCGACGGAAACAGAAACCAATCAAATGACCCGCCCGCTGACAATAAGAACAGTGAAACACTCTCCTGGGGGCACTCTCATGGGTCACAGGAGCAACTCTCACAGGCTCCTTGGGTTTCTTCTGAGTGGCTTTCTTGGGAGGATTTTTCTTGATAGGAGGTGTGGTTTTCTTTGGTGGATGGGTAGGCCTTTTGGCTGATGGGGTGTCCAACAGAGCTCTCTCTTTCTCTAGGGTGGTGGGAGAGGTGAAAACAGTTTTGGTCTTACTGTCTGAAGCTATCCTCTCAAAACCCAAACCTAGAGCTACCCCGGCTCTGTCAGCACACAACTTGGTCTTGGCTAAGAGCAAATCTATCCTACCCTTCCCCTCAGTGCATTTATTTACCACAGAAAGAAGGTATTCATTTTCGGACATGAGGTTCTCAGCTCGCTCTCTAACAGTGCCTAGCTGGTCCTTAAGGGTAATGCATGTGTCACACACAGGCTGCACATCCTTAGAACTACCGGCCCTCTCCAATCTAGCCTCTAGATCATGAACATGCTTATCACGTAAATTAATGCTATCGCGCAATAAAGAGCAGTTCATGCAATCAATAATTTCATGAGGTCTAGAATCCACCTCCAAAAGCTGCTTCTGTGCAGTCTCAAGCTCAGAAAGAGTTTGAGCATGAACAGAACGCAACTGAGCAAGCTCACTCATGACAACAGAACATGATTCACATTCAGCATCATCAAATTTAGACTTAAGCATGGCATATTCAGTAGATACATTTTCTAGCCTAAGTCTAAGGTCTTTTCTTTCTCTAGCGGCTTGCACAAGCAATCTATCCTGACCTAGCACAACTTCATTCAGCTCATCTAATTTAATTAGAAGCTGGTCAGATGATAGGTTTACCTCGGATGAGTCAAGCTCATCGCCGCTGTGATCGCTGTCGGCCATGAAGCAAAGGCCGGTGAAGTCACGTCCCTTCTTGTCCTTCTTGTCCTCCTTCCTTGGGGACTCCTCCTCCTCAGAGCTCGACTCCTCAGTTGAGGATGTGTCGATGTCGCTGAGAGCAGCAACAAAGGCTCTGGAAGCGGCCTTGGCTACTTTCTTAGCCATCTTGCCGCGCTTGCCCTTCACAAAGGGCTTCCTCTCCTTTTTGTGGAATTTGGGGCGGTCACTCTCATCTCTCTTCTTGACCTTGGGGCAATTGGCCTTAATGTGAGAGGTGTCGCCACATTCATAGCAGCCACTAAAACCACTTCTCCTCTGATCCCGTCTCTCATGATGAAAGCGGGTGAACCTCCGGGCAATGAGAGCAAGCTCATCATCAGCTAGAGTATCCACCTGCTCCTTTGTGACGGAGACCAGGGAGGACAAAGCAAAACCATCTGCAAGAACACAAGTGCCTGATGAGCTTGGTTCTGCAGTGGTGCCACGGCTAGTGCTGGAAACCAATGCCAATGGCTGTGGCAAAGAGCTTCTGTGCACCGCAAGAGATGCCTTGGCAATCTCTGTGGACTTCAGCTTGCTAAAGAGTTCATCACAGGTTAGAGTGTCATAGCCTGTGGACTCCTCAATGCTGGATATCTTCACTTCCCATATGCTACGGTCAAGAGCATAGAGAAGCTTGATAGCCCTATCGTGATCACTGTAAGCAAGCGTCCCGTTGGATCGCAAGTTACTCACTATCGCGTCAAAGCGAGAAAACATGGCATCTACAGATTCACCAGGAGCCTGCACAAACAGCTGATACTGTTGATTGTAGGTGCTTTGGCGCCTGGCATTAATCTGAGCAGAGCCCTCATGAAAGACAGTGAGTGTTGTCCAAATCTCCCTAGCAGTCCTAAGGTGCTGCACCCTATCGAACTCACTCCGACTCAAACCAATGAACAGAATGTTCCTTGCCTTCGAGTTGGCAATATACTGATCTTTTTCAGTTTGAGTGGTGCGGGTATCAGGGATGGAGTATTGTGAATCCACAATCTCCCAAATTGCATTTCCTTGGCTTAACAAGTAAGCCTCCATGCGCACCTTCCAGTATGCAAAATCTGTCCCATCGAACAGAGGAATTTTACTGCCTCTATCCATGTCGCCTAAAGATCACAAAACCGGTTAAGGTCAACTGGTGATCTTAACCTGGCTCTGATACCAATTGTTGGACCGGAAACGACGACCAGAGGGGGGGTGAATGGGAGCTTTTTAAAATTTCGGGCTAAAAACTTAGCCTTCGGGTCTGTTCTTGTCTTCTGCGGAACAGACTTCGAACACTGCCTTCGAAGGTCTGGTTCGGAGGTACTTCGACAGCTCCGAACACAGGCTTCGCAGGAGCAAAAGTTCGAAGCCAAGAAGACTTCGCTCCACTAACAACCCTCAAAAATCTACTCTACAAAGTCAGTGCAGGCTCCGCACACGAGGTGCTTTGAGCAGGCTTCGCACTTCACCCTTCGCAAGAGTGGACACCCCTCTGTGGACTTCGACCAAGTACTTAGCGACAGCAACTGGTGCTGGGCTTCGTACGCGAAGGTCTATACGCACACAAGACGGACTACGCTACGGGCTTCGACACAGGAAGCACTACGGGAAAAGAACAGGGCTTCGCTAGTAAGCAGCGAGGTCTTGCCTCGTGTTACACAGAGCGACAGCACACTGAAAAGCACACTTCGCGAGAAAAACACCCTTCGCCAGGACAGGCTTCGGTGAACTAAAAACTAGCGAGGTATGCAACGCGAGCTCAAGCAAAAGCACACAGAAGCAGGGCTTCGCCGCTTGAACAAGGAACACAAAAATATATTGAACTCAGAATGAATACAGCGAGGTCTGTCTACAGGAGCTCAACAGTAAATGCTCAAAGTGTTAAATGTTACCTACCGAGCCCCCATATTTATAGCCCACGGCTTCATCCTAAGGAAGTGACTACTTTACCCCTAGGGTTTACAACAGATTTGTCTCTACAGAACTAAGGGGTACAAAAGGTAGTCCACCTTTATTTTGGAGGCTTCTCTGTCAGCTGCAGAGGGGACAGTGTCAGCCTTTTTCAGAACAGACAGTGTCAGCCTTTACAGTGTTGACTTCTGGAACCTCCCTTCGCACCGGAGGGTGCGGAAGCTTCGGCGAGAAGCCTGCAGCCTGTTGGCCTTCGCTCCGCCGAAGAAGTCCTTCGATACAGTGACGGTTTTGAGCCGAAGCCGTGAAAGCCCTTGGGCCTTCGCACCACCACCTCTGGAGTGGATCACCACGGCTTCGCAGCTACTCCGAGCTCGAACACCGTCCGTCCGTGTACCGAAGCCATGCATGGCCGAAGCATCACAAGTCATCCTCACTCCGAAGCCCCACCTTCGGAGTACCACCCTTCGAAGTCCCTCCTTCGTCCAAGGCCTCCGCATGAAGCATTCCATGAGCACTCCGTCGCAGTGCCTCACTCCGAGCACACTCCTCGACGAGCCTCACCCGGACCATGCCTTCGATGCGCCTCGACTTCTGAGATCTTCGTCGGGTAACCTTCGAGTGTCTCCCTCCAAAGCACACTTCGAACTCCTTGCCTCCGCAGAGGACTTGGTCCACCAACTCCGAAGTCACTCCATTTGGAGTACCCTCGAAGTGCCTCACCTCCGAGGACTTTGTCTCGGAGTACCTTCAGCCGGAGCCACACTCCGCACTCTCTGCCTTCACCTGGCACGACTCGACCCGAGGACCGACCCAGACCACCTTCGCAGCCACCGTGGCGGAGCTCCCCGCTCCCCTGGCATCAAGCCACCCGCTTGACCCAGGTTCACCTGGCTCGAACCCTGTCCGTCGCCTCCGAAGTCCCTGCGCACCACAGACAAGCAAACAAGTGTATCCAGTACTCCGGAGACCTCTCCGGGTTAGCAACCTCCGGCACACACTCCGGTGTACCGCCCAAAGTACCGAAGCCCTCGGTACGAACCCAGTCATCGCGTACTGTCGGACCCCTCCGACGAGCACACTCCGCTGCACAGCTGCAGCAAGCAAACACCGAACACACTCCGGTGACACACCTCCGAAGCCCCTCCGGAGGTACCCTTCGAACAGAGGGTAAAATCCAGTCAATCACTCATCACAAACCACCGAAACCAACCTTGGTTTCTCACCTCCCATCAAGACCGAAGTGCATACGGGACTCCACGATAGGCTTTGGCCTCAAAGCTTATGTATTTCATATAAATCTCGTCACCAAGGTGTACCTGGAGCCTTCTATTCCGAAGGGGCGTCACCAAAATAGACAAGACATATGCTTTATTTAAGTATTAACACAACATTTGTCTTGTTTGCACCTACGGAGCCCTAGGAATAGTGCCCAGTATGGCGATTATAACTAGAGGGCAAGATAATTTTTGCCTATAAATACCCTTTTTTCTACTGTAAAAGGACATCGAATACTCAAACAAATAAATATAATTCGAACTGGTCTAAGGTTATTATCCTCAGCGGAGGCTTGGACTAGTTCGCAGTTAACCACCTCGTGCATTTAACCCTTCGAGGTTATTCTAAACCTGTTAGCATAATCTTTTACGCCAATAAATATATTAATATATATACGAGGGTGAATTTAGACTTGTTTGACGTTATATGTGTTGATATATTTTTTTAAAAAAATAGAAAAAGTTGAAAAAACTGACTTATAAAAAAAATCAAACTACTTCCTTAACTCGTGAACTGGCAAGTATGAACACAGCTCGATCGCGCTAGCTGCAAGAGTAAGCCATTCTATGGGTTAATTTTTTCCGTGCCATTACAATTTTTGCGGTTTGCTAAAATGCCATCGGTGTGTCACTACAAGATGGGGGCCGCCACAGTCACTGACAGTGGCATGTAGGCAATTTCTGAAAATTATAATGGTATGTGAGTAATTTTCCCTTCCATCATCAATGTCTATAAATTAAAGGCGCCCCGCCCCGATCTCTGCAAGTTCTTCACGAGCAAATGCAGCAGCAGCTAGCACATCGTCGTTTATCGATCAAACCCTAGCTCGCTCGTAGTCCTAGTAGCTTGCTACCTACGTATCCATATATCCGTATATTTGTCTCGAGGTAGACGACGACGACGAATCGACGATGAGGAAGCTGATTCGGAGGCTGGGCTTCTCGGACCGGGTCGGCGGCGGCGGCGGATCCGGGGCGGTGCCGCGCGGGTGCGTGCCGGTGCTGGTGAGGGGCGACGACGGCAGCGTGGAGGAGAGGTTCGTGGTGAGGGTGGAGGCGCTCCGGCGGCCGTCGTTCGCGGCGCTGCTGGAGAAGGCGGCGCAGGAGTTCGGCTACAAGCAGGAGGGCATCCTCCGCGTGCCCTGCGACGTCCACCACTTCAAGCAAGTCCTCGACGCCGTCACCAAGAGCTAGCTAATCAATCAACTGATCAGCTCAACTAGTTATTAAGCAGATCGAGATCGACTTCTTCTTTGATTGGAGTTTTGATCAATTAGCACGATGTTAATTAATAATTCTGATTAATACAATGTCCGGTTGTTTCGAACTTGGAATTAAAAAAAAACATCAACTGAAATGGCTTCGTTATATCTCTTTTTATTCTCCTTTGAAAAATCCGAATTAATTATCTGTGAGAGAACTAACATTTATTTGATGAACTTAAAAATGAAAAAAAACAAAAAAACAAAAAGTTATGATTTTTAGGGCTAATGATATAATGTCGGCCAGCATGACATGTGAACATATATATTTCATTTTACCTCTACAAAATTATCCTGATATTCCGACAATTAACAATTACACAGCTACAATAAACATTAATACATTATCTGTCCTAAAGAAAAAGATTAAAGATGAGTCCAATCTTATAGCAGAAAGATTATTTGGTTCCCTAAAAAAGATTAACACGTGCAAGAACTTCATGTTGCACGGAGTAATGGACGACTACCTCGAGCGCGAGACACACGTTCAGATCAGAGGGAGAGGAATTCAAGTAGCTAGACGAGAGCACGTGCAGAAATCGAGATACCAACGTATCACTCACGAATTCTCGAGATTTTGATTGGAACCTTACGAGCTCTGACCGTTCAGATTGACACTGCATATATCCAGGCCGCGAGAGGAAGACGACGACATGAGAAGCGAACAAGTTAGAATCAATCACCAGCTTCAAATCACGGATACATAGACCTGCTGGTCTAGCTTCAATCAACCACACGTATGGTCCTTGAATTTCTGTTCAAAGGTATATATGTGCCTGAGTGGACAAAAAAACCGGGGTGGGGATTTGATTTCTTTTTTTGAGTTGGTATTTACAAAATCGTTTTGGTACCAAATACCAGTAAAATCGAGATAGCGGTTACCACGGTGACCGAAAAGTTACCGAAAACATTCCATCATTGTGAAAGGGGTGTGAGCAAATTAGCATTGAATTTCATAAGATGTTAAGTGTGTTCAGGACGACTAGGATGAATGACCTCTTAAAAAATCTTCGTATCGACACATGTCTTTTAATTTAAGCTGGGTCTCCGGGATCTTCTATCACAAAAAAATCCATGGATTTGAAATAAAGCCAGTCCGCTTGACCTTCTTAATAAAATAACCGATCAAAAATTGCATTTCAAAATCAGAATTCATATCAATTCATGAAACCGTTTCAAATTCGGTTACCGCAATATACACTTCTGTTACCGCCGGTTCATAACAATTATGAGCAAAGAAGATTGAAAATGAATTATTTTTACATTTTGTATTTTTGTTCATCTGGTTTTGTTTATGGTTTATGGTTCATGACTTTGAGATAGTTTAATGCTTTTGAAAACTAATTTCAGTCTAAACCATATTAATTTACCTATTGTTATTTTTTAGTTTTTCAGTTTCAAATTAGACCAGTTGATAACTCTGTTCGTAGTAACCAACAAGGCAGGAATTCAAATGGGTGCACACCAATTTCCTTCGTCCCGACAGAAACTGGGCCCATAAGAAGTGTGACTTTGGGCCACAAAACGATTTTGGGTTTTTGAGATTCATCACATCAAAAACGGGCTGAAATCTTTTCTGTCAACCGAGCATTTATTACACGTGAATTACTATAATTTTCACGAAAATGTTCTAAAATACTAGATTCTTTTATATTATATCTATAAGTTATTTAAATTTTTTATAATTTAAAATTCTCTAAATTTACTAAATTTATAGAAAAATATAACCATGACTATAATATAATATAAAAAACTAACCTCAATATAAATATAAAATATCCTCCGCTCCTCGCCTCCTCGCCTCTCTTTCTTTTCCCCCGAGCCCCCCCGCGCGCCGAAACCCTACACCACACCCTCCCTCGTGATGCCACCCCGCCCCTCCCTTCAGTTGCTCCTCGGCATGGCCGCCTCCACCGCCGGCGGGGACTCCTGCCGCCTCATCCCCGCGCGCCGCCGCCTCTCCGCCATCGCCGCAGGGGCCCACCGTATCCGGCTGCTCCACTCATTCTCCGGGAGCCGACGCCTCTCCGGAGGGCATGAGGTCGCCTGCTGCGTCAGGAGCGTCCCCGCGTCGCGGCCCGCAGGCCCCGTCGCCATTCACTCCAGTAGTGGTAATGCGCGTGCTGCTATGGGATCCTCGTTTTGAGCTCTCCGAACAGACGCGATGGTTGGGAATTCAATCGATAGGATTACTCCGCACACTGACATGTTTCCGGTTTAGAGATGTATTTTTGCCGTTAAATTCTGCAATGACGAGTTCTTATAGCACGTAACTATGTAAGAAGTTCAATCTGGGAAAACCTGGGTTACAATGGCGGTTTAGAGATGTACCCGTTCTATTGTTTCAAGCTCTTTTAGTTGGATAGTCTCAGAGTAATTTGGCATACCTGCTCTTTTGACTGTTGTGACAGTTTGATTTAACTCAGTCCAAGACATTATCTCAGCCTTGCCATTGCATTTTTGGTGCCCACGTTATATTTTTGGGTTGCTGTCTTGTCATAATTTGAACATTTCCAAGTGTTTTGTAACAATTGGATGTGGAAGCGTTGCTACTTTCGGTTGATATGGTGTCTTTTGGGATATCAGTTCATTCAACGGAGGACTACAGAAAGAAATGCGAGGAGCGACTTAGGCAGCTAACTGAGAAACTGGAGAAAGAAGGAATTTGTCCAAAGGAATGGAGGTTTGGTACTTTTCAACGGATGATGTGCCCAATGGTACTATACATTACTTTTTAATGATCCTAGTTATCACCTTATTGGTCATGTTGTCCTTTCCTCTTATTTATGAAGTGACTATCTAGATATCAATCAAATGTCTGTGGTTTAAAACACGAAGGGTAATAAGAAACTCTATCGTGGTCTCAAATCCATTGTTTTTTGATCTGGTTTGATTAGTTCATTCTAATTTCATAGTTTTTCTACATCGGGACTATTCTCTAAGAATGAAAAAGCTGTAAAGTATCATCGTTTTGGTGACCACTGACCAGTTCGTAAAAACAACTAGTTTCTACATAGAGTGATCATCTGCACATGATATAAATACATAACTGACCTTTTGGTTATTCATTTAATTTACATATCGAACTATCAGACAACAAGAGATGAAGTGTTACTTTCCTTGTGTTCAACAGTGCAAGGGGGGATCTAGGAAGGAGCGGTGCCTCAGTGTATTTATCCGAATGGATGGGTGAGTTTTTATATGTTTCTTTCTTCATCTTGTAAGTAGAGTATGTCTGTCTATCTGATATTACTCATGTTTTTGTTCTTCAGTGTAAACACAACATGGAATTGTTTTAGATCAACTTGTGGTTGGAAGGGTTATGTCCAGGTGCGTTTACCAAATAAATATATTAAAAGATTGAAGTTACCAAACCATCCTGATGTCACTACTGTTCTGTTTGCAGCCTGATGGATTTCCCAAGCTGTCACAGGCAAAACATGACCAGGATAGCAAACCTAATGTGGCAGTCAATAAGGTTTACAGAAAAATTTGTGAGCAGGACCTCCATCTTGAACCACTTTGCAATGAGGTAATGAAATATTATTCAGATAAGATATTGCAAGTTACTATATTCCACAAATAATACTGAAACTTTCTTGATGCCTTTTTTTCGTTCTTCTTTGATGTATCCTGATAAAATATTTTGCACATGGGCACCCTGCAAAACAATTATTTTTTGGCAGCTCGTAACATACTTTTCAGTAAGAATGATATCAGCAGAAACTCTTTTGAGAAACAGCGTAATGCAGCGTAACAGGAAAAATAAGGTATAGATGGCTGTACTGCTGTAGTTCCACTTTGGACCTAGCATCTGCTGTGTTAGGCTGTTAGCTTTCTAAGTATGGTGTTTGATTCACAGATAGTTATTGCCTTCACCTATAAACGCGATGGGGTCCTTGTTGACTGCAAATACAGGAAGGTCTCTAAGAAATTTTTACAGGTTTGTCAGTTTGTGGCACCATTCCTTTTTGGGTGTATAAGCTTATGCTATATTTCTATTGTTCTTATTTTTGCACGCATACCAGGAAGCAAATACAGAGAGAATTTTATATGGTCTGGACGATATAAAGCTAGCACGAGATATTATCATTGTATGTTCCAAATCTGTTGTTGATAATCTATGTTGACAACTTGACATTACTCCAGAATCCAGAAACTTTATGCAAATTATTTCAAATTCCCACTTTTTAGTAGCTTGTTCTCTTTATTGACATGGCAGGTTGAGGGTGAAATTGATAAGCTCTCAATGGAAGAAGCTGGCTACCATAATTGTGTTAGTGTACCACATGGTGCACCACCACGAGTATCCAGAAAGCTCCCACATAAAGATCAGGTTAGTACTATTTACTGATATTGCCAAAGTTTGTCCCTCAAGAGTCAAGACAGCATATGTCGTCTTAACATTGTTAGTACATTCTTCAGTTTGAGTGTTGATATGTAGTACATTTTTAATTAATCTGTGACCTAACAGGCTAACAGCTCTTTATGTTCCCTGTAAAACTAGGATAAGAAGTATCAGTTTCTGTGGAACTGCAAAGATTATCTTGACTCGGTGGGCATTTTTTATTTTAGACATGAATTGTTTATAGAATTGTGTAGCTGACATACACTCGTATCATTTTAATTTATTTATTTGCCACCGTGGCATCAGGCAACTAGGATAATACTGGCAACAGATGCTGATCCTCCAGGGCAGGCTCTGGCTGAAGAACTTGCTCGTCGTCTTGGTAAAGAAAGGTTTGTCTTCCAGTGTGTATCACAAGCTATGCGATAAGTAAGATGGATTATGAAAGCCTCATTTATTGTATTTAACTTGACTCAATCAGATGTTGGAGGGTCAACTGGCCAAAGAAGAATGAAAAAGAAGTTTGCAAAGACGCAAATGAGGTCTGTCATGGCATGTGTGGGTTTCTTTGACTTATGCATGCTGTTCCAATTCTCTCACCACCAAAGTTTGACTAATTTACTCATTTTTGTTACAACATGATTAAACAGTAAACATGTTAATATGTTATTTCTTTTTTATGTATGTTATCCTTAAGGGCTGTTTCTGGCTGAAGTATTTAGCATAAGATATTCCTTGTATAGCCAGTGTGTAGACAATTGATGAACGCGAGTTGGCTACCTCTGGACTACGTAATACTTGTGGCTTTATATGAATCAGCGTACGAGTTAAAACTGTTGATATTAGCATGTAGACTGAACTCACATATAATGTTTTTTAGTTAAAACTGATCGGGGGCATCAACTACTTACCGGATTATTGTATTGATCTGTAACTGGCTAACTGCACAGAAATTTCTTTATGTTCTATGATAAATGCACAGTCAAAAGTCGTGTACTAGTGTCCTTTTAGGTGCTATTTCATGTATTTCATGCAGAAAGGTATATTAAATATTACAGGAACAATCTGCGCCTGCTAGGTGATTTGTAAGTCTTGAAGTATGAGGAAATGATCTATTTCTAATGTGGTTTTCTAGATAATCTTATAATCAACTTTGTTGAGGGCTTGACCGCTTGAGGCCTAAGTCTCCTAACCCTAAATTATGGTACTAGTGCTCCCTATAAGCTTAAGCCTGCCCAAATATCTAGATGCATATTTGAAATCTATAAGGTTATTCGTGTGCTCTGCATCTACACTCTGATGGACCATCTGAAATATATGATCAAGTGTGAGTTGAGTTGTTACTGCCATTGACTTCATTTTGTTGAAATGAGAGTACAATATTGCACCATGGAATATAGTTTGCAAGGACTTTTGACACTTTGTACAATTGTACTATTAGACCTTGTAACTCCTTTTTCTACTACAGGTACTGATGTTTTTAGGACCACAATCATTGAAAAGGGTTATAGAAGGTGCAGAACTGTATTCTTAAGAGGCCTTTTCTACTTCAAAGATTCATTCCCCGATATTGATAATTATTATTTTGGAATCCGTGGGGGCGAGCTTGGTGTTCATACTGGATGGAAATCTATGGATGAGCTCTACAAGGTATCTCTTAGTTGCATTGTGTTATGCTGATTCTTATTGTTGCATGTTGGGTCTGAAGTCTGATTTAGCTTTCTTATTTTTGTATTCCCTTGTTTGCTTCTTCACTTGATTTATTTTCAAAATGTAACTATATACTTTTCAATGGTACCACTTTTGAACATTTTTTTTAATTTCAGGGGCAGTATCTAAACAGTTATTGCTTTTACTCCATGAATCTGCACACGTAACCATATAGGCATGCACTAATGGTTTTCTGATTTGACCGAAAAGAACTCAGAAGCATCTTCATTTTTTCCCTTGAGCTTTAACTATCACCTGATCTTATTGTGACCTTGTGACTTGAGCCTGGATGATCTACACTGGCTTCCAAGCATTAAAGTGTACTAGCAACCTTTCATCATCCGTCCATCATAAATGATTCATAGTTTGGCCCTGTTATTTTCTATTTTAATTTTTACAGGTTGTTCCTGTAGAATTGACTGTAGTAACAGGAGTGCCAAATTCTGGTAAAAGTGAGTGGATTGATGCTTTAATGTGCAATATAAATGACCAGGTTGGGTGGAAATTCGTTTGTGCTCAATGGAAAACAAGGCAAGGAATTGTTACTCATACTGAATTAACTATCAATTTACTTGGATACTTTGAAATAATAGTAATTTTGGTGTTTAGGTCAGGGAGCATGCTAGGAAGCTCTTAGAGAAGCACATTAAGTGACCATTCTTTAATGCTAGGTAAGTATCCTAAGTCTGCATGGCTGCATGTAACTGTTTAGTTTAATCTCATAAAGATCTGTAAAGTAAATAGCTGTCTTTTGAGTGTTATTTTGGGAAGCGTACGAATCAATAATGGCTCTGTAATAGTATCTGGCACTTGAATGTTAAATCCTTCTTGGGATAAATGGTTTTATGAGTCATATTTGCTGAGATCTTGGACTTAAGTTGGCTGTTTGCAGTTGTTTAGTTTGAACGTTCTTTTCTTGTGTGTAATAATTGGTTTATCAATCTTTGTTCTTGTTAGTCCAGATACGGGGGTTCTGCAGAAAGAATGACTCCAGACGAATTTGAAGAAGGCAAACAATGGATGTATGAAACATTCCATCTGATCCAGTAACATGTTGTTCCTCTTTATAACATAATTGCCAATGTCATGTGCAATAAGATTTCCTGCTTCTCTCGGATAATATGCCTCTCCTGAATGATGATTTGTATACTCAAATTTGTGTTCTTGTGACACTAAATCTGTGTTATTAATCAGGTGTGAAGATGATTGCCTTCCATCCATTAATTGGGTTCTCGATCTTGCTAAAGCTGTGGTTCTAAGATATGGAGTGTGTGGTCTTGTAATTGATCCATGTAATGAACTTGATCACCAACAGCCTTTAAATCAGTAAGCATTACCTAAACCTCCTAAGAATGAATGCCATTTAATAGTCATTAGCATGTGTTATCATAGATAAGCTTAGCCTTCAACTGTACTTTGTATTCAAGCACTTAATTTCATGTTTTCTTTTCGCCTAAAGCTCAATCTGTTGTGCTGTTCACAGAACAGAAACAAATTATTATGTCAGCCAGATTCTTCCCAAGATTAAGCGCTTTGGTCAACACTATTCTTGTCATGTTTGGCTTATTGCCCACCCTAGACAGGTCACAGGTAATCAAACTGAACATAATTACACATTAATCTGTGTAACATAATTGTAATACACAATTAGTGATTTAGTGTCATATGCTGTTACTGCTATGCTATGCTAGTTGCTAGCTTCACAATTGGAGTAGTGGTGCACCCAATATGTGTGACATCAGTGGAAGTGCGCATTTCATAAACAAAAGTGATAATGGAATCGCCATCCATCGAAAAATCGATCCAAATGCTGGTCCTCTTGAAGTTGTGCTGGTTATATTTGCTCTTCTCCCCCCTATATGCTTCAATTTAATGCTGTGACCGACTCTTATGTTTTTTTATTATGTGTTGGGTTTAGGGGTGGCAACAGGTTGGGTCTGGGTTGATCAATATCGAACCCGGACATGGACCCATTTAGACCCAGACCCAACTGCCCCGCGGTTGGAAATCTTGACCCACACCCGCTGTGATTTATGAGGACTCGGTAGGTCCCCGCAAACCCGACAACAAGACTTAGCCTGAGTGGATGGAGGACATGGCGGGAGACGGCTTGGGGTTCTGTTCACGGGCCTAATTGGGCTGTGGGTTGGCCCCTTCTTGCGTGGTATGTGACATTAATACTAAAAACGACCCTATAACATCCTACCGCTATCAAGAAAACTTTAACCAAACAAACAATTAGTGCAACATTAGCGGAGTCGAGTAATCTTGACAGATGACACACATCGATTCCTAAATCCTAAGAGCTAAAATGCAACTAATCTTCAGCAGCCTGCCTTTTTTACCAAATGCAAAAAAAAAATATATATCACATGAAGAACACCCAAATGAGCTTCTTTCTTAGGGTGCGTTTGGTATGGATTCTCGAGGCTGATTCTCATCAGAATCCGCAAAATCCGTACCAAACGTTTTTTCTTCTGAAATTCGGATCTGAATCAGATAGAATCAGTTCTCATTTTTATGGAGAGATGAATATGTGAAATGCCCGCTTCTTGAGCAGTGTTTACAAATCGTCCGATTAGTCGCGATTAATCGCGACTAATCGGCCTGGTCGGTTTTGTGGTCACGACCAGGCGCGCCGACCCGATCAGAGCGACTAGAATTCTGGTCGTCCGATTAGTCGACGATTAATCGCGATTAGTCGGACGATTAGGGTGAAAATGGCGACCAGGCGACCAGGTTAGATTTTTGTGATTTCACTGGGCCTTTTCTTGTTCTGGTGGGCTTTTACCTAGCCTGTTAGGGTTAGAGCTATCATGTGTTCTGTGCACCTCCTGGTTGTGCGCCGCCTGGGGTTAGGGCAAGCCTCCAACCAACGCCGGCGCTGAAGCAGTGACGCGCACGCCTCCAGAGTCCAGCCAACGCCGGTGCCGACGCGCATGCCGCCAGCCAACGCCGGCGCCGACGCACACGCGTGTTAGAAGTAAGCTTGACGATGAGCAGAGTGTGTGCGTTGTGTATGCGTCTGTGCTGCTTGGAGCGCGCCATGGGCGCGGGCGCGTCGTGTCCAGCGAGCACGAGGTGGCTCGGGCTGGTGCGGGCGATGCGGATGGCGCGAGCTGCACGTGTAGGTGACGCAGTCGTGGGTCGTTGGTGTGGTGGCGGGCAGCACGGATGGCCGTTGGGCACGAGCGCACGTCGCGCGGGCGGAGCGCGTCGCCCGGGCGCGAGAAGCGCGCAGCGTGCGGCCATGGCGGGATAGCCGGGCGCGGAGCGGAGCCGTGTGGTTATAAGAGCCACCACCCACCCTTGTGTAAGTGTGTCGAGTCGAGATGTGAATGAAAGGCCACAGCAGCGTCGGGGCGTTCGTCGCCGAAACACCGAACACCTTGTGTGCGCACTATTCATCGTCTTCTACCTCCAGCCACCGACGATTGTGAGCACATGAGAGCGTCGCGAGGCGAGTGCGAGCGGGGAACGCGTGTTCGAGCTCGCCGGAGTGTCCCTGGGCTCCAACAATTGGTATCAGAGCCGAGGCAAGGCGGAGACGTGCTCGGGATGGCCGCCGGCGTGTGTCGCCGGTGATGAAGAAGTCGCAAGGTCGCCGGCCGATCGGAGTGCGTGTGCGAGTCGTGCTGGCGAGCGCGTCACACGGGCACAGCGCAGCACGTTGGCGCGGCGATGGCGAGAAAGAAGACGGTGGAGATGACCCTCGGCGTGTGTCGCCGAGGAGGAAGGAGACCGTGGCACGCGACGACGACGGGTGACGCGGCAACAACGACGGAGAAGATGGTGCTCCACTGACTGCGCGGTGGCGCAGGGGACGGCGCAGCGGCGATGGTGGCGCGCACGGCGCGGAAGACGAAGCTGCACGCGGACGTCGGCGAGGATACAGTGAATCCATGAAAACGAAGGTGTCGCCACATCAAGCTTAGGGGGGTGATTGTTAGAAGTAAGCTTGACGATGAGCAGAGTGTGTGCGTTGTGTATGCGTCTGTGCTGCTTGGAGCGCGCCATGGGCGCGGGCGCGTCGTGTCCAGCGAGCACGAGGTGGCTCGGGCTGGTGCGGGCGATGCGGATGGCGCGAGCTGCACGTGTAGGTGACGCAGTCGTGGGTCGTTGGTGTGGTGGCGGGCAGCACGGATGGCCGTTGGGCACGAGCGCACGTCGCGCGGGCGGAGCGCGTCGCCCGGGCGCGAGAAGCGCGCAGCGTGCGGCCATGGCGGGATAGCCGGGCGCGGAGCGGAGCCGTGTGGTTATAAGAGCCACCACCCACCCTTGTGTAAGTGTGTCGAGTCGAGATGTGAATGAAAGGCCACAGCAGCGTCGGGGCGTTCGTCGCCGAAACACCGAACACCTTGTGTGCGCACTATTCATCGTCTTCTACCTCCAGCCACCGACGATTGTGAGCACATGAGAGCGTCGCGAGGCGAGTGCGAGCGGGGAACGCGTGTTCGAGCTCGCCGGAGTGTCCCTGGGCTCCAACAACGCGGCACGCCTCCAGCTAACGCCGGTGCCGACGCGCACGCCGCCAGCCTCCAGCTAACGCCGCGCCGACACTGACCCCGCGCGCACGCCTCCAGTACTCCAACCGACGCCGCGCGCACGCCAGGCGGAGGTCCTGCCGATGCGCGCCTGTGCCTTGTCCAGCCTCCAGCCACGCCGCGCCCACGCCTACTCCAGCAGACGCCCGTGCCCACTCTACAGTGACAGTCTACACTCTACAGGTTGATGAATGACTCACAAACTCAGCTTATGCATATGTTCATTCTTGCTAGGTGCATATGTTCATTCTGTTGATGGAGGATCTGTTCATTCTGTTCATTCTTGCCCTTACTCCAGGTATGCCTCCAACTACCTATCCATGTACTCTTGAATCTTGATTGGGCTTGCTTTTAAGAGGCCACCTATAAAGTATCACATAGACACATACTATATAGTATGTAACTATATATATGTCCTAAAATATATGGGACGATTAGACAAACGACTAGAACCGACCAGAATCGACTAATCGCGATTAATCGCGATTAGTTTTCTAGTCGGTACCATGGCGACTAGGTTCGACTAGGCGATTTGTAAACATTGTTCTTGAGTGAATCTGCACCTCCAATCAAGCCCTGCGTTGCTGCACCTCCACTGAGCCCTCTCCGTCGCCCCTCTCGCCGAGCACGCTCCGGCGCACCTCCTGTCGAGCTGCGCTTTGTCGCCCCTCCCTCCCGCCACACGCCGCATGCTAGGTCTGAGAGGTTCGCTGTGAGCCAGTCCGACGCGTTGCCCGCAGAGGCGTGGTGGTGGTGGTGGTGGTGGTGGTGGTGATGGCGCGCCAGCGTGCTGCTGTATCCCGTGACAGAGCTCATGTGCTTCTCCACCAGCGTGGTGGGCGTGAATTGGTGTTCCAGCCACCCTCCTCCGTCGGCGTCGCCACACTCCCATCTTCTTGAGGTAGTTGCACGCCGGCGGCTTGGCGAAGAGCTCCGACGCAAGCGTCCTTGAGTTGAGCAGCCCGAGGAAGTTCTCGTTGTCGTCGTGGGCGTTGTGCACCGTTGGCATGCTCCTCCTGATCTTGTCGCCTGCGCCCCTGCTCAGTCGAAGAGCACACATTAAGTGAACAAGCCATCGAGTAATCGAGTTGCACTTGCATCACTCGTGCACATATAATCAGTTGCATACTTTTTTAATTAATCCCTACTCACTAATGATCACCTATTAATTAACACCATTAGAGAATCAATTAATTAAATTACTACATCACAAAATTTTGCCTACTCATCACTAGGATTTTTGGATTAATTGCTCTTTTACTTCATTCAAAGTTGAGTGTGAGTGTATTTTGTATTTTTATCTTGTTATTTTTATATGTTTGAAATTACATAATTTAATAGTTTGTGAGGTCAAATGTGAACTAGTCATTTCATACCAACATACTCTATTACATAAATTAGAATCTAGGTATATAGCCAAACGATTTCTCAGCTGATTCTTATTCACCATAGAATCACTTCACTAAAGAATCAAAATTAGAATCAGGAGAATCAGAATCTGAAGCCATACCAAATGCACCCTCAAGCATGAAGAACACCCAAATGAGCTTCTTTCTCAAGCATGAAGAACACCCAATGGTTTAAGGTTAAGGGAGATCTAGGAGAAGGTGAGATGGAGGGGTCGTTCAGGCTGAACCATTGTTCTGCCAAGGAGATCAACCTCAGTAGCAGCAGTGACACCAAGGAGGACGACAACTCACTATATTGTGGGGCGGCATGGACTCGGTGGGGAGACGCGCATGGGGCCGACCGGCGGAGGCGGCATGTGGGGCGGCGACGAGGGGCCACATGGGGCTGCGGTGGAGTGGAGGTGGTGTGCGGGATGGCAGCGGGGGGACGCGCGGGCCGCTTCGACGGGGAGGTGATGCGCAGAGCCGGTGGGGAGGTGCGGCAGGAGTCTCATGGGAAGGTTTGGGGTGTTCCGGGGATCTTGGATTTTTGGCCATATATGGTGGAGCCTGGATCTGAACCCTGCCGGTTCAGATCCATGCAACCAAACATGCCCAAAGTAACTGGACAAATAGGAGATGCTTTCTTGGCATATGACTGGTACACCAGATATTTATTAAGCATGCTTTAGAACCATTCCATGTCAGGTTTCTGTCTACTTTTGTATTTATCACTGTAAAGTAGGTGTTGAATCTAATTCCTATTTACTAAGTCTTCAAACCACGTGGCTAACTAAATTACATAACTGTTCATTTTGCCCCACAGCGTAATGGGTGAGTACAGGGATGCGGATCAAGATGTTGCGGCGAAGGCTGCTGCTGCTGCGACCGCCACTGCAGCGCTACTGCAGCAAAGGCCAGGCGGATTAAATGGGGAGGAAATGAGGAATAGATAAGTCCCCTGCTGATTTGATTTACTCACCCCCTGACCAGTCGGCACGAGTGGAGGGAGATATTGCTCTTGGTGCTGCACTTTACTGTATACTGGGGACCAACGGCTAACTGGAGCTGACTGATCCGTATTTTTCTGCGACAAGGCCCTCAGATTGGATTTAAGACCCTTCGGGGGTCACATGTCTCATGCTGCAAAATTTGATTGAAGACGGCAAAACTTTCTCGGTTGAGATAGCTATACAAATTATGTGCATGGTGTTGTAGCAAAACTTCTATTGTAGTTAAATTTACATCAGACGCCTTGAACATTTAAGCTGGGTAACTTCATCGGTTAGATTATTAATTTATTATGTATGCCCTTCCAAAAGTTGAGTTGCTGGAAGGGTGTTTATTAACCCATCACAAGTATTTACCCAAATGAACAGAGGAAGTGTTTTGTTTACCCAAATGCAGCCCATACTCCATAAGATTCTTCTACCATCAGACACATGGAAACCTGCTTCAGCAGCCATGTGGTGCCCTGTTACCACATCAAAGCTTGCGACAGTGTAGGGCCCCAAAACCTTTATTACCCCCGTCTATTTTCGTTCTCACTGTTCGTGCTCCTGCATTTGTGGACTGATCTCTTTATTTACACCTCCTCATTTCGGCTGTTTCTGGTAGGCACCCAGCTGGAACACTTGAGCAAAAGGCAGTGCTGTGGCTGGCAATGCCATCTGGAACGGCGCATTGCCCCTCTGGTATGGGCCAGTGCATTCTCTCTCCACCTACTTCAGTTGCATCTGGTAAGGGCCAATGCATCATTCTCTGTCCTGTTCATTGCTACTCCTAAATAAGATCACCTCCTTTATCCAGCTCAAAATGCAACAAACAACACCACTTAATGCAATGCGACGTATGAACACACACATCATTTGGCCAAGAACAACAAAAGCAACATAGCTGTCCAGTCAAACACCAAGCTGTCAGATTAACAAGTAGACCCCACAAGAAAGCAAAGGACAGCCTATCATTAGCACACAGCACAGACCATCTCACTGTCCCCTCTGGCCTCTGGTTGTGTCCTACCACAGAAAAGAAACAAGCAATGAACCGAACCCTACATAAGATGCTCGCCTTGTACAACTAACTCAACGAGCTAGCCGTTGAAAGCAAGCGGCTACAGCCCCTGGCCCAACGGCTCGCTTGCCACCACTGCCTGCACACTTGTCGCCACCTTATTGGCTGCCTCGCCATAGCCGTTGCTCTGCTGCTATATAGCACGCCCGTTTCTTCCCCTCTCGGCACTACCATCCCTGACAGGCTGACACTACACGAAAAAACTTTTTTTTGTTTGTTGCTGAGCTGTTGGTAGCTATGGCGGTGGAGGTCGTCGTGTCTGACGGTGCGGCCGCCGCGGAGGTGGTGGCGCCGGTGAAGGAGGTGAGCGGAAAGGCTGCTGAGGCGGTGTCGCCGGCTGCTGTTGTGTCCAAAAACGGCTCTTTCAGGGAGGAGAGCAACTTCCTGGGTGACCTCAAGGGCAGCGAGAAGAAGGCGCTCGCCGAGCTCCGCGCCAAGGTCGAGGAGGCCATCGTGGAGGGCAAGCTGTTCGACGACGGCAAGGTGAGCATGAAGAAGGTGGTGGAGGAGAACGCCGAGGAGGGAGCGGTGACAGAGAAGAAAGAAGAGGACCAGGGCGAGGAGGAGCCCAAGAGAGAAGAGGCCGAGGAGGGCGAGAAAGCGGTGGCCACAGAGGAGAAACTGCCTGAGGCGGCGGCTGCGGAGGAGAAGCCGGAAGAGGAGGCGGCGGCGGCGGTTGTTGTGGACAAAGACATTGCTCTGTGGGGCGTGCCCCTGCTTCCGAGCAAGGGCGACGACGCCACCGACGTTGTGCTCCTCAAGTTCCTCCGCGCGCGCGACTTCAAGGCCGGTGCCGCCTTCGACATGCTCCGCAAGACCCTCCACTGGCGCAGGGAGTGGAAGGGATTCAGCGACGGCGACGTCGGCGAGGAGCTCCCCGCGGAGCTTGCCAATGCGTTCTACCTTGACGGCACTGACCGCGAGGGCCACCCGGTCTGCTACAACGAGATCGGCGTGTTCGCCGACGACGCAGTGTACAAGAAGGCGCTCGGCACGGAGGAAGGCAAGGCGCGGTTCCTCCGGTGGAGGGTTCGCGCGATGGAGAGTGATGTGGCCAAGCTGGACTTCAAGCCCGGCGGCGTCGCGTCGCTGCTGCAGGTGACGGACATCAAGAACTCGCCGGGACTGGCCAAGAAGGACCTCCGCGTCGCCATGTACCAGGTCCTCGATCTCTTCCAGGACAACTACCCCGAGCTCGTCGCAAGAAACGTGAGTAATATTTGGATTAGTTATACTCAAGTCGCATCTAAATTCCTCAAATTTAACTGAATTTTTGCCAACTGAAATATGCAGATTTTGATCAATGTGCCATTCTGGTACTACGCGTTCAGCACCCTCTTCTACCCGTTCCTGACGGAGAGGACCAAGAGCAAGTTCGTCGTTGCTCGCCCGTCCAAGGTCACCGACACCCTCCTCAAGTAAGAACTAACGACATTAATCTCGCTGTTAAATTTGATGACGATTTGTGTGTAATTTTGGATCGAATTGATGATAATTATACTGGTGCTCCCTTAAGGTACATTCCAATTGAATCCATCCCGGTGAAGTACGGTGGTCTGAAGCGCGACGGCGACAATGAATTCTCAGCCGAGGACAGTGAGGTCACAGAGCTCATTGTAAAGGCAAACTCCACTGAATCCATCGAGATCGAGGCCACAGAGGTACAAAACACGTTCAATTTGCGCAAAAATTGTAAAAAAAAAATAACGATTTGGAATTGCAGAGTTTGCTCAGCGCATGTTTCTTGTTTCAGGGTGACACTACCCTGACATGGGACCTGACGGTGCTTGGATGGGAGGTGAACTACAAGGAGGAGTTCGTGCCGAGCGACGAGGGCTCGTACAGCATCATCGTCATGAAGGGGAAGAAGATGGTCTCCGCGGAGGAGGCGGTCCGCAACTCGTTCCGCGCCAGCGAGCCCGGCAAGGTCGTGCTAACCGTCGAGAACTTGTCGAACAGGAAGAAGAAGGTGCTGTTCAGGCATAAGGCCAGGAGCGCATGTGCCAAGAAGTGCTGAAAGTTTGAGCAAGCTCAAAGCTAGCTCGTGGTGTGATTCTTAGGCTGATGAGATGTGTGCTAGATTCAACATTCGTTCCAATTTTTTGTGCGAGGGAGAGCAATAGAGAGCATCGTTATTTGTTTGCGGAGATTATTCCATTGATTGTTACCTAAGAATAATAAATATTCAGTTCATTACAGAATTTTTACTGTCATATTTATATAAGCAAACCGGAACTGCGGCTCAATTTTCAGACACTGATCTCAAAAAAGGACGTGGAAACAGGTAGAAATTCTTGAATGTGAGGAACGAATTGGGATCAAATATCGAGAATATTTTGTGTAATTAAGGATGTTTTTGTTCCTCAACCATATATTTGGTTTGAGGGACAAAATAGTACGAAATGGGAGGAATTATGTTTTTTTTATGTTGTTTGGTTGAGGGATGAGTTTCAACGGGATATCCCACCAAGTAATATTTTAGAAATATGTTGCAAAATCAGCGATGACTATTGTCTCTAAAAATTAGGCAAAGGAGGTAGTTGATCAGGGCAAAGCAGGGTCAGCTGGGCTCAGAGCCAAGGCGACGATAGGCAGATTGGCACAACGAGGTCAGGTGAAGCGAGGTCAGCCGGGGTGGAGGAGGGGCAACGCAGCGACGAGGTCTGCCAAGACAGATCATGTGTGGCCGAGGCAGAACGGAGGTGACCGGGGACGACCAGGAGCAGCGTGATTATAAGGACGACCGAAGCTAGCACGATTGTGGGTTGGTCAGGGCAAGGGCGTAGTGGCCGGGCCGACGTTGGTGCACAGAAGAAGAATGTAGTGAGTATGACGTGGAGGGGCGACGTGGCAGAGATTTCATCCCATTTTTCAATACCTCTAACCAAACAAAAGAATATGGAATTAACCCATCATAGCAAACAAACAAGAAATGAGATGTTCTTGTCCCAAAAAGAGGGATGAGATGATCCTATCCCGTCTAATCTCTAAACCAAACACATGGTAATATGAGTTAGTTTGACAAGATGAGGCGAGCCTCCGTTCACTTGAAATGGTCAACGAGCAGCGTTGATGGCAGCAGACGCCAGAAACCGGCAACTAGGGGTGAGACATCCAAGGCTAAGGGTAGGGTGAAGATCAGAGAGGTGAGGTGAGCGATACGGTGAGGGTCAAAGGGGTAGGGTAAAGCATCCGAGGTGAAGTGTAGGGCAAAGGTCCGAGACAACAAAGGTCGAGAACAAGGTCAAGGCTAGAGACGCTAGAGATCAAGCTCAAGGCATTGCAACTATTTCTAGGGCGAGGTGCATGACCAGAGGAGTTATTGGGGATGGATAAGATGAAAAAAGAGAAGATGGTAGGTAAGTCTCACAAAAGACTATTATGTAAAAAATAACATCCAACTTATTTCTATTGATCCACCAAACAAAAAAAGAACAGAGCAATCACTTGCAACTAGACAACTGACTGTTGGGACATGGGAAGCTTCGCTAGCAGGTAATTTCAAAAATTTCGCCCCCAAACTCTAGAACCATGCGCATGAAGGATCATGAATCGTTACCTTCTAACACGAGACACGCTAGTGCAGCAGAAGAAAATGTTGAGAAAATGCGTCATCGCTTATCCTTGTCTCGCTCCGCCCATTCCCCAACGATCTAATCGGCAAAGACTGGCGGTGTCCATATGAAGTAGACGATGAGCGTTGCTATTTGAGTAACGCCTCTACAGAGTTCACACGAACAGAGAAGGATTGCTCCCACGCCGGTGTACTAGCACCACTCGTGAGAACCAGGGAGAAATCTTAATCTCAACTCTTGAGATCAAGAAGGAAGGCAGAGGAGTAGTGTGGAGACTAGGGTGGAGCAATTGGGACTTCTGAAAAACTCATTTCCACAACCTCCTCCTCCCTATTTATAATGCGAAGGTATGGACCTTTAACCATAATTAAATCCCTAACAGATCTAATCTGTTAAGTCATGATTAGAACTTCCGATATTACTATCGAAACTTTCGATTAAGACTATCGATCTGCAATCCAGAACACATCGAAACTTTCGATTAAACGATTTCAAATAAGAACTTTCGGTTTGAAGTCTCTGCGTAAAAAAATAATTGGAATTTCCGATTTCAAATCGGAACTTTCGATTTGAGCTCTTGGTTTCTAATTCAGAAAATAATCGAAACTTTCGATTCTAAATAAAACTTCCAATCCTCTAATAATTTTCTTAGGCACAATTTTTTCAATCTCCCACTTGCACAAGAACCAATTTTTAGCAAGTTTCTTTGACCCGATAGGTTCATAAACAAACGGTTGTTCACCAGAAAACCTTTCTGGCTCATTGATCAATAGCGATACCTAGTAGCACGTATATGTATGCACCAGTCTTTTACCACACGACATCAGTCAAGTTCAAGGCAAGATAGGTGATATCCTTGTTGGTTAGCTCGACATTCCACTCGAACAAATATCGGATTCAAATCATGACTAACTTTTTAGTCATAGTGGTATGATCATACACTTTTCCAATCCGACTACCTCGAGTACACAGAGACGTCTCTCCCGTTATTAGAAAGGGTAAAACTCATATTCCAACACAAGATATCTTGTGCGATGGGAAGACCCGAAATCCTGTAGTAAAGAGAAAGAGAGTGAGATAATCGCTCAAACAAGGAAGTCTACGTTCACGGAGGACACAAAACACAAGACGAAAAATTAGTCGCCAAATTAAACAATCTTCGCATGGATCAATGAAATGTAGGTCGTACCAGATCTACAGTCTCAGCCTCAGGACACGCTCGCTGCGACGCGATCCCTGGATGTACAAGACTACGGACCCATTGATTGAACAGAGAAATGCGAAACACCTAGATCTGGAGGGATGAACACATACATTGAAGACAGTCGCAGCCCACGCATTCAGCATGGGCCGCCTGTTATTTTGCAAGCCCTACGATTTTGCATCGATACAGTGTGTGAATATCATGCGATTTGGTCATATAATAAATTTATCAGGTGCTCTTAGAAAACAATGTATTTCCCGTAACCATTAATATTTTTCTTTACATGTTGCAAATCCACCACGACGAAAGTGAAGTTGTTATTAAATCAAACACGAATTCCATGATGCCATGTTCAGTAATCTCTATGTGATCACGAGCAGCATATCTGTTTTCGTTGCAGCGAGCGGAGCATAAGCAGTCAGGGCAGTGTCCCGTCGAACTCCCCGCGCTGCGTGTCCAGGAAGACCCCGTCCGCGCCGGCCGACGGCGCGGGGCTAGGCGAGGCGTCGGCGGCAGGGACAGAGAACGCGACGAGCTCGACGCCGACGTCGACGTCCACGCCGCCCGGCGCCCCGGCCACCGCGACGACCTCCAGCAGCGTGGCGGTGGCGGCACCCGTGTTACGGAGCAGCTCTGCGCCACCGCCACCCCCCGGGAGATACGGGCGGAACGCGCGAGCCGGCGCCGGCGCGAGCGCCACGACCGTCACGGCGAGGACGGCGACCACGACGACATTGGCGGCGGCGGCGACGGCCATCATCGGACACTACGGCGATTTCTACGAATTCCAAGTGACTCTTCTTCAATTCACCCGTGTCATGCACCGCATGCGCGCTTCAGGGCGATCACAGTGGCTACGATTTATAACACGAACGAGTAAACGCCGCGTTGTTACTAATCGGACGTTCTAAGAAGTTTGGCTTAATTATATATTGGATTCATGCATGGATGAACTGATTCCCTTCAGGTGTTTTTTCTTGTCCAAATTTGGAACGTTTCTCTTAGTGGCCTTTTTGGATAGGAGGCCCATGGAAGATTTGATAGCCCACTAGCCTTCATGTGCCCCAATTTACGTTTCTCTACGTACACCATTATAAACTAAACATTTTGTGGATTGTGCAACTAACTAACTATGTTTCATGGATCTTTATGCGGCCATATTATTCTTTAATCGAAGATTGTGCCCCCGTTTAATATAAAATAAATAAATTTATTTAAATAGTTTTTCCAATATGTTTTTATATAGAAAAATTGAAGACAAATTTCATACTCCTTACTTGCCGAGCAAACGAGATCGTCCGCAGTTGTTGGGTTGCTGATTGCACCGAGCTACTCCGGACAGTTGGATTTCAATCCAACGAGTACCGAAGGGGCTCACGTCCACACGTACCGTTGGGTTCGTATTGTACGGAGTGAATCGTGATGGTAGAGGGGAGACTCCCCTTGTTTCATAACTGAAATTGATTGAATTCCTTATATGTTTATAGAAAATTATTGAATATTCCTAACTGCAAAGAACTTAGGGCTAAAGAAGCTCTTGCGGACGTTGCGGCCTTGGGCGTGGAAATGCAGGCTGCAACATTGCAGAATATATATGAAAATTGAAAAACACTGGATCTACTCGTCCTCGATATGCGCGATACGATCCGAAGTGACAAACACATGAAAACAATGCGAGGGGTGCAACGCCAAAGAAGTGAATAGTAGGCACAAACCACACACACCTCGTTACTTGAACACCAGCAAATTCAAAACAACTCATCAGAGTAGTTCAGACTTGAGAGCTAATCGAGTCACGAAGCAGCCTTCGCCTGTCCATTATATTGTCTACTTGTCCGTCTCAACGTGCAGCACAACGAGGAAACAGGAGGTCGCCTCTGACCTCTCCCAGTCCCAGGCCCAGCCCCAACAGTGCAGCAGCTCGACGAACCAGACGCAAAAGATACGGTTTTTTTATATATATAACGCACAAGATTTCTGGCGCCAAATTGGAGCAAACCGACACCGGCTACGGCGGCGATGCCCCGTCCCATCAGCGGCGGCCGGCGATGTGGAGGCCTCACGACCACTCGACCAGTAGGTTTGAGGATTTGTTTAATGGCAGATTAACTTCTGCAATCTTGCATCCATGATTCGAGACATGACCATTCTGCTCTCTCTTTTTAATACTGCCGCGATGATCTTCTCCACTACGGAGGCAGGGCAGGATCTCGGGGTGTGGCTCCCTGTCACTTGCCACACTAACAGCAGCAAAGGCAAGCTAGATAGATAGGGTTGCTGCTATAATCTAGGGTTGATACACATTGGGTGGTAGCCACTCGCCTGCCAGCAAAACGCTTACAGAAAAAGACGGGTACGATTTCACGTTGAGCGAGTACGTGCATAGGCAGGCAGGAATGCAAGCTGGCTGGTGCAGTGTATATGCACCTCAAAGTTAGGTTACAGGATAAGCATGGATTGCTAGCTTGGTACACTAGTAACTTTCAGTTGAAGGTTGGAGTAGATTTCTTCAGTTTTGGCGGAGCAATGTGGGCAAACCAGTGGAACTAATCATTGGTGCAAACCAGAAGCGAAACCTAACGCCGGACCATTCATTTCTGATCGAACTAGCCAGACGAGCTGGTGAGGTAGATAGACGACATGATCATCAGCTACACCCAAACGGCCAAAAGACAGATAGCGAGCTAACTGAGGACGAACAAAACCTGCCGAAAGGTACAGATTACTGTCACCTGTCACTCGTGTAATTGACAATCTTGGAGGCAACCGAGGCGTGTCACGATCGCGCCGCGCTGTCACTACTTGCGCATGCAGCTAGCCTCGCTCGTCGTTGTCTCCCACGAGTTCTCAGTAACCTTCAGTGTTTCGCCTTCAGCGACTTGGAGGCTACTGGAATATAAGAGAGCACTTGCACGCCTGCACCTGCAATCAGGCGCGTGCACTTGTACATCAGGGCCTGCAGGGCCACAGCCGTAGCTCTCCCGAGAGCACGTGACGAAAATGTGGCTCCAGATCTCTGATCGTCTCGACAGTTTGCTGCCCACTTGATGAGGTCGATTCAAAGTGACCTTCTACTGAATTGACAGCCATCAGCATTAGCGAGATATGCTTCTACTCCTACGTAATCATGAACAGTGAACAATGTTAGTACATCAATGTTCCTTTCGACCTGATAATCCGCCAGCATAATCACGTGACAAGTTTTTCAACCTGCCAATGCCAAACAGCATATCTTATCAGAAGAAGAAGGCCAATTAATCTTCATGACCTAATTGGGGTCAACTTGGTTATATTCCGCAAAAGGAAGATGGAAGAACCTCACAAAGCAAACGGACAAGCACTGTTTTGCATTATGATCAGACACATAGACACGCATACATTGAATACATCATTCATCCATTATACTGTTCCAGCTTAACAAGTCAACAGCTCTTATTGTTTGCAGGCAAGGTACATCTTGAGCCAAATTCATGGCGTTGCGTCTATTGGCTCACAGTTCTATTTCTTCCACTGTACCGGGCTAGCTAGTCGCGTCGTACGAACAATGCTGCCGCCTACAAATTGCATCCTACGACGAGTTCTAGATCGGCCTGAACAGTCACCATATGCGCCATCAAGGTGTTAATTTAACATGTACATCTAGTATAGACTGTGTACAGTGAACAGTCTCGTGAAGCTAGGCAACATGCCATTGGTGGCTGTCTACGTACGGCTTGCAAAGATCACCAGATTTCTCAAAAAAATTGAAGCTTGAAATCATAAATATCAAAGCAAGCTAGTATATTTATATTATATTGTAGTGTGTCCATCCAGTGGACGGACGGTTGTCTACTACAAAGAGTTACTAGTAGATAGAGTAGCAATCAATCAACTGGCGTCTACTAGAAACAAGTAATGGAGGAAGGAACAAATGAATTTACGATGGCTGTACTGTACGGCGAAATACTGTACGTGTACAACGACAACGCAAGAAAGGCTGGCCGGCCTGCTGCAGCTTTACTGGTGGGGCCCACTCACCAGCTGGGACCTCCCTGCAGTGAGCAAACCCACCGTTCGTTAGTTTGCGAATGAAGCAATCAGCGGATGAAAGTGGGCTTCCGATCCCAAGTTTATCATTCAGAAGAACAAAAATTGGATGAGCATTCGAAGAAGATAGGTTTTTATTTTTGTGTCGGCTGTTTATTTTTAGATTGTATGGTCATTAGCATGTTCAAAATAGTTTCAGCTCTGACTCGTAAAACAGTCTTATGCTGTGTTTGAATCAGTTTCTCTGTTAGGAGGTTCAATGTTGAACCAATGAAGTTCACGGTAAACCAGCTTCTCTAAAAGTTACTCCCTCCGTAAACTTTTAAACGACGCAGTTGAATTTTATCTCAACGTTTGATCATTTGTCTTATTCAAAAAACTTTTTGATATATTATTTATTTTGTTATAATTTGTTTTAATACCGAAAGTACTTCAAGTAAAACTAATATTTTTGCATATTTACAAAAAAATGTGAATAAGACGAATGGTCAAACGTTAAGATAAAAATCAACTAAGTCATTTAAAAGGTAACGGATGGAGTATAATTTTTTCAGTAAGTTATGAAAGTTGCTTCCAGACTAAATTTTATGGTTTCTCAGTCTAAACTTCACAAAAATTACACGTCACTCCTAAAAAATTAAAAAGTGCAACTGAAATATATTATTTTTTATTATTTAAATCAATGAAACAATTAAAAAAATTCCTTACCACAAGAATAATCTAAATACACATCATTAAATAAATTAGTGTTTTATATTGACACTACATATTACTGTATAATCAAACATCAGAGGTATTAGATGATTACTTTCAAAACAGAAATCCACAACTACCATAACCAAATAACTTCTTAGTTGCGTAAAAGTTTACGTCAATAGATTTAATTAGCCTCGTAGGGTCAGATTAATGCGGTGTAAAATTTACATTGATTCATGTCTCCAAAAAGGACACTAACCTTATGTTCAGTTCGAGGTGTATTCAACTATGAGTCCTGAGTCGCTTTACAATAGGAAGTCTAGGTATTTATAGGCAAATGTATAAGAGGAAGATACTAATTTATCCTCTAGTTATAACCGTCGGTACAAACTCTCTATACATATGATTTCATAAAGATAAAATAGTAAACCTTAGTACAAATACACTTAGAAAACGAACGGTTTTATCACGTATTACAGTGGACTTTTGAAGTGAGACGTAGCCGCACTCTTGCATCATGCAGGCTCAGGAATACGGAATACCTTCCCTTGGTTAACTTCAAACCTTCAAGACCCTGAGTAGCCTGTCTTTGGCTTCCAAGTAATGTGTTAGTTGCAACACTTCTTAGAATTCACCTCTCAACCCAACAAACCTTAATCCAAATCAAATTTCGAATAGAAATTTTGTATTTAAAGCTGTGTCAAATAAGGCATTAGTTTCATAGCGAGAAAAAAAATTAGCAGTAACTTCCAATGTAAAGACTTTAGTTTTCACAAGAAAGAAAGAAATAAAGAAAAGGAGTGCATCAAGCCGTGGACTGGCAGGTCAAGGTGTGAAAAGGAACCGGGTGGGCATTCAAGATCCACCAAACGCGCGCGCGAGGGGAGGGCGTGTCAGTGTGAGATGGCGGGGCCCGCGACGGGACGTGGCACGTCGCCTCCTCTCCGCCGTACGATCGGAAGCAGCCCTCGTGTGTCCGCCTGCCTGCCTACAATTTGTTACCCTGTCTTCCTCAAACGCATCCCACTAAAAGCAAACCAGCCCTCCCGTCTGTACACTTTTCAGCTTCGATTTGATGTTTTTCTTTCGAATCTGTCATCTGCCAGCATCAATTTTGCTTCTTTAAACACCGTAAATGGTAACTTTTTACTCTACTCCTTCCGGTTCTTAAAATAATTTGCTCTGAACATGATTTCGGATAGACATGAGCTCGTGTACTTTTTTTTATTCGGTCATGTTAAATATAATGTGAAAGTAAAGATACAGAGAATTTAGTGCACTATTAGAGGTATAAATATGTAAAATACATAAAAATTTAAAACAATTTGTTTTACATAACTCGATATATAAGTTTAAGGTGGTATTTGTTTCCTTTAGTCAAAGTTTAGTCTAGTCACATCAGATATTTAGATACTAATTAAAAGTTTTAAATATAGGTTAATTATAAAACTAAGTACACAAATTGGGCATAATTCGCGAGACAAATCTATTAAGCTAATTAATCCATCATTAGCACATGTTTGTTGTAGCACAACATTATCAACTAATTATATTTAATAGATTTGTTCCACAAATTAACCCTCATTTTTATACTTAGTTTTATAATTAACTTATATTTAATACTTCTAATTAGTACTCATACATCCGATGTGACGAAACTAAACTTTAAAACTTTGGATTAAGGACCTGATTGGATCTAAGGGCTAATGCAAAGTGACTAAAACCGGTGACTAAATTTTAGTAACCCCTATTTGAATCCAGTGACTAAAATAAGAGTTAAAAACTTTATTGTTGTGCCGAATGACTCAAATGCTCCCTTGCTTTTTTTGCATGCATGCATGGCAGGGGTGGAGTGCGAAAAGGGGCATTTTAACTCCTATTAGCTCCTCGGAGCTAAAATATTTGAGCTCTTGATATTTGATTTTTAGCCTCTAAAATGATCCAAACAGACCTAAAAGAATCAAACGCTTCATAAAATGAATTGCTTTAGGGCATGTACAACCCTGTGACGGCTTAACGGTTTTTAAAGTACAAGAGACAACAAAGAAACTGCATTGTACAACCCTAAGGGTATGTACAATGGTAGTTTTAGAGTTGTCTATAAGCTGAACATTTTGCAAAAAAAATCCCTCATTTCACAGCAATAAATGATAAGAGAGATGCAAGCCGTCTCTTGGTGAAGAGACAACAAGAGCTCATGCTCCAATGCATATTTAAAGATCTATGAGTCATGGTTACATACAAGCATTAAATATTTTGTAGATAATTAAACAAACAACTACTGTCAAGCCGTCTCTTGGTGAAGAGACAACAAGAGCTTATGCTCCAATGCATATTTAAAGATCTATGAGTCATGGTTACATACAAGCATTAAATATTTTGTAGATAATTAAACAGACAACTACTGTCTATGGGTTGTACTAGTTGACTATTTAGTTGTCTGTGTTGTAAATTTCAAGAATCTATAGACGACGACTGTCTATACCATTATTGTACATGCCCTAAGCCCCCGAATTATAAATGCAACTAAGAGACAATGCGTATGGAAAATCGTGTAGAGACGAGCTCTTTTCTCTTGTATTTTTTAGTTAACTTTCTAAAAACCTGTCAAAAAACCATCTATTAAATGGGGTTGTACATGCCCTTACGAAACTGGAGGCAATCAACATTTATTATTGCTTTATTGAACCGGAGGCGGCATTTATTATTTGGTTTTTATTTTGACTGATAGTTTGACCAAAAATAATTTTAAATCCCACAACCATAATACATAAAAGTAGTATTGTTAACTTTGAAAAAAACATTATCTATGACCCACAAGTAATTAACTTTAAATAAACTTAATAAATCAATTGCGAGAGCAAAGTTTTTCACTGTGCGAGCAATTTATTGTAATTTATCTTTCTATTATTTAAAATTTATGGAGGAGCATATGAGCATCTCTATGGGAAATTCAAGCTGGTTTATCGAAACATTTTATGAGTGGCAGTGGCAGTAATATGGGGGAAGACGCGGGGGCGAGATGGGGAGTGGAGACGCGGTGCGCGCGGGTCTCTGGAAGCCATGTCGGGGCGGCCGGCGACAGCGGCGGCCCTACCGCGGCCACACGCGGCGGAGGTCGAGTCGGCCCGCTCCGCTGACACGAGCGATCACATCGTCTCTCTCTCTTTCTCGTCGTCTCGCCATCTACGACGTGACATGACTTGACCCCCGCTAACTTGTCTGCCCTCTCCCTCCGCTGCGCCGGCCACCGGTAGGTCGGCCGCCATTGCTGCGTGGGCGAGTCAGAGAAAGGGAGAGAGAGAGAGAGATAGCTCAGAGCTGGACGACGACGACGCTGGCGTGCCGGAGCAGTAGTACCGGTCGTACGCGGCGTATTCAAACCTGCACCGCGGGCGCCGGGTTCGAGGGGAAGAAGTGGATCTTCTGAGCTCAGCAGGTGCATCCACGGCGACGCGACGGGCTCCGCTTTCTTTATTTCATCTCACTCTCGTCTCTCTACGCACGCAATGCAACCCTATCGTCACTTTGCACCATCGCTTTGCATGAGGCGAAGATTGTTGACGGCGACCCGGATTCTCAATTCCTGATCGGTACAGATGTTTCGAGCAGCTGTTGCGCGGTTAACTTCCATGCAAAGTTGCCAATACGTGGGACTCGACACGCGACATTTGGGATGAGATTATACTGCAGATCACGGATGGTCCGCAGGATGAACAGGGTTAAGCAGCCGAAAGATTTCTTCAACTTGCGGCAAGCTTTCGCTTTATTTCTTGTCAAATCAACGTGCTCCCGCGGGTAGCAGCTAAGCTAAAGCCGGTTCTATTTATGTGAGATATTTGTACTGTACACAAACCTCGACACTGATGCTCCGGTTGCAAACCTGCAGATGATTCGCCAGTTCGTGCCTGCAGGAATAGCTGGAAAATTTATACCCAACCGCTGGATTTAATGCGATCATCTGATGAAATCGGCCATAATTCCGGCACGGCCCCAATATGTCTTGTCAAAATCATCTACCTATTTTTTGATTGTTTAGTAGAGATATGTCTTCAGTCTTCCCAGTGTCTTATATATCATATTACAATACTGTTTTCGTTTTAAACACGAGTGATTTCAATCTTTTTAACTCTCACTAACTAATTTAGCAGTACATATTACACTAATTCATGAGAGATTGTACGTTAGTGGTAGAAAACTACTTCAAGTTAGGATATGATGAAATGAGAGAGAAACAGTATCCTTTAAATTTTACATTTTCGACAAGAGTGAGTAGGGTTTTTATAACGTTGTGTACGGATCGATCGGTGACGGTAGCAAGAGTAATTGAAGAAATTAACTTTGGATCCTGTAATCTTAATTGATGGGCATGCGTTTTAAGTTCCGGCCACTGAAATCCGCCGCTGCTGTGATCGACGTGACATGTAATATCAACTCCATGTACGGTCCCGATCGCTCAGCTGCGTAGACAGATCAGTGATGGAAGTTGCTCGTACTACTAGTTGGTTGGGTAGCGCGCTGAAATACTCCTGCTGAGTTGAGCTAGCCCTGCAAGGATTCCGAAATTCATACTGAAGCTGAAGTGGAGCACTTGAAGTTGGCTAAACTTTGATCTAGCAATCTTTTTTTGGAGCGTTCTCAGCGGGACTCCAGCTTAATAGGATAAAAAAGTTGGAGTTGGAGCCCTACAAATAATTTCCTAGTTTTTCTAAATTTGAAACTAGGAAATTAATGTAAATAATTTTGTCGCCTTTTATGTATTCTAATTTAGAAAAAGTAATTTATTTGCGAAAGGCAAATATAAAATAAAAAATAAATATATGGTATATATATTTATATAAGAAATCACACGGATAATATATGTTGTGGAAGAGCGTGACAGAGCGGTACCCTGTGCCTGGCAAAACGATTGGCGTAACGTGCGTGCGTAGCTGGTCTGGCCCGTTTAGACACGGCTTTTGTACGCATTAAGCAGACCAAAATCCAAATTAGCCCTCTGCCCTATGCTTGACATGCCACATTTAACCAATAATATAATTAAACTGACCCTGCCTGCCGGCGCCGGTACAGCTACAACAAGACAAGGAAGGGAAAACGAGTATAAAAAAGACGATGAACTTTTTATTTGCCCCTTTTGGTGCATGCTCGCACGCACGCACGCACACACGTATACATATACACCAGGATCAGCATTTGGATTTGGATTTGGATTCTAGAGAATGCACAGCGGATATCTGCAGTAAAAAGCTGCATGCACAATTGCACATTGCATTTGTTTACCTATCCAGGTATGTATATGTGTAAGTATATTATACATGTGATGGCCTGGGTGCCCTCTTGGCCTCACACCACCATGTGTTGTCCAACTCCTTGCTGTGTATACTCTGCATCTGCATGCCTTGGACCACTTTGCATGCAAGTGTGCACAAATGCAAGGTTTCTGGTCAACTGCTGGTCCTGCTCTGTCTCTGCTGGCTTTGAGCTAGTAATAACAACAACAAGAGAGAGAGAGCGCTAGTGTGTGAGATTGGAACAGTGCAAGAGGCTTCCCAATATGATGTCCATCTTTATTCTATTTGCATGGATCAACCAGGCATCTGGACAATGACCTAGGTCAAGGTGGCCAATTTTTTTTTGAAGATGTTTTTATATATGTTCTGTGAGCATATGTATCTGCAGATAGGAGTACTGTTTGAAAAGGATATGGACCTTGCACTGCATTGCTTTGTTGGGACATGATCGTATGATGGATAGTCTTGAGAAGCTGATTGAGTGTGTGTGCATTGCATCAGACAGGTGCAGGTATGTTGCTTGTACATTACTAGTACTACTAATATTAAGCTGGGATTCCCCAGAATGGAGGAGAATAGAAATACACCTGGTAAGGAGTACTACTCCCTGTCAGTACTCCTCTTAAACAAAAGGTTGATGATTCAAATGCAAGCTCTGGCAGCTTTTAAACTGCTTTATTCGGTCTGATGCAGTACTTAACTTACACCCAAATGTCGTTGTTTTACTCCAATTTTGTCGCAGCTCTGTGTGTCTCAGCTCGGTTTACCCTGTGTCCACAAGCGTGAGCCAGCTGCTACTGAACCGGCTGTGCTGCACAAGTGCAGAGCCTACACATACTGTACTACACTGTGCTGGTACATTGCTGAAGATCTCAGCCATCAGATTGACATTGACCTTCCATGGACACTCACACAGGGTCACTGTTTATCCAGTATGCACATGTCCAAGGACAAGACAAACAATGCATGCATGCTGACCTGCTGCCCAGTGAGTGATCACTCATCAGTCCATCGGAAGCCAGGGCCAAACATTTTCTCACTGATGGAGTACTAGTCCTCCATGAGAGCTTGACGAGTGCAATGATCAGTGAGTGAGTGCTCCTCTAGGAAGCCGCTGGCTACTACCCATTGAGGAATCAAATGATTTGGGAATCACTCAATCTATCATCACACCAGTGCTCCTAATCATCAAGCACAAGAAAGCTCACGGACTCCCATGGCAGTACCAACCCATTGACCGCTGTATCATTTTCCTCTTTTGAGATGAAATGGTTGCAGCACACGTCCATCGGTCTCGTCGGTCCACGCATATATGCACTTGGGGTCAATCAATCAGTTCGCTCCATTGGGGCATGATCATATCTCGATCGAGTAAAAAAACCTGAGATTTTAGGTGTGGTGGTGGTGGAGGTCAATGCCTACTGAAGCCGACGTGAAAAATGGTTAGCTACCGTACGTAACGTATGATCCAGCCGATGAGCCGACTCGTTTCAATAGTCATCACCAGTAAAACCGTGCCGACAACACAGCCAAGAAAAGTTACTATAGTATGTATAGTATTACTCAATCAAAAAATACTTATATTCTTTTTAACGTTATCTCAAATGAAAAAAAATACTACGTCATATAGAATGCTTCATTATTAAAAGGAGAGTTTTGATTTTTTTTTGTTCTTACTAGTAGTATTTTAATTTTATTTCAGAAATAAAAAATCCTCACTATATTGCATAATATTATAACTTACGATCAAATTTAATATTTTATATTACAACAGATCTTTTACTATAATGGGACCACCTAAGCTAAGTACCTGATAAAAAAATTATGTTGCGGTGATTGAGAATATTTTTACGTCAAAACACTTAATATAGTTATATTTATCTGAGTTCTAAAAATTACTGTTTTTTATTGGTTTTCGTAATTTGTACGTGTAATTACGCACTAACTCTCTTATTAAAAGGATAATGTTTTATACTTTTTTATTCTATAATGCACATGTTTTTATACTGTTATTTTATTATATTTCTATACAAATATTAAGAATATCAGTGTATGAAAATATTTTATATAAAAAATGTCTCGGGTTATTTTTACAGCTCGGTCTTGATATTTTTACTTATTACTAATTTAATATTTTGATATTTAGCTGTGAGTATCTACCTATTTGTGAAAATAAAGTTAGAAACTCAAATTATATGATATCACGGATTCGAGTAAGAAGGTAGTAATACGGCAATAAGCAGATGTTGTCATCTCTAGGAGTAGTGTCAGTATCGATGTGTTGAGACAACAAGGTGTTGCTCGCACCGGTGTTTTTGTTTTTCCCGATTACTGTCTCCTTGGAAATTACTCTATTATTTTCTTCTGCTATTTCAATATATAAAGATAGCGTGGATTGTTTTAAAAAAGTAGATGATCAATATCTGGTCTAATATTTTGTGGTTATTGATTGGTTGCTGGAAAAGTTTCTACAGTGCAGCTACCTTTGTGTTGAGTTGGGTCCAGAAGGCTGGCAAGTACCAACAGTAACTAGCCAAAGCTTCATCACCGATTCATATCACTCGTTCATCCAAAAAAGAAGAAGAAAAATATTTTATCGCGTGACTGATTGTTGATCAGAAAATTAGTGTAGATGATCCAGATTAACATTGGACCATGGCATGCATCTGCAGAAATTCATTTGGAGCCCGGAAAACTGAGAAATATGCTATTGCACGCAGCTGATCAGAACGAGCGAGGCGAGAGATTAATGAGATGGACACTTATGCGCCAACTTGTGTATGCGTGAACACACATGATATAAAGTGGACAGCACAGATGTTTGTCCCTAAAAAGGGCACGAATAACTCAGGCCATATCTGAAATTAATTAAGCCCGATGCATGAAAAATCTGTAAAATTAAGCTTGAAATGGTAATTGTAGCCATTGACAAATATTGCATGTGCTCCCAAATGAAAGGGACCAGGAGGAATTGATCATCATATCACAAGCAAGAGGCAGCGAGATGATCAACTGTAGTATCAACAGTTCATCATCAATGGACATTGTTATCAGATTAGAGATGACAGATGAGGACGAAAAGCTGGTCCAGATTACACTTCAAATTAATTAAACCTTGCATTATATTATCGATCATGACCATACCTTACACAAGCCAAAGCATCACGGTACTAAAAACCCTACAGTAGCAGCCACTTCCGAGCAGGAAATGTAACCAAAAGAGTAGTAGATCGAGTTGATGATAAGATGAACAGTACGACGCGTTCGATTGATCGATCCAATCAGTCGTGGAGATAGGCATCGATCGATCGATCGATTAACGACTAGGTAATTAAACATGCGCATTGATTAAGCCCTAACCTTGCTTGCTATTTGCTGGATGCCTTGCTAGTTAAACACGGACAGTGGCAGCATGCACCCCGCCGCGTGAGCCTCCGCCACCGCTGCCATGGCCACGGCCATCTCGTCACCGTTGGCGCCGCCGGTGGAGTCGCCATTGGCGGCGGTGGTAACTGCTTCCGCGTCGCCTGGGACAAGGAAGTGGCCGTGCATGAAGTGCGGGTGCGGGATGAAGTAGTGTCCCTCCGGGACGGGTCGCACGTCGGCGGCCCTCTCGGACGGCGCCGGCGCGGCAGGTGCTGTGGGGCTTGCAGCGGGGCTTGCTGGGGACGCCGCTGCGGCCTGCGACGATGACAGCGGCGGGCGCTTCCGGCGCTTCTTCTCGTAGGCTATGCCCCGTGCCTTGGCCTGGCTGTCGCGGACCTCGCGGAGGTAGAGCCGCACGGCGCGGGCCCCGAAGGGGTTTGCCTCGGGGCGTCCGCCGTGCTCCTCGAAGGCGGCGCGGAGGCGGCCAACGAGCGCGTCGAGGCTGCCCCACGCTTGCTTAAGTGGGCAGGGGCACGGCGCTGGCGGCGAGGGGTGGCCGAAGAAGGGGCACCCGGCGGCGTGCACCTTGGTCTTGCCGAACTGGTCGAGGTAGCGCAGGAACTCGAGGACGTGCGCACCGCTGCACCGCGCGAGCTCAAGCGGCGGACGGTGGTTACGCAGGTACTGCCCGAACGTGTGCCAGTCCCGGCGCTTCTGCGACTCATACCTGCTCGGCCGCGGCGCGTCCGCCGCGACGACGCCCAGGTTGTCCACCGCGCCGCCTCCTCCTCCTCCTCCCTGCATGTCCTTGCAAGCCAACGCCCTCAGATCTGCATGCGCCCAGACAAGATATGAACTCCGAGTTAATCATCAGCACAAGGCCTGAAACTGAAATGAATGAATTCAACCAAAGGCGGCTGTTTTACTTCAACCTGTGAGCTCACCGATCGCATGCTCGATCGAGTTTTCGCAAACGAGTACTACTACAAACAAGTACTAACAATCTGAGCTTCTGACGAACTAAGGCGACGAAATTCAAGGCATCTGGAGCAGTTTAATGAAGAAATTAAAGCCACAGATCGGCTCCGAACTGAATCAGTTGCCCTTTCTGCTGCTTGCAGGAAGCCAGCAAGGACAAACAAGCTTGGAGATGATTATAACTAGGGTTTTCTAGTGGGCCGATGCGTTCGCTGGTCCTGAGCTAGTACGGGGACCCTGGCTTCATCTCAACGCTTCCTGATCTGAATTCCGAACACATCTCGATCTTGCAGGCTATTACCGCAGCCAAGAACTGACATACGCGAAGCGCGCACTGGGAGAGCGAGAGAGCTAGTCAGCTCAGCGGCAGACGCGACACGACACGACACGATTAGCTGCTGCCGCAGCAGCTAGCTAGCCACAGCAGGACGAAGAGACGAGGAGGTCGGAGGACCCTCACCTGCCCGATCGAGCGGCGACGACTCCGGCCTGGCCGCCGCGCTGCTGCGGCTGGTGACCGAGACCGATCGATCGGCGAAGCGAGCTAGCTCGCGATGGATTATTGCGCGGGTGCAGTGAGCGGTGCTGTTGGTGACGAGGAGGATGGAGGTGGAGGTGGGAAGAAGAGGACTAGTACTAGGAGGTGTAGGGCGGGCGCGCGTATATAGATAGCCAAGGGAAAGCTAGAAGCTGAGCTGAGCTTACCACTTACCAGAGCTCAGCTTTAGCAAAAAAAAAAAAAACGGTTTATTTTAGTTTTTAACTAAGTTATTATTTTTATCTGTATAATTTAATACTTATTAAACTGTTTTTTATGAACCGTTCGATAATAATTAGACGATAATCCAGTGGCGTGAAAACCGGGAGAGCTGAAGCTGCGTTACGAGCTAGGGAGAGGAGACACCGGTGGCGAACCGGACCGGACCCGAGCATTTAAGGCAATCGGCAGGTGCAACAGCGAACCTGATGCAACGAATGTATCCGGCGATCGATACATGACAGTATTAGTGCGTGATACAACGTTTCCTTAGCAGTGTGTGTAGTGGAGTAGATTCTACACGTACGTATGTGGCACTGCTTATACATTCGTACGTACGTACGTGCATATGCGATAGCTACCGTAGCGGCAACCTTTTGGTTGACACGGGACAGATTCCTGATCAATTTGGTCAACTCAGAATAATTATAAATTCAGCTCCTGCAATAAAAATCAAGAGGCGGCCGCGAAATTTCTGCCAGTTTTTTCTTCATTTCTTCCCCGGCTCCGGCGCAATATAATCTCGCATACACCAAAACACATGTCAATTACGTGCTAGAATCTGTATGGTTTTACAAAGGTTATATCAGTTATTTTTTTATCAGATGTAGTAGTAGTTTATCGAACCATTTTTTGAGCTGTGGTATTTTTCGGTCGTGTGACCAATAGCAAGGCCTAATATGTAAACCATTTGATGAACTTTGCAAAATTCAGGCTAATTAAATCGATCGTACATACGTGTGCACATAACAAAAACTAATTAACAGCATACCATATCCTGCTCGAATCAATATGATATGCTCATGATTTGGATGTGATGTGTAGCACCTCTCGTAGTCTCGAAATTCCCTCTCACCTTCGGTTTAAAACCGTACCAGCAATTCTTTTTTTTTCTTTTTTCGCTAGCTAATAACTAGACGTTAGATCCAGCTGAGTAAACGGTTTATTGTTCAAGAGCATTTAATGACTATCATATTGGAAGTGGATAGTCTAAAATTTTTATTCATGACTGGACTCAGCTCCAAGCTAGTCTCCAACACCATGTCAACTTGTTCTATTGTATTTGAATGCAACTTTATATTCTGGCTTCAATGGATACCTATCCCTGTTATGGTAGCAACTTGGCATGCAGCACTCATCACACCCCTCAATTCCTCTCCGTTCATTTCGTGTATAAAATTTCAAAATGTGTATTCAAATGCAAAGTTCGTGAATATTATCTACAAAAATTACGTAATTAAAACCTACGGTGAGTTCCACAGTTTCTCTCTCTCTCTTTTTCCGTCGAGTAAACAACGACAATAATTGATGTGTCGGCAACATGGAGGTGAATTTAATCTCTCGGGGAAAAAGTGATGTGGATCGATTAATCACTCACGGCCAGTCTGTGAAATATGAAGCGAATCCGATACGATCGACATGCTGCTCGGTTTACAGACATCACACGGCCGCGCGCCCGGGAAATCGGATAATCGGATTCGATAACCAGAAAGGGGTAATCAAGCCGATTTGATAATCATATGGTTTCAGTGATAAAACTAATAGTGAGTTAACTAATGACTAGAGTCGATTGTTAGTTAGCTAATAGGTAGTTGGCTAAAACTTAGTTTTGCATATTTGGATGCTTTGGATTAATATATAGGTGGCTAAATTCGATTTTGTCCGTGCTATCACTACAACAATCCAGACAACTTCCGTCGGCCAAAGCCGACGGAAGTTAGCCCTTTCCCGACAGAAGAAGCTAACTTCAATCGGCAAAAGGCTAACTTCCATCGGCATTTGGCCGACAGAAGCGAGGAGACGGAAGGTAGCTAACTTCCGTCGGCCGCCGAACTCTGCACGTTAGCAGAGGGGCACTAACTTCCGTCGGCCAGGCTGGCCGACGGAAGTTAGGTGCCCCTAACTTTCATCGGCTTTGGTCCCTAGCCGACGGAAGTTAACCTTTCTGCCCACGTGGCCGAAAGCAGCTAATTTTCCCCTATTCACACTCACATCCAACACAATTTATATCACATTCACATATAACATTCAAAATCACATCTCACATCCAAAATCACATTCAAACTTCACATATAACATCCAAAATCACATCTCACATCCAAACATCACACATCACATCCAAAATCACATAACACAACTGAATTCACATCCAAAGTCACATTACACATCCGCATTCACATATACCATCTAAATTCACATACAAAGTCACATAACACATCGAGATTCACATAACACATTCAAATTCATATCAAAGCGCATATCACATCCAGATTCAATCCAAACTTCACAATACACATTCATACTCACTGATCGCCCACATTTGGGTCGTGGGCGCCGCCGCTGCCTACCACTTCATCCACATTTGCCCCGGAGGCTCCATCCTGACCAGGCGTACGGAAACTCTGAAGAAATAGACAAAATTAGAGAACGAACTCAACTACCCTTCTAAACGCTAACTTAATTAATATCTGAAGTAACGATATGTCAGGAGGTACCTCAGGTGATGTAGGAGGTAGTGGTGGTGGCGGGGGAGGTAGTGGTTGGAACAAGGACATGTTCAATCCACCATGCTGCTAGGCTAGTTGCTACACATGTTGTAATGTAATCAGTTAGTTCTAAACCTATTTCTGAATACTTTTTAACTGCAACACTGTAAACTAAACTTACTTGGATCATCGCCTGCTGTTGTGCTAAGCAGGCGGTATAGTACTCTTGTTGTTGCCTACTGTGCTCATCGCACCGCCTCATTTCCTCCCTCAGCCGAACCACTTCCGAGTTTTCTTGTGAGCGACGACGGCTGGAGCCAACTCCGACGGAGCTCTGCGACGGCTGAGTGACTTCTGAGCTCTCACCGCTCTCGAGTCAATAACTCTATTAAACATTGAGTACCTGCAACATTGAATGAGTTAGTTACCATCACAATATCATACACAAAATATTAATAAAAATATTGTCTCACCGTCCATGGCTTTTTCCATCTCCGCTGGAGTACACGACTATTTGGTCGACAAGTTCTTTTCGCCAATCATAGTCCTCTCCATGGAGTCGAACCATGTGTTCACCATACCGCGTCTGCAAAAAACATGTCTGATTAGACGGAGAAAAATGAAATTACGCAAACTCTTAATATTGCTAACATCTCACCAAATGGTTTGTGGCTGTCTGGCTACACAAGACATCTAGCTGTGTAGGATCGCTTCCTTTGTGACCAGAGGTATACACCTCTATGTCACTTGGCACGTTGCCAGATTTAGCTTCCTGTAAAATAGAAATGAGTTAGTCGCATTACAATGTATCTATAGATAGACAGTGACAAAAGGAGGTCTTACCATGCGGCCAGAGGGCGGTGGGCGGCGGGTGGTGGCCGTCGGGCGGCTGGCGGCGGTGGGAGGCCGGTGGGCGACGGCGCGTGGGATCGGGCAGGGCGGCAGCGCGGACGCTCGGTGTGCAGTGGGAGGCGGCGGCGGCACGGGCGGTCGGCGTGGGAGGCGGCGGTGGCGCGAGCGATCGGCATGGGAGGCGACGGCGGGCGGCGGCGCGTGATCCGGGCGGGTGGTCGGCGACGGCCGGAGGCACGTTGCGGCGCGTGCGGTGGGCGCGCGGGACCGGGCGACCAGCGGCGGCAGGAGGTGGCGGCCGGAGGCGGCGACCGAAGGCGTCGGCCGGCGGCTGCCGGAGGCGGCGGTTGGCGGCGGGCGCAGGAGGCGGCAGCGATGTCTATGGGAGCACGCGTACAGGGAGTTAGGTCTCCCTGTACGCGCGCGCAGCTGGGGAATAAATCCCCTAACTTCCGTCGACCAGCATTAAAGTCGACGGAAGTTAGGGGATTTATACCGGGCGAGGAAAGATTCCTCTATCTTCGTCGGCCACTGTGAAAAGCCGACGGAAGCTAGCTTAACTTCCGTCGACTTCTCGAAATGCCGACGGAAGATAAAATAGCTGACGAAAACTTTCTGTTTTCTTGTAGTGTATAAAAAACACGTTATTACAGTGTATAGGGGGCAAAATAGTCTAAGGGTCCCTGTTAACTCAAATTAGTTCATTTATATGGATTAATTGACTATCAATTAGTTAGCCAACAAACTAATAGTTAGTTCACTAATAGTTACTTGGACGACAAGCCTCCGAACTATAAATATGTACCTCTTAATTTAGGCTAAACACACAACTCTGTCAAACAACTACTCGATGCATCCCCACCCTTGGCTTCCAAGGTTATACCATTGGGATTCGGCACTCGGAGCTGGGTTGTATCGTTTCGATCTCCAGCGAAGAGGTGAGTCCCGCCACCCGTGACTTCCGTATCGACTAGGTCAGTATCCTCACGGCTGCATCAGTTTTGATCTCTTGAGGGGAACGTCTGAAGATATAAGTCTCATGTAAGTTTTGGTAATTAATGACAAGCATGCGCTTGCGGCCTAATATTTTTCTTATGTGTGGAGGAGATGATTAGATCCCGCGCAAATGGAGCACAAGATGGAAAACCCCGAAAATTTAACGTGATGAAAAGTTACGGCAAAAGGTTTGAGGAAACTAGAAATTGGTCGAGGTGTTTGGAGCGATCAATTAGGCTAGTATTTATTTTTATTTTGTCGTACTATCAAGAGGGGTTTGCATCTTGGTTATGACTTGATTTTCAAGTGCCAATTTGAATTGCATATAGTAGCTTTTGATCATGTGGTTAAGGTGCAAAAGTTTCAAATAGCAAGAATTAGTATTTTGCAAAAATTGTGCTTTTGCTGTTTATCTCGCACCTGGCGGTTTGACCGACAAAGGGGGTCCATTCAGACCGGCCTGGGTTGGGCAGTCCGACCGTCTAGGGTGTCGGTCCGACCGGTGCGCGTAGAAATTCTTGTGCTATTATACAGAGCCGAAACTAACGCTATCAGTCCAACCGAGCCGATGGCCGGTCAGACCGGATCACCCTATTATGTCAGCAAAACGTATAGTTTTCTAGCCGTTGCAAAGGGAGTCGGTTCGACCGACCCAAGATGGACAGTCAGACTGACATTGCGTAGTTTGCCACCTAACTTGTATAATGGCCAGTGCATGTGTGTGTGGCTATAAAACCCTTGCTACAACTCCTTTGCTGGACTTTTGGCACTCATTTGAGCATACTTGAGTACTAGAGAGTCTCTCCCACCATTGAGCACTAAAATTGAGCACTACTGTGGTTGGGAAGCAAAGGGTGATCAAGTGATTGGTTAATTCTATTGCATTTGTATTTTTGGAACTTGAACGTCTACTCTTAGCTTTGATTGCATCTTATTACTCTTGGAGGTTGCACCTCCTAGACGGATCAAAGGAGAATTCGGTGATCTCTCTAAGAATGTTGCGGAGAAGACCCGAAAGTTTGTGAAGGACAGAGCTTGCCTATCTAGAGTGGAGAAGAGTTACCACTAGTGATAGATACCCGAGAGTTGCACTTCCGGTGCTGGCTCATCATCAAACTCATTCCTACCTGAGGAATCCGGTGGCTTGGTAAAGAGAGCGGTCAAGTGAAGCTCGCCTCAACGAGGACGTAGGAAATTGGCAAATTTCCGAACCTCGGGATACAATTCGGTTGTCTCTTGTCTCCTTTACTTTGAGCAGTTTAATTTGAACAATTTACTTTCATAGAGTAATTTAATCTTGTCACCCTAGGATGTAAATCTTTAGGCTTAGCTCAAACTTCATTTATCTCTACAATCTTTTGCTTTGAAGAGAAATTCTATTAAAAATTGTCTAGTGAAAATTAAAGATAAATTAATTTTAAAAATCACCTATTCACTCCCTCTAGTCACCGTTGTTCTTGGTGTATTAGCTAGGTCTAAGGTCGCATTAGATTGATCTCTTAGATTGATGTGATCTAGGTGCGGTAGTCTGAGGCTTCATCGGTTAAGTCTGACATCTCTTGCTACTATATATTTTTTATGTTGTTTACTGTTCATCTAAATAAAGCATATCCGATACTTTGACATATTATTAAGATCATCATGATTAGCTATTGTCTTGATTAGGTCCGATCTAGTTATTTTGACGATTTTTATGATGGACATGTTATCTGGTGCATTTTATTTATTTTTGTTGGAGTACAAGCGAATAGGTATCGTCAATTCAGAGTCATATCTTATTTGCCATTGGAGAATGTTCATCGCCTATACGTGTGTACTTCACATCTCATCGGCCAATGGCATGTTTGCCCGATGGCTCCGGCCATGGTCATCGGCCCTATGGCCGATCGGCATAATGCTTCACGATTTTTCCATCCTTACTGTGGAGATCGGCTCGATAGCTAATAGGCCATACTACTGATCGTCTTTTCATGTTTAACCTTATCAGTTGCAGGGTCAAATTGATTGGTGCATCTTGAACTCTTTTTCTGAGAACATAGGACCTGCATTTGAGTTAAACAGATCTTCGAGGCCACACGTTTGTCAAAGTGTGACCAAAAAGCACCAACAGTTTTATATTTTTTTGGTGGGTTAAGAAATAGAGATCACCCTTCTAGCTCGCTTGACTCCATCGGACTGTCACTGTCGCCCATCGAACCACTGTCGTTTCCCACCAAACCACCGCCATCACCCACCGGACCACCCGATTGTCGCCACCTTCTTCCATCTTTTTTTAACGAGCTCCTCTCGAATTTTGAAGAAATATTTTCTGGTGGGACGATTGTATCTCTCCTGAATTTGAACCAAACACCATAAAAAACACAACTATCTTGTTCCAACACACCTTATCCTTAGATCCAAACGCCACCCTTTTCCTTAAAATTACTCATAATATTATCACGTAGAGTTTTTTTCAATAAAATTAACTTTTAAATCTTCACTCTTTAACATACTTTCAATGATATAGGTGGAGACGGTGAGACAGATCGGAGAACAGAAGCAGTGTGATGGATCTGAAACGGCATCAACGGAACAGACCATGGTTAGCAACTAGCTAGATCGAAGCGATAACAAGAGTTGAATACTCGCTACTTGTAACGAGCACATATGGCGAGCATTCTAGGGTTCAGAGCACGATCTACATCATGTTGGAGCCATTTTTTCAACAACTGTTTATTAAAAACATTTATTCTATTTTAAAATATAACAAGTTTTAGATTTCAAAAATTATCCTTATTATAATTATTGGAAAATAATCCTGTCAAGACCTGATGCTCGAAGGGCTGCTCTGAATGTACATTCCGAGATACAAGGGGTGCGAAGCCTCAAGCTCTCGCAGCCATGCTTTGGGGAGAGGAACTCGAACCTGCTCCAGGCTAGGTTTGGAGGGCTGCTCTGAATGTACATTCCGAGATACGAGGGGTGCGAATCCTGAAGCTCTCACCGCCATGCTTTGGGGAGAGGAACTCGAACCTGCTCCAAGCTAGGTTTGGAGCCTGTGCGTAAACTCGGAGTGGACTTCGCCTTCGAAGCATGGAGCCTTCGTATAAGCCCACCACCAGAGTGTTCCCGGAGCCTCCTTCTCCGAAGGGGTGCCGCCAAAAGGAACAAAACGTCTGCTTTATCTAAGTGTTCACACGACGTTTGACCTTTTTACCCCTACGGTGCCACGAGAACAGTGCCTGCCACGACGGTTGTAACTAGAGGGCGGAGTAGTATTTTCCTGTTGTATCCATGCATAAAAATACCACCTCTTTTTACTATAAAAGAACCGAACACTAGAATAAGAGGGACCATTTGGAACTAATCTAAGGTTATTATCCCCAGCAGATGTCTAGACCGGTTCGTAGTTATCCTTTTCAAGCAGTCAACCCTTTGAGATTATTCAAAATCTATTAGCGTAATCTTTGCGCCAAAATAAAAAATCAGTACCTGTTAGAATATATTTTTAAATATAATATTCCAATATACATACATAGTTAATTACTAAGCAATACCCTCAACTTACGGAGAAATAAAAAATATAATATATTCTCATATATTATATTTATTTATATATTTATTTATTTGATGAAGGCGACATCTCTGACTTTGTTTAAGAGCAAGAAGATCAGATTTTTTTATATATATAAATATAAACTACAATGGAACGAGATAGCAAACGTGTAGAGGCGTTGTTGTGAGAGGGAGAGGGAGAGGGATGCATGGGACCCAGAACGTAGACATCCACCTCGTGGGCGTGATGGCAGACAGGCGGAGAGAGCAGCGGTGATCCTTTCCACGCCATAACAAAAGGCCGTCACCTCACCCGTCACTTCACCAGCTGCACCCTCCCTCTCTGGCTCTCTCTTCCGTGATTCCGGTTAATCGGCCTTCGCCCTACGGCGGCGACGATGGAGAGGGAGGGAGAGATAGAGAAGGCGGCTCCCGTCCGTCCGTCCGCGACGACGCATCGATTGATACGCCGGCCGGGCGCGGCATGGAGACGTCGCGTCGACCGACCGACACCGGCGCAAGCCAACAAACGCGACCGCCGTATTTGCTCCTTTCGTCGGCACGCGCCGCGCGCTGCCGAGCTAGCTAGCGATCGCCGGCGCCGTCCCTACTATACGTACCATGCCGCCGGGCAGCAGATAAATGAGCAGTCCGCTCTCCTCCATCCGTTCCCTTCGTCTGAATGCAGCTCGTCCTGTAGATATCGACGGGTACAGCACTAGAGCGCGCGAGAAGAACAATAAATGTGATGCAGCCCTGCACGAATCAATCACATACATATATATTATTTATATAACTTTTTGTTTATACGAAAATTTAAAAGTCATCTTAAATTACATCATTACTATTATTTATTCTTTTTTCTGAAAGGATCGGATAAAATTCTCGTGTCACGTCCCGCCACATTGGTTTTAAACAAAACCGGGTGTCTTTTTTACGAAAAACTGTTTATTCTGTTTTATAAAATGCAAGTTATTTAGTTTTTTGATAGTAGTGATAAATTTTAAAAATGTAATTAGAGAAATAGTTGAAAGTATTGAAAAACTTATATGAGTAAAATGGATGGAGGGGAGGATATATATTTGATGTACGGGTGACGGCCGTGTCACCGTGTGGGTTAATTCGTACGTTTTGTCGAAATAAGCAGGCAGTACGTAGCACGTTTTGCTGTCCCACGAGCAATTCGCAGGAAGATGTGTCGGTCGATCGACCGATCAGGTCGTCGTCGGTCATCATCGTCAGTAGCAAAAGCAACCGCACGCACGCGTGCGTCCGTCCGTGCAGCCTGTCGACCGATCGATCGTCCCATCCTCCGTCTCCGTCGACCGCCGGCCGCTTTTCCTCTGGAGATCGCTCATCATCCGTCGTCTCCTGCCGGCCCGGTGAGTAGTTTTCTCGTTTGGCCGCGAGCGCCGGCGAGCGGCGGTAGTCGGCCGGCCGGCCTGCAGTGCAGCGGGGTATGTACGCTCGTACGTACAGAGTTGCACATGGGGAGACACTAGAGAGTGGATGCATGGCGTACCGGTACCGCAGGGAGGTGAGGTAGCTGCCTGCTTTGCCTGCATTAAATCCGCTGCTACCTCAGGAGTTTTTTTAAGTAAATTTTTTTAAGATAATATGGTCCGATTTTGTTTGGAAGTGTGATACGTGTACTTCCTGTGTGCTTACTATTCGGTGCCAGCTTGCTCACATTCGTTTCATTTCGATCAACTTCGTGCAATAAATAAATCTAGAACTGTCAATTATATTAAACAACTAACAAATTAAGATAGATAGGCTGTGGGAGCACCCTGATATCGTTTTCTTTGGACGGATGAGAAACCTTCCACACACCCTGACAGGAAATTAAGGAGCAGTGATTGCTGCTCTGATAACAACACGTACGGCCGGGTACCCCGGATGTGAGGTGCGTGAGGTCTTCTGACGAATCAGCACGAGCGGTTGCGGTGGCGGTTACTGCTGCTTGCTGTTGCTGTCACACTGATACTGTGGCTGTGCACCAAACACCACGTACGGCTCGATCTGCCTCAGCTCCTCCTCCTCTGGTAATTTGCAGTGATGATTAATACTCGTATCATGATCGATCGGTGTAGTTGTACGATTTGGTCGCAGTTAAGTTGCATCAACAGGATTAACCAAAAAAAAAATACTAGCGAGCCGTCAAAAAAAACGTACGTTTTACGACTACATGTTTGTCATATATATGCAGCACACATGTGAGTTCACTGCTATGAACCTTGATCTTCATGTCGGTGGTATAATTTTCCTGACGGTTTTTTGGTCGCTGACAAAAAAAAAACAAAAAATTACTGTTGGTTTGTTTTTTATCGACAAGGAAACTAATTTTCTTTGATGCTTTTTTAAATACCGACAGGGAAACGACTATCGATTGAACCGGTGAAAAGTACGAACAAAAAATAGAAACCGATAAAAATTACTCCCACCCGGTTTCAAAAGAAAGTTGTTTTGTACATTATTTTAGATACCAAAAAATATTTAATTGATGTGTATATTTACGTGTTTGCTTGTATTAAATTGGATACATGACAATGAAATTCAATAATCTTTCTCTCTCCCATTAGTTAAGAGCATCTTCAATGTATATGGTCTAAATGTGCTATAAGATAAGACCCACAAATCTTAAAGAAATTGCTATAATGTGATCCTTAAGATGAGTCCCACATTCTAATTAAAAATATTTTTTCTTCGAGGCTCATGACTCAAGCATCCCATGCAGAATTTTTTGATTGGAAAGAGTGAAAATGTATGATTTTTTATTGCTTATAAAAGCTTATGATTTTTTCCGCAATGTATATAGATAACTTTATGAGCTTATGGCTCCCTCTAAAGTCTACATTGTGAATGCCCTGATAGAAGCACTACTTTAAGGATAAAAACATACATAATATACAGAAAGATACAAAACGATATCTTTTTAGGAACTTTTAGTTACAATCTTAAAACAATTTTCTTTTTTGAAAACCGGACAGAGCAGCTCCTTAATTTCATTTTTTAATAACTAACAGGAAAATTAGTCTTGTGTGCTTGTTTTGGGCCTCGTGCCCAAAATTGCAGTAAAATTTTAACTAAACTTAGAGCATCTCCATTGTAATTGCTATCCAACTTGCTATCCTTAAAAATAGCAAGAATTATCAAAAAATTGTCTCCATTGTACTTGTTATTTGACTTGCTATTTTAGGTAGCTTGCTATTTCTCTCTCCAAACTTGCTACATGTAGCAAGTTTGATGAGAGAAATAGCAAGTTTTCTAAAATAGCAAGTCAAATAGCAAGTACAGTAGAGTGAGTAGCAATATAGCAAGCCAATTAAAATAGGAAAACTTGCTATTGCTATGAATAGCAAGTCAAAAATAGCAATTACAATAGAGATGCTCTTACCGTAGTATTGAGAGCTTCGAAGGTTTAAAGTTCAGTAGCGCAGGCATTTCGGAGCCCGCGGAGCACATGAAGAACTGTCTCCCACTCGGCCGCATCTCACTTCGAATTTACTGTTTTACCATATGAAATCTTACGTACAAAATGTATAACGATGGTTTAATTAGAGAGTAAAATAATATATTTTTTGTTGTATTTTACTCAATCTCTAAATACATTTCAAACCTAACATAAAGTTATTGCCTGTTTCTGAGACCCGATCGAACTAACGTAAACTCCGCTTCGTATTAAATCTGCTCCTCAATAGTAATTAAACTTGTTAACTGAACTCTAACGTTGACAGGAAGACGTTTATTAAATAATGCAGTAATGACATGATTAATTAACTGTTCCTGTCCATCAATTGTCGCTTCCCCGAACCTTGTAGCTCCGTCGGCTAGGGCTCTGCGTTCCATTTCAGCGTCGCCGGTGTTCAGATTTCCGACCAAAATATTAATAAAAAAGTAGTTCATCCCTCCTCAAAACACTATACTCCCTCCGGTGTATAAATATTAGTCGTTTAGACAGAATTACACATACCAAGGTGACATTAAATAAAGTTACAAAGATTATTTTGATTGGTTATGGAGTATAGACTTTAGTGGTGCCACCGAAGTTCAACTCCCGATGACCACATCTCATTTGACAGTCACGCTTCGATTGACGGGACAACTAATATTTGTACACTTTCAATAAAAGCTAAAACGACTATTATTTGTACACCGGAGGGAGTACGTACGTACTTCCACCCCTTGTTTTTTCCTAAAATACTATATTTCTATCACTGATTACCTTTGTTTCATAAAAAAATAAATATATAAACAAGATTCATCCTATCTCTCTTACTATAAAATAGATAATTATAATACAGGAATGAATACTGTATAGCCTATCGTAATCTTTTTTAGAACTGCAGCGACCTTTGCGTGCCAGCCTTTCTCGAGCAACCGAGCTCATACACTGGTGACTGGTAGCAGGAGAGAGAGGGAGAGAGGAATGGGAGCATTGGGCTTCGTGCAACCTCTGACCGATATTTTGTCGACTACTACTTCGTTCGATTCAAAGCGTCCCGCTGTCACTCTGTCTAAACCTGCACTTGCTCTGTCCAGTCGCATTTGCCCTCCCCTTTGGCTGCACAAGCCATCAGTAATTCACAGTCACAGGCATTCAGGTTTCCACCGACAAATAGGAGTATTATAAAAACAATTCGTAAAAAAATTTGTAAAACTTTCTGTAAAACGATTTGAGTGGCTACTAGTGCCTCTCTTCCATCCTTGGAGAATTGGAGCGAGATTGTTTCTTCTTCAAAATGTAAGTTTTCTTCCACCAACAAATCCAACATAGCATAAGGCTTATTTGGACAATAATTTCCCCCCTCTATATACCTTACAATTTCGTCGTTGTAATCTGGCTAGAAGTGAGAAATATCAACTATTTTATAACGACAAATAAGAAAAAATAATATTTCGGAACTGGAGCAAGAGGCCCAAAGCATAAGCGGCAAGAACAACAACCCACTCAGCTCAGTTTGGAATAGGGAAGCTGACATACCATGGCCCATGGGTGGCGTGAATTGCCCTTGGTTGTGGGCCGTAGAAGTGAACACCCAAGAACAATGACCTTCTGCCACCATTTATATTGGCGATAGAATCTGATTTGGCGAAAATATTAGTTCCACCGTGAGAAGCACAACAAAGTTTTTTTAAACAACAGTTTCAAATGATCAGTGTTTTCATAGTCGTCTCCAAATATTTTCGATTTTGTTTTTCTACGATATATCTTCCTATATAAAAATTGGTTATATAGATGATCACGTTGTGACGGGGATACCGGGATGCGTGGCCACTTCACTTGTGACTCACCTGTAAGCTTGTGCCACAAGCAAGAAGCTTCCAGAAATGTACGGGGAATATGCGTTCGCCGATTCGTCGTGAGTCGTGACGCGCTGATAAATTAAACGATGAACAACTTGACTGTTAGTAGTTGAATCTTTGTACCGGGATTAACTAAATTTTCACTTTACACCAGTAACACGGTAGTATCTCAAACGAAAAAGTTCTGCGTACATTTGAAGGATTATATATATATATATATATATATATATATATATACAAACGTAATTTAAGTATTCAACTTCTATGAACGACCCTAGCTAAACTATACTCACAAACTTTTCTTTTTTGGTTTTTCTGATGGGAAGCGGCATACATGCTGAGAAGGGGCGATCATACAGTTCTAACCTGAGCAGGCTAACTATTTCCCCCTATTTCTTGGCACGCGACACAAAAACGCATAACAGTAACAAAGGCATACTTGAAAACCTGACAAAAACGTCTAGGAATGTCTTGGGATCGATCATAGCATCTTGGGCTTGCCTGGTGCGAACATGGCGCCGTAAAGAAAGCCACATCCAAGCAGAAGAAGCACGTACGCCACTGGTCCGTCGATGAAGCCCGTCCACATGGCTAACCCTGATGTGACCATCAGGATGAGCATACACTTTTTGATTATATTATGGCGCAACGTGCATGTAGTATGAGTAGAGATAAACTGGATTCGTAATGTAACCCAGGAAGCTTCAGTGAGATTCTGCAGTGTTGTGGTGTTGTTTGCAGCTATTTATTGAAGTTTATGGAAAACAATGAATGCTATGTATCTATGCTATGTATTTTAATAAGGAACTCCTGCTGTGAACATTATCTTCAAAATTTCCTCTTTTTAAAGCCATGTCAGAAGTTGGCAAAGGCGGACGGCAGGCAGCATTTGGACGTGGCTGGAGACAAGCTCTTGGAATTGAGAGGGAAATGCCACTCCATTTTGTCTAGGAAGGGTATTGGATGAACTGTGTTGTGCCAATAAAATGTGAGAAGTTGGTAAATCCTGTTTGTTCTAGTTTGCTTTTATTACCCTGGACTGCAAGTGACATGGATTGGTTGGTTTATAAGTTATCACGTTAGATCCAGCCTTTGTTTTTCTCTCTTGCTTTCTATAAAAGCGGGACTTTTGGACTATGATGAGTATGATCTAAAAACACCCAAATCCCAATAACCGCAGTCATGATCGGTGTGTTTCCTGCTACTTTATATAGGATGGGTTATCAACAAAAGAAGTAGCAGTATGTTGATGGATTCATGTCTTAGTGTCTTACCGTCCTGTGCTTGTTGGAGCTATTGCTGCTGTGTTGTGGTTGCTTCCGCCTCGGCAATAATATACAGGAAGAGTTAGTTGGAGAAGGCCGTAGAGCCTCAGGCAGCCGATGAGCCATAGATCACCAACGCGAGAAGCTGCAGAGGCCAAATGTGTGCTACCTCCCAAGCCATACCCGCCATCTGTGCTGCTGCACCGAATAGCATGATCACGAACGCCGGCGGGTGGAGCTGCATTTGCACATATAGAAATAAGCAAACTAAAATGGTGAACAAGTTCAAATATAATGATGGGGCATGCTTAGCAATTAATTTTCCATATGAACAATTTCCCAGATTCCATTACTTAGAAACAAACGTAGTAGTATAGATTTATTGGTTCCACAATGAGTAGATCGAAAACTAAGTGAACATGTGCAATAATGACCTAATCTGAACTCATCACCGTAGCACAGCAACTCAGCAAGTCAGCAACAGCATTAGAGCAAAATCTGCAAAGATAAATTGGGCAACGCATTCACCCAAATACTAGAACGAAGCCATAGCACAGAACAGGGGAATTTATCAGCCTCAGGAGTAATCAGATCATAGATCAACTGATTTACATGGATCCATGGATATGAGATCATATAATTTCGAGTAAATTTCACAATACCCAACGTCCTGCGGTATGAGTAACAGTCTAACAGAACACAGGGTTTTATGGTTGAAACACCAAGAGTTGTATCAAAAAACACTAAGATTTTGAGACCCCTCTCTGTCAACTCCGACATAAACTGGCCAGTATTCCCGTTCCCCCCTTCTTCCCGTTCGTATTACGAGTTCGTCATCTAAACCCTCGTAGTCCTGATAGAAAAGCACGAACAATACTCTCGTACCAAATCGAAGCTCGAGATACAGCATACATGCGCATCCCAACCAAATCGAAAAACACGAATAATACTGGAAACCATGCAGGGAGGGAAAGCTTGGCTCTGTTCGATCGAACGATACAGCCAACAAAGGGCACGCTTCCGAGGCGACGAGGCCGGTGAGGGCAGGGGAGTATTCGACTCAGGCCGGCCGAATAGAGGATTAGAGGGCGTTTCCTTGCGTCGTTCTTACGCCAAGCCTTGTTAAAAAAACCCTCACGCTAAGCGATCTCAGCCGTCAGCCTGTCGATCTGACGGCCACAGAACGCCCGGCGCGTGATTAAATGTCTACGAGGGGATCAGACACACCACCCATCGTGTTAAACGCAGGGTCGTGCAGCCAGGCTCATCTTACCGTTCGTTTTCAATGTGAAAAGTGAAAATTAGTTCCGCCGCCAAAAACTGTAAAAAAGAAGAAGATAAAAACTGACGAAATTTGGTTAATTCAGTTTGACTAACAGCTAAGTCTTCTTTTTTATAAACCGATGTTTAGAGGTTGATAATCCAAACAAAAGAGTCGTTACAGACAGATGTCAAACAAGTAACAAGCAAAACAGTTGCACTCAACACACATACATCTGTTTATATTATTCACTTACATGAAACCAATACTACTACACGCAAGACACTGCCACGCTAACACACAGCCGCTTAGGGAAAGCGAAAAAACTGGTCTTGAACAGACTACAAAATCGGCGTCAAGAAATCCTGCTAGATGTCCCTCCAAATCCCTCGCCGAGACCACCATCTCGGCTTCACCAACCAACGTAACAACGAACCCCAACCGATTTGGCCGCTCGGCGTGCACATCGCGATTAGCCGATCAGGCGTCTTCGCTTCCCGTAGCTGCTGCCCCTGCGATGCATCTTCGTCCATGTCCGTGTTTATATAGATAACGTACATCTCGCGTTTAGTTAAAGCGACCATGGGACTTCATGCATACTGGCGGCAATTGTTCGTCATCCAGCAGCCGGACATTGAAGAGGTCACACGCGCTACATTTCTCTGAAAACAACTGTTGCCCAGTTCTTCTTCTTCTTGTTGAGAGAGAATGTTTGCTCAGTAAAACCATACTCCTGGTTGGTTCATGCCATAGGTTTCATTCAGGTTTTGCAAATTTTAACGAGATTTCTTAAGTTATTTTACCATTGTCGAGCCTGTCATCCTAGTCCTTGTCTCTTCGGTTGTAGTTGGGCAGCGAAACCCACAGATTAAATTCCAGATAATGAAAGCCGATCAAAAGTCAGATTTGGATTAATCCTTTTTACTGGCTCCTTGGAAAAGCGTATTCTGTTGGCATGTCTTTGGTTTGAGAAGCAATCCCTCTCTGCAACTAGAGAGATGTATCACTACGGAAATGCAGTAGTTTGCTGACACTTAGCGAAGCCTTTTTTTCCACGCGAAGGCTTCGTCGAGTGCCACACTCGGCGAACCTGCTCGGCGAAGGGTCTCTCGGTAGAGAGGTACTTCGCCGAGTGTCTCGTCGGTTTCGCCAAGTGCCCAACGCAGCGCTCGGAAAAACTTGTTGTTTAACGGTCGGGCGGCCGGTAACGACTATTTGCTGAGTGCCACATATAGCACACGGGGGCGTAAGCGGGCGAGGTGCGACTGACGATGGAGGCAGATGCGGGCGGCTGGTCTAGGCACAGTAACCGGTGCGCCCAGGCCATATCTATTTTAACCCTAAAAGGGTATTCGCCGAGTGCCAAATTGGGAGGCATTCGACGAAGTTTTTTATTTTTTTAAAATACTCTTTTTCGAGTGCTATATCAGTAGGCACTCGGCGAATGTTTTGAAAATGATCTTTGTCGAGTGCCAACATTATTTGACTCGGCAAATGTTTTATTATTTTTTAAAAAAAAACTAAAATAGAAAAAAGACAATAAAACATTCTATTTTTTTGCATGATATAATATACACTGAGTTATCATCCTAAAAAAGGTTCTAAGTTCAAATAAGTATTTAACTATCAATTTGTTTTGAAACTTAAGCAATCCCTTCACCAAACTCTAAAACAAATCCTCGAAGATTCTTTTGTTTCTAAACAGCATACATGCAATATTTCTATAAACATTTTAAATTTTTTTATCACATAATCTATGCATGATGTCATAACCCCATGTCAAGTTTCGGGGTTTTACGATTTTTTTTTAATTGTTTAAAATTAAAACACCAAGAATATGCGTGTTGTCGATGGAGTGCTTTCATAGTGATATCTTAAATTTTCTTTACATTTACTATGCAAGGCCTAACTTAGCTATCAAAATAGAAGTATGATTTTTTCAAAATATTTTTTTGCTTATTTAATACACTTGTGGTTCAAAATTGGCATCTTTCAATTTAAATGCTATAAAGAGATTTAATTAACTAAAAATAGAAAACTACTCATAAAAATGCCAGTTTTTGGTATGGTATAAGATACATTGGGTTTTAGTAGTACAAAGAGTTTTAAGTTTAAACAAAGATTTAAATATTAATTTGCTTTTAAACCTAACTTATTCCATGCCTAAACTCCTAAACCTTCTCGAAGATTATCCAATTTCTAAACGTCAAACTTTGTTGAAACATTCTGAAATTTTTATCATAGTATATATATATATATATGATATAATAACACCATGTTAAGTATCATATTTGTTAGCCTTCAATTTAATTTTCTATAACTAAGAAACCATTAAGCTCCACGTTACCAGTCGAGTGTCGCAACTTAGATTTTTCAATATTTAGTTATATCTAGTGCTAAAAGATTAAAAATGGACTCATAAATATAAATATGATTTTTCTACAATTTATTAGTCATTATTTCATGTACATGCAGTTTAAATTGGACCTACATCGAATTAAATCCTAGAAACTTGATTAATTATTAAAAATAGCAAACTCACTCAGAAAAATATGAATATTTTCCATGGATTTTTTTTTTGAATTATGATCGTAAAAAAATAATTTCAAAACATGTTCAAAATGTGATATGGGCTTAAATTATGATTTCACATGAAATAAGGGTACTTGAGATTTGCCGATTGCATTTTTAAATAACACTCAACAAAGTATTTCACTTGGACACGTGGTGCCCAACTTTGCCGAGTGTCGAATGCTGCACTCGGAAAACCTATTTTTTCTCGGGCCGTTATAACGATGTTAGGACTTCCGGGATCTTTCTTTTTTCAAAAGATTTGTCGAATGCCATTGACGTGGCACTCGACAAACATGCACTATCGCCGAGTGTTAAAACTTTGCCGAGTGTAATTTGGGCTACACCTGGAAAAGTTTGGTTCGTCGTGTTCCCGATGAAATGCACTCGGCAAATCCTAGTGCATTCGGCAAACTCTCTGTTTCCGGTAGTGTATCCAGTGTCATATATATATATATATGTGTGTATGTATTTATATGTGTGTATATATATATATATGTATATATATAGCTGCTCGAGATACCATCTTTAATCGTAGTGTAGAAATCGTTATTACGGCACCATCCATATATAACTTGGCCGCTTTCTGAACAAGGATTTTTTTAAAAAAAATATTTCTAGTTTATAAAATTATATAGTATGAAAATATATCGACAGCTAGATTTGTACACATATATTAATTGATATGAAAAAAAACTATAATATCCTCGTCAGCGTGGGGCCGGGTGAGTGTAGGTTCAGTACTAATTGTGTCGAGCAACGAGCAATAAAGTTTAAGAGAAAAAATAATAGTTTACTAATATTAATATTAATATTAATATTATTTAATTTGAGATAAATTTTAATCTATAACAATAATTTTTTCTACAAATAATATTTTTGGACGGATACTCTGTTTTTGTTACAAATTTTAGAAAAGCAGCCTCTAGGCCGTCAACCTTGTGGATTCTGAGTCGTCCCGCGTGGTGGGCTGGGCCCAAATTATTCTTCCTACTCCAGTTGTCCAATTTGCGGTGGATGTAGACCATAAACAATTATTCAACCCCCTGTGGGCCCATGAAAGCTGTCATAACGTGCTCTGATTTGACGGGCTTGTATTATTAGTTGATTTGCTCGCCGAGATGACTTTCTTGCTCAACAGAGACTGACATTCGGGGACCATGCCGTTTGGTGCCTCTGTTGGACCCACTGTCAGTATCAGAGTAAGAAACTTAGACGTGTACTACTCCTTTTATTTGTTTTGTATTGTTTATTTTTTAAAAAAACAAGACGCTGAGGAGTTGACTTGACTTGGCAGTTGGCAATACAGATGACTTCTACACGAGCCTTGCAATTGCATATATGAGCCTTGGCATTGCAAATCCAAGGATCATATCCAACCTAGGCGCCATGGGCATTCCGAAACTGAAGAGCAGCATGCAGCGTATTTAAGGTAGTTACCAGCAGCAAGAGCTCATTTCACTGTGCATGTTGCTTAGTAGCAGCAAAATCTTTCTTCTCTCCTCCCCTTTGCAGTTAGCCCTCCGACTACAGAGGAGGAGGCAGGCAATGGTTTCTTCTTCTTCTTCTCTTCGACGTCGTTGATCTCTTTTCATTTTCTGCTTTTCCAGAATACGTACATGGCGCAGTCTTTCGGAATGAGTATATATGCCTGCTGAACAGCAGGCCCCAATTCAACTCCCAAACATACAGGTATGAGTATCATATCGTTCATCTGTCTTGCGCTCATCTAAAAGTGTTGGTATTTGGAGTATAATTGTTTCTTACGTTTACCGCTGTGGTAGCCTGACGGTCGTTTACTAGTTATCGATCTGGTTTGGTGATTAGTGGTCGGTTTTTACGAACCGATATTTGGAGATGATGCCCAAAATCACGGCCTTGCCTATGTATGTAATCCATGGTGTTGATGGATGCTACTCTTCCCACTAGTTAATGAATCAAAGACTTAAATGCTAGTTCATGGTTGGCGGCTCTATGTAGAAGTAGAACACGTTAGCTGAAACTATAAAGTCTGACTTTCTTAGCAGCTCATGGTTGGAAGCTCTAGAGAATATATTGAAGAAATTTTCGGTATGTGGGCCAACTTGCAAGCGACGCCCACTACAGAAAAAAGTATGTACACGCATGTAGAGTTTTCTGGCCCAGCTTGAGCTATTCCACACGTACGAAGATATCTGGCCCAAAATGCATTGAACAGAAAAAACTCCATTCGGCCCGCTGGAACAGATAGAATAATTAGCGGTGCCAATATTGGTCTTTGCCCGTATGCCACACACACATATATAAGATTTTTAAGATGTTTAAACTTAACTATAAAAAATCATAAATATAGGATTGCGGATGGAGTAAGAGTATTTAATTTTGTTTCAATCCAACGCTATTTTTAGCTCAGTTTTAAAACTCATGTAAAGTACATTCATGGTAAATAAGAACCTAGTTAGTTGAGCGCTATGGTTTTAATTTAAACTAAAAATAAAATATAAAATATTTTATTTTATCGTATAAACTAAATATTTAATATTAATCTTAGAGTTGTACAAGTTGATACATAGTCTACTAGGCTTGTTTGTATCGAGGGTTAATTTCTTCTGTGCCATTATAATTTTTACGGTTTGCTAATATGTCATCAATGTGACAATGATAAAAGGGGCCACTACAGTTACTGATAGTGGCATGTAGGCAATTTTTAAAAATTATAATAGCATATGAGTAATTTTCTCTTGTATCAACCGCCCGTTCTTTTTTGTTGGGTTAAAGGAGATTATTTCTTGATTCTCTGTAGAAGCCTGTAAATATATGACACTGCTGAATTTTAGATATGATGTTTAGCCATTCATTTTATTAAAAAAATATGTAGATACTTTTGCATCTTCGCCCTATATTTTTTTTAAAAAATAAAATGAACGGTGAACATCATTTTTGAGTCAGCGGTGCAGTAGTAGTTTTGCACGGGTTTCTTCAATTCATTCATGTGAGCAGCTGACGTAGCTTGGCCGTCCCACCGTGTTGACGTACAGTACCATGGCCCCTACCTTTCATTTTCATTTTAGGCTGTGGATGATGGACAGAGATGAGGTTGTGTCATTTGTATAATGATTAAGATGGCTAAATTTTAAGACTTAACAAATTTGCAAACATGTTTAAATATTTGTTTGATGTGTATTTAAAATTACGCCGCTTAGAAAAGCTTTAAAGAATGATCAAAGATAAGATATAACACAGGGCTGAAATAAATGACCCTTTCAATAGAATTTATTGATTATATTCGATCAGGCATGCATGCTTTGAGTAGTACAGTAGTATTTGATACCAAGCCAGTATGCACACTTCTCAGATTACAACGGCCTCTCCATGCCCGAGGGTTCTCGACCGTAATACTTAAATTGATTCGATCGTAAGGAGAAATTATGTATGCGCGCGGTTCAGGTTTGGGAGAATAGCTTGATCAGATCGAGTAAGCCAAGAGATCGATAACGAGCACATCGTGGCAACATGTACATGCATGTACCACCCGATAATTGAGTGATCATAGATGGGTATGGATATGTATATCATCGTTGTAGAACCGCACCTAATTTGCAAACTGAGAAGACTATTCAAATCAAGAGTAGAAATGATTCCATAAAGAAGCGGGAGGAAGGACCGAAGGAAGTAGTATAGTGAACTGCCGGATACTTAAGTACGCTCTAAATTAAAGTACGTAATATCATCGGATCGATCTATGGTGCGCGGAGAGCAAGGACGATCGATCGCTGTGAAGTTAATTTGGCTGAGCAACAAGGAGGCGGCGGCGGATGCGCCGACGTACGGGAAGTGGTGGATGCGCTTGGCCGTGAGTAAAATAAAGGTTGGACGGGGCGGCGGAGACGGCGAAGAGAGGCTTATACTACCGGCCGGACGAATAGAAGAAGCTAGCTAGCCGACCGGAGTTGGAGATGATGGTGTTGTTTATCTCCGCTTTGCCATCCACGTGATTGCATAGGTCAGTTCATAATCGAAACCAGCACGAACAGGTTCACCCCGGCTATCCAAAGAACGTAGGCGACGAAGGACCACGCGGCCGGAGGGACGTCGCCCTCCCCCGGCCGCACGGCGAGACCGTCGGCGAGAAGAAAGTACGCGGCCGCCGCTACCATGAACCCAACAGCCAAGACCTCCCCACGGACGCGCGGCCGCCTCCGCCGCCTCGGCCCCAACCGATGCCCACCTTTGTTGGCCTCGTGGTGTGGAGGCGGCGGCGGCGGAGATGGATCCTTCCCTTTACCGCCGCCCAGCCGCTCATCCTTCTCTCCGACTCCTTGCATGGCCAACTCGATCGACCGACCACCTACGCAACCGCTTTTGCCGGCCCTGCCGATCTTTTTTCTTCTTCTGGTTATTACTATACGAATTGGAATGGCTTAATTTTCGACGAATTTGAAGCTATATGTACTACTATGTGCAGTGCAGCCCTTTAGCCTTTGGGGAAGGTTCGTTGTAAGCTTCGTTCGGAGCTTCGTCATGCATACAACGACGTCCCGTATTCGTACATGGAACGCGTTCCACATAAAATGTAGTGTTCACTTAACCAACCGTGGGCTTATTTACGCGAACATGGGTCGTCCTACCTTTCATTTCCATTTTAGCGTGTGAGAAAGGGAGAGAGATGGCTTGTAGGTTAAGACCGATCTATCAATCATGATCGGTCATTGTCAAGTTAAATTGGCGGAGCAACAAGTAGGCGGCGGTCGATCGCCGAAGTATGGGAAGTGGTGGATGCGCTTGGCGAGTGCTTTGGACGGGGCGGCAGCGGCGGCGAAGAGGCTTACCGGCGGGATGAAGGCATGAAGCAGCCGGCCACGTGATTGCATAGATCAGTTCATAAGCGAAACCAACACGAACAGGTTGTTCACCCCCGCGCGCGATCCAGAGAACGTAGGGCCACGAACGAAGGACCACGCGGCCGGAGGGCCGTCGATCGCCCTCCCCCTCCCCCGGCACGGCGAGAGCGTCGGCGAGAAGAAAGTACGCGCGCGGCCGGCGCTACCATGCATGAAGCAAGGTTCGTGGAAGTAGCGCGGCCGAGCTCATCATCTTGGAACTTGGAAGCTTCGTCGTCTGATGGATGCAACGACGCGTAGTTACGTATTCGTTGCATACTGCATGTGTTGACTTGTTCAGACAACTGGATCGAGGGCGTGCTATTGTAAAACTTCAGGTATTTAGGATCTACCTGTTTATTTCTTCTACAGCTTAAAATATAATTTGATCGAATTTAAATTTCAGAACATAATTTCACGAAAAAAATTGTCAGCTTTGACCTACTATTGAACCGCACGATACGAATGTAAATATAAAAGTATTGCTGAAAACATTTCTTCACTTGCAAATATGTTGGACGGCGAATTATTTTTCTCTAGGGAAAAGAAGCGAACTAATCCAAGAATATATACTCATTCTTCTTCAATCGATTTGGCCGGGGACTAATGATTTTAATGGCAAGCCTCCCGCTAGTAGTTGATGCAGTCATGCAATACGATCGCATGCAGACTACAACATTTTCACTTTTAGTGCAAATCCGTAATCTTCCAAAAAATTAAGCTGCGAGTGGATGTAGCTTGCAGTACATGGTGTCTCGAGTCTCGATTGCTAGCTGTGTGTATTTCATGCATAGTAGTTGGATCAACAAGGGACATATATATCACATGTCATATAAAGTTCACCAGTACTAGCTAGCCATGCATGCTCGTTTTTGCAAACATTAATTTCATATTTAAAATATCGGGCGAACGCCGGGCAAAGTTGACTTTATGTACTAGTAATAATACAAGTCCAAATTTCTCTTTTTTTTTAAAAAAATACAAGTCCAATTTTTCAAGTCGTGGTACTAGTGGGCTTAGGGATGGCAACGGGGAGAATCCCCGGCGGGGAGGGGTCCCCGTCCCCGTCCCCGCTAGTCAAAAAATTCCCCGTTCCCCGTCCCCGTCCCCGACTTCGGGGATAGATTTCCCCATCCCCGCTCCCCGTCGGGGATTCGGGTACCCGTCGGGGAGAAAATCCCGGTTTAGGTATATATATATACATATATATATATATACATACAAATATATACATATACATACACACACATATATATATATACATACATATATATACACATAAACATATACACACATACACATACATATACATACATATGTATATATATATATATAATATGGACCCACATTCAATTTTCGCGGGTATATTAACGGGGAACGGGGATGGGGAGTAGAGGAACGTCCCCGTCCCCGCTTCACCCGACGGGGATAGATTTTTCCCCGTTTGTCCCCCCGCGGGGATGAGATTTCCCCATACCCGTCCCCTAATAGAGGAAATCCCCGTCGGGGATCGGGGAACGGGGCCCCATTGCCATCCCTAAGTGGGCTAGCTTTATATACCTCTCACCCCACTTATTAACTAGCGAGAAACTTTTCAGTACTTAAAAAAGTACCAGAAGGCCACTTATTAATTAATGAGAAATTTTACAATATTTAAAGAAATATCAAAAGATATCATACATATTGTTTATATTGTTTAGTATTAATTTTGGTACAGTAAAATCTCACTCTTAAGTAGCTAGCTGTGGCAGGTACCAGTAATGTTGGCATGCTTGTTTGTTCGTCCTCGATCAATATAATCACGGGCCAACACCGCCGATTTGATAGAAAAGAGCGAGCGCGGCGAGCACGAGTGAGCCCAACCCACAGCAGGCGAGCACCGCCGCCGCAAACGACACGCTCGCCTTCCTTGTCGGCGCCGCCACGGAAGTCACCACCCCGAGGCTCGTCGCGGCCACGAAGGCGGAGGTCATGAAGAAGGTGTAAACCTTAAGCTGACCCTTGCCCACGGCGCCGCCGAGCAGCCCAGCGAACACGGCCAGTATAGCCCCGAACGACACCGACGCTACCGCCACCGAGATGGCGTACATCGTGCCCTGATGCTCGCCCTTCCCGTCGTCCTCTTCCGCGGCGCCGGCTGCCGTGCAGAAATTGAGAAATGCCCACGCTAGAGCTGCGGCAACGACAGGGAACACGGCGGCCACCAGGAGCCCGTGTAGGATCGTCTCGGCGATCATGATCAGCGAAGGAACTAGCATCGCGAGCATCGCAGCATTCGCGGTGGCTAGTATAGCTCTGTGCCATGTCCGCCGGTGATCATCGTCATTGCTGGACGACAGAAGCTTGCAGAGGAGCAATGCCAATATCCCAGCGAGGCCTCCACCGAGCATGAGGAAAACAGACACTTTGACGTATATGATTGAATACTGGTCACCTAAGCTTTCTGCCTTGTGATAAACGCCAATGAGATCACCAATGAAACCAGAGAATGATGTTGTGACCAAGGATAAGGTGAGCTGGGTTGAACTTTTCAGGGCTTTTTTCAGAGCTTTACTCTCTTCTAAGAGCATCTCCATTGTAATTGCTATTTTTGACTTGCTATTCATAGCAATAGCAAGTCTCCCTATTTCAATTGGCTTGCTATATTGCTACTCACTTCATTGTACTTGCTATTTGACTTGCTATTTTAGAAAACTTGCTATTTCTCTCATCAAACTTGCTACATGTAGCAAGTTTGGTGAGAGAAATAGCAAGCCCCCTAAAATAGCAAGTCAAATAGCAAGTACAATGGAGACAACTTTTTGACAATTCTTGCTATTTTTAAGAATAGCAAGTTGGATAGCAATTACAATGGAGATGCTCTAACCTGTCAACTCTGTTGAATTTGAGGCGAAAAATGTAATGAAAGACACCAACAAGGATTGAAGGGAGCAAGGCCATGGGCAGGAAGTAGTACGCCTTTGGCAGCAGAGAATATGTGATTGAAATGGATGTCAGGATAAGAAAGGTTACACAGATGGTTAATAACACTTGGGAACCTTTAAGTTGGTTGATGGGGATGAGGTGCTCTGGCTGGATTGTCATCAACTTCAGGATGTGGAACATGAGGCAAATGGCAGTAACAAAGGCCGTGAATGCGAAGAAAGCGGCGAACTTCAGTTTAATTGGAAGCTTGCTTGCGGAACCGCGAAGGAAGAGAGTGTCCATCAGAATGACTGTGGAGATTGTCAGTAAGAACAGTGCCAATGACAGGTCCTTCTTCAGCTTGTTCTCTTTGCTTTCAGTGCTACTTCCTTTCTGCACAAGAGTGGGGGGTTTTCATCATTCCATGCAGGGCGCACTGGCGCAGGCTCTTTCATCATAAAATATGGATACATACTTTGATATTCAACAAAAAATAATTAATTAGTACTGCCTTCTTTTTGAAACGAATTATCTTTTTGACATTGACACACGTACTATTCAATGAATGTCTATATGAGTTTTTTTTTGTCAATTTGAGAAATTTTAAAGTATTCATAATTTTTAGTGTTATTTTTAGCACATCAATTAATAGTGATATCTCTTCAAGTACTATAAAATTACTCTTGTATATATATATCTATTAATTATTAAGAATATAATTATATAATGAGAATTTCATGAAGTACCAAATTATTGTGTATTGTTAATTTTTTTATGATCCGGTTTAGAATTAAATATGACAATCTCTATTACATCATGAAGATCATAATAGGTCAGTTTTTTTTCCTTTCTTGCTTGCGTGCTTGAAGCGCGGCGCAGGGAGGGATGGCGGAACGCCGCGGCGCGCGAAGCATGGTGCGCGGTGCAGATGTAATAGTAGTATATGCATGCACTAATATTTTCCTCACAAAAAAAAAATTACTCTGATGATATTTCATGCTAGTAATATTCAGAAAGTGTTGGACGACGCATGTATATATATGTACTCATAGCCATCATTTGTATGCATGGATTTTTGAGGTAAGAAAGTAGTGTTGCTAGACAAAAATAGCAGATATAAGCTTATATATAGGACACATACAAGTACTGGAAATCTATATTTAGTTGCGTGCATACTGCATACACAAGGGCTTGTTTCTTCATTCATTACAGAAAATATATATGGACAGACAACAAAATGGAAGATATTAAGTGTGGAACTAAATCAAGTCCCTCGCTGGAGTGATCAAAAGAGTTACCACAAATTAAATCATGGATGATGAGATATAGCATTATGGAGGCTCGCTACAGTTAAAAATGACAAGGCTGTGGTTCTTTTTGATACATGCATGGAGGGCTGGGGATCGATTAGAAGGAACAGCTAGTATGCCCTGAAAATGTACGCAACTATCCATATCCGCATGCATTGATTTGAGGCCTTCTTGTATGCACTGAATATTTGAGGCCAGAAAGAACTTTTGATCAAGGGATAACACATATGTGATGCAGCGTTGTTGAGATTACAGCCAGAAATGACGAAATTATTGAGAGATGCACCTAACTCCTAACTAAACGATCAATAGCTAGTATATCATGGAAAAATTTGTCGGGATGTTTCGATTATTACCTCAACTGGCAGGTTTGTAGGAGAGCTCTCTGCTTCAGCATCTACCGGCGATACAGCTACATGATTATTCAGCAAAGCTTGCTCGCGATCATCTTGTATCGCCATGTCTGAAGAGTCCACCATATCTGTCCTGCGTTGGCTGCATGAGTGAAAGATGGTCATAACTCATCAGATCTGGAAATGGACATCTGCATATATACAACAGGGTTATGCATGATATCTAGCTAGCTTCTGTATGTTACTTTGTATTGATTCTTTATTTGACAGATTATCTAGGGGATGGCTAATTAATTATTGAAGGGGAGCAAAGAAGATCAATCATATATTTTAATTTGTCGAGATCTACTCATCTACTAACGGGAAGTTAATATATTGATGGATTGTGTTCAAAACTTCAAGCTTCAGCGAGAAGTTGCTCTCCTGTAAGAAGCTCGAACCGTTTCTTCGTCTCCGGTGATCAACACACACGGGATCTGCAATTCAGGAGAAATTAAAGAAGAGTATCAGCTAGCCTGAGCACACCCTAACGATTTAGACAGCAGGTGGTACACTTGCTAAATTGCTGTAGCTGTCACAAGAGGGGGGGGGGGGCTGTAGCTGTCACACGACTTGACCTATCCTCGTGATTTTTTAGAAGTCTATACTAGATGATTTAAATTCGTGCATCGGTTCAAAATATATAAATTAAAAGACTAAAATATAAAAATACATTTTGCTTTTTTTTCTTCTATTTTCTTTTTTTTTTAATTTTTTTAATTTTTATTCTTTTTTATTTTCAACGTAAGCTGGATTTTTCACCTGCTGCGCCGTGGGTCCCACTCTTGCTCCTGCCGTGGGTGCATGCGCTCCGATCCTGCATGCGGGGGGACGGTTGCGGGGCGGCACATGCATGCGGGAGATAGGAGCGGACCGACGGAAAACTAAACATTTTAATGTAGTTAAGGTTTTGTTTAACACTGCTTAGGGCCTGTTTGGCTCCACTCCACTAAAGTTTGCTTCACTCCACACACGAAATCCACTTAGAATCAAATCTTTAGAGTTGTTGCTTCATTGTGAAGTACCTACATCTGTTTGGCTTGTAGAGTGGATCTAGATTCATGAATTATGGAATTTAGTAGAAATGTACTATTTTACCCCTAAGTTGTATTATACTTTATTTGTTCCTAAGTTGTATTACACTTTATTTGTTGATATACGTTATAATTCATGCATCCAACCGCGTGAGATCAAACGTACTACAGCAAATGCAGGGCGTGAGATAGATCAGAGGAGGAGCATGCAAAGCTAAGCTAGCATGGTTCTTCCGATGTTCAGTTCAGTTGTCTGGCATGCTGAATTCTGTACTGGAACAGAGACGTGGATATAACAACAAAATCGATGATGCAATCTAGGCATCATTGATCATTTCGACCCACAACCAACAAAATAATTGATTACTGTCCTTGGCTGAAAATAATTCAAAGTATTATTTGTTGCACATAAACCTACTAGCATTCAACCTGAATCAACAATAGTGTAATCCCTAGCGTGAATAACATGCATGCGTATGATTAGCACTGAAGATTATTGTAATCCTTAGCCCGAATAACATGTATGTGTACAATTAACATTGAAGATTAGTGTAATCCTTAGCCAACGAATGCTGGAGTCATAAATCATCTGAACAACTTGATAGGTTTAGCTAGACTAAGTTGATCTCTAGGGTAGTCTAGCAGGGTAAAACTTAAGTCTAAACATGGCATAGTGTTCTTAGATGCATAAACAGAGAAGGGCACAGGTAGTGTACCTTCGGTGACGGTTGCCGGAGTTGACGAGGAGGACGTCATGGCGTAGGTGGCGGTGAGGGAGGCTTCCCGCCGCTTAGCGCAAGGTTAGATCGGGTGCTAGAGTTGTCGGGCGAGGTTTTTGGGCGTGCAAGGATGGATTTCTTGCGGCCGGAACCCTCCCCCTTATTATTGCGCTTGCGGCAGGGGCCCCTCAACCATGAATCGGTTGAGGCGCCCCCGATCAGGGCGCACGGGAGACCAGGGGCGACGGTTAAGGGTTCCGAGCTGAGCGCGTGGAGGAGAGGTACTCAGCCCCTTCTCCTTCGAGATCTTATCCCAACATTCTCCTCCTAAATCTCGATTTAGTTCTCAACTTAACTTAACATTATTCTTCCTACTCCAGTTGTCCAATTTGTGGTGGATTTAGTTCTCAACTTAACTTAACATTATGACATGATTTGACAATGTGATACTACAATAAATATTTGCTAATAATGGATTTATTAGGCTTAATAAATTCGTTTCGTGAATTATCCTCCGATTCGACAATTGTTTTTATAATTAATTTATTTTTAGTGCTTCAATTTAATGTCCAAACATCTTGTGATGTGACACGGACTAAATTTTAGACCACGGAACCATACAGCCACATGATTATGCTAGCATAAGTGATCCGGGAACGTCAGTATGTTGCTTCGGCAAGGAAAAAATTAAGGGGAAGTATCCTGTGCACATAGGCTGGCCGTGCACATGGTGCACATGTGAGATCTCCACCTTTAATCTGTAATCCAACGGACAACAGTAGCTGGGGGTTATCGCAAAATGACAGAATGGGAGAGGTGGAAGGTGTTTTCTACAAAATGATCTGGTTGAGCTGTTATCCGTTGGATTACAGATTAAAGGTGGAGATCTCACATGTGCACCATGTGCACGGCCAGCCTATGTGCACAAGATACTTCCCCAAAAATTAAAGAAAGAACACACGTACGGAAGTACGTAAAGCGCGTATAGTAGTAGCTGCTGTCCGCCGGCTGTACAAAAAAGCGCGTACAGTAGTATTGCTCTCAGCAATGCGCGTAAAATGGCGAGTATCACAAGAGGTTGGAGTCAGGTCATCGACAGTAATTTGGAGGAGGGAGTGTTGTGTCGGGGGTTCTCTTTTATATTTCCCGTGCACAAAGCATTCTTCGTCTCTTCGTCCACAAATGCACAAGACTGAACATGATCCTTTATCTAAAATCTAATAACCCTTTATTTTTGCAAAAACCCCATCCGTGGTGTCCCTCCACTTATTATTGCCAGTTTGCAAAAACCCTATTCAAACCATGATCGTTGAATTTTAAATAAAAGACCACAATTAGTTTTGTGCATTTGTACACGGAGGATACTTCGTGCATATGATACAGATGCCTTTTATAAATTTATGACGGATTTCGTTACACACTTACACGCCAGTTCCGACGCGTCTTTTTTTACATTGATGAATGATACACACATCATCAATGATGTGACACTCTCATGCCACATCTAGTATAATAATGACAGTTTTAATTTGATCTCCTTTTGTTAATGTAGTATGAAGTATTTCTTCATATTTAAAAACAATAACCTGCAACTAATGCATGAAATTAAGCAATTATTGTACAAAAATTACTTTGGATATAAGAAGATTAGGCATTGAAGATTGTGATATCAGAAAACATTAAATTACAAAATCATTAATAAATAACCTAAATACAATACATATCACGCCCATCGTATCCTTCCGTCAAAATGTAGTCTTGAATAAATGATCAACCTAGATATTTATGGACGTTGAAATAGTTTTTCCTCGGACAACATGAAAGAACATCAAAGATGAATCTGCTGTAGGTCCTAATAGAACAAGAAACGAGAAAAAGAGATACGGAAGGTATTGTCGTTTCAAGATTCATACTTGATGAGGTATAAAAAATCAGATATAAGAATCATATAGATGATTTTAAGGCCCGTGATGACATACGTACCATATTTCATATTTTTAGTGTTAATTTTAATACCTCATGTATCAAAATATATTTCATTATCGATTTAATAAAAGTAATTTTGTATTATAACTATATTTTTTCTAAAATTAGTAAAAAATAATAATTCAACTTATTAAAATATTAAATCATTTATAATATATTAATATATAATGGAGAGAACCTTAATACTCTAAAGTAACTGATGAGTAATCACGGAAAATGTGCAATGATTTTTTATTACCGCAAGTTGGCATGGTTGATGGAGACTCTGATTTGCCACTTGAAAGTTTATTCAATTTAATTATTTTATCACTTGTGTGATGACAAGTGAGTCCTAGTAACAAATAAATCGTGGAATATTCCTTCAGCAAATCGTCTCGTCCTTCAGTTCGCAAGTTCCATCCACCCAATATCTTTCGTTGACTGCTCGAGTGGCACTACAATTGAATATATTAATGACGAAAAATTATCCGGCCGTTCCCCGCTACAAATATTTGGTCGCTCCTAATTCTCGTACAACTTTGGATGCAGTCTGTCACGGCCACGGTACAGATCACCCTGTGCGTACCTCCTATAGTCGACAAGGACTTGCGTTCATTCTTTGCATAATATACCGGCAGATGGTGTGATAAGGTCCGACCTCACAAGTGCCCAGCTCGGTGGCAGTATGGCTACCTCTTCTTTTTAAATATATAGAAAGTCTTATTTTTATTTTTTTTTTGTTTTAACCAATCTTCCGCTCTAACACCATCTCGAATTTAAATATATGTTTTTTTAAAAATTAAATCACCTACCTGTTCCATAATATTCAACGTATGATCGTATTTAGTATTTCATACTAATCTATACAGTGTATTATGAAATGCTAAATCTAATATTAAATTATAATATCATAGTACCAAGGAAATAAAACCAAAATTATTACTAACAAAAAAAAAAACGAAGCGCCAAAAAAAAGACCGGACACGCGTACCTACCCTGCACACCCTGGCACCCACCCGGCTATGACGTCGGCGTTTGTTACTATTATCACTTTCGTAATGTGATATTGCCTGTGTGGCTGTGTGCATCAAAACCACTTGCACTCCCCTCAAAAAGTCAAAAGTCAAAACTCAAAACCGTGAGTACTTGTTTTTTTTTTCCGGAGGCTAGACGAGTAGGTTTAGAGTTTAGAGCAATTCCAGTAGTACTATTTAAATCAGGTTTTTATTTTTGATTTGAGAATCCTGTTATTTTTAAGGGCTCTATTTTCTAGATTCCACTTAAACACTAACTTTCAAAAAAAATCTCTATTTTCAATTTTTACCATTTATTTATACATTATATGAATATGCATTTGATAAGAACACAATACATAATAAATTATTTATTATTTAATAATAAATGACTATATTTAAATTTTTAAATATAAATACAAATATTCAAATTTAAATATAGAAACAAACCATCTACTATATTAAACAACTAGCGCTATATAACGCACACAAATGCTACGCAAGATCGTCTTGGAGTACATACTACACAACGCCAATCAGACAAAACGCCCGTCGATCATAACATTTAAATAAAATCTTGATCATATATAAAATTATAAATATACAAAGATATAAAAATATTTAATCATGAAACATGTATTTTTAATATCCTAAATGATAAAAATTATATATTAAATCATGAAAACTTATTTTAAAATATTTATTATTTTTTAACATTAAATTTATTCGTCCGATCATTAAACTACATTTGATAAAAAAAATCAAATCATCTATCAACTATCGCCACTTTCAAACGGCCCGAATTGGACCCAACCCAATGTTCCAGCCCACCGTCGCCATCGTCTCCACGAACCACGAATCCGACTCGCGGGGAGAGCACTTCCGATCCAACACTTCCTCGCAGTCGCGTCGGCGGCGCGATGCGTCCTGTGGCCACCAAGGCGACGACGGGGAAGGAGAAAAGCAGGAAGAAGGGCGGCGCAGGAGAGCAGCTGCTAACCGACCAGGTCTCCTCCCTCCTTGCCCGCCTCCAAGACGCCCTCGCCCTCGGCCTCACCAAGTAAGCAATTAACACCCTCTTCCCAATTCGTAGCATTCGATACTTCACGCTGCAGAGAATGACTTGTTCCTGAGTTGAGTTACGCGATGAACGATAGAAACCCACGCGCGCCAATGATTCAGTTGGGTTTATGCTCGGTTACTTCAGTTGAGCTGTATGTTTTCCTTTTTGAATTTAGCTCGGTAGCTTACTATGGATCCCCAGAAAAGAGCTGGTTATAAAAAAGGGAAACTTGAGTAACAAATGATCGGATAAAATTCCCCAACTATAAGGTCGCTGCGTTTTTGCAAATATTTAGGTTATTTGTTATATTTGTGATCTGTTTATATCTCCCAGGTCTGATGGCTGTGGTTCAAAGAAGTGGCAGACTACTGATGCTGGAATACAGTCGCATGCTCTCAAAGCAGCAGCTGCATTTCTTCGTTGTTTGTCGAATGACATGCTGCGGCTTCCTCATATAAAGGTCTACCCTATTTTTGTTTGTATGACTAACACGTCCTAGCCAAACTTTAATCCTCCTTTGTATTTTCCTCATGTGATGATTTTACTGGCTGGTATGATAATTGTGAAATTCTGAATACAGCTCACTTATATATTAACCAGGAGTCAATTTCGGATATACTCATAGCGTTAGTAGGTATTCTTCAGTCCAAGAATGTCTCGGTTCTGATCCAAGCAACAGATGTGAGCTTCAAGTTAGTTTCTAGTATTGGCAATTTAGCTCGCCAATACCCAATCTTAGAGATTGTTATGTCTCTCTCGTGTCTGTTATCTGCAGACCAGCTACCTGTAGCTGTCTCATCTGCAAGGGCAATTAATTGCATATTGAACACCCTAGCAACAGCAAGAGGTTCAATTCATGCAGAAATTTTGGAAGCTTTGGAGAAAAGCAATGCAATTTCAAGTGTCATTTCAGCTCTGCAAAATTACTCCCATGATATCCATCCATTAAACTATCTGACCGAAATGATGTCTCTGCTAAGAATTATACTGTGGATTTGGCCTTCTTCGAGATACCATGTATGGAGCAACTCCAACTTGATGGGGAAGCTTGCACAATACTGTCTTTGCTCTGAAATATCAATTGATGTTAAAGTCCTCGAGCTATATGCTGCTTTAGGTAGACCTTTTTGGTAATAACCTTCTTTGACCTTTCTATTAAGATCTGCAAAGATCTTTTTTCTTCTCCTTTAGTTTCTTATTATCTTCCCAAAATATTGCTGTAATTCAGCTTTATGTGGCTATGGAGCAATGGTCCTTCTGAAGAATGAAGAGTTGATGGCTAAGATTGGTGAGCTTATCGGAAAGTCGCATCCATGCGTTGTTAGGATTGAAGCATTGAAACTCTGTCAGATTCTTTTGGTAAGAGTGTTAAATCTGATGTTTAACTAATATAATAGATTATCTGTTTTCTTTTTTGCAATCTGTTGTAAGAAACCTTGAAACTGAAATATTATCTACAGCGATCTTCAAAGGGCTGCAACCTATTAATGGCTCCTCATTGTCAGCCTATTATTGAAGGCATGATCAATGCAATGTCTAGAGGTGACGAAAGATTGTTAATGACAGAGGGGTGTCGCACTGCATTTCTGGTCCTTCGTTATGCTGGGAACCATCATCGCTTCTTTTGGTCTAATGCTATTGATGATATATTATATAATATTCTTACTGGTAGCTGCATCTCTTCACATAAAGCCCATCAGATTATGTGCCATGACAAGCTGTACAATATGGTTTCCAAGAACTTTACGGATATACATCCCTATGTCTGGGATATTCTTGGAAATCTAGCAGTACATTGCAACAATGAGTATCTTTCTGTTAGGAAGGGGCAAGATTGTGTCTTGCAGGCATTAATATATTGTGTTTGGTAGGTACTAGGTATTATTCCATTTTTTTCATTCTGCTATAATTTTTTCGAGTGCTATTATGAACTTACAGATAACTTCTGTGTGCCAATTAATTTTTTGTCCTGCTCTTTTTCAGCTCTCTTGCAACAGATGCTATTCAGAAAAGCAGCACCATGAAATTATCCAAGGATGTGCATGAGCCGGCTTTGAGGGCAGTTCTAATGATGCTTCAATCTCCCAATGGATATATTTTGTCTGAGGCAAGTTCTCAACTCTTACAAGTGTTACCTTTAGGCGATGACTATTTGAACATTCTGTTCACATCATTAGAATCAAATACTACAAGAAGCATTACCACATCTTTTGACAGTGTCAAAATTATGTCCAACCTCATGAGCCTAGCAGGCTTGGTGATGTTAAAACCTTCCCATAATATCCTTAACAAGAGCAGTGTTATAGATGTATTATCCACCATTATTAAGGAATGTCTGCACAATAATATACATATTACAAGGTTGAAACTTGATTCTCATCTGCAATTTTGTTTTGATGGAGCTTCATGTTGTAGTCTTGTTGAAGAAGAGTGGGAAGGTGAAAACATTGCTTTATTCTATGGTCTCATGGTGTTGTTTAATCTACTGAAGAGCATCAATTTTGTTTGTGTTCATTGCAAAAGGAATTTGGATATGGAAATTGTGTGCCATGGTTGCAGAGATTATTTTACTGAAGGTTTGATTAGTGTTCTTCAAAATGCGTTACGGCAAAACATAAGCCCAGGAGCAAAGTTGTATATTTCACATATAATGAGTTTGTTTGGCCTATGTGGTTTTCCAAACAAGTTGGGAGGAAAGATGAGAAGGGCCTTAGATGATGAGCTAGCTGATCTGGAATTGTTGCTTTCAGATGGCATATCTTTAAATGCTCATACAGCCATCATATCAGCAAGGTGTCCAAAGTTGTTGCCATCTGCAAAATCTCTTGGCAATGATGGAAAAACTACTGATGAATGGGGTAGATCATTTTATCGTGTTCGAATGTCTGATCGTGTAGATAGCAATGCCTTGAAGAAAGTTTTGGAATACGTATACACCGGTTTTGTCATGGTAGATGGTGACATTGTTAAGCCAGTAAGGACACTTGCAAAGTATTGTCACTTGAAATCATTACAAAAGATTCTCCAAAAAGATCAACCCAGATGGAACTCCGATTGTCCTAGATATGATCTTACTGCAGCACTTGAACCTGCTGAATATTCATTCTCGTAAGTTCTTCCTATAATTTCTGTTTTTATATATTCCAACTTGCTAGCCAAAAGGCCATTCTGAGCTTACCTTCAAAGCCCTTTTGGTTGTTCATAAGTCATAAGTCATAACACTGTCCTAGTTTTGGTTATGTGCATCCTTTTGCGACTTTGAAGAGGTTCATTTTACTAGAGCTTCAGAAGTCAGAACAAATTACAGTTGGCCTTCTGCTTTTCCATATAAAACAGATACTACCTTGCATTTTGCTCTGTCTAGTCTTGAAGCACTCCTGATCCATGTTAATTCCAGGGACATAATTCTGGAGGCTCGATCGAATGAGGAAATGAAGTGTTGCCATAGCTCATGCCAGCTATCGACTCAGCATGTTCACAGCCATAAAATTGTACTGGGCATGAACTGTGATTACCTTCGGGCATTATTTAATTCTGGGATGCACGAGAGGTGAGCCTTCTGTACGTAACCTTTTACTTACTGATGACTCATGCTTGTGCAAACTGCCAAGAAATCTCGATTGTCTAGCTATCTTAAAGATCACCCTCATGCATTATGTCTGTAACTTACAAGTTACAAGGCAATTTCATGATCGATAAATTGCATGCAGCTTCTCAGAAGTTATCAGGGTTCCACTCGGGTGGCAAGCGTTGGATAAACTGGTCCAGTGGTTCTACTCAGGTGACCTACCCAAAATCACCCCAGATTGCCGATGGAGAAACCTGACCACGGAAGAACAGCTGTGTCAACTACAGCCTTACGCAGAGCTTTCATCCTTGGCTGAATTCTGGTTCCTGGAAGGGGTGAAGGAGGAGAGCTTTGCAGTGGTCACCTCCTGCCTGAATTCTACCAGCACGGCCGCTGCCATCGAGTTCGTCCAATCCGCGGCTCAGCTGGGCCAGTGGGAGTTGGTAGAGGCTGCCGTCGGCAGCGTCGCTCACCTGTACCCGAAGCTCCGGGACTCCGGTCAGCTGGAGCAGCTTGACGACGATGTGCTCAACGTGCTGCGGACGGAGTACGTCCGGTACTCGCAGCACGGCGGCAGAAGCAGCAGAATTCAACGTGAGTGTTAATTAGACTTAACAAAACCATCGTTACCTTGTTAACCGTGGATATCACAATCGATGGTCGTCATTGGCAGAACATTTACCGTCAAACTGAAAATATATAGTCGTGTTCATGTGGTGTAATGCAGAACTGTTTACAAATATCAACATATGTGTTTGTGTGTAATTAGTTTATTCTGTATATAAATTTGTGACCTTTTTACGACCCTTCACTTCCTGTGACGCGTGATGCTAGCCCAACGCGTCAGAAAGTGGGGTCCACAAATGACGTGTTACAAAGCCCGCCTCTCGCGGTCTTCTACTTTCGAAATCGCCTCCCGCCTGGCTCCCTGTCAGCGAACAAGGCGGAATGCCGATGCTAGAGCTGTTGCCGGACGCGCTACAGCATGAAGAGGATGCCGCGAAGTCAGCTGCTCGCGTGAGGAAGCCAAGTAAGCGCTACAGTGGGCCAGAATGGGCCGTGTAAGGTGTGGGGCGTATGCGTGAGTTGGTGGCTTGTATATAACACTTAAACCTCCTGTGAACCCTCTTATGCGATGAACAAAGGTGGCGGCGTCTGGATGGTTGCGCACCAGACTAAAAACTGCGTATGTATCTGGTTCTTTGGTGTTGAGTTTTACTTGATCTGGTGATTTCGTTCTGAGGTCTCACAATCTGGTATTAGAGCTTGCTTCTATCTATACCCTCTTGGCTCACCTGCAAATTCCTCGTCGAGGCTAGCACTTGTGGATTCCACATGAGCTATAAGGCAATTCCTCGATCGGGTTTGCTGAGTTCGGAGCAGATCGAAGCGATTCTGGAAAACTGGAGAAGCCACGCTACCTCACCAAGCAAGCCGCAAGGATCATGGAGAATGAAAGCAAAATGGATATCATGATGAGGAGGATGGAGGAATCTGATATGAGACGGGAAGAATCAGAACAGCGGATGCATGCCGAGTTGCAGTCGTTGAAGAATACAGTGGAGTCTTGGAACTCAGATGTGGAACACAAGATTGAGGGGTTACAAGTCACCGTGGCCCGATTACAGATTAAGGTGGAGAAACTGGGAGAGGGCAAGGATCAGGAGGATGATAAAGGCTTTGTACCCCAAGGTTCTCGCCAAAGTTTGGCGTCTGGAGGCTTCGGATCTGAATTCAGCAGGAAGATCAACGAAGAAGGAGAAAGGACAGAGGTAACATTTTCACCGAATCCTGTTAACAATTTGTTAGCTCGATCTTCCTTTGCACCTGGACCGTTGGGAGCAGAAACCCCTCTGTATCAAGGTCAGAGTTACTATGGTTATAGTGGACTACCTGCTATGTCCTGTCCCCAATTCGACGGAGATAGCCCCCAAATGTGGAGAAGCAACTGTGAGACGTATTTTGAGACATACGGAATCCATCCTAGCATTTGGGTAAGGTTGGCCACCTTAAGTTTTACTGGCAACGCAGCATTTTGGTTGCAATCGATCCGATCGCAGCTAGTTGGAATATCATGGGAATCCTTATGTGACCGAGTTTGTGCAAGGTTCAGCCGGGACAAGCATCAAACCTTGATACGCAAATGGATACACATTGGCCAGGAAGGGTCCATTGCAGATTATGTGGAACGGTTTGATGGCTTGATGCATCAAATGTTGGTGTATGACAACACACTCAGTGAGGTTTACTTCGTCACTAAATTCATGGAGGGGCTCAAAGATGAGATTAGGTCAGCTGTGATGCTTCAGTGGCCACAAGATCTTGACGCTGCATGCATTTTGGCTTTCTTGCAAGAGGAGGCCATGGAAGGTCCTCGGAGAATTGATCAACACAAGGGTACTGTGACCAAGAGTTATGCCAGAGGTACTTCCTTACCACCGCCTCCTGTAATGAAGGTTGCCCATAGTGTGAAAACTGAAGACAGGAGGGGAGCTGAGTCCATAAGAACACCAGTTAGAAATGACAGGGTATCGGCCCTAAGGGAATATCGCGGATCTAAGGGTCTCTGTTTTGTTTGTGGGGAACGTTGGTCTAGGGATCATGTATGTTCCACGTCGGTACAGTTACATGTGGTGGAAGAGTTAATCAACGCAGTGCAACATGATACTGTTGACAAGGAAGGATCCGAAGTCAAGACTGAACCAATGGAAGAGACCCTGATGGCCATATCACAACATGCTTGGGATGGAATTGATTCGATCCAAACTATACGGGTTAGAGTTTGGATTCAAGGAAAAGAAGTTTTGATGCTGGTTGATTCTGGTAGTACACACTCATTCATTGAGGAGCAGTTGGGGCTTCAACTATCTGGAACAACAACATTGACTCGAACCATTCCGGTTCGGATAGCTGATGGGGGCTACTTAAATTGCACTATGATATTGAGGAAATGCCAGTGGTGGCTGCAAGGAAGGTCCTATGTAACAGATTTTCGGTTGATTCCACTCGGTAGCTACGATGCCATTTTGGGAATGGATTGGCTGCAACAGTTCAGTCCAATGAGGATTGATTGGAACAACAAATGGCTAGAGTTCTTGCACCAGGACACCATGGTAAAGATTCAAGGACTTGTTCCACAGTTAACGTCCTGTAACTGCATTACTCAAGCACAAGCCTTACAACTTCAACAGCAAGACTCTTTATGGTGCATGCTTAGCCTCTGTATTAGTAAACCTGATACAGAAGGTAATATTCCAAGTGAAATCCAGAGAGTCATTACAGACTTTGGAGATCTGTTTGAGGCACCTACTGGATTGCCCCCTAAAAGATACTGTGACCATCGTATTCCGTTGATTGAAGGATCACCACCAATCAATGTACGGCCATACAGATATAATCCTGCCCAGAAAGACGAGATAGAAAGGCAAGTGAAGGAAATGTTGCAAAATGGAGTCATTCAACACAATACTAGTGCATTCTCATCACCAGCATTGCTGGTTAGGAAAAAGGATGGTACATGGCGCATGGTTATTGATTATCGAAGATTGAATGATGTCACCATCAAAATTAAGTATCCGTTACCTATCATTGATGAATTGTTGGATGAATTGCATGGATCCAAGTATTTTTCTAAGTTGGACCTGAGATCTGGGTATCATCAAATCCGACTAGTGGAAGGAGAAGAGTATAAGACGGCGTTCCAGACCCATACTGGCCATTATGAGTATAGGGTGATGTCCTTTGGGTTGACAGGAGCTCCAGGCACGTTTCAGGGCGCCATGAACAACACCTTGGCTCCCGTCTTGCGAAAGTATGCATTAGTATTCTTTGATGACATATTGGTGTATAGCCCTGATTTGTATTCCCATGCACAACACTTGAGACATGTATTAGAACTGTTGCGTGAACATCAGTGGAAGGTGAAGCTCAATAAGTGTTCATTTGGTCAATCAAGTCTTTCGTATTTGGGTTATACCATCAGTTCAGACGGAGTATCTACGGACCCGTCAAAGGTTCAATCAATTGTTGATTGGCCAAGGCCGACGACAGTCAGAAAATTGAGGGGATTTCTCGGTCTGGCAGGATATTACAGGAAATTTGTAAGAAATTTTGGAATCATTAGTAAACCATTAACCACTCTATTGAAGAAGGATGCAAAATTTAATTGGACCCCTGCTGCTGAATCAGCTTTCATTGCACTGAAGCAAGCTCTAGTTACGTCTCCTGTCTTGGCCCTGCCGGATTTCTCTAAACAGTTTGTGCTTGAAACTGATGCTAGTGAAGTGGGCATTGGAGCAGTGTTGTCTCAGGAGGGCCATCCAATTGCGTTTGTTAGCAGAGCATTGGGCAAGAAAACTAAGGGGCTTTCTACTTATGAGGAGGAGTGCCTTGCAATCTTATTGGCTATTGACCATTGGAGATCGTACCTACAGCATGGAGCATTCCTCATATATACTGACCATCGTAGCCTAACTCATTTGTCGGAACAGAAACTAACTACTGCATTGCAACACAAGGCCTTCACCAAATTACTGGGATTGCAGTACACATTGTGTTACAAAAAGGGTGTTGCCAACAGCGCCGCTGATGCCCTGTCCCGAAGAGGTAACAGTGGGGAACCTGAACTGGCTCTTGTATCCAGTTGCAAGCCATCTTGGTTAGAAGAAGTGATCCAAGGTTATTTTGAAGATCCGTATACAATGCAAATCATTTCAGAGTTGTCGATTAACGCCACTGCTCGACCTAACTTCACTTTAAGTGATGGGTTACTGAGGTACAAGGGATGAATTTGGATTGGCCACAACAACCAATTGCATTCCAAATTGATTGATAATCTGCATAGCAGCCCAATCGGAGGCCACTCTGGATTTCCTGCTACTTATCATAAGTTGAAGAAGTTGTTTGCATGGAAGGGAATGAAGGGCACTGTCCAAGAGCACCTTAAAAAGTGTACTGTTTGTCTGCAAGCCAAACCCGAGAGAGTCAAGTATCCGGGCCTGTTACAGCCCTTATCGATTCCCGACGGAGCCTGGCAGTTGATAACATTGGATTTTATAGAGGGGTTACCTGCATTAGAAGGATATAACTGCATATTGGTGGTTGTAGACAAGTTTTCCAAGTATGCCCACTTCATTCCCTTACGACATCCCTTCACTGTTAAGGAAGTAGTGCGAGCTTACGTGCGAGATGTGTATAAACTACATGGTCTACCAATGGCGATCATATCGGACCGAGATAAAATCTTCACCAGCCAATTTTGGCAGCAGCTGTTTGAACAATCTGGAACTAAACTACACTTAAGTACTGCATACCATCCGCAAACAGATGGGCAAACTGAAAGGGTAAATCAGTGCTTGGAAATATATTTGAGGTGCTTTACACATGCTTGTCCAGCTAAGTGGATGAAGTGGCTCTACCTAGCCGAATTCTGGTACAATACCAGTCCCCATTCTTCGTTACAAGTCACTCCATTTGAGGCTCTTTACGGTCATCCACCCAGGCACTTTGGTATCGACTCTAACTCTTGCACAGTTCCAGATTTGCTCACTTGGCTAGAGGATCGCAAGGTCATAAACCAAGTCTTAAAACAACACCTACATCGAGCTCAGCAGCAGATGAAGCTCCAAGCTGACAAGAAGAGGAGTTTTAGAGTCTTTGCAGTGGGAGATTGGGTATATGTTAAACTCCAACCTTATGTCCAGATTTCTCTGAAGCGAAGGGCTAATCACAAGCTCACCTTCAAGTACTTTGGTCCTTTCAGAGTCTCAGCTAAGTTGGGTTCAGTGGCTTATCGATTGCAATTACCAAGTAACAGCAACATCCATCCAGTGTTTCATGTTTCCCAGCTGCGTGGTGCACCCAGTGGAGTGGTAACCGAGCAAGACCAGGCTACCAAACCTTCACCAGACCAGGCTCCTGATCGCATCCTAGACTACCGTACCAATGAAGATCAACCCAATCCTGGAATCCAGGTTCTAGTCCAGTGGCAAAACAAGTCGGCAGAGGAAGCTACCTGGGAGGATATGGAGTTACTCCGCAAGAAGTTTCCTCAGACGTTGGCTTGGGGTCAAGCCAATTTTCAAGGGAGGGCGATTGTCAGCGACCAAGGCGGAATGCCGATGCCAGAGCTGTTGCCGGACGCGCTACAGCATGAAGAGGATGCCGCGAAGCCAGCTGCTCGCGTGAGGAAGCCAAGTAAGCGCTACAGTGGGCCAGAATGGGCCGTGTAAGGTGTGGGGCGTATGCGTGAGTTGGTGGCTTGTATATAACACTTAAACCTCATGTGAACCCTCTTATGCGATGAACAAAGGTGGCGGCGGCTGGCTGGTTGCGCACCAGACTAAAAACTGCTTATGTATCTGGATCTTTGGTGTTGAGTTTTATTTGATCTGGTGATTTCGTTCTGAGGTCTCACGCTCCCTCCCGCAGTTCCGTTCCGCCTCCCCCAATTCTCCTCTTTCTCCTCTCCAAACCGTAGCGATGGAGCGCGAGGTCTGGGAGGCGTCGCCTCCGCCACCGCCGGGCAACTCCCTTTTTCTCTCCCGTGTCGGTGCGTCCGCCTCGCCGAAGGCGCCGCCGTCGCAGGTGCATTTTCGGATCCTTTGTGATGATGATTTCGCAATTCCCGTCGCGCTGAATCCTTCTCATACATCGAATCCTAGGCGAGAGGGCTGTGGGGAAGGCGACCCCTCCGCGCAGGTGTGTCTCGGATGTCGGATTACCAATTCGATCCCCCGCTCTCCCAATCCTCATTCCTCACCACTCCGCACACACCTCCAAATCCTTGCGATGGAGCGCGCGGTTTGGATAGAGACGTCTCTGCTGCTCCAGCCGTCGGCGCCGCCGGAGCAGGTACATTACCGGCCTTCTTTGCGTTGCTCGATTTTTTTTTTTGAAATAGACATATCCGCAAAACGGACATGTCCTGCTTTATTAGAAAGCAGAAATTGTCACAAAAGTACTGACGACATAGCACCACATCCAGCCCCCACATAAACAAGCAAGTCCAAACCTAGATCCCCAACAAGCATTCAGACACCGAAACAGCCCCCTCAAAAAGAAACACCACATCAACAAATTGACTACACAACCAAGTCCGTAGCCAAAGTACCCTTGGACCAACACCAAAGCGCAGAGATCCGGACTACCCCAAGAACTTCAACTTCTTCCTGCCCTTGCCAGTTGCACGGCGTGTACATGGAGCAATTCGGCACAAGCTGAAACCTCCACCTTGAGGCGCCCCCTCGCCAGATTCTTCCACTGCGTTAAAAAATTATTCATCTTGTAAATGACAAAAGAAACGTTGTTGGGTAACTTGTGATTAAAAACGACATCATTACGGGTAAGCCAAATAGTCCACAACCCCGCAGCCACAACACTCAGATGAGCCAATTTCTTATGAACATTAATCTTGGTCCGAAGCGCATCAAGAATCTGCCCAGCACCACTCAGACATGTCGGCCAGCCTAAAGCATCTCGAATAAAGCACCAAATTACCCGATAGATCGGACAACGGAACATCAAATGATTGACCGTCTCCATTTTAGCACAAATTTTACAAGCTGGATCCCCACTCCAATTTTTTCTCTTCAATTGATCGCCCACCTGAATTCTACCTCGCAGCACCAACCACAAAAAAATTTTAACCTTAAGAGGGACAGCAATTCTCCAAATCAAATTAAATCGCTCATCAACAACACCCCCAAACGACATCCACTGATACAAAGATCTAGTAGAATAACCTTTTTTATCCAGAGCCCAGTGAAAATCATCTCTACGATCCACCAAGGTAATGTTAGAACACAACTCAAAAAGATTATCCCAAGCCACATGCTCACTCCGGGAAAGGGACCGTCTAAACTGGCAAATCCACTGATTACTATTCATAGTGCTAACAGAACACCCAGGGAGACGGCAGATATTATACAGACAGTGAAACCTATTTTTCAAAGCAATATCCCCCAACCACACATCTTCCCAGAATCTGGTATTACACCCATCCCCAATATTAGAGTCACAATTAATTTGGATGATAGGTTTAATCTTTTGAATGGTATTCCAAAAACAAGAACCTCTGACAGAACTAAGCCCAAACCCAATCACGTCTAGCCTGTATTTATTCGTAAGAAGCTCATAGCACAAACCCCTTTTACCCTTTAAAATGTTAAAAACCCATTTACCTAGCAAAGCATAGTTCATACATCTAGTATCCAAAAAGCCCAAACCTCCACTAGTTTTGGGTCTACACAACATCTTCCACTGGACCATGTGATACTTCTTATTATTTTGAAGCCCGCCCCAAAAAAACCTACTTCTCAACCTATCAAGCTGCCCATGAATAGTTTCAGGAAGCATAAACATACTCATGCAGTATAAAGGAAGACTATTAAGGCAAGAATTAATCAAAACCATCCTACCCCCGTAGGACAGATACCCACATTTCCAAGTGGCAAGTTTCTTCTCCACTTTCTTAATCAGATCCCCAAAATCACCCACAGAAGGTCTAGAATGATGAACAGGCAAGCCCAAGTACTTCATAGGAAGAGTACCCAAATTGCAATTGAAGATATCAGCAACATGTTGAGACTCTTCATCAGAAGCTCCCAAAACAAAAATTTCACTTTTATGGTAGTTAATTTTCATACCTGAGAGCACCTCAAAACAGTAGAGAATGAACTTGACAGTAATAAAATTTTTCTCATCATAACCCATCAGCAGTACAGTGTCATCAGCATATTGAAGATGAGTCACACCCCCTTGAATTAGATTGGGCACTAAACCAGCCAGGTGACCACTGGATTTAGCTTTCAGAAGCAATTCAGCAAGAGCATCAACCACCAGATTAAAAAGAGCAGGGGACAGAGGATCCCCCTGCCTCACCCCCCTGTAGGTTCTGAAAAAACCCCCTCTGGAGCCATTTATGTTAACAGTCACTCTACCCCCAACCACCACATCCTGAACCCACTTAATCCAAGTAGGATGGAAGCCCTTCCTATTAAGAACCTCAAAAAGAAAGCCCCACTGAACCCGATCATATGCCTTCTCAAAGTCCAGTTTAAGCACAACCCCCTTGTGGTTCCTAATCTTGACCTCATGAAGGATCTCATGAAGACTAACAACTCCATCTAAAATGAATCTCCCAGGAATGAAAGCAGATTGAGTAGGACTAATATACTTATGAACAATAGCATTTAGTCTAATTGCCAAGACCTTAGTAATAATCTTGTAACAAACATTCAACAAGCAAATAGGCCTAAATTGAGTAATAGAACAAGCATCAGAAATCTTAGGAATCAGAACTATCTCTCCATAGTTAATTCTACCAATGTTCAAAACCCCCTTATGAAAATCATCCAACATTTCTCTGAATTGAGGTTTAAAGATGTGCCAAAAAGTTTTAAAAAAATTGATAGAAAACCCATCAGGACCAGGAGCAGTATTCACTTTAATGCTCTTAAAGGCCATATCTAATTCATCAACAGAGAATGTCCTCACCAGAAACTGATTATCAAGATCAGTGACTCTGTTTTCAACCTCCCAAAAATCATTCTTAAGATGGCAACGACCCCACTCCTCAGAGCCAAACAGCTTTTTATAGAAATCATAAATGTGTTTGTTTAAAGCATCAGGATCATTGATCACCTCACCCTCATGCTCAAGAAACAGAATACAGGCTTTATTTTTTCTAGAGGTAGCAATCCTATGAAAATAACCAGTGTTAGCATCCCCCTCCAGCAGCCACTGCTGCCCACTCCTCCTACACCAATAGTCAGCTTCAGACTGGTAGATATCCACCAACTTCTTTTCTAGAGCAAATCTCTCTCCCCAATCAGAATCACTAAGGCCAGCACTATCAGCTCTAACATCAAACACTTTAAGATCATTAATAATATCATTCTTTTGAATGTTTTGGTTCCTTCTCAGATTACCTCCCCACCCTCTTAACATCCTTCTCAAACCATTACATTGTTTTTTCCAAAAGTCTTGGATATTTTCATGCCCTCTCCTAGGCCAATTAGATTCCAACCACTCTTTGAACCCATCCACCAACAACCAAGAATTATTAAATTTAAAACCAGTATCCCTATTACAAACTTTCTTATCCAGGTCCACCAGCAATGGACTATGGTCAGAGCCAATGCCAGGAAGAACAGAAACAAAAGCCATAGGAAAGATATTAGCACAAGAATTAGAAACTAAAACCCTATCTAACACTTCTCTAGTAGGGGAGGAATGTTTATTTGACCAAGTAAACTTGTTCCCCACACTAGGCAATTCTACCAGCTCATTATCATTGATAAAATCATTAAAAGCATTCACCCAATTCCAATGAATCACACCTCTAGATTTTTCACTAGCAGCTCTAATTAAATTGAAGTCACCCCCCAACATAATAGGAACATCAGTATTGGCCATCTTATCTCCCAATTCTTGAAGAAAATCACTTTTGAGGTTATGAAGAACAGGACCATAAACATCCACCAGCTCCCAAACATGACCACCCAATCTCATTTTGATCCTAATACTAATGAAAAACTCAGCAAGATCCACATTAATCACCTCAACAAGATCCAGATTAGCACCAATAAGCAAACCACCAGAGTGCCCAAGGGAAGGTTTGGTAAGCCAGGAGAAGTTTCTCTTAGCACAAAAATTGTCAAGCTCTCTAGAGGAAAAGGACTCCCTTAAGGTCTCTTGCAAACACACAAAATCAATAGAGTACTTAAACATAAGATCACAAAATTGTTTTCTCCTCCCACCATTACCTAGACCCCTAACATTCCAAAATAAGACCTTCATGACACAGAAAAAGAGACCTCCCCACCAACTTCCTCAGCCCCAGTATTACCCCCATCTTTTATAGTTCCCCTCTCTACTTCCTTGACTATGGTGACTTCCACACCATCCCCACTATCTTTCTTTTTTCTCTGCAAAGCACATAACTGGGCATGAGCGAGTTCTTGAGCCTTTATTAATGAAATATTAGCATCAACCTCACTATCGGACCCCCCCAACTCTATACCAACATCTACAGCGATTTGTTTCAAGTAATCATTTGAAACTGAATTCATAACACAGAATTGAGATATACCTGACACATCATTTTTCCGATCAGCTCTGTTCTGTGCCTTAACTGTAATGGGAATCCCATCATGTTTAATTCTGGCACTCTGACGAATAGCAACAGTAGGCGGTTTTTTCTTTATCACCCTTGTAGACTTTTTCTTCCTTGTCCCCACAACCTCAGTCTCAACAACATGGACCTCACCTTGAGTATCCTCAGCCTCTACACTTTCCCCCTCCATGAGTTTCTCCTTTCCATCACAACAACTCATGTGTGACATAGATACAGTCCCACCACTCCCAGCATCAAAAACCACTAACTCATCCCCCCTAGAAACCTTATCTCCCCCTTCAGAAGTACAATCCCGAGAGACAAGCCCCGGAAGATGGTTTGGTTCAACACAACCTTTCTCACTACCAGGATTGAAGTAACATGCAGGGATTTTGGACAAAGCATCATCTTCAGACATTCCATCAGACTCCCCCTCAAACTCCAGATCATCCTGAGGTTTCTTACCAGACTTAGGAACATCAGTCCTCTTTTCTGGCCCAGAATCAGATGACCCATCTTTGTTAAGTCCAAGCTCTTTATCTTCCATAAAAGTGTCATTATCTTTTTGATGTCCCATAAACACCTTAGAATCCTTGGGCCATTGGGAATTCTGACCCAAATCATCCAATTCAGGCACCCACCTAATTTTATATCCTTTGAGATTGACAAAAATGTCAGTTATACCCCCAAGCTGCCAAGGATCCTTGCAAGCCACTTTGACTCTGATAGGTCCCACACTCCTCAAACTAGTCTGATCCACCTCCAAAGGTTTCCCCACCAGTTTAGCAAAACATTTCACATATTTTGACTCTCTAGCTATATGAGGAACACCATAAACCTTCACCCACACAGTTTGCAATTCAGAAAAAGCCTCTAAAGATCTCTCAGTCTCTCTGATATTGGCCTTCACTTTAAACTTCTGGAAATCAAATGACTTCAGCCTAGATAACTCTCTCCTGTTTTCTTTAGAAGGAAAATCCACCAGAAACTGGCTTTCTCCAATCCTCACAACATTCCAATCCCAGTTTATCTCAAACAACTGGCTCAATTCAGAGTTGATCATCGACTCTGAACAAACCCCATCCTCCACGTTCAGAACCCCCGAAACAGCAGACGTAGTGACAACCTTATCCGACACCACCACATCCACATGATGAAAAGCTTGTTGCGGTAACCCATAGCCGCACAACTCCAGAATAGGTTCTCCCCTGAAACTGTTTTTCTCATCCATCATCGGACAATTAGTAGAAATATGCCCAGGTTTCTTACATGCAAAACATAGCGTCGGATTCGAACAATTTGCTTGGTGATGCCCGAAAACCCCACAGTTAAAACATGTAATATCCTCAGATTTGGAATCTCTATTCCCTCTGAACTCACGGCGAAACGGAGCAGCATTCATCCCCCCCTCCCTGTGCCAGACAAAGTTTCGATCCCCCTTCCTAGCAGCATCGCCAGTCCACTGATCCCAAGACCTCTTCCCCGCCACTTTCGAACCACCCTCAGCCCCGTGACCAGCACCCCATCCACCAGCAGAGGTCCCCTTCTCAGAACCCCGAAAACCTCCACCCAAACTGTCTTCCCCAGCCTTCAAATCCATCCGAGATGAAGTAACGACTTCAGCAAAAGAACGGGAATCAACAAACCTGGGCGAAGATCTACGGACCCTTCGCGCAAACCCCCCAAAACGCCGGATATCCTCCGAGGACGCCGGAAACCCTAGCTCCACCGCCTGGGAAGAGAGGAGGGTACCTTTCGGAATCCACACCCAGGAGGGAGGCGACGGGTTCCAGGAATGACTCCACAAATCCTCCAGATTAAAACCCACAGCACCATTCTGATCAGGCCCAAAATCGGCACAACCCCCCTCCGCCCTATCGGGCTCAACCTCCGATCCATGGACCGAAAGCAGCCCAAGCCGAGAATCCAAAGGAACCGAAACTCCATCCAACCAGCCGCCATTACGAGAGGGCCAACCACACGGTTGCTCGATTTTGATTGTGATGATTTTGCGTTTCGCTTGAATCCTCCGCGGACCTAGAATCCTGCGAGGTGGAGGAAGTTGACCCCGCCTGGCCGCATGCGTAGGCGCGTCTCGGATCCCGGTAGTCTTGAACCCTTCTGATGGTGCATTTGTTCCTTCTCAGACGACGCTGAACCCTCCGTGAGTGCCGTGTGGCCATGTGGGCATGGGGCATGGCGATCATGTTACGCCACCGCAGGGACCTCCTGGATGCCGATTGGCGTCTCCACCGGTACGTGTCGTTTTCGTCTGCTTGGTTTCAACCCTTGAATTTTGTCTTCGTGGAATTTCTGGTCGTGAACTCCTGTGGCTGGTGGTGTCCGACACAGGTTGATGGTTTTGCCAAAGTGATAAGTCATGTAGTACTGTTAAATGCTTCGAGTCTTTAGATGAGGTGAACGCTATAATGTGACTACATCTTGTAGAAACATGTTCAGAGTGTTGATGCAATGTGTATGACGCACACGTATGCATGCAAATAATGTGATCTGATATATGTTTTAATGTATATTAATCAGCCATGTTTCATTTGCATCTTCACCTCAGATATTTTCCCCAACAAATCAGAACATCTGATTGAATGTGTGATGCAGCCTTCTAAAAATTATAGTATTGAATTAATTGGGTGATAACCTTTAAACTGGGAGGTATTTCTGCATGGATCCCTTTATTTTATTAAGTGGTATTGGAGATTACGAGTTTTCTCAGAGATTAAATTCAAATGCTTTGTGATTTGCTGCATGATTTTGCCAGTGGTTGGTTTCGTATGAAGCAATGGAGCTTGCCTGATTGATTGAACTGTTATACCAGGTGTCTCAGATGCGTAGAGAAGAATGATGCCCTTCGATTGACGTGCCCTTAGAATAATTAGATGTAAGAGTGGATACAAGTAGTCAAGTATAGTTGCATATGAAACTGCCATGAAGACTTTTATCCTATTAGGGTGGAAGCTATGAGGTGTTGAGATGCTATTCAGCAAAAAAGGATATGCTGCAGAAAAAAACAAATTCATGTTATACTTAAAACGAGTAAGTTCAGAGTAGTTGTTCTTGCATAATAACCTCTGATGCAGAGCTAATGAGAATGAGAGCGTGCTTTACTATTTGAAGAACGGCAAAGTTTGTTGGTGGCCTCAATTTTAGAAACTTATTGTTTCGTTTCTAAGTATGTTTTATTTGGACTGTAAGGTCAGTATCAGTTCTGTAGTTTGTTACGGAAGGGGCCTCTAAGCAATTTGCATGGGGTTCAAACGCAATGCCTTAGTACTTTAGTAACCTTGCTTTTAAGTGTTAAAAGGGGAATCTAACCACTCTTGTCTCATGCATGTTTCATTTTTCTCTTTACATAATTGAAGATATGCTCTCTGTGTATCATAGACACACACTAAAAATATTGCAATCACTTTGATTTGATATTTTTGTTGACTGTTTTTTGGTGGTTTCTTTGTAGAAGAGAATGGATGAATGGTTTCTTTGTACAAGTGAATGGATGAATGGTTTCTTTGTACAAGTGAATGGATGAATGGTTTCATTGTAGAAGTGAATGGATGAATGGGTAACTCATTGTTTATTTGTAAACAAGTACTCTGGGAAAATTGATGCTGCACTCTTGATTTATACTGGACTGTTTAGCTCCCTGTCTTACTGTTTTTGACTTACTAGTTATCTCTGATCACTTATCAGGCTTTCCCCCTGTTGACTAAATTTGGGAGCACATTTGTCTCAACGAGATAAAAGTTTTGCCAACAAAAGACATAACAGCTTGGTAACTCAAGGATAAATAGACATTGCATTGAATACGCCGTCCTTATGCACAGGTATTCCTTATTTTCTTTATTTGATGATTCTATGTGTCTCCGTTTATTCATTTTCAATTTTATATTTGTAATATTTGAAGCTGAACTAATTCTATGCTATTTAAATCACCTGATGCTTTTTAGTTTGGCCCAGATTCCGTAGGTCTATCGGAAAAAGTTAATATGCTTCACTCAACTGAACAAAACGTGTGTTGGATTTGCTGATGAATCTCTTCTTTTTGCAATTTTTGTTTTGTTTGCCGAGTCATATTTTCCTATTCTATGTATTCTTTGCCTAAATTCCCACCTCTGTTCACTTTGCTGCGTTAGCTTTTGTATATTAAATATTAAATTGAAGACAATGTGTGACTGTGTGAGTTCATGCTACTAAGTGATTTGAAATCGCCTGGATCTAGTTCCAAAGCTCAAAAAATGCTTGGTTTTCTTCCCATTGCATCTACAGTTTAGCCATAGAATACTATCTGCTAAAGTATATAGATTACAATATGTAATTCCATGCCATAGGTCATGACTTTAGATGAATATTCTGCCAACCTTGAAGTGTCTTAGGTGACTACTAAATTTTATTGATAGTATCTTCATCAGGTGGTGCATTCCAAAGGAACATCATCTGCATGTGATCCATATTGAACAACAACTAGACGAATACTTGTTTGACATATATATTGTGTTAACTGTTCTTTTTATGGCTTTCCTAACATGAAACTAAAAGATGAGGCTAAAGACAGCATCCACGCAAAGTAACATGAACTTCAACTCATATAGATCCAGGCGGTTTCAAATCGCTTAGGCTCTGTTTGAGACTACACTGTTCCATGTTTTATAGCTCTGCTCCACAACCATCTAGCCAAATAGGCTTAGATTTCAGTTTTTGGATCCACGAAAAATGCAGATCCATAACTCTGCTTCATGTTTTTTGTAGAGCACCTCACCTCAGGAGGTGCTATGTGGATTCAGTTTTTAAAACAAAACGTGGAGATCAGGATAATTTACCCACTAATACCATTAAAAACTTACCGGTTTACCTTTTTAGTTGCTATTTATTATTTTTTCATGTAGTACTACCTTCGTTAACTTGTAAATAACATCGTTGACTTTTATCACAAACTTTGATCATTCATCTTATTCAATTTTTTTGAAATATCATTTATTTGGTTATCATTTGTTTTATTATTGAAGGTACTTTGAGCATAACTTATATTTTTGCATATTTGCATAATTTTTTTGAATAAGACGAATGATCAAAGTTTGTGATAAAACTCAACGGTGTCATTTAAAAGTTAATGGAGGGAGTAAGTTAATACATTTCATATAATATACATGAAAAATAATATAATTATAGATTCATGAATAAACTCAAGAGTAAAATAATGCGTTCCTACCAAATTTTACCATTCTTGAATCCGAATCTTTTCTGCAAATCAAACAAGTGCAAATACTCCACAATGAAACAACAACTCCACTCTAGATCTGATTATAAGTAAATTATGTGGAGTTGAGCAAATTTTGGACCATACGAGTTTTGGTGGCCGTGTGAGTTGGAGTGGTTTGTCTCTCTCTTGTACGAGATTGACGTGATTTATCCTTGGGTTAGCATTGACCTTGGGTTGGTAAGTGTATGGGCTTACTTTGGCAACCAGATGGTTAGCATTGACATCTTATTTAGGCACGGATATATTTTTTCCTTGTTCGCTTATAATCAGTGCTCTCAGTAGTAGTGTAGTACTGGTATGGGTTTAGATAACTGAGGCCCCACTACCCCAGGCTGCAATGTTCGTCTTGGGAGAGAACCGTTGAATTTTTTAAATTTAAGCACGGACATGTTTGGGTCGGGTCTTGAAATGCCGTCTGTCTTGGGTTCAAGTGCAAAAGACCCATATCAACAGGTAGAGTGGGTGTGGTATTGCCTTTAGTTTAGGTATAGGACAACAAGGCTGATGATTGATGGGTTGCTTAGGGTGAACCGTTCAACGGCTGCTGTTGGACATTTCCCATTTCTAGCACTGATTTACTACCATTGTTTTCTTAATTTTATCTTATCATAACGTACTTTTACATGAGTGATGAGTGGACAATCATCCATGTCGCTTAGTCGGTCAAAACCTTTTTAGTGGTCTTTGATCATGAGTTATGTTTACCTACAATGCTAAATTCCAGAAGTTTCGCTCGATTGATCCCTCTTTTGTTTTCCAGTCAAGGCAAGCTGTTTCCATTCCGCTTCGGCCATCTTGTGATATGTAATAACGTGCCAGCTATTGTGTCCCGTTTTACTTTTTTTTCCTGCTCAGCTGAATAACATGTGACAATTGCACAGTTAGATTTCATCACAACGGACATAAATTAAGGTCTACTGGGCCTTGTCGACAGGAAAATTGATCAGAACTAAACATCAAAAGTTATGAGCCCTAATGGTTCCATTAATAAGCACACTGTGTCCCAACTTTGTCGCGACAACTAGATGAAGCAAAAAACTGGATAACACGAAAAACAAATTGGACCTAAAGTGGCCTGCGAAAACGTATTGGTGGGGCCTGAACTGGGCTTGAAAAAATAATTTATGGCCTTTAGGCGAGCTGGTAAAATATAGTTATGGGCCTAAACTGGCCGACAAAACGTACTTGTGGTCCTATAGTTGGTCGGTAAAACGTACTTATAGACCTTAAGTTGTCTGGGAAAATATATCGTGGGCCTTAATGAACCGGGTTACATATCATGGGCCTTAATTGGACATAGATACGTAATTTCGGGCCTTAAGAGGGCCTAGAATGGGCCGCAAAATCATATCATGGGCCAGCAGGTCTAGAAAACATAATTTTGGGCTCAGAAGGGCGACAAAAACGTAATGACGAACGTGCAGTGGGCCGCGAAAACATACTTATGGGCTTAGAGTGGGCCGTAAAAAACGTAGTATGGACCTGAAGCAGGCCGCGAAACGTCATAATGGGCAAAAACGGGCTACGAAAACGTAATGATGGGCCTAGAGTGGGCCAGTAAAATGTAATAATGTATCTGGAGTGAGCCGGTAAATAGCCCGGGATAACATATTTATATGCGGGGAAAACATATTGATGGGCCTAAAGTGGGCCAGGAAAATGAAATTATGCATATCGGGTCTTCAATAAGCCAGGAAGCATTCAGAGCCTTAAAATGGGACGGCAAGCATGTGGGACTTAAAATATAGTTTCCCGTCCACTATTGCACATATGCTACAAACGGACTACCGTCGAGATGTTAATGGACATCAAGTCAAGCTATTATGGTCCGCGTTCAGTTCACTGTTTACTTCGCCTAAACCATGCATTTACATATAAATAAGTTTTTGTGCTGGTACGGATCACCCACGAACTTCTGATTCTCTTTGTGTTGGGTATTAGCAACCTGCCACGAAACAGGCCATAGAGCCTCGCATCTCAATAAAAACGACAGAAAAGTGCATGCTTTATGCCTATACACCCATCGACTTCCACGTACACACTTGCATGAGATTACCATCCATCAAATGTATCGGCCTGATGACTGATATTGTGACACATGAACTAAGAATCAGCTATTGGCTCAACCAAAAAAAACAGAGAAAACATGCCCGCATTCAACTAAGCATCCAATAGATTCGATGAGACACATTTAGAAAAGCCTTTAAGAGCTTAAACATCATAGTTGATTCATTCATCAGTTAACAAATACTTCTCAGCCGCAAATACAAATATTAATCCAATTTAAAGAAACATAACAACAAAATCCTGAACCATGTGTAGAGGAAAATAATGTGTAGAAAAAATGCATAAGTTTTGGTAGTCCCTATTGCATTCAGGTGACATTCAATTGTATCGGAGGTACAAAGAGTAAAAACAAAATCTAGGGAGTTGTTAACCGTGAACAAAAACACCTGAAAATGGTATGAAGGGAAAATGGCAAGATGGGAGTGCTCGCACTTTGATGGAGTTTAGCAAGACTGTCTTGCACCTCTTGGGAAAAAACAAAAGTTTAATGTAACCAAATATTTACATGGTTGACTGATTAAGAGAACAAGAGATCACATAACACCAAAGATAAAGATGTGTGAATGTCAGGTGGCATTCCAAAAAATATAATATGTTTACTTGTCCAAGAACTACGGAAGAATCAACAGGACTGTGTACAATATGAGATGAAGCTGGTACACATCATTTCAGCACATCTCTTTAAGTCTCTAAACACTTCATAGTAAATTTTCAATCGCCAACATTCAAGCAATATAGCTGGTGATAGTGGTCAAAACTCAAAGATGGAAGAGTCTGACCTCTAGCAAGTAACTGCCGTAACTAACTACCATTACACGTTTTTAAACTGAAAGCTTGATCTGAAGATATTTGGAAGTCAGGGCAGAAGGGACCAGTTCTGGAGCTTGTGGACATAAAAAGGCATTTGAATAATACAGAACCAAAAATAAACAAAACCAAAGGTACTTTTCCCTATTTCAAATTAATAAAGTAGGGAATGACAAACAAAAAATGCACCAAGATTAAGAAAAAGAATTATAGCAATAACTGCTTAGTGCTAACTTTTTTCCCTACTTTAACACCTCCCTCCACACTACTCCAGGTAGGATGCTCATACCGGTCTGGGAAACCAACAGGATTGCACACCAAATTACGTGAACCAATCACTGCCACTCTGGTTGGCAGCCAGAGCTACTCCAAAATCCAAATGCCTGTCAAATTTTTGCTGCTGCTGGGTTTGACCAGGTTGTTTGAACCCAAGATTCAACAACCCTACATCTAGAGACACTGAGACAACATGTAGACAATGATGCTTAAGCATAAGTGCATAACGGGACCTGAGCAACGCAAAAGGCAAAAATACAGATGAATACGGTTCCCAAAAGCTAAAAAGGAGCTTCTAGCGTGTTCTTATAAATGAATCTAGCAACTACAGCCAGGGGACCATAAGCATAAGTGCACCAACTTGCTTCATTTATTTTGTTGATTGGATTATAAATTAAAGCAGAACATCAAAACAATGCAAGGTCTATATTGGAGAGCACTGCAGGAGTAAAAATACTTACTCAAGTTAGAATGGCAGTGACTAAGACAAAAATCTAACCAAAGCTTGCGTTTTACAAAAATGCAAAATAACAAATCATACCATTGTTTGCTAGCATGGACAAGCAGGTGCTAGCAAATGATCATCCAGGTTAACAAGCAAAAGCGCATAGCAATATACAGTAACTACGAATCGCTTTCATAAAAAACTAAGGTTATTCAGAAAATCTGGGCATTTCCACTGGTTTGTGCAATCCAAATATAGTGTGCCCTTAATTGCAGAAAATAATCTGTGTAAATGTTACCAAAATCTAAGCGCCTTAGTAACATAAAATGAGTAAGAGCAATTTAAAAGCACGAGATGGACAACAAGAGATATTATTATTATACCATAAAAAAACTTGCAGGAGAAAATAGAGAATTTCGAGAAAGTTCACCCAAATCAGGATTTTACACGAATTTTAGGTACAATCACGAAAGGTACGGTCGGAGATGATCATACCTTACGTGAATCGGGCGCAGAAGTCGAGCTCGACGACGGCAGCACGTACGCCGCTCCCCTTTTACCCCCATCACCCCCATCACCGTTGGATTTGGGCGTGAACAGTTGCGGCGCGGGGAGGAAGGCTGCTGCGGAAGCGTGTTCTCTCGGTGGCGAAGCAAGCAACCAAACCACAGCCTCGCCCTTGCGAGCGCGCCGAAACTCCGCGTGCGTGGCGGAGGCGGTGGAGGCGAGGGTATCGCGGAACCGTGACCCCCACCGCACGAAATCTGTGGGCATCCGGTGGCGACAAGAGAGATCGATGAGGCGAAACGCTAGTCACCGTGGCGGCTAGGACTTGGGAGCCTGGAGGCGCCCCGCCTCGCGATCGCGAGGAGGAAGAACCGAAGAAGCTTCGAGAAGGCATCGGAGGGGGGCGACGAGAGAGAGGCTTTGGCGCGGCCTCTCGCTCTTCTCGAACTTTCGTTTGCTTGGACTCTAGCCCGGGAGCCGTGCAAATCTCGAGGCTAATACACACGCGCAATCCGGTCCGTCCATATTCAAACCAACGCTTGAGATTCATCATGGTCCCCCCACTTCGGACGCTTCCACGTCCCGCCACAATACAAATTCGAAACCTACAAATTTCATCTGAATTTCGTTCCAAATCAGCGCAATAAACAGTCTTGAGTCGCAAACGGGACTATAAATTATTGCAACCGAATAACGTCCAAATCTCTCGCCATGATGACTCCAAGGAAAGAAAGTAAAAAAACGCAGCAGCGAGATGGGATTAATTTGGGTCAGCAAGCACAGAGCCACACACAGACACAGTACAGTAGAGTACAGTACAGGGCCAGTACAGGCTGTCCTCCCTGCTGCTGCTGGCCCCTCTTGCTAGAGTCCAAGCTAGCGTTCAATAAACAAGCCATTAGTGGCTGCCCCATGAAGCATAATCGCGTGCTGCTCCGAAGCAAAGCCGGATTAGGATCGTACGAGTGGTACTAATCAAAGCCATCACCGCCTTGCTTTTTTTTATGGCAGGTGGTCAGGAGGGCTGCCTCCCTCGGGTGGTGCAGGAAGTCACGGCGCCGCTGCTGCCGGAGTGTGGTGGTGCTGGTGCCATGGCAGCCGTCAGATTGGCCGTCACTTCCTGCCTGGCGTCGCATCAGACGGCGCAGGTGATAAGGCGACCTCGCGTACTACAGGTGACTGGTGGGCTGGCAGAGTGGCTGGGCTCAAGTAACCACGCTAAATACTTCACTCACTGCGTGGTTTCCCGTCGTTTGATAGCTATCTCTAAACCAAAACATGGCCATTACCGTGGTTCACAGGTTTTGCAACACATGACCAGAGTGGCAGGGAGGAGTGTGAAATTTCTGAACTCTGAAGCGAGAGCCCGTGTATGTGTTTTCTCCTTTCACTGACGACGTCTTTACTGGTAACTCACGCCCACTCATCTGAAAGGTTTTGCTTTGAAGTTTCAGCTTTCTCCAGGCCATGATATCCCTGCTTAACGTTGTCAGGGGCCATCGCTACATGCCAAGATGTGCATACTCCAACATTTCAGTAATTATTCGGCCGGCGAGCACCTTTTCTTGCCCGCCCTTTCCAAGGCCCAATTATACACACCATCGAGCGTTTGGTGGTGACATATCTGCGTTGCAGGTTTGCATTATCCCATTCTACATTCGCTCGCCATCGAGTACAACTGGAGTACGTGGTTGCTGTAGCAGTAGCTGTGGCATCATAGCATGATTAGCATCTCTGGTCACTGGCACGCTGCCAGTGTGGGACCGCGGCGCCCATACGCATCAAGCTGTGGTGTGGTGGCATGGCATACGCATCTCATCTGCGTCGCCTGCCCCTCCTGCCTGCAGGGGGAGGAGAGACGTAAACAGGCAACGTGCCCGTGCAGAGCAAGCAACGGTAGGATGAACACCAGTCCATCATCACGGCGCCACGCAGCGTGGAGGTGGAGGTGGAGGTGGAGGGGGAGGGCCGAAGCGCATGCATGCACGAGGCGAGATCCGGAATTCGTGAGGAGAAAGGGGTGCCAAGTGCAAAGCGTGGCAGAAAAGGACAGCGGGAAAAGCACTAAGCAGCAGCGGTGCGTGGAATTGCGCCTTGCCCTGCCACTGCGTCGGGCGCGCAGGCGTTTACAGGCTTACAGCTATAGAAAAGGTCGCGGCGCAGAGCGGATGAGGAGGAGCGTCGTGTTGCAGGTTGCAGGGCGCGCGCAGCGGCTCGTCAGCGGCGTCCACATGGGCGCGCGGGGCTACGGCCTACGGGCCCCCCCCGCACCCTCGCCGCGCGCCAGCAAAAACGGAGGTTTTTTTGGCAAATGACTTTTTTTTCCCTGCGGACTGGCGTGCCGCGCCCATCGCGGCGACGACGGCGACGGCGCCTTTCCGTGGCAAGCGGTTCGGTTTCGTTTTCATATTTTCCTTTTCGTGAAAGGTCTCGACGTCTGCGCCTGCGCGAATATTTAGAGATGAGCACATGCGGCACAGTGCCCGGATCCAGAACAGATCAGGCCGGGGAGGAGGGTGGGCTGGCTGCCATGGCCTGACCGGACCAGACCGGCTGGCTCGACCTCGACCTCGACCTCCTGTTTTTTAAAATGAACTCTGGGCCAGCATCTACTACCTAGTGCCTACTATTGCTGACTCCAATGCAGATAAGCACAAACAATGAGGCTGTGCTGGTGCTCCAAATGAGATCAATTTTGCTATGCCCTAAAAATGCCGCGCATGATTTGCATGCAGATGCTGTTCTACTTCTACAGCACTGGCAATTTGGCATCAACTTTTCACCAGCAGCATTTGGACAGAGTTTATCAACTTGTTGCAACTTGCAAGCAACTGGGCTAACATCAGATGAGCCAATTAAAATGAGAAAAATCTTTTTTGATGATGGGGGAACAAAACAAAACTCGGAATATACAGTTGAAACTGAGAAAGAAAAAAAAAACAGTCAATTGATTAGACCTTCGTCGAGGCATCTCCAAAGAACAAACAAAATCAGTTAAAACGAACTATCATCTCATCATGGCATCCCCTTTCCGTGACAGCGTCGTACCGGTAGCAAACAAGACAAGGCCACAACTAACCGGTCAAACAAAGTCAAATCACCCAACCTTGAGCCGCCTTCCGCCCCAGCGACGACCGCGTCCTCGCCGCCGTCGAATCCTTCGCCGCGGATTCCTTCTTGTCTTTGAAGAACCCGAATACTGGACGAGAACAGACTGGCACGTTGAGCACCATCGGCGCCACCCGGACGCCCGAGGAGTAGGACCGGTCGACGGCGCGCGACCGTGATTTTGAGGCGGCGTGGAAGCTGCATGGGGAGCTGGAGCTGCGCTCCAGGCCCTGGAACACGATCTTGCCGGACGAGTTCATGCGCGGGGAGTCGACGGAGAGGCAGCGTGGAGGCGGCGGCGGCGAGGGGAGGCGACGCGCGGGGCTGCGGCTGCCGCGACTGGAGGTGGAGTGGCGATGGGAGGAACGGACGAGGCGAATGCGAGGAGGGTTCGGGTCAGCGGCGGAGTCGAGGGAGAGGCGCGGGATGTCGTCGTGGTCGTGGGCGGAGGACGACGACGACGAGGAGAGAGAGAAGCGGGAGGAAGCGAGGGAGAGAGACGCCTCGGAGTCGGAGCTGTCACGGAGGAGCGGCGCTGAGGCGAGCTCCGACGCAGAGGCGCCGGACGCACGGCAGTTGTTCCGCTGGAGCAGGAGCTTCAGCGACCTCGCCGCCGTCGAGTTCGTCGTTCTCCCAGGAGTTCTCGGCGGCGCAGACGGCGACGGCGATGGCTTCGGGCTCTGAGCTGCGGCTCTCTTTAGGCCGAGCAGCTCGCGCCACCGGCTCGAGCAGCTTGGCGCCTTTGGCGAGAAAACGACGTACGGATCGGCAACATCAGCCGCGGCGGCAGCAGCGCGGAGTGGCTTCATCGGAGGCTCCGGAGGCGCCGGCATTGCCTCTGACAGCGTCCGCCGTGGCGCCGTCGCATCCGGCTCGGCAGCCGCCACAGCCGCCGCCTTCCGAAGCGGAAGAAGCTTCCCGTCCGCGAAGAGCTCGTCCGCCGGGAGCATGGTGGCGGAGCCCCCGAGGCTAAACTCGAAGTCGATGAAGTCCTTCGATATCGCCGGTTCCGGCGTCGCCGTCGTCGTCGTAGCAGCCACCACGGCGACGGCGACAACAGCCACCGCCGCAGCCTCCTCAGCACCGGAGGCATCGCGGCTGAACGAGACACGAGGACCAGCGGCATGCCAGCCACCAACACCACCACCGCCATACGGCAGCACAGCAGCCGACGCAGCTACAGGCAAGTTACTCGCAACGGCGGAGGCCATGGCCGGCGACAGGTACGCGCATCAACGGAAGAGCCCAGGCCAAGAGATATCCCGTACTCGATCTCACTACACTGCCGGTACGGTACTAATCTTCGCGGTGGATTTTACGGAGAGAGAGCTAACCGATCTGAGCCAGGTAAACAAGCTAAAGGCCGCGTATATATAAGCGGGTAAGCTGGTGAAATCTCCAATGGCGACCGACCGAGAGGGTCCGGCTCCGGCCGGTTCGCGGCAACTCCTCTGCCCTTTGGCCTAGTGAGAGAGGCAGAGGCAAGTGTGCTTGTTTGTTTCGCTTCCCGTAGAGTTTTTTTTTTTTTTTTGCAACGGCACTGGCCGGATCGGTACAGCTACAGCTACAGCCTACAGCCAGCGCGAGATACAGTCATACAGAGTCCGAGACGGGGAAAACCACGGGGACGCGCAATGGTTTTCAGATGCGTCTCCAGTTGCATGCTGTGTCAGAATCTCATGGCGAGATCTATGAATTCAGGTTAGGTCCCAGATCACAGCAAGCTCCATCTGACCTTTGGAAATAAACTTTTTGATATACCATAGAGCCATCCTTGTACGTAAGTCGATCTGTGAGACTAGTAGCGTGGATCGGAGGAAGGGGATCAGACAAGCACCTGCACTCTTTAATTTGTTCATACACGTAGACATATCGTTTATGTTACTCCACAGGTACATGTGGGCTGTTTCTTGGGGTGAAGGTAGGAATCTTCCTAGCAAATGTCATGCTGTGAACTTACAGTACAGGATCAGGTGGGTACACCTCTACGCTTTCAGAAGCTTTGGACGGGAGAGAGCTTTGTATCACTCGCAACTTTTGGAGCCAACTGGTAGCTGCATGCATGGCTGCATTAACAATCAGCGCCAAAAACACATTTGAATGCTGCGTGCGGCGTGTAGTGTTGCGGTTTACTCGCACGGGGACAAACGATATCTATTTATTGTATGCAGTAGAGGTGATGAGCTAAACAACAAAAGGTCCCAGTACATGTAGCTCCAAGCTAGGATTTTACGAGTACATCAACTGTGGATCTAGCTGGGCAACTAGCTTTTGTCGTTCCAGTCTAGATCACAGATCGCGGACGGCCTCCCAACATGGATCGAAGATCGGACGGCCGCCATAAGGCAGGCGGAACAGGAATCAAACTGCCGTGATGACAGGTATTAATATTTTCCTACTTGAGAAGAGTTTTACAGATTTTAAAATCAATAGTATCTCTGGTGTATAAATATTAGCCGTTTAGACATAATTACACATACCAAGGTATGATTAATTAAAGTTAGAAGGGTTGTCTCTGCTGGTTATGGAACCTAGATTTTAGTGGTGTCACCTAAGTTCAACTCCCGATGGCCAAATCCCAATGCTTCGAGAGAAAAGGATAATTAAAGTGACAAATATTTTGATTGACGGGACGATTAATATTTGTACAATCTCAATAAAACCAAAAGGATTATTATTTGTATACCGGAGAGAGTACATGGGTATATAGGTATCGCTAACAAGAATATAAAAAGTTATTTTTAGTTTTGATATTTAAAAAACTGTTTGGGAAAAGAAATTAAAATATAGAAATTGTTGTGTGTGTTGTGTTAAAAGCTCCTAATTAAACAAGCCTTGAAAGTCGAACATTTCATCAATGGTATATTGTTTTGGCTGTTGTTGTGTAGGATTATCCATCATCCTCTTCGTTTCTTTTATGCGTGGCGGTGCATTTTCCCATGGCTCCGAGCTTCGTTAACTAACGGCTTGCCCACTCTCCCGAGGCGATCACTCTGCTTGCTCTCCCACACGTTGACCACCCCTTTCCCGAGGCCTTTCCGGCGGCCGGTGCACCAGACACTCGGACAGCGAGTAGCCCGAGCCGCGAAAACCCATGATATATGGATATGCATGGGTCGTCGTTGCGTTGCCGTGGACCAAGACGAACGAGGGTGGGGAGAGGGACATTTCCCGGCGGACAGTGAAAGTTCGCCGGAGCGAGGGAGGACGGGACCACGAGCTGCGGCCTGCGGGGAGCGCGGCCGGCGCCGGTGGCACTGTGCGTTGCTCAGGCAGGCGGCAAGCGGCACCTCCCATCCTTGCAGAAAAAGGTCATCTGAGCTGCTCTGAAAAGACCATCCTGCCACTGACCGTGTCTAGTGCTGGTGGCCGCCGGTTAGTACGGTGATATCTGCGGCGCGCGTAGGTGCGTGTACGCACCGTACGACGAGGACGGACGGGCCGCCACGGCGGCACGGCGACCATGTTCTCTGACGCGACGACACATCCCTCCCCCCGTTCTCCTGTCGCCCGACCTGTCGCACTCTACATACGTACGTACGTACGTAGTACATGGGTACGCTGCACTGCACGTGATGTACTCCGTATTTCTGTAGCCATATCCGTATTCTCCACAACGACAGTTTTAATCTCGATCCTCAAATCTACCGCAACAAAAACAACCCGCATACGGTAACATTATATCATGCACGTACATATACATTCTTATATGGATTCCTACTTGCTTCAAATTTATATAATTTTCTACAACGGCACTGCTAAACATTAAACTACAGTAACAGCTGGTGCGTAAGTAGCCGTTGCGAGCAGTGAACGGGGAGCCAAAAAGGCACCGGCTACTCTAGTCTTTACACGTAAATTAACTGACATTGCATGGCAGATAACGCTCGGCTCGTGTCAGTTGGCGGCCGCTTCCATGATGGGCAGGCCGGTGGGTGGGTAGGGCACAGCGGCAGCGCAAGAGATTCCTGAATCCTGAATCCTGACTCGACTCCTCAGCATGGGCACGAGGATTCGTTGCCCGACTGAAACCTATATTCTTCTTGACCCATTTTTTCCCTTTATTTTCACGTAGAGGTGAAACGGCGAAAAGCCCAACGATCAACTTAAAAAGCGTGGTTAGCACCCCAGTTTTTACGAGCGAGGTCGTCCTGACGATCGAAAAGGCGTACGTCTCCGGGTGCCCAAATTGCAGCGGCCACGGGAGGCCACATTGACCGGCTGCTAGTATCTTGCAGGTCTCCTGGTCACTCGGCTGCATGCACGCGAGTCGACTGTAGCAGTGTGATTCATGCGTGCGATGTGCGGGTGTCCGGTGTCCCGTGACCACGGGCGCCGTCGTGGCGCATGTTTCCTGGCCGGTGTCGTCTCGACGAAACGTACCGTGTTTCGTGCGGCTATTACGATGCGTGTGCGCCCATGCATGTAAGCATGTTCCTTGTTTGCGAGATAGGGCATCTTATTCGATCAAATAGATTATTTGCATATTACTGTTACTTGCATTGTACTACGTACTATGTGTATATGTATATTGATCAGGTACTTTTGAACTGTATAATCCAGAAGTCGACGAAACACTAACGGAAAATGCAAGCCTTTGTCCTTTCTGTCGTTCTGCGCTCGAAGAACATCGGAGACTATTACCCTTTACTACGTACATACTCACGCAGCAACATATACGGATATATACAAAGTGTCCTTTACATAAGATGCAAAAGTCAAACCTCAGAACTCTATCGTCCTGCGAAATGCTAGTTTTTTCCGCATGCAAATGCAACCCGTTGTGCTATAGCATACTTGTATTCTAACAAAGGCTTGGTGAATATATACGGTAATCTGAAGAGTAAATTTCAGCAAAGTTTTACTCTTCATCGATGGTTTCATGCCTATTGCCTCAGCTACAAACGTACGTACGTAGAGCAGTACACTCTAGTAGTAGGTAGTAGGATTCTACGCGGCAGGATACTGACAAGGACAAATACATAGGGCACTGTACACACATTGGAATTTGGAAAATACTTTGTGCTACTGAACTTGAGCACTGTCAATATGGCCGTATAGTAACACCAAAACGGATCGAATACGGTATGGCCGAGTGTTCTATAAGAGATATTTTTGCACAGAATCCTCACCAAGATAACGCAACGTTTTCTCCAATAATGGAACGCCGGAACTAGTCGGCAAGATCCGAAAAGCCAAGTGTTTTATTTGGTTTCTTTTGTAGTAGTCGCACATGAACAGTAGGGCTATGCGTGGTGGCGAAAAAAAAGCACAAAAACCTGGGTGTATGCACGCACCTTTTGGCGACCAGCATGCATGTTTTGAATATCTCTCTCTCTCACGGCCTTGTGCTACAGCCTACATGAGCAAAGCTATGCAATGGAATCCTCTGCATGTCTCACTTGATTTCAATTTTCTGCTCTCACATCCATATGATCTTTGTGGTAAAGAAAGGAGAAAGAGATGCTTTTTAGATTTGACCCACTGCTACTGCTGCTGCTGCTACTCAAAAGGGACAAGCACACTTTTAGGCTGCATGCAGAACGTGCTTGTATCATGTCATGCATTTCATCTCTTTACTTGATACCCATGCCTCTTCTTCAACCTCCCCTTGCTAATTGATGAGTTCTTCACTTGTTAAAACTAAGAGAGGCGATTGAAGTTAACGTACGTTACGGTTGTCGTCATCGTTAAGTGACAAGAGATGCACCCACACGGAAGCAAGAACCTTTTGACTGACGAACACAACACGGACTAAAGAGTAAAGACTCACTCGTATGTACAGAGCGGTAGGATGAGGCTGCAGCAATAGTATTGAACAGTACAGGCTGCATTTCTTTTCTCCCTGTCTGTATTCTGACGGGCTAGCAACTGGTAGTATATATACATACTATACAGTATAGTATACTCCTATCAGAGCAGGCTAGTATAGGTATCCACTAGCTTACTGTATACATCTAAGCCATGTGATGGATCCATGGAGAGAAGTATTCACTGGCTCTGATGAAGCCTGCAGTGGCACGAGATCACTTCGTTTCTTTGCTGGTGCCAAGTTGCAAGCTGAACTGCATACATGCAAATCGTCCTGTGATCTAGCAGAAACTGAAACGAGATCATCGCCATGGAATGATTTGGAGCTCCGTTCTTGTCATGTGGTCCTGTAGCCTCACATTCCCACATGCTCCAGTATAAGCTTGATTAGCTGATACACACTTGCCATCAAGATCACTCACTCGCAAATTGCCATTTGATCAATCAGGCATTCAGGCGACACATCCATCTCTTCAGATCGACGAGAGATGCAGAGGAGAGACCTGTGGAAGACTGTTGATCAGCTGGGCAAGCTACTACACCGTGGTCCCTGCCCTGCCCTGCCCCTGCCTGCGTTTCTGCAGATCTGGCATGTGAGGTCCAATAGGAAACTAGGCCTGCAGCTGCAAGCATTGGATCTCCCATGCAAATGGATGGACGAATGCGTCGCCACCACTCTACAGTGCCCATGATGAGGAGGCTGAAGTTTACTTGGCCAGCGAGCGATTTCGCCGAGACAAAAGCCTGAATTGATTTCCGTCGCCTGAGAACGAACAGTGTTATGTCCCTAGGATTAAAAAGTTTTTATCGATCGCTGTTAAAGAACAGCGTTATGTCTCGTTGTCCCAGATTCAGCTCCAGTACAGTACAGGCACAGCAGTATGAATTTTCTTCTTTCTCTCTTTCTTTTTTCCCCCTTCTGCAGGCTAACGATCTCTGATCTGATCTGCTACAGAACAATGCTGTTCGCCTGTTCCTTCTGTTTGATTTCGTACGAGTTGCTGCCGCCTGGGCACATCACACTGTTCGTTTCATGTTTGGGGCCTCAAGTTACCCATCTAGCCCGGTCCATAATTTTACTACAAAGTTCACACGAGGCCCAGAAACGAGAGCTTGGTCCATGCTGCTGCGTTCTTCTTCTTTTTTTCTTCAGTTTTCAGATCACTCTTCTCCCTACTATTCACCCAGTTGTGCTGCAATAGTCAATTTCCTCGTTACCCACTAAGAAGACGAGCAGTTGTACTGCGTGCAGCTGTTTAATACAATCGGGTGGTGATCTTTGATGCAGCCCATTGATTGATCGCTCTTTGGACAGAGGCGATCGAGCTGTCGCGCGGCGTAACAGTGTGACTGATCGAGATCGATCGATCGGTTTCTTCCACGACCACTGCTGCGTGCGTGCGTCCATGGCGGACAGATGATCAAGCTCAGGTTTAGCCTCTTTTTTCCTTTAGGCGCGTGGCCGGTTCGAGCATCTGTTGCGTCTGGGTCTGAATCCTGCGTGAAGCTAGCTAGCTCGATCAGCCATGGAGCAAAGCTTGAATCAAGAAAGCGGAGCCAATGATTGTGATAGAAAGAAACAGATTTGCCTACTTACTGCCTTTAAAAGAAGATGACTTGTTCTTGACACTTACCTATATAGTCATGTCATATTTACTATTTGCAGCAGCATGAGAAGAAACAAGCAAAGAAAAGATATACTTGTGATGGCGATTGATAACTACAACTTTTTCATAAGTTTTATCTACTTGTAATATAAGTACCTAACAGTAAGATCTTACACTGTTTCACATATTGGAGGATAAGGCTTACAAACCGTGACGATGTGATTCGGATTGGTTATTGTTTACGTACTAGTTCGTCTTTGTATTGTTGCATGGGTGCGTAAAGTCGCTCAATCATGAACCCGGGCGATCGAAAAGAAATGCCGGCGTGGACTACTCGTGCAGTTTTTGTTTGTTCTGACGAATCAAGGCTCTGAATGAGCTCAACACGCGCCAAATTTTCGTTTTCAGATAAAAGAACCGAGATGTGACCTATCACACATTTCAGGACTAGGTAACCTGCAACTTGATTTCTACCAATAAATGCCTTGTTTTCTATTAGTCAAGAGGGCACGAACGCCACATTGATTATGCACACAGACACAGGTTGCAACTGAAGAGCTTCTCATGTGGCAATATATCAGTCTGCAAAAACTGGCATCAGTTGAGTGATCAGATTCTTCTATAGACAGCTTCAGGGCCCTGTCGTTGCAACGTGTCTTCAATTCCATCAAGAACTCGTCATGGTGAAGCTTGAGATTGAATTAGTATTCATAAGAGTTTCAGACATTCGGTGTCTCTGAAACGCATCGCCGAGCTGGTGTCCTGCCTAGGAAAGAGTCGTTGTCAGTCGCATTGCACTAGTATCAGATAATCAAGGTGCCCTAGGAGGATGAAACTGGTAGAGAGTGATGCAATAATAATTATGACAGTCCACGTCAGCTCACAGAAGACTTTAGATAGAGAATTGATTTGTCACATCATATGACAACCATTATTAAGAAAAGGGCCAATATAGTACTCTTGCAATGACCATCAGTTCAGTTGATCACAGAAATTCTGAGCTGTGTGTTGGTATCAATCCTGGCCTCTATCAATGTGTAGGTAGCTTCAGAACTAAATATCTTAATGCTTCGTAAGGATAAGAATTCAGAAACTGGAGAAGATTTGGCAGTATTGTTAACTTCCATTTTTTTCTCAGAGAGCTTGCTGAAAGAGATGTATGAATGCTGTATTCATTTGACCTGACTAATTCATCCCTGCTTCAAACAGGAGAAGATGAAGTAAGAAAACTAAATAATCTCACTAGTACACTAGTACTAGTAGTAATCTACTAATCTGTGGATGATGCTTCAGAATGACACTTGTATGTTGCCTGTCATTCATATATTGTTTCAGATACACACTGACACACATGTCCAGACATTTGTGTATGCCCACCTAAGTACATTGACTCTTATTTGCAGGCTCCATCTGTCAAGAATACCTGCATATTCACCAAATGATTCTCTGTTCATGTAGTGGATGAGGAACATTTAGGTGAGCACTTGCTGTGCGTGAATATACCTGTTGATGGTGCCACAAATCATATCAAACATCAAATTACAAGTTGTCTTGTCCTGATGCTTAAAGGCTACCTGGTGATTGGATACTTTCACCTAGTCTTTGATAGTCATATGTGAGGGTTAACTTCACATCACCTGTTCTCAAGTTTTTTTTTCTTCTTCTTCAGAACACATCGGCTTGCCTTGTGATAAAAAACAACAAAACAAAATCTAGCAGCCACTGGAGTAAGCAAGTAAGACAATAACACGACTACTACTTTCTGTAACAGCGAGGTGTTTTATACCTGTATTTTGGTCAAAGTACAAGTGACAGGTAAAAGTTGCTCTTAGAACTGGAACGAAAAGGCGCCCAAGAGTGCGGGCGCTTGCTTTTTCAGTGCTCGAGCCGTGAATGGCACAGCGTGACGGCTCTCTTTCACCTTTGTTCTCTCTTCTCTCCCGGGAATAGATGCTTCTTTTCAGCAGCAATTCCTCTGAAATAAGTGCTTTGATGCTCAATCCAGACGAACCCAAAAGGAGATTTTTGCACACGTAGCACCGGCATCGTTGGGCTTCGCCAAAATAGCATCCCAACGACGCCAATTGCAAAAATGAGATTATAATTCTTGGCAATTTGAACATATAGCATCCGGCTGCACTAAACAGGAATTTGCAGTACATTTTGCGTGGTATACCAATTTTGCCCTCCTTCTCTCTGAAAAACCCTCACAGCTCAAGCACACAGCACCGGCCGCCGCCCTCCGCCCCCTGCCACCGCGCCCCGGCGCCGTCCGCCCCGGCGGCCTCGGCCCCGCGCCCTCGGCCCAGCTCCGCCGCCGTCCCCCGCGCCCCTCTTCGAGAAAGCCGTGACGCCCAGCGATGTCGGCAAGCTCAACCGCCTGGTGGTGCCGAAGCAGCACGCGGAGAAGCACTTCCCGCTGCGGCGGAGCCCCGACGCGGCCACCGGCAAGGGCGTGCTGCTCAACTTCGAGGGCGGCGAGGGCAAGGTGTGGCGTTTCCGGTACTCGTACTGGAACAGCAGCCAGAGCTACGTTCTCACCAAGGGCTGGAGCCGCTTCGTCCGGGAGAAGGGGCTCCGCGCCGGCGACACCATAGTGTTCTCGCGGTCGGCTTATGGACCAGAGAAGCTCCTCTTCATCGACTGCAAGAAGAACAAGTCGACCGCCGACGACGACAAAGAGAAGCCAAAGGAAGCCGCCCGCGTCGTCAAGCTGTTCGGCGTCGACATCGCCGGAGGCGATTGCCGGAAGAGGGAGCGAGCTGTATCGGAAATGGCGGCGTTTGAGAAAGGGCATCAACATCAAGAGCTATTGCTCAAGAGACAATGCGTGGCTCATCAGCGATCTCCTGCCCTAGCTTCCCTGTTGTTATAGCATCATATCAATCAACTCATACATAGACAAATTAAGTGTTCGATCATCTCCTCCTCCTCCCCTTTGCTGCTGTTCATCCGTTTGATCATCAATTAATTAGAGCTGATGATGTTCTTCATTCGTTTTTTGCACACACAACTTGTCGAGTCAGATTATTGCAAATTACCGAGTTGATCGATCATGCATCATATCACAATAATTGGTGCTGTGTGCTGTGTGCGGTGGTAGGGGGCGGAGGGCGGCGGCCGGTGCTGTGTGCTTGAGCTGTGAGGGTTTTTCAGAGAGGAGAAGGAGGGCAAAATTGGTATACCACGCAAAATGTACTGCAAATTCCTGTTTAGTGCAGCCGGATGCTATATGTTCAAATTGCCAAGAATTATAATCTCATTTTTGCAATTGGCGTCGTTGGGATGCTATTTTGGCGAAGCCCAACGATGCCGGTGCTACGTGTGCAAAAATCTCACCCAAAAGCCATCCATCCATCAACCAAAAGAGGAACGAATCGATACATGAAAAAAAAACACTAGCAGAATTAATTCCATTCCTCTGATTAAGCACACACTTCTCCTTTCTTTGTTTCTTTGTTTCTTTGTTTGCTTGTTTTGCGAGGCTGTGATTAATGAGAGTGGCATCTGCTGCAGACATGTCGACGTTGCTGATCAGATTGGCCACATGACGATATCTACTGTTGCCGGTGCCGGATGACAGGTTCGCCGGATCGTGTCCAAAAGCCCGTGCCATGCCCTCCAAACTGCCGTGCAAATCCTTATGTCATCACCAGCCTAACTGCACAGTCTGTTGCAGTTCCAGCCAATCCAGCCCCAGCCCCAGCTACTTGTCCCCGCTTGCAGATTCTCTCCTACAGCCCTTCGCTGTGTAAACCGTACCTACTCAAAAACCGTAAAATCGCTCTGCTGTCAAACATGTTGATTTCAAACCAAACTCATGTTTAAAAACTACGCGAATTAAAATAGTTTAGGCACAAATGGGGGCGAAGTGAAGGTGTGAAACTAGTTCAGGTTTTTAAACATGCGACTCGGTGTTTCCTCTTGAAAGCTTATAATGTGGACGATGATGATGTACACCTCGATCATGTCCTTTTCATGATTTTGGCCACAGTTGTTGAAACCACAAGACGCTGGAAACTTAGCCATCGTTGCAACATGACGAGGTGCCATCGATCGGTGCCTCAAACTTAATTAATTTTTTATTTTCAAACCAGAGACAAATAAGAAGAAAATAATAAAATAATAAAATATTTAATGCAACTTGCAGGCTGATCTGGACTAGAGCTGGGACTTGGGCCGGACTTTTTTGGGCCGACCCAAAGCACGTAGGCCCGGCCCATGCAAAGTACGACCCGGTATGGCCCATGGATGGGCCGGGCCGGCACGGCCCGTACAAGGGCCGGACTTGGGCCTGGAGGCTAGGCCCGGTGGGCGGCCCGAGTACGGCCCTTAAAGTGGACGTGCCTGGGCCGGTCCGGCCCAGAAAAGCCCGTGGGTAAATAATTCATATGCACAAAGAGAATACATGTTATTAAAAATTAAAAAGTCTGCACATTACTGTTTGAATATACCTTGCTCTATATCATGGGTAAAACAAATCAAAATTTGAGTCATTCATATATAGGACAAATCAAAATGTAAATATATATGCTCGAGAGCAAAGAAAGTAGTATTAATGAACTAGTATCACGTGTAAATTATTAATGAAATTTATTTCCCCCTATTTTATAGGTTGTTCTATTATTTTATGTGAACTAGAATTTTCATTATTCAAATATAAATTAAATAAATATTTTCATAACCTTGATAAGAGACCGGCTAACAATGTTACAAAGTTAGGGCCGTTTTTGGGCCGGTCCAGCCCATCTAGGCCCGATGTGCTTTGGACCGTGCCTGGGCTTGGCTAACACTACTTCGGGGCAGCCCAGCCCGGCCCTTAAATTTATTGGGCTGAAACAGCACGGCCCATTTTAGGTCCTGGCCCGAAAGGCCCGGACCGGGCCGGCCCAGCACGACCCATCTCCCAGCTCTAATCTGGACCTCTTCTACCGTTAGATTGCGATCAGACGGCGGTGGAGCACGCATGCAGGTAGGGGGCAAGCAGGAGGAGATCGGCGCATACGAACCGTCCGATCGTGATCCGCGGCGGGAGAGTCTTTCATGCCATGTGATGGCCATGTGGCGCGACCGGAGCGGTGGGCCGCCGTGCTGACGTGTCCGGCTCGACCGGGTTCGCAGGATCCCGATTTCCGACGCGTGCGTGACATGGGCCGCCCTCTCGCCGGTCCAATCGAACACCAAATTGACCAGGAAAAAACATTTAAAATCAACCAAGAGAGAATACTGGTGCAGAAAACTTCAGGAAAAAAACATAAAAACTCCCCTGATTTTTAACTGTTTCTTCCAAGTCAGACTCGATCTAATTCGAGATGAACTACAAATTAAAAAAAAGTAGAGAGTTTAGCCTTTCCAAATAGAATCTAAATAACGGTTGTTGCAAAGATAAGTATTCCACACGTAACATACACCGGGTATACGGGAGGCGATCGAGAAATACGTATTCGGCCGATGTTGACGTACGCCTCCACGTTGACTTTTGCCCCTCTCGTCTATTCACACATGCACTAGTTTTTTTAATAAGCTAGGTCGGTTCCATCGATACATACGTACACATGCTGCAAAGAGACGACCGGTGAACAGTGATTATATCCGATTTAATTTACGACGAGTGATTAATTAGCGGGAAAGATGGATGCGATCTGGACCGTACGTACGATTGATGAGAAGGAAGAAAAAATAATAATAAAAAGGATGGGCGCTGAATTGTTTGGGCAAAAATATCTCGCCACTTTACCGTGTTCGCCTTTCGCTGCATGCTTGATTTGGATGCGGCTTTTCTTGAGCAAAAAAGCTCTTGCTGTTTGCTACGTACAACCTTCCTCGATCGGCAAATGTATGTGTGCATTATTTGCACTTGTGCTTTTATCTATAACACGTGAATTTTATAGAAAGAAAATAAACACATAATATATATCTCCTGCCGATTCAAATTCATTCGAGAATTGTGTTTCGTGCAGAGCATATATGGAATGCATGGTTTATTTAATTATTTTCAGACAAAAGGTGCATATATTTGTTATTTTTTCAGAGGGCTCGTCTCATATATATCTAGACAACAATTTCTAGATAGACTGTTAAGTTGTATGTGATAACCCCAGTTTGGTTTATATATACTGGTAAACTAGAGTAGTAACCGCTTGCTTACCGCTAGGCGATGAGATAAGTGAAAAAAGTTAACTTTGCAAACACTAAATTAAGTCAAAACTGGACGACGCTCGCGTCAATTTGTATAGTATTTGGCGCGCCGAGCTGCTCGTGCGTACGTGCATGGGTTTTTTCTCTTCATCTGTACGTACCTTTAGTTTGTCCGAACTGAAGTGGCCGGCTATCAAAAGGCAATTAGTGGACGGCTAGCTAGCTCCACAATTTCTCCTCCTTGCACACGTACCCCTTCGTGCCCAACTGCCCATACAAATATACCTCGCCATGAATATGCACGCGTTGCATGCACAGAGATATATAGATGTATCGTCGATCAATCAAAGCTGAGATATTAATCGAACAATCCAGCTGTTAGGTAGGTAAACGATTTATAAATCACTACAGTTAGGTCAGTGTGTCGAATTAATGTCATGCACCCGCTCTTAGGCCTATATATATATATATATATATATATATATATATATATATATATATATATATATATATACATGAGGGCTTTTATCATCTTTGAAGGAGGTACCACCAGGTACAAGATACCATAGGTACTAAATCAGATCTGATCATCGATTTGGAATGGATACAATCGGAAAAAATAGAAAAAAATGGCATCTGGCGCTTGCCGCTGCCGCCATGGGCCCGCCGCGCCATCCGTAGCTCTGCCCACCACCCGCTGCCCGAGCATCTCCGGCCGCCTGCGCCTCCACCACCCCCGTGCCTCCACTGCCCGCACCTTGCCGCCCAACGTCGGCGACCACGCCGCGCCAGCGATCCACAACGACCTGCCAGCAATCCTTACACAAATCATATCAAAACTACGTACGAAAATACCCTTTATATTCAAGAGGTGCCATTTTATTTCTAAGAGGTACCAAGAAGTACTGAATTAATCTCAACCGTTAGATGTCTCAGATTTGGTACCTCTCCTCCCTCAACGATGGTAAAATTCCCTATATAGAGTTACCTATTCCGATAAACTCAACTTAAAAGTTATAAAGAAACAATAAGATAAACTCAACATAAAAGTTATAAAGAAACAATAACTAATAATTCACTTTGTCTTTATCTTTCAACGTGGTTAGTCACGATTCGAAATTAATATCTCAACCTAAGTTAATTTAACAGAGAAAATTAAACTAGAGCTCACTTTATATTACAACAGCGAGCTGGGCGTGCATGCATCGATGTGCAGTGGTGCATGCAGATGCGAACGTGCATACATCAGCGATGGGAACGAAGGCGCATGACATGATCAGCTACTGAGCTCACGGCCTAACTCACAAGTTGGAGCTTGACACCTGGCACCCTAACCAAGAAAAGTCTCCAGCCTTGCATTCTCTCCTCTCCTCTCCTCTCCTCTCCTCTCCTCTCCTCTTCTCTTCTCTTCTCTCTCTTGTTCAGCATCAACACACACTAGCTAGTTGACCAGCTGTGTTGTTTAGCTCCTATTAATACCCTCCTCCTCCTTGCACTCCTCTCCTTGAATTTTTCCTCTTGCTAGAATCGATCGCCATCGGGTAGCTAGCAGCTACTGCATCCGACCCATCTCTGAGAATTCGATCTAGGGGTATAGTAGCTAGCTAGGAGGAGCAGTGGTGCAGCTGAGCTGAGCAGCTGAGGTGAGGGCGGCGCGCGCGGTCGGCCATGACGACGATGAATTCGCTGAGCATGGTGGAGGCGAGGCTGCCTCCGGGGTTCAGGTTCCACCCGCGCGACGACGAGCTCGTGCTGGACTACTTGTCCAGGAAGCTCGACGGCGGCGGCGGCGGCAAGGCGGTGGTCAGCATCTACGGCTGCCCGGTGATGGTCGACGTCGATCTCAACAAGTGCGAGCCCTGGGACCTTCCTGGTAAGACCTATAGCTAGCTAGCTACATACAGATCACCTCTTGTTGCTGCCCCCGTGCTCCTCCTCCTCCTCTTCTACTCGATCCATCATATCGTCCTCCAGATCACATGCATGCATGTGCGTGCTTTTCCTGGGCGCGATTGGTTTCAGTTTTAATTCCCAGACCTTAGCTTGCAGTACCTACCGCGTACCACCCGTGGATTCTTTCTTTCTCCTAGTTATCGATTGATTTGCTTGAATTCCGGCGCTGTTTTTTCAGGGGAGATCGAGTTGATTCTTTCTCCTAGTTATCGATTGATTTGCTTGAATTCCGGCACTGTTTTTTCAGGGGAGATCGAGTTGAAATCTGTTGTTTGTCATATATCCCTTCTTAAATTCCTCAATTCGGTGGTTGCTGATTTAATTTCTGATTCTTGTGTTGTTTTTTTTTTAATTTGCCATGAGTCGGTAGCTAGCCAGGATAGGATTCTCAAACAACCTAGGTTTGATTTGTTCTCTACCTCTCTAAAAAAACCATCCTATGATTTCTGCAGTTCTGTATTTATATGACCGGATTAATAATGCTAGCTAGCTAGGACCCATCCTGCTGCAGAGAATTGTTCCAGTTTTAAAGAATCAAACGGATCCCCGAATTATTAGGTAGCTGTTCTTTCACGGGTGCCTCTAAGGTTACATATCATTATATCAACCAATCATTTCTTTATTATCTAGCTGCTTGCTAGCTGTTGGTTCTGCATATACAGGTTATCAATCATGTGTTGATCAAGATCTTGAGACCAAAACTTTTTCTGAAACAAAGTATACTAAAGAACAAGATCTTGGAACGAGCCAGCCGTAGTTTGTATCTATCTATCTATCCCAAGAAAATTCTCTTTGTTCCTTTCCTACATGCCTGAATGATTCTCCTCGAGTGGCACACAAGTATATATACTACATGCACGCACCATGCTGCTTGATCCAATCAATTATTGCGTCGATCCAAAATTCCAAACTGAAGTGATCACGTACGACCTCTTCTGCAACTCTCATAAATCAAGTTGCAGATCGCAACTCTACGCGTAGAGGCAGATCTAGAACTTCATATCAATAGTATCACTATAAACTTATCGACTAAAGATCACAGCTTTTAGTACGATATTAGGTATATCCGAGCTTCATTCCCATACCGCAATAATCACGGCGCCTTCTCTCTTTCCCCCCTCTTTTTTCTCCTTCTCTTTTGGTTGTGCCCATGCTATATAATTTGATTTAATCAGTTCTTGGCATGCACATTTTTTTTGCCACAACATTTAATGTTTCTCTGTTTGTATACATAGCTGCTAACCGTCTGAAAAGTATAGCTTAGATCCAAGTAACCCAACGACGCAAGAAGTACTATAGTATCTGCTCCAAAGTCCAAACTAAAATGCGTACATATTTCTGATGAATAATAGAATACAATTCTGCGTTTAAGTTTGCAGCTAGCTGTATGTTGAGGCCGGCTAGTATTATAGCTAGCTTGATGTAATGAATCAATTCGAGAAATCTGGAACGAGAGCAAAATTCACACGTCTTGTCTGCTGCCTCTCGGCTGCTGCTTGTCGCTTTCTCCTCGCCATAACAGAAGGATATTCTCACTGCCATGAGTTTGTTTGGCCTCTTCTTGGGGCCTTCTCCTTATCTGTCCCTGTTCTTGCCATGCCATCAAATATTCTCCCACTTTGCCTCATCCTTAAAGGGAATTAACAGCCAGTGGATGTGCATGTAGATGTGGATGTGGATGGGGACAAACTTAACACCAAAAGTGTTAGGCTAATGGTTAATTATGGTACCTAAATCACCATGCATACCATTGATTAATTAGTTAGCTAGGCTAGCTAATGGTTCAGTAGTACATTTTAGTAAAACTAAACGTGTTAGCTAGCTTAGTAAATATCTTGATCGTTTTGTTGGTTCGATCATTCCATCAGAGATTGCTTGCGTTGGGAGGAAGGAGTGGTACTTCTACAGCCTAAGGGACAGGAAGTATGCAACTGGGCAACGAACAAACAGGGCGACGGAATCAGGATACTGGAAGGCCACTGGGAAAGACCGTGCTATAAGCCGGAAAGGCCTGCTCGTCGGCATGAGAAAAACCCTAGTGTTCTACAAAGGGAGAGCTCCCAAGGGGAAGAAGACGGAGTGGGTCATGCATGAATTCCGCAAGGAAGGACAAGGTGATCCCATGAAGTTGCCTCTCAAGGTTCGTTCGTACGTACTTGTTGTTACACATCTTTTCTTAATTGCATGGTACATACTCTCCATCTCCCTCCTCCGTTTTGTAGTATAAGTCGTTTGACTTTATTTTGTATGTATTATATAAGGTTAAACTTGACTAATTTTGAACAAGTTTAAAGAAAAAATATATTAGTACCTATGATGATGTCTAATAAATATAATGTTCTGTAAAATCTCTAAAAATTAGAGAATATTGACTAAAAAAAGTTATACAAAATATAATATGTAAAGGAGGGAGTATCCATCATACATACTCTCCATTTTTTTAGTCCATGCATGTAAAATAGCCTTTTATTTACTTGATGCTATTATTCCTTTTTATGCACTTGGTTGATACTTAATTAATTTAATACAACACATGTACGATGTCTAGCACGCAACAAATCGAACACAAAAAATATTCAGGGCCATAAATTTAAAAAGGGACCTCAAAAGATTGATTTAATTTCCACATGTGGAGAATATATTTTGTACTATATTTACGCGGGTGAGGAGTATGTATCAAGAGTTTAGTAGATATATACAGTATAAAGTAAAAAAAATCAATAATTCATTCAGGTCATACGATATATTTAAATGAGAAGGAGGAGACCGAAGAGAATGCCAATTATATATTCTTGTTTGGAATAAGATCGAGGCTATATGATGCAACTTAATTATAGTGGAATAATGTGCCGACTAATTAAATGTACACTGCACCCTAGCTAGCTATAGCTTCATGATAATTAATTTAGGTGTCATGCATCTAAATAATTGAATTGAAGATGCATATTATCTCACGTACGTACGTACGGTGAATGATTAGAACATCATCAACGCTTAATATATATATGGTCGTGATATTCTATTCTATATATTGAATGCTTATGGATTTCACATTACATTTTAATTTGTACCTAGCTAGCTAGCTAGGCATTCTTTACTTCCAGGTCACTCTCATGCCAGCTCTAAATGAGCTATATATGCTGTTCTCTTCTACATATATACTTACACCTCAATAGATGCATGTGCAACTATTGACTCAGACCAAGTTTTATATATAAAGCATTAATGTCTCTTTCCAATGATTTCACAACACAATGCTCCAAACAAAACACTTGTTTATCAATCTAATCTAATCTAATCTAATCTTCATCTAATTAATGTTTTCCTTTGTAATTAATTAATTAAGCAGGAGGACTGGGTCTTGTGTAGAGTCTTCTACAAGAGTAGAGCAACCATTGCCAAGCTGCCCACAGAGAGCAGCAGCAGCTACAACGACAATATTGACAACAGTGTAGCTGCTGCTGCAGCCACAACGACGACGACCATGACTTCACTGCCTCCCCTTGTCGACAACAACTACAATATTGCCTTTGGCCAACCTGGTTCATTATTTCAGAACCTAGAGGGTTATGAGCAAGTGCCCTGCTTCTCCAATAATCCCTCTCATCAGCAGCAGCAGCCATCGTCATCGATGAACGTTCCATTGGCAGCAGCAGCTGATGATCATCATCAGGAGCAACATATGGGCAGCAAGGCAATCAAGGATATTGTGTTGAGCCAATTCACCAAGTTTGAAGGTAATAATGTAGTGAAGAGGGAGGCGCTTCAAAGCAATTTTTCCCACGATGGATTCGATTACTTAGCTGAGAGTGGCTTCTCACAAATGTGGAACTCACTCAATTGATTTTCTAAGGATATATTGTTGCCAGTTGAGGAGGGAAATTAGTCTCGAAAGAAGACTTGAATTGGATCTGTGTGCTTATGCGATATTGCATGTAATTGTGGTATATATATACGTGTGGTATTATTCTAGTTCACATTATTTGCAACAAAGGGAAAAGAGGGAGGGGTGACCAAATTAAAGAGAAGGATTATTATTGTCATCAAGCATGTAAATATTACATTTATTTGTGTATTAGGGTGTGATGGAAAAATTAGTGAGTGATATATACATATATATATATACCAATAGATAGTATATATCTTCTTTATGGCCATTCTCTATTTTCTATTTGTTTGCTGAAGGCAATCATGTTTTTATATATAACAAAAAAAGCAAACCAATTAACTCCTATATAATAAAAACATATAATAGTATGGCTACCATTCTACCTATATATCGTCCTTACATTCCTTACAAATATAATAAGTTGTCCTTACAAATTAATATAATAGTTTTTCTGACTTGTTCCATTAATATAGTGAGCAAGTGGTCGTTCGAATGTCGATAGATCCATTACTTTTCGATTAGACGCATTGCATCTAATCTCTTTTCTCAATTAAGTTATCAACGTACGGTACGTATATATATCTACAATGCGTCAGATCTCAATTTATAATTTTTTTTTAAAAAAATCAAATATGTATACTCGTTTCAAAAAATTGCAGAAGTAGCATGCGGTCGGCACTTCAAGTACTGACTGGAGCTGACGTGGCGCAATCGGCACTTGAAGTGCTGACTGGAGCTGACGTGGCATCCAGTCGGCACTTCAAGTACCAACCGTATGCTACTTCTGCAATTTTTTTAAAATATACATATAGATTTGATTTTTAAAAAAATTCTCAATTTATCATTGATTTAATTTGATATTCTATCGATCCAAGTGCAACCAAAGAAGTGAGCTCAGCTCATTAATTAATTATGATCTCCCTCTCCTGTCCTAATTAATTAATTTCATCACCGATAAGTGATTGCTTCAGAAAGTTCAAAGATGGTACCACTCCCTCTGTTTTTACAAGTCATTTACTTTTTTAAAAGTTAAACTTTTATAATTTAATAAAATTATAAAAACATTAACATTTATATTATCAAAACATTTTTATGGTGAATTTAATGAAACTAATTTGATATTGTTGTTGGTATATTTTCCTATAAAATCTATCAAAATCAGATAAGTTTGAATGATAAAAAAGTCAAATCACTTGTAATATGAAATAGATAAATCACGTACTACCTCCGTATATACATTTTAAAAATGACGTCATTGACTTTTATCACTATATTTGACCATTCGTCTTATTCAAAAATGTGTGCAAATATACAAAAATAATATAAGTTATGCTTGAAATACCTTCAATAATAAAACAAATTATAACAAAATAAATGACATTTCAAAAATATTTTAAAATAAGACGAACTGTCAAATATTAAGATAAAAGTCAACAATGTTATTTAAAAATTAGTTAAGGGAGTATTTGCAAGCATGACCATGGACATTATGCGCAACGACTTGATGTTCATATTTTGAAGGGGAATTTGATCATATACCCACACTTTAGATGGAAATTGAGGATTTACCAACCACATCTTAATGATATGTGGGGTTTATATAGGTCAATGACATGTAGGCCAAGAGGGTAAATCCTCAATTTCAATCTAAATAGAGGGTATATGATCATTTTTTCCTATTTTGAAACATTTGTGGAAATTCTGGTGGTTTAATTGTGCAGTTGTTTTCACAAACTTAAAAATTCGCCGTGAAACTTATCCATCTGAAAGTCGCATTCCAAATCTTTTTAAATTAACCACTTGATCCAAGTTTTAGAACTTGGCAGAAGTATACAAAGTAATTTAATTACATTATTAAAAACAATGGGAAAACTGTATAATTATATAAACTGTAGGCAGTGAATTAGCCAGTAAAGATCAACAAGAACTGATTACCATATGCATGCAGAGATCTCGCAAAAAAAATAAGAACTTGCATTGGTATATATATGCAAATTAAAGGAACATATAATTAGTCAATATATATATAGATGTATCCATTTCAGTTGTTATATATCCTGTGGAGAAAAAGAAGAACAAGTCATAGCACTGATGATTCTTTTAATATATCTTGTGAAATGGATATGATTTAGGTCGTTTATCACGCGTCTTGACCTTATTAGATAACTGTTTACTACTAACTAACTAACTGCCTAAAATAAACTATTAGACTGAGATTACTTAACTGTAAAAGAAACTATAAACTGTTTACTGCCAACATGTGATCTGAATCATATCATATAATAACACTGCAAGCACAGACGACAGACAAAAAGCCACCAGCTAATAGCTAGCATATACATTAAGTGACAGTATTTTCATTCCTTAATCAATCAATCTTGATGCTGCTACTGCTACTGCTACTGCTACATACGTTGGAAGAGATATATACTCCTATACCTAATCATCATTATTCATTAAAAAAATCAAAGGGTGTACTTTGTGTGATATTCATATAAATAAATAGTTCTGACCCTTACATAGTAGTATTAATGATGCAGTTGCCAGCCTAACCAATGAATTCAAGTAGTTGGGCATGTACTTATCTGAACTATATGGAGTACATGCATGTACACACACATGCCAAACTGTCCATGCATGCATGGTGATGGCTGTTGCAGTTCAAGCTAGCTAGTTAGCTTTCTATCACCTCTGGCAGCTATAGGCTAGGGACCAGACAGTGCAAGGCCAACCATGGTGAGGAGTACATGGCCAGCCTCTTCAAGAGGTTGATTGGCTGGGTCTTGTAAATTGTTTTTTTTGAAGGTGTAGATATCAGATTTAGGGTTTGTTTAGAAAGCTTTAAATTCTAAGAAGCTACTAGTGAGAATATGAAAAGTTGTTATTTCTAACTTCTATATTCTATAGAGGTAGGCAATCGGTTTTGTAGGTTTTTCGGTTTGGTTTTTAGGAAGTTCGGTTTGTAGAAAATAAGAACCGAACAACATGATAAAATTATTACAACCGAACCGAAAAAATTGAAAAAAAAAACATTTGACTAGTTTTGGTTCGGTACTATGGTTTTTTTCCTGAGAGTAAAAACCGAACCGAACATCGAAAACCGAACTTCGCCAAAATCAGAACCAAAGTCTTTTTTAGAAAAAAAAAACAAAATTAGCTGTTTGCTGTTCTGCCCTTGGTCCTCCTAGAACCAACAGCTTAGCTGCTTCTTTCACTGTCCTGCTGCTTAGTTCTCCCCCAACCACTTGCATTATATTGATCTGCTAATCGTTTAGGTCTCCAGTTAAGGTCCGGACAGTGTTGTTCATGGCAACGTACATACCGTTATTCCAGGAGTACTACTACACTGACTAAACATAATAATTATTGCACCATTGATTATTAGCATCATCTCAACTGATCGATCTGTCTCTCACCTCTCCTTCATTCTTCAACGTCCCCATCTCAATCATTCCAAACAATAATTTGCACAGAAGAAGAACCACTGTACGTTAATTTGCAATGCGACTAGTCGTATACACAAGAAAAATACGGTGGCGTACGTATATGATGCTCGCTGGAGCTGGAATTAAACACTGATCGATCTGTTGGTCAATTCAGGCTAGCTAGCTGCAGATAGAACTAACAGTCTACTGAACAAACGAACAGTTTGATTCTTTTCTGTTCTCTCAACAAGCAGCCTAGTGTTAGTCAAATCTATAAACTCATGAGGTAGAAGTATCACTCACTTGTTAGTGTACGTCCACATCTTTTTGTTGATGTGTTTTTGTAAAACTCAACTCCTTTAATCTTAATGAAAATTGCTAGTCTTATGTGACTGACCCAGCTAAGAAATATCATCAGACAATGATACGATGCTGATTGAGACTGATTTGTTTGACATCACAGAAAAAAACAGCACTGATTGGGTCGTCCATCACCATCAGTGCATGGATTAGCCTCAATCACTTTGGTTAACTACGTTTCCCATGCACAAAAAAGATGGTCGTTTTCTCAACTGTTACGTTGCTGGGTACATACATGGACGTCTGAAAAATAGCACGATGATATGCTTGCACATTTCGTTTTGGTCCCAAGTCATAATCCAAAGGGAAGAAGCAGCAGCAGCAGGAGAATCTATGAGGCCATGTCAGAACACATAAAAAACGTTTTATTTGTATTTTTTATGTTTTAAAGCGATATGTTTCAGTTCGATTTATCTGATCTAACAGTCAAAAAAGAAGAAGAAAACAGCTCAGATCGAGTGAACAGCAAGCTGCTCCGAGTAATTCCGGCCCATTTCAAGCTTTTTGGGCCCAATATTTGGAAGGTGTGTTTTGGTTGGTGTGTTGCAGCTTCTGTGTTGGTTTCCATACTTTTAGCTGAAGTGTTGTGTTTTCTGTGTCTTAGTATCTTTTGTTATACTCGCAAACTTAGTTGTGGTGCTGGTTTAGGAGTGGTGTGTCCTGGTGGTTGTTCCTCGCATGTATAGCCGGTGGCCCCGACAGAAAACATTGTGACTTTTTTCTTTCTTTGCTTTCAAAAAAAGCAGGGCTCCCTCTTTTGGGATGCTTTTTATCCAAAAATATTTGGACCGACCAGTAAATGGGCCGTGTTATTGGGCCTGATGGCTGCAAATTATTTATTTAAACTTAAATTTCGTCCATGCACCACTCATATCATCTCGCTTAATAGTTAATGGGTCATCACGACCTTCAGGTCGAACTCCTGTCCGACGACCAGCGACAGCCCGCCGACGTGCGCGACGCCCAGCGCTCCGTTCTCCGTGTTCCCGGCGGCGGCGAACGTCGTGTTCGCGTTCACCTTGACGCCGTTGGCATACACGGCGAACCCCTTCGGTGGCGCCGGCGACTGCAGGCCCATGAGCACCACCTTGGCGATGTGCAGGGTCCGGCTCGGCGCGTAGGAGTTGTGCACCACATGTGACCTGACTCTGACGACGCCACTGCTCTCGGCCGCTCCGCTGAATTTGATCAGGCTCCACTTGCTCCCCGCGCCGACCATCTCCGGCGACTCACCATCGTCCAAGAAGAGATCCCCGGAGGCCGTGCCGTCGTCGGAGAGCGCGACCAGGAGGTGGAACTCTGTCTGGCGCGCGCGCAACGTCGTCAGCGCGTACTGCTGCAGAGGTATGATGCTGCCGCCGGCGACGTGCACGTTCACCGTGTCCGCCGGCGCCGGGAGCGTCACTCGCTTTCCGGTTTTGGTGGCGACGGCGAGGGAGAAGTCGTACAGGCTGAACCACCTGCCGGCTGGGAAGTAGGCGTCGACGGTGGTCGCGCCTGGCTCGAGCACCGGCGACACGAGCACGCCGCGGCCGAGCAGGAACTGCCTGTCCACGCCGTACGTCTGGACGTCGTGCGGGTAGGAGAAGAAGAGCGGCCGCGCGATGGGCGCGCCCGTGGTGTGCGCCTCGTACATGAGCGTGTACATGTAGGGGAGCAGCCGGTAGCGCAGCCCGAGCGCCTTCCTCGCCGACCTCGCCACCGACTCCCACAGGTACAGCTCTCGCCGGACTGTACCGACCGCTGAGTGGTCCCTCGAGAACGGGTAGAACGCGCCAAGCTTCATACACAAAAAGCTCAAACTTTCCGATGTGCGCGGTGCGCCATTAATGGAGGACACATGAGTTCGGAGGTGTTTGTTACCTGAATCCAACGGCTGCAGAGCTCCTCGGTGGTGTCGCCGCCGAAGCCGCATATGTCGGCGCCGATCATGGGGATACCGAAGAGGCCGAAGCTGAGCATGGTGTTGATGGAATAGTGGAGATCGTCCCACGTTGCGAAGTTGTCGCCGGTCCAGTGCGCGGTGTACCGGCCGGAGCCGACGAAGGTGGAGCGGCTCAGAACGAAGGGCCGAAGGCCGGTGTCCCGTAGCAGCGCGGCGTGCGTGGCCCTTGCTTCGAGGAAGCCGTAGAGGTTGTGCGCGTTGTACTCGACCACGCCGCCGTAGTGCACGGCGGAGGCCGGCACGGTCTTGTTGCCGATGGGGCGCCGCACTCCCGAGTTGTTGATGCGGTACGGCGGGTCGTCGAGCGCGTTGAGCAGCGGCGGATCGACGAAGTTGGAGATCTCGTTCATGTCGATCCACAGCCCGTCGACGGGGATGGTCCGCCGGAACGCGGCGATCTCCTGCGCCCAGAACTCAGCGACGCGCGGGTTGAGGAAGTCCGGGAAGTACACCTTCCCTGGCCACACCACGCCGAGGTAGTTGCTGCCGTTCCACTTGACGAAGATGTCCTGCTGCATAGCTCTGGTGAACGTCCCGTACGTCCCGTTCACGTTGATCCCTGCATCGTTAATTCGCCATTGATGGCGCCGTCGTCACCATCTCGATCCATCACCGATTTCGCCATTGACACCGCGATCGAGCTTTGTCGGCGTGTTTACCTGGGTCAAGGATTATGACGTACTTCTGGTCGTTGCGGTGGAGGCTGTCGACGAACGGCCGCAGCCGGTCGGCCGGGAAGTTCACCGGATCCAGCGTGAAGTCCTTGAAGGCGTCCATGTAATCAATGTCCGTCCACATCACCTCCAGTGGGATCTTCGCCTTGGAGTAGCCGGCGACCACGCCCTCGAGATCAGCCACGTTCTTGTACCCGTACCTGCACTGGTGGAACCCTGCAACGAACGAACGCAAGAATGTCACCGGCGACGAGCTTACGGATGAAGAAACAGAGTGTACAGAGAGCTGGGGGAGATGTTTACCGAAGGACCAGTACGGCATGGGGGCGGGGCGGCCGATTAGCTGGGTGTACTGGTCGACGACGGCGAGAGGAGACGGGCCAGCGAAGAAGTAGAAGTCGAGCACGCCGCCGATCACCTTGTAGGTGACGTAGGACCCGCCGTAGATGACGTCCATGCCGTTGCTGTTGAGGAGGAGCACGCCATGCGCGGCGCCGGCGCCGGCGCCGGAGCCGCCTCGGGGCGGAGCGGACCGCAAGTCCATGTAGAACGGGTGCGAGCCGTAGAGGTTGAGGTCAACATTGCCGGCGGCGATGTCGGAGTTCCACAGCGTGAAGGTGTCGTTCCGCTGCAGCCGGAACGTCCGCTTGGTGTGCTCGCCGAGCCCGTACAGCGACGCCCGGTCGGCCGGCAGCGACGAGGTCACCTCCAGGTACTTGTCCTTGAAGACGAGGCTGGACGAGGTGTCGAACAGGACGTCGCGGGTGGAGCGCCGGGAGACGGTGAAGCGGAAGGGAGAGTTGTGGACGGTGAAGGTGAGGTCGGAGGACGCCGTGGACAGGACGCGGCCGCCGGGCCGCTGCCCTTCGAGGAAGAACTCCCGCGTCGGGCGCGGGATGACGTCCTGCGGGACCTCCCATCGCGGGCCGTCGGCGTCGGTGATGCGGACGTGCAGCCGGCTGTCCGTCTCCAGGCTGCCGCCGCCCGCCGGCAACACAATTTGTTTAATTAATCTCTAATCTTAATTAAAAAAATCGCAATTAATGCTAATTACCAGCGCGAGATTGTGGGTCGGAGTCGCACCGTCTCCGCCTTCAATTTTTTTATATTTCAAAAAAGTCGATTTTTCGTATCAACTTTTTCTGAAATATAAGTCGATTTAGAAAATAAACGATATTTCTCTAAACGGCTTTGTTTCATCTAATAGAATAAATAAGATATAAGTCATTGCTTCAACCTCATGCATAACTTATTTGAGTGATTTTATTAAATCTTATACACAAGTTGAGATAAGATGGAGTATTATTTTGTCTGCAGGAAAAAAAACTTCGAGGTGACTTTATTTGGTACGCTGTCCACTTCAGTGTAATCAACTTGTCTTCAATCAATCAACATCTCCAATGTCAGCACAGAAGAAACTACAGATATGGTCGTAATCATAATCTATAGAATCACGATCCTCTCTAGTTAAAAAAACCAACTATAAAATAAAGATGATATATTAGTCGTCCGGCTAGAATCCAACGGCGTGAATCTCGTTCGGTAACGGTTCCATAATTTTTTTAAGTGTTTTTATACTATACTATAAAATTTCATAATACTATAAACTCAATGCATAATATGTTTTTTTAAAATATAACGTAAATATAGCATTTTTATTTCGTAACATTATAAATCAACTAAAATCAAGCAAAATATTGTTCGGTGCAACTTAAATTAGAATAAAAGACATTAATCATATTTCCCTTACTTTGCACTTTTAAGTTAAAAATATTTACAATGTTCTCTATTATAGACCGAGAGTTTATATGACGTCATCCAAATTGTGGATAGAAACAAGTAATATTATTTTTCATACGTAAACAAATAATTCTAGCAACATTGTAATTTTAAAAAAATGAAAAAAATTGGCTCATAACTAATATTAGGCTAAAACACATGTAGTTGAGAACCCACATGTACCTCCCATCTTGATCGTTATGAAGCCTACCTTCCCATCAATCGCTCCATATCGTCAGATTTTATTTGGACGGCTAAGATTCGACTGCTAAGATGAGCTAGATCCTAGTGGGATACTCAAGTAAGCACGCATCATTCTCAGCTGATGATCCAATTATACGATCAAATTAAGCATCTTTATATTAATCCATGCACCCAAAGTTGAAGAATGGATCTCTCCAAGAAAAAAAGGAGCAAGAGGAGCTGAAAAGAATTCTGATTGCTACGGAGCTAAATTGGTAAAGGCTATCGCATCGTACTTGCCTCGCAGTTAGGCTGAGGCTCTGCACGTCGGGCCCGAGCGCCGCCGCCGTGCCGCCGGCGAGCCCCAGCCGGGCCTCGAGCAGGTTCGTCGATCGGGCGACCGACGCGACGTTGTACCCGCCATCGACGCCCCACGGCGCCAAGGCGAAGACGAGCAACAACCACAAGAAGAAGAAGCCGCCACGGCGAGCGGCCGTTGACGGCGGCGGCGAGCCCATCGCCGGCAGGGAGGAAGTCTCAGCTAGCTCGCGGCACCGCCAATTTGTCAGCTAGCTGCTACGTAGAGCTAAGCTACAGACTACAGTACAGAGCTACCAGTACAAGACGAGCATCTAGCTAATCCACATCCATCTCTGAATAAATATATTGATCAAAACGTCTGAGAGAGATTTGTCGGTGATGGACACATCGATGGTATCAAAAGTCAAAACGTCTGAGAGAGATGAAGATATCATATTATATATACTGCGTGCAAGGCATGGACTGAAACCTGCCCTTCTTTCGATCTGTTCATTGGCATTTCCATTTGTCTCTTAACCCTTTTCTTTTTGATGAGAGATGATACGCCATGTGTTTCTTTTCATCTTCCAGTTTTCTTTTTTGATCTTTCTTTCTGGCGTGCGATTCTGACACGACGGTGTCTTCTAATCGGATCCATGCACGCAGAAAATAGATATAAATAATGGAACTGCATCAATCATCGCCTTATCTGATCTCGCAAGTTGTCTTTTTTTATTAAGGAATTTGATGCTCTTTGTTCTTTACTCCCCGATCTCTGAATCTGATGCTGTTTTCCAGTTTTGGATGGTGTAAAAAGATAAATAGCTGGAAAACAGAACAAATTAAAATCAACACTCTTGATTTCGTGTGCCTCTCTAGATATATACGCCAAGGATTGGATTTCCGGTTAGTTGATCTTTGCATTTTGCTTTTCCCAAGTCGGAATGTGTTCTAACTGTTTGCTTTTGCATCAGAAGATCTATACGTTACACCTACAAGCATGGGCTGAAAAGTATAGCACATTTTTTTTTTGTGCAGATTGCTGTAGTCCATAATTTTTTGGAAAAGGTTTTGTAGGGTTTCATCTAGCTGACCCTACTATTGAAAGATCTGACAAGATATTTCGGATTCGTTGTATCGTAAAATATCACATCTGATTCTAAGTTATTATATTATAAGATTGAAATAGTAACATTTAACTGTTTACTTTTACTGCTAATTTAGAAATTTTATCTTAAAATAAAATATTTTATAGGATTATGGAGTAGGTATGAGTGTCAGTAAATGTAAAAATTGGTAGAAATATGTAGAATTATTTTCTGTCACATTTTGCAGAGAGTAGAAAGGGTAAAAAATTAAAAAGGGGGCTGTGCGCACCTGGCATACACGTCTAGCCGCTGCACGTCGTCGCCGTGCGCCGAGGACCCGCCGCCGGCGCCGGCGCCGGCGGCTGGGACGAGTTCGGCAGCGAGCCGCCTCCGCTCCTGGTCCACCATCACGGCCGTGGCCCGGTAACCATGGCCGGAAGCGGCAAGCTGCCGCCGCCCCTCTAGCTCATCGGACTTGGAACGGATCAAGCAAGAAGCGAAGCAGAGACATAGGCACAGCAGCCATGGCGGAGCTCTCGCCGCCATCATATCGGGGGCGCTTGCTAGTGAGCTACGACGCTACTACACTGAGTCGCCGACGTCGCCACGGCTGCCCTTCTTATGGTGCTCCTCCGCCGCGTAAATGGACCGGTGATTTGGATCTTGAGCGTCCTTGACACGCCGGCGTGTCTGGTCCTAGCGTCCCCATGGCGACGACGACAGCACACATGGGGCAAATTCAGGCCGTGCGTAGTAGCGCAGCATGCAGCCTCGAGAGGCGTACATGACAAGATCCATTTTCCACCGTGTCAGACGGCAGCCATGACCAAAAAAAAAAACGGGTGCAAATTCCGGCGGCCGGCGGCCGCCGTTTCGGCCAGGGAATGCACCCCCAAGTAGTACAAAAGATCTCCATGACATGAGTTGGCACACCGCTGCCAGTAGTCCTCAAGACATCTCTTCGAGTTAAGGCATTTGTACACACTTCAGATTTGATATCACAGGCTACTGTACCAGAGATTTCGACATAATAATTGTTCCATACATAGCGTCACTAGGGTGATCTAGGTAAATAAATACCTGATGTACTTAACTCTTGTGTTATGTAGCTAGCTACTGGCAGCATGATCATCATCAGAGGTATATTTTCTTTGGTGATGAGTGCTATATATATATAAATATAGCATCTTTCTAATCAAGATCAGAAGCAGGTCGCTGCTGAGGAAGTTGCATGCTGGAGATATCCTCCCGGGGCAAATGGCCCAGAGAGCCGTCTCCTTCAGCTCCTACTGTGTTGCAAGCTGCTGTGCGGACTGTGGAGTGGCCCTCCAGCAATGGCAGGGTAGCTGTCCTGTTCTTTCGGAAAACGAGGTAGAGAATTGCAGCAATGTATATGAGCATCCCCAGGAACCCAAATATTCCAGAGAACACTTGGGAAACGGTGGATAGGCCTTTGTGGAGGATCAGCTTGACAAAGCTTGTTATCAGGAAGTAGGTGTTGATGACGACAATAAACGAACCGATCCCCCATGTTATCGTGGAAATCTGCATTCAGGGGGGAAGAAAGAGCATCAGATGCCTCAGTGGCATTGTTGAGAAATCATCGTACATTTCCCTGTTTTGTTGCGAACAACTTACAAATTTTGAGTTTGTGTGCTGCTGCCCCATCTTTGTCTTGCTACTGGTGAATTTTAGGAGTGGAACCAGAGCAAAAGGAAGCTCAAATGACAGTATCATCTGCACACAATAAAGTACAGCATCAATGAAAAGTTGACATATGGAATGGAGCAATTTAATCCTCGCGTGCCATGAAGTTTGTTATAGATTATCAACAGGATGAAAGGATTATACTTCAAAACAGTAATTACCGATGCGATGATAATCAACTGCCCAGCTGCTGAGGAACCTCCAATTATTGAAACAATCAGACTTGGTAGAATTGCCATGGACCTAGTTAGAAGATTGCGTATCCAGGGTGTCATCCGAAGATTTAGAAACCCCTAAACAGAGAAATGAGTAAATGTCATCCCCTAGAAGATCAAATTGCATACATCTGGAAGTACTGCTTTCCTTTACAGGCCAAAAAAAAGAGTAAGGAGTAGGACTATCTTGGTTGAATTTTTAGATATATGCAAGGAGGCAGCCAGCAATTCTGTTTTGGTAGGCTTCACAAACTTATGGCTGCACAGAAATAGCTGCATCTTCAGGCAAAATTCTGCTTCCGTGCAGCAATGGTGGTCCTCCTTTCTGGGGATTCTAAAAACACAAACTTATAGACAAAAGGAGGACACAAAGGGAAAAGTTTTAGCTTGGATAGTTAGCAAACAAGCTTGACCCCAGTTGGTGGTCCCTAGCTTAGCTTAGTCAGTCTTCCCTTCTCCTTGCTACGCTTCCAGGTTAAGCTGTGTTGGTAGGCTTGTAAATTTCTTCTTGTAAAGCTTTGTTCTCTTTGAACACTTTGTTCATTCTAATATAACTATAGTAGGAGTCTCTCCTGCTGGTTGTTATTCAAAAAAAAAGGAGGCAGCCAGCCTATCCTGGCAAAATATGGGACACTGGCAAATGAATATATCCATGTTTTCCCCAACCTAATTGACCATGATTAAGCTGCCAATGACCAATGGTAGCACCCCAATGGTTAAATCTTTGTTGTTTCATTATTTTTGCACAATTCGATTGAATAGGAAAGGCTGGTACTAACAATGCTGGCTGACATTCAAGACATAATGATTTTTTTATAATTTATCAACAATTTTATAGCTTAAATAGAGCTCAACTAAAACACTAATATTCCTAGCGATTACATGTGTGAATACTTCTGTGGGTAGTATTACAGAATTCTTTAGTACTTTTATGCATTATACACCAAGATATATGGTCTACCATTGAACTTTCAAGTTTGCAAGTTAGGACTCCAGTACAAGATATACACACCTGCATGACATATTGTCCCGCATAAGTTCCTGTAATTGTAGAACTCTGGCCAGATGCCAACAAGGCTACTGCAAATAACTTCGAGCTCCAGTTTCCAAGGACATTCTATAACAATAGATGAAAGTCACCATGGGATCAATATAAATCACAGCATAAAACTTGACAAAGAACATCTCAGAACTGTTGAACGTTAATGCACAAATTCTATGTAAAAACAGTAAACTAGAAACCTTCCAAAAAAGACAATAATCATAAGATGTTTTTGCAAAATAGGAATATCTCATAAATCAGGCAGGTTTGCAGACGTCAAACTTATCACATGATAAATACAACACTGTCCATCAAAAACAAAATTTCAAATTCTTTTTGTGAAGTAAAGAATCCACCTGATATACAAAAAAACCAGTGTTAGAAAAATCGGTGATCGGTAGCTGATCGGCCAACCACCGAGTAAGGATTAATCGGTTAATCGGGGATTAACTGAATTAATCGGTCGATCAATTAATCGGTTAAATGTTGAATATTAAATTTATAGTTAACATATTATTCTAGTCAAACCATATCTATATAAACCCCTCAAACCCTAGAGTATATAATGCCCTCAATCCCTTCTCCACTCCTCTCCTCCAAGCCTCCCGCCGCCAGCCTTTCACCTCCTCCCCAACCACCCGTTCAGCTGCTATCTACTTCTCTTCCTCTCTTCAGTTCTGTGACTTCTCTCCCTCACGTAGCTCCTCTCCTCCAAGCACCTCCCTCCGGCCAACCTTCACACCGCTGCCCTCCATGTCGCAAGAGTCAATCCTCCAGCAAACAGGAGGGGAGCCGGCGGCGCGCGGCGGGAGGGGAGCCGGCGACGCGCGGCGGGAGGGGAGCCGGCGGCGCGCGGCGGGAGGGGAGCCGGCGACGCGCGGCGGGCGGGAGGGGAGCCGGCGATGCGCGCTCGGCGTCCAGACTCCAGCCGGGGACCGCGGGAGGGGAGCCGGGCGACGACGGCGGGGCGGCGGACGGCGTCAGATCTGGCGTCGCGAAGAAGGGGAAGCTGGCTCTGGCTTCAGATCTGGCGTCGCGAAGAGGAAAGAGGGGGGAAAACCCATTTTTTTCAGCCCCCCCAGGCCGGACCGATTAATCGGTTGGCACCGATTAATCGGGTTGACCACCGATTAATCGGTTTGACCGACCGATTAATCGGTTGACCGATTAATGGCCGATTTCAGTGAAAATTAAATGGTACATGGCCGATCACCGATTAATCGGCCGATTAATCGGCTGATCGGCCGATTTTTTCAACACTGAAAAAAACTTATTTCAAAATGCGTTAATATATCCTACAATTTGAACTAATATAATAATATGAATTCCACAAAACTGTTGACCGACCTTTAACAAAAATGAAGCTTTGTTAAGATCAAGATCACTGCAATTCATCTGGTCTTCAGGGTTCAAATTATCGGACCCACATACAGCACCACTAACAGATATGATAGATATGTTGATGAGAAATGCTACTGCAAGGGCAAATGCACTTTCAATTGTATAGAATCTACAGGCCTCCTGCAAGAAAGTGAAATGATCAAAATAAATTAATATTTAATCATGAAAATAACATTCCTATGTCAGCTGCATGCCAATATTCCTTAGATAAGTAATAATATGTGTTCTCAACATGCCAAACTGTATAAACAAAATTCCATTAGGAAACAATAGGAGGGATATAAATTCAGGGACACACATGATAATGAGTTTAGATCAACATCACAAGAAAAATAAAATGGTTAAGATGAAAAGAGTTGGAGGTTACTTTGATCCCATGAACTGAGCGTGGCACTTTTCTTGACAGTACCAATGCTGAGTGGAGAAAAAGATTATGCCTGTAATATAGATGATACATGAAAATGGCCTTTTGTCAAAAAATACAGATATGTTTGGGACAAAAGGGATGGATAGGAAGCTCACGGCATCACCATCGCACCAAGTAATGAAATAGCAAGACCCGTAGCTCCATTCCCTTTAAGTTCAGGAACAAAAAGGCCCCTCACAACTTCTGAAGCATTTGGTTTAGAATTCCCAAGCTCAACTAAGAAACATATTGCTATTAACAAAACCAGAAAAGCTATCAGAAATTCCAGCTTACGGACCTGCACAAAAACAAATTATGTGCAATATGAGTAACTTGATGAACAATGCAAATGCAAAACATTGTATGTTAGCTGATGCAATTTACTAGTGATCTACTCGTTCAAATCTCTGACAAGAAGGATCCTCTAAATATATTATGTTATATCGCAATGACTAGAATCATACCATATTGATATTTCATGTAAAAGAAAGGCTGAATTTTTCTTTGGCATTGGAATTTCATGTGGCAATACTAACTCTTCCATAATATCAAGAAATTAAATCAGGACACGTTCTTACCCCATATTGTTGTAGTAACAGGAGCATCAGAGTGCTGAGTCCAGTTATCAGAACACCACACCATACAGGGATTTTAAAGAGCATGTTCAGAGCAAAAGCCGTTCCAATTACTGCAAAGAATAAGAAACCATGAAGGGTGGTTGGATATAGTGGGTTGATTCAATATGAAGCATATATTTGCAGATGTCTAGTCATCTACTATTCGTTTGTTTAACTGTCAGTTTCCACACCACAAATTGCTATTTTCAGTTTAGATTTGATTTAGAACTAGTGTAACGCCATCTGCAATATCATGAAACGGCTGAACCTTATAATCCAATTAAGTCTGCAACTCCATTAAATGTGCAGTGCAAAGCATGCAACAGAAGCTCAAAATTACACACTATAGTACCTTCAGGAATGTCGCATGCAACTACAGACAGTTCTGCAAGAATCCATAAGATGAAATTTGTGGCCTTTGGATATTCAGCTCTGCAATGCTCAGCAAGGTGTTTCCCTATCATATGGAAAAACATAACTAATGATCAGCACTGTTCATGTGAAAAGCAATAATGACAATCCATTAAAAAAAGACAGGCGCTGCAAGGCTTGTAATACCGACCAGTCACGACTCCTAGCCTAGCTGCGAGTGATTGAATTATAAGAGCAGCACAGGATGCAATGAGAATGATCCAAAGAAGCTGACAACAAAAGAAGACAGATAAGCATGACAGATGTTAGAGATAAGCTGCATAAGCATGAGATAGCTGAATGACAGGTGTTCAATATGTATGATCCCATGCTTTAAAGGAAAGAAGATAGGATAGGCAGTACAAAAAAAGTAGCTAGATGCACCTCATATTTGTACTGTGCTCCAGCCTGTAGGTCAGTCTCAACTACAAGATGAGTGATTCTTTTGGTCATGATCACAAGTGAATACTCATTGAAAAGAAGTGAACAACAAATCCAGCTATCTTACAGTTGCCAGGATCAATATATGCAATAGAGACAAGAAATCCAGGCCCTACGTATGAGAATAGGTTCTTCCAGCTATTTTTCTGCCAATAGCATAAAACAACCAGTAGTTAGTTTCTCCATCCTGAAGCTAACATCCAGACATACAAAAAGTCAGCAATTAATGACTTCCTTTCATTTTTAGTCCTTCCTTGTCACATCAGGTTTGAAATTACAAACTGTACCTATCACTACAAGGAATGTTTTCTTTGAAATAATATTTTTTTAAAATAAAATTTCAATTTTTTATGGCAGTTTGAGAAAATTGCAAAAATAGGTACCAGTCGACACTTGGTCGGCCGACCAAGTGCCGACTATGCGCCACGTTGGCTTCCTTCGGCGCACAATGACCTCTTTCTGCTGACTGGCGCCACATCACCGTCAGTCGGCCGTTCAACGGCCGACACCTACTGACGTGACAACACTTCAACGGTCGACTGAAGCTGACGTGACGCCAATCGGCGGACCAAGTGCCGACTAGGCGCCACGTCGCACCAGTCGGCCGACCGGTACCTATTTTTGCAATTTTCTCAAACTGCCATACAAATTTGAAATTTTATTTTTAAAAAATATTATTTCAAAAAAAAATCCACTACAAGTCTACAACAGATCCACATGCAATATTTATATTGAGAAAGAAAAAATGAAACTAACTATGACGCTTGGATATATGGCTGGCATGGAAATACTTAACTATTTTCAGAACCTATCAACAGATTTAGCCATTATCTAAAAAAATCAATGGATTTAACTAGCATAGTGACATTTACTATCTTCAGAACCGATAAAGAACTAAAGCCCACATACACCATACCTCTGGAATAACAATCTGATCAACATCTATGCTGTCAATAAGAGGAGTGCCAGGTCCATTTGATTGATTATTCTGCTCGATGGTAGTGATAAACTGTGGCTGTGATGAGCGTTGCATTGGGGCACTCATCTCTCCCCCTTTCAAGAACCCTCAAGACTTCTAGCTGCAAAGACAATGCAAGAAGCTGGACTTATTTATAGGTACGCGTTGTAATGACGCTGTCTCAGTTGCTTAAGCACTGAGAATATGCCTAGAGGTGGAGTCGTCAGAAAACTTCGAAAGGATAGCAACAACCACAGCCACTAACCTGAGGCGACAAGGATAATGAACAATAAGACTAGAAAACAGTGGATTAAAGAAAAAATACACTGCGTACTATAAACAAACAGCAATTCCAGCCTAACTTGATCAACCAATTGGTGCCACTTGCGCCATATAAAGATGACACTGGATATCTACTTCACTCAGAAAGATATATTCCCCTGAGCAAACTGGGCGGTGTGGACGTAAAGAGATTTTAATCGGTCATCAGCAACGGAGCATGAAGAATATAGAAATAGGCAAATAGCAGTGCGTGGCATTGAAATGCAAGCTTCAATCTTTATCCCACACACTAGCTAATCAACGAAACAGAATGAGGGAACGTGCAAGAGAGCATTTTTTCCACAAAACACTGGACTGGGGTTAAGTCATTCGACAGGGGAATCAGGGAACATGGAAATATGCGGATTAAGAAAACAATGAAAAAGTGTTAGTGTTAGTGGTGATATGAGATCATCAACCTAAGATATCCACAGACACAAAACCATCAAGTGGCATCAACAATTCAACACACACCATGGAGTTGAAAATAAGCCTCCAACGCCAAACCATAAAAGCTCGTGAAAGCTAATCCAGTCGGACCCCAAATCGCAGAAGCTAACCTAAACACCAAGAGAACATTTGGGAAAAGTTTCACAGAGGAAGCGTTGCATGCATAGTTGCTTAAGCTTTCATGTCAACTCCTAGTAAAAGAAGTTACCGTAGAAACCAACACAGATTACAGAGCCAAACCGGAACAACCAACCGCACGGGCTGGTTGCGCAACGGACAATCCGTGCTCGGATGGATCTGATTGGGGGCGGCGCGAACCGCATGACCTGGCGACGGTGAGAGACCCCGAGTGTCGGCGACCCATACCTGAGAGGAGGACGCCCTTCCTCGAGACGACAGCGAGCAGGGGAGCAGAGCGCCGCCGCCGCCGCCGCCGTCTCCCGCACCCGCAGTGATAGCGTCTCGCCGTCTCCCTCCCTTCCGCTGGCGTGGCGGCGATGGCCACGTACGTAAGACGCGGCAGACTTGGAACTCAACTCAGAAGTCAGAAGTGAAAAGTCCAAGCTTGTGCTGAACTGACACGAGGCGAGAGAAAAAAAATATGTTTGTCTTTTTCGCCCTGGCGAAAAGAATAAATTAGTTTTTTTTTCTGCTCTCTTCCAGCTCCGATTTTTGGGCCGGTTTCGCGCCAAATTTGGGGCCCATCACGATCCAGTAGTGGGCTACCCAAACGGGCCGCACGGTTTACGATATGGCCCAAACACGATATGATATGGGCCGAACCGTGTCGGCTTACGTGCAATTGACAGCCCAGCCCAAGCACGGCCGAGACCAAGAGAGCAAAACGGATTATATAAATAAATATATTATAAACAATTAAAGAGTTTGGTCTTTTTTTTTCTTACGATAAAAATTACGCGAAACCATCAGTTTGAAACCCAATTCATGTCCAAACTCAGAGGTTTGCAGTAGCAAATGCTATTGCACAAGACAAGTATAATCTAAAGCTGAAGTTGAAACAGAAAGAGAGATAAAATCCATTGATAAGATCCTGCATTTCACAGCTAGCGTGAGATGTTCTCGACAAAAGCCCCGATATCTTTTCCTATCTCTTTTCAGTTTTCACCCTTTCGATGGATTGATCGGTGGATCCCTTTGTGTGATTGGTCCAAGCTTCTCATGGGGCAAAGCTGTCGTCCAAAGAGGAGGCCATGACTTAACATGAAAGCTCCGCTTTACAACTCAAAGCCATGCATCCAACATATGGATGTTTAATTTGGTTGGGTACCCAGGCATGTCATGCTAAATATCATCTCTACCTGTCAAAGTTTTTGTTTTTTTAATAGCTGTTTACTTCGCTTTCACGATTATACAAATATAGCTTTTAATTTGGATGTCTCTCTGTCTCTAGCCGTCGTTCGCTCATGCAAGCCTCTCTTTTTTTTTTCTTCCGGTGAATGCTTCAAGATAATATATCTGCGAGCAGCTGATGACAAGAGCTAGAAAAGTTAGCTCTCGCGTGTCTGTCATTTCCTCCAGCAAATTAACTTGCAGTGTGTGATGGAGACTGCAGAAACTATTAACAAGCTGATCGATCCAGCTGCTTAATGCCATGTATATAATTAAGAGAAATTTTACGGTAAGATACTAGGTACCACATTTTTTATTATTAATTTTGGTACCTCACGTGAGGTACCAAAATTAATACTGAAAAATGTGGTACCCCTGGTAACTCCTCAAAGACGATAAAATAACCATATAATTTGTCTTCATCTTGTAGTTTCAAGTTAATTCTAAAGAGAATTCTCATGGGTTATTTTACAGTCTTTGAAGAGGTATCAGAAGATACCATATTTTTTAGTGTTAATTTTGGTACCTCCTGACACATGAGGTGCCACCTCAAGTACTGTAAAATTTCTCTGACCATTTTATGTTACTATATTTTTTTATAAAATTAGAATCTTTGTTATTCAGCTAAAGAATTTTTTTAAATAGTATTTTTTAAAAAAATCAAATTTGTATGGTGGATCAAAAAATTGCAAAAATAGCATCCGGTCGGCCAACCCACGTGGCACTAGTCGGTCGATGGTTGGCCGACCGGATGCTATTTTTGCAGTTTTTTAAAATCACCATACAAAATTGATTTTTTTTAAAAAATACTATTTAAAAAATTCTTCAGCTAAACGATTTTATAGCTAGCTGAATCTGACCTAACTTATAATCACTTCAAAAAGAAGTACAAATTAAAACCAACAGAAAAAAACAGTTTGGTCGAAGAGAAGGATTGCAGTACCATTGCTTGCAAACTTGCAACTTTCTCCGGTCAAAGGTATTCTCGCATGCCGGTTAATTGAAAAAAGAAATGAAAAGCTACGCAGGCAGCAGCTCGTTGTCTGCTTTTATCCATTTTTTCCGGCTTTGATCTGCATACCTACTCTGTCGATCGATCGATCGATCACTGCGCTAGGGCCAAAACCAACAAAGATTTCAATGACCGACAGGCAGCAAGATGTGATGGGTTCACTTTTTTTCTACGAGCTCATTATATTCACAGCTGCTCCAAGCAGCAAATACATTTATAGTTTTTACATGTTTTTTAACATCAACAATTCAACTAAACAGACCCTAAATCAATTTAGCTGCATACACATTCAAGTAATTCACTAATTCAGCAATCTACCCTGAATTCTTGAAGAAAAATGCTACTGTATATCATCAGTACAAGGAAATATGTATGTATAATAAGCAGGGGGGCACATTGACATCATCATGAGACAGCATGCATTGTGGAGTTGAAAGGAAGGCTGCCACATGATTCTCTCAAGAGAGCTGTACATGTATGCAACTCCAACAGCATACATCACTTTACCTGCATGCTTCTACTGACCACATCATATATATATATATGTCTTGTTTCTTCAGCTATTTTGTAAAGCTGATTAAATATAGATTTCAATATTCTTATATATGAAGAAATCCCTAGAGCTGTGTGCGCTACCATACACTTGAGAGTTGAGAGACATGAGTGGGCCCAGCAGAATCCCCGACCAAAGGATGCATGCCTCCAAATGCCATTCTTTTCAGCCTCCTCGTTGACTGCTCGGTTGACCAGAAATGTCTGAAACACTGAATTTTTCTGTAGCCTCTTCTTTCAGGCAAGATGTTTGCCACTCAGCTCCATTTTTCTGACAGGGTGAAAGAACGCCTCGTTAATTGTTCTTTCCCACTACTTGGGCTTTTAATTTTTAAGCTTGAGATTAGTTGTCACATCATCCCACATGGAAGTGATGATCAAGTGAACAGGCTGTGCAGATCGGGGTGCATGGTCAGTCAGTACAACACACACACATGCAGCCATGCAGCTGATGGATCACTTTGCAACTAGTTATCAAAATGTAGGGTGTGTTTTTTGTTGCAAGCCGTCTCAATCGCAACCACTAATTTGGAGAACATTCTCTTGCTTGTCGTCATGAGTTCACCTCCAATCCAACCATCCCAATCTCTATGTATGCTACTGCTAACTTTAATTGATCTCTGAACACTGAAAAATGTTCTACAAAAAGGTGGATGATCAATCAATTCTTCCCTTGCATGACAGTTCTTGGCTGCCACTGATCACCTCAGGTCAGAATATGTATATGGGAGCAGTAATTAACCGGGTTAAATTAAACAGAGATGCACATCAGATTTCATTTTTCTCTCTGCACACCTGACAGAGACATCAGAAACTGCTCTGTTATTTTAACACAAGAACTCAAGAATCAAGATCCAATGTATACATCAGCTGGAGCAGGAGATTAACACTTGATGTTACAGCTAACTAAGTCAGTCAGTAGATTAATCCCTGAAATGGTCAAGGAAAAACCGAATCACCTAGACTGAAGTAACATCGGTGCACGCTAGTGCTGCTAGAATTTCAGGCTTTCTATAACTGAATATCGGTGCGCCAAACTGTAGGCAGTTCTTGCACACACCATGTGCTACCTGTTGCTGCTCCTGTAACCAGATGCACTACTCGATGGTTGTGTTGAAATTTTTTCACTTTGTCTCTGTACACATGCATGCGTCGATCTACAGCATTCCCCTAACCTGATCAGTAAAAAAAACATCGCCGGCAGGCGGTGAACAGTGGCATGTATGTGGTCCAAATTTGTTCAGAGACAACGGCGCCGGCCGGCCGGGGTCATCGTCGCAGGTACGTGGTGGAGCCATGCATCGTCCTGTCGATCTTGTGAGCCGATGCAATGACATGAGAAAATATATGCAATGATCCCGTGAAATTGTTTGGTTGGCTGCATAAGCTGATGCAGTAATCATTCAGTAACCTCTTCTCCACGAGATTATACGCGTCCAAGCATCCAAATCATCCAAAGATGCATGCCTTTTTTTCTCCCATGTGTCTCCCTCTTCTTGCTTGCTGCCGGGAGAGGTGACTGACGAGCTACTGTGTGTGTGTGTGTGCATTGTGTAGTCTAGTGGTAGCAGTCAGTAAACTTGTGCAGCATGGGAATAATGGTGATTCCCCTACACACACACACGCATATATATACTCCTATCTATCTACTCTGTATTTGATTGACAAACAATTTCCTCCCTGTAGAACTAAGCTCCATCAAGAGGCCAAAGTTGACAGTACTGTACTAGGAGAATATCTCAGAGCCTAGCTATCTGTTCCAGAAGACTTGCATACTCATCTCTGAACATTTTCTTCGTCTTAACCTACACAACCAAGAAGAAAATTAACAGGCAATTATACATATGCTAATGCACCGTGTGTTCATATGCCATTGTTGGTGGTGGTTGGGGGTGCATTGCTGAGAAGGTTCCCTTTAATCTGTGCTCCATAATCTACTCCAATAAGTTTTTTTTTCCAGCTAGCACTAGTAATAAATATACCAATTTCAGGTACAGCAACAAAACGAAACTGATGTAGTGCAATTATGTGGCTTGCATGAAAACCTTCCCACTTTAATTAATTTACATGCAGCCAAAAACCAAAATATATTGCTTAATTGATTTGTTGGCTAATGGTTGCTGCCTGTTTATCTTTTTCCCTGCATTTATAGTAGAAAATACTGCAAGAATAACAGTTGGGCTTGGGCAGCAGCATCAGCAGCAAGAACAAAATTAAGAAGAGACCAAGAAGCTAGCTAGGCACAAGTTGACACCATCCTGGATGGCCTCACCCCTCTATAAATCCAGCTGCGAGCTTCTCGCCTCTTGCTTCTTTCTACCTCACCCACCCACTGTCCTCTAGGCTACTCTCCCATGGTCTCCTCCTTTCCCTTGCCTACTAGCTGCTTGTGCTCGATGATCATCCATCGATCGAGCTGGCTGTGTGATCTTTCTGCAATTAGAGACTGGTGTTCGTCGATCCGCATCGTCAGCTTAGGCTTGTTCATGTCTGGAGAAAACTAAAGGTTTGATGTATCGATCGATCGATCGATCGGCTCGATTGTGCGTGCCTGGCTCCCTGTATGCCACTCATGTAGCCCAATCCATGGTGTGTTTGGATGCTGTGGGTGGCGTGCAAGGAGCCAAGCATGCGTACCACGATCTCTCTTCTGCCTCTGATTTTTTTTACATGCATGTGCCGTGGATTTGTTCTTCGGGATGTTCATGTCTACATAAACATATACATATTTCATGTCGATTGTGTCAGTTTATATGGATACAAAAATTGTTTGCGCATGGGCAGAGAGAGCTAATTAAGGATACAAATGATCGGATTTCCTTGCCAAATCTTGATCCAGATCACTATACATGGAGTTCGTTTTTCATCCGCAGCTGTTTCATTCTGATCTATAAGAAAAGATCTCCCTCTGCCCTCTTTTTTCTTGTAGTTTATGTATAGATCGCATTCATAATCTTCACGACTTATAGTTCCAAGTTAGTTCCAACCAGTTCATTCCCAGCAAGATCTATCTAGCTGCTAGCATATATATGTATTGTGTCGTTATATATACCTTTTCGATCTTAGATTAAAATTGATTTGTGTTATTATGAATGGTTGAGTTTTGGGATGGTGGTTTCGTTAGTTACTTCTTCTCCCCTTGCATTCAATCGCATGAAATTAGTTAACTCTACTTCTTCTGATGCATGTTGAATTAGTTGAGCACGTTAATGCTACACAAATGAGGACATTTCTTCGTGACGATGGTTTTCGTTTTGTAGTTTAGTTCTTGAATTGTTTGCTGGGCTAGCAGCTGGCGGCACTTGAGAAACGCATAACGATTTGATTTAATTCGTTTTTGGAAGACTGGCATGCATATAAATTTCTACTAGAAATGACCGCCATGTGTTAATGGCAAGCTTCAGTTACTACCAGTCGCTTGTTTGACCAATACATCTGAACTTCTGAAGAGAAGAGATGCCATGGTCAGCTCTATATGCATGCTTCATTTTGACAATATTTCTCTCTTGTTCTTAAGATCAAAGAAGCGTGCATTATATCTGCTTTAATAGTAGCTAATCAGATAAGTTCAATGTAAGGTTTGAGTCATCAATGGAAGGAACGCAATAGGCGTGTCTTCCAATCTCTTTATGCTTCTTCGGCCCAAATTAGTGAGATAGTTATCCGCGATTTCACCAATTTGGCAATTTCAGTGTTGCCTCTTTCAACTAAATGTTTAAACAGTTTGTAACTTGCCTTCTTTTGGATTTTTACCCCCCTTAATATATTTCCTGCGGTGAATCTCTCGCTTGCAATTCAAAAAAAAACTCATCAGTTGTGTACATATTATGTGTGCTAGCTTCCAACTTCTAGATGATTTGTTTTAAGATAAACACAGATCAAATTTAGATGAAATGTACACTTATATAGTTGTAATCTGAACAAACTGTCTCATGCCTTCTGATCTTTTCGATCTCGATCTCTTTGGATATAGGATTTGTCACTCATATTCTCTCGCCTCAACAGTGCCAAATCGATCCTAGATTTGTCACTCATATTTTTTTTCATGATTTTCCTGTGAAGCTTTTTCTAGCTAGAACCAAACTGCATGGCTGATCGGAATGGAATGAGTAGTATGTAACCTTGATTTATTTTTTAAATGCGCTAGCTGAATATTTGCACAAGTCAGAAGCTGATAAATTACGAGTGGTTGATATAATATTACTGCCACATTGAGAATATCATGATGGAATATCTGTATTCCATGTCCACTTGATCATCAGCATCGTTCTGCAGGGCGAAAATTCAGACAGAATCTCACTTCAGTATTCAGTAGCATGCAGCTAGCTGAAGCCTGCATATACACATGAGCTCAGCGCCTCTCCTCTCAGCTGGTGCAAGGCTCTACATGTATACGGACGTGTACTTTTCAGGCTATGCCTTTGTCTGATGTGTCAACAACGGCTCGAACGCAATGCAACCTCGCTAGATCATCAGCTGCTGTTCGATGCTACTGTTTCTGTAAATTCTTGTGAGAACAATAAACAACAAACTTGTTCGTTCTGTGTAGTTTTTTCAAGCTTGTGTTTGAGTGCTTCAGTTATGTCGCAAACATGATCGTTTGGACAGAATACATGTATCTGTTCATCACGACATAACCATGGGTATGTGTAGATAGATATAATATCAATATGTGTTTGCCTGTACCGCGCGCCATTGCTAGGCCTAGTTAGCTCCATGCTCTTTGGTGCTGGTGGCCAGGCCAAGCCAAACAGAAGGCTTTTGTCTAGCTCCTTCCACCTGAGCTGCAAATGCATGTGGTGGGCTCCCACCCCCTCCCAGGTCTAGTAGAGGCCTTGTTGTGCACTTGTGCTTGTTCAGTTGTGCATGCAGACTTGTGCTTCAGAGTTCAGAGTTGAGAGAGAGAGAGAGAGAGAGAGAGAGAGAAGCTACATAGATAGCTTTGGCCATTGCAGTGTCCTCTCATCAGCTATGGAGGAAGCTAGGTAAGGTAGCCATGCATGTACACTCATCAGGGCCTCAGCTTTCTCTCCTTCCAAGGCCTGCAAGATGTCCTCCAAAAGGCATCAAAAGGGGAAGAAATTCCTCATCTCGTGCCTCTTATCCTGTCTCTCTCTCCCTCCCTCTCTCTCTCTGTGTAGTGACTACTGACTAGTGATGCATGCATGTGTGCAGTGTGCTAGCTAGCTACCACTGTGCAGCCGCTACGACGCCTCACCTCCTCGTTCTGTTGTCCAGTCTTGCTGCGTGTTCGTGTCTACGGTCGAGTGTGTGCCATGCCATGCATGCAGATCAGCAGATACATCAAGCTGCACCGTAGTATGTATGTAGGAGTGTAGGACGGAGGAGATCGAGGAGTGCCGCGAGTCCGCGACGAGCTACTGCGTGCGTGCGTGCGTGCGTGCGTGCATCTGCATGATGTGTTGCTGTTCAGTCCTGCCGAAGATGAACCCCTCTTCTGTAGCTAACAGCTTCTTCTTCGTGCATGAATCGATATGGATATGCATTTGCCCTAGGTTTTGTGTACTCTCTATCCGTATCCAGCATCATGCATGCAGGCCATGCAAATCTGGAATACGGTCCGAGACTGAAGCTCCGATCATGCATGTACCGTTTGCTCCGAGACTGCAGCAGCTCTGAATTTGGACCTGAACTAAAAGCCAATGTACTGTATAGATTGATCATTAATTCCACAGCCAATTTCTTCACTACTTCGCCTTCAACAAAAATCCCCCGTACTTCCATGCATGCATATGATATGTTCACATTTTCACACACACATTTTAATTTGCAGAAGATTTAGACTTTTATAACTTTGTTTTAGAATTAGTTTTAAAAGATTCTTTTTCACTTTTTCTTCCAGGATCTATTTTCATGGTTGCTAACAAAATAAGTAAAAAAGCTTGAAATTATTCTCAAAAATTAAACTTTAAAACTCTAAAGAGTTTATCCATTATAATGTCTGTGTGAAACATATACTTCTCTGTATCTGAACATATATATATATATATACGGGAGCGCTATTCTACACTATGGGTGTAGAATGCTATTCTACACCGATCATCCCGTGCTCCCACACCCCACCCAATCTCAACCCCCTCCATTCCACGTCGGTGTAAAATAGCATTCTACACCCGTGGTGTAGAATAGCATTTGTATATATATATATCCAAGAGACCAATGCAAGACATGGTCATCAGCTCTTCACTCTTTTGGTCATGTCCCTGCAAGCAAGTAAGCAGCTAGCAACTAGCCATATCTTATTCTCTATTCATTCAAAATGTCAAATACAAGATCTTTAGCTTTTGTCTGTATGGAGTTAATTAATTAATCAAATCCTAGACTTGTATGCGACATGGTCCAATCTTAAAGATCAAGAATAATTCCATATTGGAGAATATTAGGTATGGTAACTAGACTGGTTTGGTTTGTCTCTTGTGGTGTTTTAGTTAGGTTCTTATAACTCCCAACCCATCTGGTGTGTTTTAGTATCGCCTTATAATCTAAATCTAAGGACTGGTTTGCATACATTGATTTTGTCATTTGATTTAGAATGGTAACTTAGTGTTTTTGAATTATTATATTTTGAGTGGTTTTATAGTACTTAAGGAGGTACCGAAATTTCCAGAATTTTTAGTGTTAATTTTTGTACGTATCAAAATTAAGATGTCTCTTGGTAACTCTTCGATAACCGTAAAATTTCTCTTACATTTTAGATATAATCTTTGGTTAGCTAATTTATATCAATTCATCTATTTCGTCTCCATATATCCCACAAATTTATAGTTTTATTCCTTCACCTCACTTTTTTTGACAATTTTATCCTTTTTAGTTTTTACTACCACACTAATATTAATATGACAGTAAAATTTTAGACGTGTTCCTTAAATTTATTGTTAAAATCTAGGAGTAAAGCTGAAGGAACAATGAGTCAAAAGGTTATATATATAGCTAGCTTGATTAAACTAGTGAGAGGAGCATAGATCGATGTTCTACAAGTTCATAAGTGCGCGCTTAGTATATACTATGTTTCTTTTTTTTTCATTGAACAACTTTTGAGATAAAAAGTTTGAATTAGACAGATAGCTAGTTTTCTCCGTCATATGGGTATGTTTGGATCTTACTTATTCCAGAATAACTTCTTGAATGAATCTGAAGCTCAAAAAAAACTTCACAGTTCTTGTGGGGTACTACACTGAAAATTCTTCTAAAAATTCTGGCACCTCATCAAGAACCGTAAAATCACTCTTGTTTGTGAGTGCAAATGCATCAAAAAATAGCTCATATATATCTTGATCATGTATATATATATATCACTTTGAGCCATATCAACTAAGGAAGGAATTCAGCTAGCTCATATCAACTTGATTTTGCATATTATCTGTTCTATTCCAACATGTTCAGTGTCTGTGAGCTCATGATCGACACTGGCAAAGCCATCCCGGAGAAGCCTCTTTTACCTCCAACATACAATTATTGACCAACGCAGCGGCTGTACTCATCAGCTCGATATGATCATATCATCCGTGATTTCCGCCATTTAATTTGTTCCAATAAAAATGCATAAATGTAGCTTTCATCATGGACCAGGAAGATCAGGGCTCTATCTCCATGCACCTCTCACATTCACAGGTGCTATAGATTAAAACTTTAGTAAGTAAACAAAGCGAGCATGCACTCGATGGCATTGTTAATTAAAGGGACTAATGTTTGTTCTTGGGCAGAGCCAAGGACAAACGACATGGCTTTAGCTTTCTAAAGATATATAAACTGCATACCTAGATATATTTAACACATGAATCAAGAACACCAGTCAGAATGCATGAGTTCAAATGTGATGAATCTATATATGCATGTGGGTGTTGAGTGGACCTGCAGATTCTACACACATGCTAGGTTAATCAAGACGCATGCTGCCTAAATCAAATGCCATTGCTTGGATCAATGCGCTTTGATCGATGCATTCTTCTTTGCAGCCATGCTAGTGTTTCAGGCAAAGAGGACTTTATACGGAGGAACTAAGCACATGCTAGTACAGAGTGAAATCGTAGATCCATAGTTATTTCAACCAAACGACTTTATATCTTTTCGTAGATCGTGACAATTTTTACGTAGAATCTAGCGTGAACCAAACATACATAATTAGGCCGTGCTAAAGAAAGTTGGTTTAGTAAAAAGTCTTGACTGAATACCAGAGAAGCTGCAACTGCAAAGTTAAGAAACTCAAACCCAAACCCGGCCTGATGAATGCTCAAAGCCACATGCTTCTTCCTGGCTTGCCAGTGGTGCACTTTCTGAGCTGAGCCCCAGCTGCTCATGTCTTTCCGGTGTCTGCCAACTGCCATTGCCACCACTGCCTCCTGGGACCTCCTTGTCGGTGGCACGGCACACACTGTCTGCCCCTTCTTCAACTGTGGCCATGTTAGAGTCATCAGTGTGGCCGGCCCCTAGCCCCTTCTCGTTGCATGATGACGGACGGTAGCTGCCATGGCTGCTGCCTGCGCCCATGTCGGACGCCTACGAGACACCAGCAGCAGCAGCAGGCTCGGCGCTGCGCCTGTTCCTGTACGTACGTGCCTGCTGCACGCAGCCAGCACGGCCAGAAGCGAGAAGAAACTGATCACAGCTTCACAAGGCACACAGAAACTTGGGGCAAGTGCAGGACAGAATGTGAACACTGAACAGTACACAATGCAAGAATGTAGATCACGGTATGGCTTCTTGTTTTTGATCCACACAATACATGCAACTTCCGTTTCTTGTCACTTTGACAGGTTAATTCAGGGAACTGGATGGGTTGTGCATATCTCTAACTCAACAATCTGTTCAGGTTCAGTTAATGAAGTGATGTAAATTCTACATACAGACACAAAAGAGAGAATTTCCTCGCCTATGCTACACTTTCCTCTACAGGCAGCCTCATCAATCGCGGTTCGATATCGCAGTGAATGTGATGGAGGTGCGGGTTGTCTCTTGGGTCGAAGAGGCAGATGAGTGTGCCATGATGGAGGTCAACAATGAGTTGGATGTGGCCTTGCTTCTGAGCTTGAGATCCCTGAAGTCCCTGATTACATCAGGCTTGCCGATCTTCTCTTTGTCGACCTCCATCTCTCCTGTCAGCATGCTGATGACCATGGACATGGTGGGTCGATGTTTCGTGATGCCCTGAGTGCACAAGAGCCCAACCATCAAGAATCTGCAGGCTTCATCAACATCCAAGTCATCGCCCAAAGAGCTGTCTATGATCTTGTCCAAATGCCCCTGGTCATAATATTTCCATGTCTGCAAAGGGAGGACGGACCCAGGTGGTCATCAATATCTGTATTTCATCATGTCAGATGACACAAGCCCCAAATTACAAGATTTAGTCGCGGAATAGCACATAGGAATTTTGATATTTGTGGTACTATGATGCATACAAGTATACAATGGTACTACGGTAGCTAAGCATGGAAGGCGAGCTATAGAGTGAAGCTAATTTAGAACTGTCAGCAACATGCCAACAACTGAACAATAACCTCAAATTGAAAAGTTCTGTATACCTTGTGTTGTCCAAGTAGGCGAGAATACGAGATATACACTTTGTATTCCGAATAGAAAATATCATACCTTCTCAAGAAGGATCTGGTCTTCATATGGCAATTTCGTGTCAGTGTTGCATCTTCCACTGACTATTTCTGCAAGAAGAACACCAAAGCTGTAAACATCTGACTTGCGTGCCACTTGTCCTCGGATGGCATATTCAGGAGCCAAGTAACCTCTGAAAGGAAAACCACACTATAAGGAAAGGAAGATAAAGGATAGCAAGGGTGCACATATCATTTTTGAGTTATCGCATACTAGTTTACTTCTTACTCGCTTTTTTTTTTGAGTAACAACCAGTAGGAGAGGCTCCTACCGCGGTTATATATTAAAGATAGCCAACCAGGAAGAAAACGGATTAAAGATTTACATGAGTTCAGAGAGATTAACAGAAGAATGGCTGGAAGCCAAGATGAACGCTAAAACGAGTGATCAAAGTTTGACGCTGAAGTAATCGACTAATATAGCTATGCGTTGTTTCTACGGCCATGAAGCTGACCAAGATTGCTCCTTATTAATAAAGTTATCCGTTGATTAGATATGTTCTTACTCGCTTTTATTTGCACTTTTTATAGATGGACAGAGGGTCTCAAGATAAATAGAGAGGAAAATCTGACGAGCATATAATGACTAATGGTACATACTCTTCTCCCAATAAAGCTTGATGAACTAATAAACTAGCATCCAAATCTCAGGACTAAAGTTAGCACAAAAGAATAGCAAATCAGATACATGCTATTACTTACAGTGTTCCTGCGACTCTTGTGCTAACATGTGATGCATCCGAAGGTAGAAGCTTTGCTAAGCCAAAATCAGAAATTTTTGGTGTAAGGTTCTTATCAAGAAGTATATTGCTCGCTTTGATGTCACGATGAACAATGTGCGGACGGACACTGTCATGGAGGAATGCTAGTCCTTTGGCAACACCGATGCATATATTTACTCGAGTTCTCCAGTTGAACTGGATGTTACTTTGCCTAGAACCTGGAAATATGGAAAGCACAAAGTTTTAGATCGAGAACATTTTCCCAAGCAGAAAATAATATAGAGTATTCAGTAATGACAAACTACCTAGAAGGGTATGTGCAAGGCTATTGTTTTCAAGATAATTGTAGACAAGTATTCTGTGTGTCCCTTCCACACAACAGCCATGAAGTTTTACAAGATTCTCATGTGAAACACCGGAGATTGCAATAAGTTCATTAAGGAACTCATTCACTCCTTGTCTCGACTGTAAAGACAGCAACTTTACAGCAACATCTGTTCCATCCTTGAGTGTTCCCTGAAAGTTAAGCTAGCAAATGTCAAACTCACGTAAGAATTCCAGTCCAGTATCCAATTGATAGAGGTATAACCTTGTATACAGGTCCAAAACCTCCTTCACCAATCTTATTGGATCGGTCAAAATTCGATGTTGCCTTAACCAGATCCTTATAGCTGTACCTTGTTATGTTCTCAGCACCGGACAAGTCTGAGGAAGTAAAGTTAAAATGTTACAGATTAATGAAATGTCCAGGAAGGCCTGTCATAATCCAGATAGGGATATGGTAGAAAACTTTTGGTGTAAAAGTGTTTACCTTCATTAGAGGGATCACTTTGTTGCTGTGTGGTCCTTGATCTCTTGAAAAAGAGAGTAAAACAACTCATTACTGAGATGCTTCAGGCTATGGAAAACACCGTTGTGTTATGTTTGGTTCAATTGTGATGGCAGAGGTGACAGTCAGATGTCAGTACACAGGGATCAACAATAATCAAGAACAGACATTGTATCCTGAAATAAAACAATATAAACACAGGTCATGGCTATCTAAGAAAAAGTAGGAGATACAAACAACGTGTTAGGCTACCAGCTGCTGCATGTCCTCGCAACATTAGCTCAAGATTTACATTATAGTAAAACAATATATTTCCATTGAATGGTGAGAACTGCAAGAAAGAGAATAATCTATATACCTCGGTAATCATGGAAATTGAAGCACGCATGTTATATGCATCGCAGTGCAAAAAAAGAAAAAAGCACATGGAGTGATTATAGTAATTTTCGTTTTGTTTGCTGATGTCCAGGCAACTAAGGGACCTTGAAAAAAACTTGGATTAACCATTTAACCCTACAGAAACTGCTACAAAAAGGAATGCTCTTGAATTCTTGATTAGCAGACGCTCCCAAAAAATCTTGTGGCAAGCTTTTGTTTACAATGTCAGGCTTGCATGTTTACAAGCTACAATTTCCAGAGTAGAGTAATTTCTGGAGTTACTAAGTCCCATTGGCCCATTTCACTACACAAACTGAACTGGACATTGATTAACTTAAAGTTCAAACATGAGCAGCAAAGCCAATTATGTAGGTAGCAATGTTTCAGATCCACCAATCCAACTCATGTGAAACGAGTATTAATCATTGTAAACACAATCGGCTGGCATGTCAACGGATATTGTGGATGTGGTTAAAATCAACTAACTTACAAACTGTCATTGATTGGAGATGTTGCAACTTGATATATCATACCAATTTAGGTGAACTTTCAATAAACCAAAGTTAGGCCAGGCCCACCTTAACATTTCTATGAGTCAAATAGTCTCCTAGTAGCTATATATCTTTCTTGGATAGGCATCATCATCCTGAGCTTTCTGAATTGGATTAGCACCCATCAAACCTAGGGGGGAAAAAGAACTATACTTATCTGAAAATTCAGATCGAGAGAAGGCACACCACACAAATTGCATCAAACGATAACAAAGGTATCCAACTGTACTGCAGGTATATCATCGCTTTCGTTGTGAAGCAGGACAACGGATTGAAGTCCATGGCACTGAACAGTCAGAAGAAGAACACCCGTGCCCGCAAGGCCGCAACTAGTACTCGTAATTGATTCGTGCAAGCAAGCAGTCGTAAGATTAGGTTCAACTTGCACGCACTATTTAACTATGTATCGCCAGCTATATCATATATGTCATTTCACATTTCTTTTCTACTCCAACTCCTCCTCACATGGCCATATCCAACCACAATTTAGCATATTATTCAACGGTTATGTTACTGATGAACGGAATCCAAATACTAAAATTTTATATGACTAAAGTTGACGAGTAGTTATATCACAAATTTGCTGAATACCCACATCGTTAAGCTTGCAGCCGTTGCAGGGAAGTAAATTGGTACTTCTTGGTGATGCACTAATGATTTTTCATGAACTGAGCACTCCTGTTGATCATTAATTCTGAAGGTCTCCCTTGCCCAAGAAAGGGAGCCGATCATTGTACAGAAGAATATCATTTGCCCAAGAAAAGGCGGAATCACTTCTTCAGAGCATCAACCCGAGCAGGAATAAGAAATCACGCAAACAAAAAGACAGAAACAGCAAGAAAAAAATCGCACAGTTTATCTTTCGCTATGAAAATCCACACGTACTGAACAGATAAACTCACCTCAACCGCCACGAGAGCCGAGAGGGTCGTATCCCACAGGCAAAAAAATGACGATTTCAGCAGCAGGGCAGAAACAGCCCGGCAGTTTCCGCCCAGCGCAACAAGATCCCAGTTCGGCCGCCGCACGCCGGAGCCGCACAAGGAAACCCGCCGGAAACCCCCTGCCCCGGCGGCGCGAGAGCCACACCACGGGAGGAGATTAAAGACGGCAGCTTTCTTGATCCCAAGCGAAAACGAAACGGAGAAGAGAGGAGAGTGAGAAGAAGGAGCGAGAACGAAGCGATCTTTTGAGAGAAGAACCACGCAGGCCGCGGCCAAAGCGTTCAACGTCTAGCAGTCGCCGCCCGTGCCCGAGGCCCGAGCCGGACGGAGGCATGGTTGCGTGGGCTAGCTCTAGCTCGGCTCGGCCGCGTGGGGACCGCATGGCCCATTGGAGCCTGGTGCTTGGAAGCTTCGGTGTGGCTGGTGCGCCGCAGCTTGTGCTGAACTGACCTTCCTCGGCGATTGTTTTTTATCCAGAGGAGGTCAACTTGTCTTTATCCGGTTTCAATTCTCGGCTGGAGCTGTTACAGCTCACGCTCTAATCTGTAGCAGTAGTAGTAAGTTAGAATGATAAATTCTTGATTATAAAGCAAAGTTGTAATTGGAGATGCCCACGGCCATCCATCATATTTCATCCTAAATTGAAAATATCACAAGACCTACTGTTATGGTAACCAACCGTCAAATTTTGGGAAACCTGCATGCATGCTGTTGCCTTAAGCCATTAATAAGAGCATGTATATATCTATGCAAGAATGTACATTAACACCGCCCATCAATCACGACGAAGCTGGTTTAAGCTAAACAATGACCCGGTGCCGGTGCTTGAATCATAAACTACATGATCAAGTCGGGCATGCAGGAGCTTCGAGGAAAGGAAATTTCGAATTTTTAGCAGGAGCTGTTCGAGCCTGGATTTGACCAAGCGGCTGGATCGATCTGGACGCGACCCTTGCAGTACCGTTTTGCCGTCGATCGTTCCAAGTCCGCCCAAACTTGTTCAGATTTATTTCACCGGGTCTGATTTACTAAACCACTCTGCCTCGCCGGCGCCCGGCGGTCGGCGGCGATCGAGTTAATTAACCAAGTTTCCTGCATGTGACTGCCGCGTGATTGTTGCTCTAGCTAGCATGCATGCATGGAACAAGAATTTCGATTTCAACGCGAACAGCCACACAATTCAGACCGACGATCTCCCTAAACTGTTCGGTTTTGTTCAGACAAATTCAGACTGACCAGAGATGAGATGACGATGACACATGTGACCGAGGAGCTATTACAGCGACGACCATGACGTGTTACCAGTGACGAGATCACGTCAAGCTTCGGGTACGTATCAGTATCACCAGCTGCCCCAGCTGAATTCGTTCCATGCAGAAAGTGACTGACAAACGAAGCACGGTCATTGGCAGTAAGACTGTGGCAACCATCCAAGAGATGAAATTAATAGGGGTGATGTGACTTCGATGGCAGAGAGGTGATTGATTAATAGATTACATGTGAAGAGATAAGATAAATCGACCAAATATACAGTACCCAGATCAACCTATATATGCACATATCATACAGGTATAATGTGGATCTCAAAAAAATTGTAACATAATATAATATTATTGTATTGTATGATTTAGGAGTACAAAATATGAAACCAAATATAGGATTGTACATATTATATTTTTCAAAGTTCAATCATGTTCTGGAATCATAACCTTGTTGGCAGTAGGCCCGTGTTTATGGACATCACTTGAAGTGGACTTCACAATAAGATATCATCACTGTCAAGACGTATTGAACAGCATATCTCAAACTAAATTATTTGTTTTCAAATCAAATTAATCATATACTCCTCGGCATCGCAGATATATGGATACTTATCTGTATCTGATAAGGATCCGGCCAAAGCTAAACAGTGTAGCTGAAAAGTTTGCATGACCTGGTGTAACAGTAACAGTGATCGATAGATGTGGACAATCTGGCTGTAGCTATCTATCACCCTCTTATTATCTTTTTTTTTCTTGAAAATCTGGCGTATGTGTCACATGGTTCCATTTCTTGGAAGATAGCAATATTCATTTAACCATTCTTTCAACGAGAATTTAGATCAAAATTGAGAATTTACTTACCACATTTCAATGATACGTGGGATCTATATAAGTCAATGACACGTGGATCAGAAAAATAAATTTTTAATTTCTATCTAAACGGAGGGTATATGAGGGTACATGAGGAGTTTTTTCAGCATTCAGGGAATGTAGTTTAACACAGACAAAAGGAAGCAGTACTATGTTACCGTCAAAGTTGACCGAGTCAACTGTCGGAGAACAGAACGAAATGATGCGAACTTGCCAAGGTCTACCTCTACGTGATGTTCTGATTAATCTTCTGTGCGTTGTGGTTGCCTCACCCGAATACGCCATTCATAATCTTCTTGACGCACATCGCGAGCTCCGTCCGGCAGCCATGGCGGCTTGGCCGTGATCCTGGCACGTACTGGCAGTGGCAGAGACGGAGGGGTAGCAGCAGGCAGCAGCAAGCGCCGGCCGGTGGCCGGTGCACGCAATGCAAGCGCCAGCCAAGCGGGCCCGTAGAAGCTGCGGCGTCGCGACAAGACAGATCCCGCCGCGAGTCAGCGGTCTCGCCGTCGACCCGGAATGCCTCTCCATCCACGCGCTCGGTGGAGGGAAGGGGAACCGCAGCCGGTAAGGCTACGGGCGCGGGCGCGGGTCGGAGGGAGCCCGAGGACGAAGACGATGGGGGCACAGATTACAGTTGCGGCTCCAGGATTTTTTATCTGGGTGTTCCTATTATATACGTTAAATTTTCATAACATTATAAACTCAATGCAAAATATGATTTTTTTTTCAAAATATAACATGAATATAACATTTCTATTTCATAACATTATAAATCAACTAAAATCAACAGCTAAGTTCAAAAATTTGCAAATTACAACATAAAAAATCCCACACAATTCAAACAGAATATTATTAATGCAACTTAAATTAGAAATGACATTAATCATATTTTTCTTACTTTTCATTATTAAGTTAAAAATGTTTACAGTGTTCTCTCTTACGGGACAAGAACCTAAATAATGTCATCCAAATTATGGACAGAAACAAGTAATATTATTTTTTCATATGTAAATAAATAGTTTTAGCAACACCGTAATTTTGAAAAAAATGAAAAATGGGCTAATAGATAATATTGAGCTAAAATACAAGAAATATTATTGATGCAACTTTAATTAGAAATGAGCACTGTTAAGTTAAAAATATTTACAATGTTCTTCTATTACAGAACGAGAGCCTAAATAATGTCATCCAAATTATGTATATAAACAAGTAATATTATTTTCTATATGTAAATAATTTTTCTAGCAACACTATAATTTAAAAAAATGAAAATGAGCTAATAGATGTTATTGGGTCAAAATACAGGGTGGTCCAGAGCCCACCTGGACCACCCTGTAGAACCGCCACTGACAGATTAGGCCTTTGATCCAATTCACGCTTGACGGGCCTTAATGGGCCCACATGGCAGAAAAGAGCCAATCGTAATTAGACAACGAGAATTGCTAGTTTGTTGTCATATTCTCGAATACCATAAAATTGATATTGTTTATAGTTTTATCGTAAATTTTATTGATTTATTTGAAATTTTTATATTTTTATTTATACTCTTTTTTCTTTTTCTATTTTACAAAAACTAACGACCGTGTTGTTTCACTGTTCTCCTCAAGAGACCGAACTGAACTGATGCAGTCGTGAGGATACTAACCTAGTTGGCACGGACGTCGGGGGTGGCGAGACTCACCTCTTCGTCGGAGATCAAAATAATGCAGCCCGACTCCGAAAAGCCCGAGTCCTGCCGGATAATATTGGGGCTCAAGTGTGACAATGCGTCGATTGATTGATTGAACGAGAGTTATCTAATATAACCTAAGGGATACATATTTATAGTCTGTAGGCTTGCCATCGAAGTAACTTATTCAGTCGACTCTGGATGAATATATAACCATCTTCTGCTCTCATCTCCATCAGCTCCCTTTCCGATCATACAGCTGTTGCAGATGGACTCCTCTGACTTTCCTTGACCGAATCCTCTTTGACCTATTGTTGACCATGTGGTAATCCGTAGTGGGCTTTTGGGCCTTACCAAACATAATATTAAAGACAACAAGTCAACAATTAACATCAACCAGTCTACAGTCAGAAATGGTTCTCGAGTTCAACATTCACAAGTCCTTCCCGACTACAAGCAGTCAGACGGTTACCATCAAGACACAATCTACCCTTTTAAACTCCATAATTATATGGTTAACATAGTCGTTACCACTTGGAGTCATTAGCTGTCGGGATATAACCCCAGATACCCTTCCGAGTGATTTTGTGCCAACTGCCAGACGATCAACTAACTCATGAAGATTGATTTTGGGGACCATAAGCCCCCAAAAGGTCGCGCTTGGGAAGAGCCTGTCTGAGTGCCGGTACTCCAATGGACGGTCTTCAATTGCTAAGGCAACGATCATCTCTACAAGAATTGGTCATCTCTACAAGGGTTGTCATTAATTGTAGTAGTTATTTATGTCAATAACCACTATTTATTTGGATATTTCTTCCGTCATTAATATGGTGATTAACCGTCTATAACTCTTGATCCCTTTTATATAAAGGGATAGGGTGAGCCTACACAAATAGACAACATGATTAGAGAACAACAACTAGACAACTAGACCATCTAGACAGGCAAGCTATCTAAGCTGCCTGACAAACACGTCAGAGAAGAATTTGTCTAAAAACTCTTCTGAGTCCTCTCTCTCTTTTTTTTCTTTTTTGCCTCATCCGACAATGTAACCATTGATTTATATTCCCGACTCCCTCTTTCTATCTACATAAATCAAACTACGGTCACTCATGTAGGCTTTTGTTTTTGTTGTTCCAACACAACGACATGAACTGACCTCCTAGTTTATGTGTATTTTGTTGCATGGCTTCAAGGGAAAAAGAGACAATTCATTTTTGTAAAATAGACAAAATAAAATAACTATAAATAAGAAAATAGCAACAAAGCAACTAAATCGTTAAACTTTGTAGTAAAATTACAAATAACATCAATTTTATGGCATTCGTACTTCGTGGCAAACGATCAATTCTCCTAATTAGGTATTCAAAAATCGGTTGATAATTTGACGCTCAAAACAACTATTTTTATTATTTATTATTTTAATTTATGTTAATTTTGTAAGTACAAAATAATCAGGCATCTGCTTATTCCGAGTGTCGTAATAGGATCAAGTTGGAATGATTTTGCTTTGAGCTAGTGCTTTATGCCGGTCAATTTGACATTATCGTAATGATACAATTTTTAATGGAAAAAGTTGTTTAACAATAGGTTATTTTCATTTATTTCAATTTGGTCTATTTCTGATGTATGATGTTTTTATAGGGACAATAGAATACTATGGAAAATGGTGCTACACACATAGATTTGGTAGCCAAGAATATTTTATCTTATTTTGGATGGCGTTTAGCTCTTAGGATATAATTTCTAGTTTTTGTTTGCTCGATCATTTTTTAATTTTTTTATAGAGTTCGGATATTTTCTTCTCTTTCTCTGTTTATTTTATCTTTTAGTGGTCACGTGTCTATTTGCATCTGATGTAAACAACTTCTATTATCTTTTAAAAATAATAGGATCAAATATTTTTTAAAAGGTGTTGCTAACAAATTCGGCCCATTTAATTTGGGCCGTTACCGATGGTAGCGACCCAGATTAGGCCCATGAAAACCTCTCAAGCTCCGAGATTTGGATCCTCCGCCGTCATCGCCGGTCGGCGGTCGGCGGTCGCCTCGATCTCCTTCCGGATGGATCCGCGCCCACTACCTCTCCTCCGTTGAAAGGGCAAAGTTCGTCGTCGTGCGGCCCATAACCGCCGTCGCATCGTCGCCGGCGCGCTGGAATGGACGCCGGCAGCCGGAGAGGGGGAGGACGGGAAGGGGAAGGTCACGGGCGAGCAGCTCGCGACACGGTTAGCTTCGCCTACTCTGCTTCTTAACACCTCCCTGCCTCATTCCGCCGGTCTTCTTCTGAGTCGTCTCAAAGTCTGCAGATTTCATTTCTGAAAAGGAAAAAAAAGTCGGCAAGTTGGAGTGAGTTTTTCTTTTCTTCTGCTGGTATAGTAGTATACTGCTAGCTTCTAATCTCAACAAGAAGCTGCATTTGGAGAGATGAGATGGGGCTGCTCTTCTTGGTCTTGTTGCCGACAATTGCTGCAAGCTGGAGCAGTTCACCGACAAATTCGCAAAGATAGACTACCATGGAATTGTCGCCCATTTCAGAGTGATCGTCCCAATTCTCAAGTCATTTGGACAAGATACTGTTTAGAAAAAAAACTAAGGTTGACTCTAAATTCTGTCCTTTTTCTTGTTGTGAAGACCTGAAAATTTAGTGGGATAACCTGCTAGATGTGGTGGTGAGGTCAATTCATCTTAGCAGGTTGATGATAATGTACTCTGGACTCTGGATCCTAGAAAAAGCCTGGTATCTACTCCGTTAAATTCATACATAAAGTTTTGTTTCAGTGATGATGCTACCAGGTGTCAACTGTTCTTTTATCTGGGAAGCCAAATTACGTCTTAAGATTAGAAGTAAACCTAGGCTCCTGCTCCAAAATGTGTTCTTGACTAAAGACAAGTTGATTTGAGGAAAAGAATCTGTAATAGAGGCCCTGTCTGTTCTGGTTCGATTGATTGTTCAGGAATCAGGAACTAGATTCTGGTGCGTTCACGCCGCATCCTGTTCTTTTTTTCTTCTTTATGTATCCGGTATAAAAATCACATGTTCCTCCAGTTTACTCAGACTGAAAATTTGAGTGGGATAATATGGCAAATGGGTTTTTACCCCAGTACAAGCTTAATTATCTGAAAAGCCAAATCTTCTTCAGTTTCCTGTTGGAATGGAGGTCTTGTTTTTGTGTGATCATAATTCACAGTGAAGATTCAGGGCAAAAGATGACCAAGATTGTTGTGAAATCTGAACTGATCCCTGGCAAATTGCACGGACAGTTATCACTTACATCAGCAAACGCCACACCGATCGCATTACATTGCAAGCACCGGACAACCTCACCCACCTACGTAGCCAGTAGTACATCACATTGTACATACATACACACTGCAGTTGCTGAGTTGCAGCTGTAGTTGCACACGTCACTCTTGCCACGTTACGCGGCACTTTTCCTAGCTAGAAAAGCTTCTGATGACAATCTCACTCGGCCACTCTCCTCTTTCTTCCCGGCCGCCGTCCGTCCACCGGCGGCAGCCCGGGCCGGGAGCGCGAGCACCCGGCGGCGCCGGCAGGCAACCAAAACCCCGACGTGCCGGCGCCGCTCGCGCTAAACTAAGACACCAAGCAACAGATGAACGGCCCATCCAAAATAAATAAAATAAAATAAATAAATAGACAGGCCAAAGCTAGTAGTTAATCGGCGCCGTTTGATCGATGGATCGATCGATTGATCGGCTCAGGGTGACTCCGAGGAGTTGGTGGAGACGGTGATGAGAGTGGACGCCGACGAGGACGACGTCCTCGGCGTCGCCGACGGCTTGATGAGCACCACGGGCGTCTTGCTCTCCAGCCTCCGGTGGTGCTCCCGCACCAGCTGCTCGGCCACGCCGTCGAGCCGCTCGCCGTTGGTCTGCGCCATCAGCTTCTTGCCGCGGAACATGACGGACTCCACGCTCCGCTCCGTCATCGCCGCCTCCGCCGTCGCTCCGGTAGCAATGCCGTTGCCCTGAGCAGAGAACGTAAGACTTCAACTTTGGAGTTCTTGGCTATGACCGTCGCCGGTAAAAATGCGAAGATTCTTTTTATTTTTACCTGGATACGGATGTAGTTGGTTTCTCTGCTCTCGCCAAACGCCATTGATACGGCTTGGTCCACCTGAAAAGCGCAGAAGCCGTCCGGTTAGTCCAGGTAAGGGACGATGGTACAATTAATTAATTGTTCTTGCAGAGAGATGCACGAGAAATCGAGAATTATGGCGTACCATGTCGGCCTGGCAAGCTCCGGCGATGCGGAGGAGGCTTGACGACGACGTGCGGGATGCCGATGTAGCGGCGTTGTTCCCGCCGAGGGACAGCACGACGAGGTCGCTGGCGCCGGCGGCGAAGGGGAACTCGCGCTTGTTGTGGAGCACGTGTGTGACGGCCACGGCCGTCGGATTGGCTACGGCGCCGCAGGCGCTGGTGGCGGCCGCCGCGCGAAGCCTTGTACGGCTGTCTAGGGAGGCTACCTCGGTGGGCCCCACCCCACACGCCGCGGCGCAGACTTGCCACAGCGGGAAGTCGAACGCCTCGGCCTCGACGGCGTCGGCGCGGGAGAAGACGAACGGCGCCGCGGTCGCCATGTCGTAGCAGGGTATCAGCAGTGGCTTGGCCGCGTCCCTCACCGTCAGGTCCCCGAACACCTTCTTGAACACCGCATCCGGCCTCCAGAAGAGGCCTCCCCGCCCATGGCGACCGGAGAAGACCTTCCGATTCTTGGCAACGACGTCGCGCGCCGCCTCCGCCGGCATCCGGCAAGCGAACAGTGCAGCAGCGAGGAATCCACCGGCGCCGGAGCCAGCCGCAAGGTCAAAATAGTCGGCCACACGGGCAGCAGGATTTCCGGAGAGCTCCTGCAGCCGGCGCTCGAGGCGGACAAGTGCCGCCGCAGCGAGCGCGCCGCCGTCGGCTCCCCCATCAATAGACAGCACGCGGACGCGGCCGACAGAGTAAGGCCCCTCGGGCGGCACGCCGAAGAGAAAGTTAGACTCCAGGATGGAGAAGATCTCCTTGCTGAGACGGTCCGAACCGCCGAACGCCGCGACGCCGGCGGCGGGGAACGGCAGCATCTGATCGAGCAACGCGAGCGACGAGGCAGCCATCAGCTAGAGATCGACTTGCTCGACGTGCGCCTCCTCCTTGCCTAGTCTGGTCCCTTATCTTTTTAATGCTTTCCGCAGCAGGCGAATGCGACTGGCCTCGTGTGAAGTGAAGGCGTGAAGCTGAGGTGTGGTCGTCTTCTTCCTCGGCTCGCCGCGCCAATTTATACTCGAGCTTCTCCCGCTCCCGCCACGGCGCGTCGTAGTGCGCGTGCGGTCGTGCACAGTGCTGCTGCTGCGCCGCGTGTCATGTCACATGTGCCTCTTTTGGCGTTTTGGCAATGCACCGGCTGGCTAGCGTTCCCGGGAGTACATTAGTTGTTCCAGTTTCTAGCGGGCTAGAGATTCTCATTAGTTAGCTAGTCTATGTACTTGTATTTTATAGTTTTTATATTCTAATTTATTTTTAGATTCTGCAGTTATTAATTCTTATTAATTTGTTTATGTTTCAGATTCTAGAAGTAGTTGTAACGGTTAGAAACTGACCATGTATTTTTTCCGGTGATAAAAAATACATTTTTAGACTCATGTGTTGTTGTATATCTCTTTTTTAACAATAAAGCAGGCACTGCTATTTCATTATAGAAGAATATGGGGGTTTAACTACAAAAGAAAGAAAGAAGAAAAATAAATTTTGTGATACCTCCTTAAGGAACTACATTGGTTAGAATTCTGTTCTATTCCTTTAAAAAAATAGTCAATTTGAAGTAGGAGTACACGATCCTTCAATCCTCGTCTATTCAAGGAATTTTTTTTGAAATAATATTTTTTTAAAAAAATTCAAATCTGTATGTCAAGTTTAAAAAATTGCAAAACTAATAGGCAGTCGGCACTTGAAGTGTCGACTGGAGCCGACGTGGGTGCCACGTTAGCACTTTTTGAAATCGACATACAGATTTGAATTTTTTTTAAAAAAAATATTATTTTTAAAAAAATTCTCTGGTCAAGTGCTTCTATGCAGACCACACAAAATATGCCAAGAAAATTAAAGGCGCGAATTAAAAAAGAAAAGAAAACATCAACAGGATGTTAATTACCGGATGGAAATCTAGATGGTCCTCAACTTTGGCAAGTTTGAATAACACGTGTTGGGACCAACATAAATGTGAGGGATCGATTGTAGCTTTTTTTCACGTTGAAGTCCTGCTCTCTTATCATCTCACTCGATTGGGATTTGGTGAAACTTTAAGCAGAAGAATGTGCGCAGCTTTACGTGATCAATCGATGGCAAATGATTAATCCCAGATCATCCAAAGTGTCATGCATGCCCATGAAGTATAGTTTACACTAAGACGTACCTCAGTTTGTTCTACATAACTCCACATTTTTTTTAGAATGTGTGAACATTCCATCCCTTGAAAAAACAAAGCAATGGTGGCTTTGAGCCGAAGAGCATCATTCGAGCCTTGTTTCTTTTGCAATCACAAAGCAAAGAAGAAGAAAAAAAGGAAAAGAAATGGCTCCAATGATTTCCATCTTTCTAGCGAGCTATCAATGGACTAGCTTCGTCTACCTCCACTACCACCACCACCACCACTCCTGGTGTGGCTCACTTAACACTGATCCTGTTCATCTGGCTCCCCACTAATTCCGTTTTTTTTCTTCTTCTTTCGCCTCTGTTCCTTTCATCTTAAGCTTCACTCGATCCAGCCCAGCTAGGTAGGTAGCTAACTAACTACCAACCAACCGCTGTCTGCGACGACGTGGGCGTAGCCGTCGTGTACGTGCAGTAGTGCGTTGCAATCGAGCTTAGCTATTTTGCTACAGCGATCTCCGCGATTTAGCTCCATGATTCGTGCGTGACCACGCTCTAATCATTTGCAATTGATCCCGAATCCGAGCCCCCACACGCACCGATCGATTGAACGGGTTAGGTGGTATGGCAGGCAGCTACTAGCGAGCTAGTTAATTAGCCAAGCAACAAGCAAAGCTGCGTGTTTCTGAACTCATCTCTGAATACGTGTGTGCGTGTGTGTGTTCTGGTGCTAATCCAACTTCCCTGATGGTTTTCTACGTGTGCCAGAGCTCAATTGCTCATGATCCAGGCTACCAATCATTGCGTCTCTGGATCGGTTTGTTGGTTTTGTTGCTTTGCTGTGAGCTGAATTGGGTTCAGGGAGTTTGAGCTGATCAGAGAGGAGGTTGGGATTGCTCAAACCAGAGACCCTTCAGTTGCTCAGTGTCCCTTTGTTGTAAGGTAGGCACAAGACAAGGTTCAGTTTTTTTAAAAAAACAAGCAACTTGATGCTAACCACAATATTCTTTGTTGCTTTTTGGATTACTGCAAGACAAGATCCTGGATATACATCCCACATATCTCTCTTGTTTTCATGTAGCATGCATGCTAAGCTGAAGCTAGTATACAGTGGTAGATTTTACCTGAAAGTTATACCAGCTGTAAGAGCCAGATCGAGTTCTAAAGAAATAAGCAGGAAACAAACTCGCTGTCGACCACGTAGAGCAGATTAAAAATATCATATCGATCGAGATGAAATCGACTCACGTAGCAACAGGATGCTACAGTCGGATGGAGCCCCAGCACCTGTCAGATATCTGATGGCAATGTCGATCAGAAAAGAAGGAGATGAGAGGGAAAAAAAAACATGCACTGCAGCATCATGGACAACAAGGACGTTCGACGTCTGTTGAGCCATCACCCGTACGCAATTAATAACAAGGAAGGGAAAAAAGAAATCAGAAAACGTCGCGGCTGCCTAATCTAAAACGATTCTTGTCGATTTGCATGTCCCTCGCCTGCATCCTATTCGGTTGTCTGCTTGCTCTTTCCATGAAGCATCCTGCACTCTAGCTGAAGCCTGAATTGAAGCCCACATAATTGAGACAGATATAATTAAGCAAGCTTTGCTAGCTACCAGCTCGTTTTCCTTGCTTCCAATGAGGTTATCAACTGCTAAACGTGCAATGTGATCTCTGCTTGCTTCATATATATGTGTATAGTATGAGATTCCATGGAAGAACTGCAGATACCAAGCTACTGATGAAGTTGAACCATGGGGAATAATCCTGCCATAATTTGACTATTATTCATAATGTCTGAGCTCTGAATGAGACATGGATTTTGCATGAAAGGGAGATGCACATGAGTTGATCATTAGGAAAATGACCCTTGTTGAAACGAATATATACTTGAACATTCTGCTGACACGCACGAACTGGTTTGACGAAAAATATTTAATCTGCATCGAACTAACGGGAAAAGGACTAGATCAATGGTAGTTCGACGAGAATCTCTGAGGAGAGCTTTCACGGCACAATCGACGTCGTATTCAGATCAAACTTTTTTTTTCCTAACTCCAGTAGACAAATATTATGTTTCTTAGATTAGCAGTATGGCACACTGCACCCACAGGATTCTTAGATGCTTGCCTTCCTCGCAGGAGTTTCACAACCTGCTGCCCTAATGGCTTCAGCTCACTGGAACTTTCTCTCCGTATATTTATTTTTGTTTGTAAAATCTGCTAGCTAGATCTTGCAGATTTGCCAAATCAGTACTGTATATATCCTCATGATACCGCGCGTTCTTTAAGATATATTCGATGATTCGATATAAAAACTGGTTTCAATTATTTACCATTTTAACTTACAAGAGGGGTTGTTACCCGTTACTTTCATATGAGGTAATAACATTGATTACAGATATTTAAAACAAATAATTAAAATTAAAAAATGATAAACTGGCTGGCCATGGTATCTATCACATCCTCAATCAAAATGATACATTATGACTAATAAATGATACACTTACTGCACATAACAGAAAATTTGCATGGTTCAATACAAAGTAGATAAGCATGTGCATGAAACATTTACATTGTTCAAAATTCAAAATTTTAAAATGAATTATTGAACAGTTCCGAATAAAATTTCGATTTTTTTATAAAAAATTAAAAACACTTACTGCACATAACAGAAAATTACACGGTTCAATACAAAAGTAGATAAGCATGTGCATGAAACATTTACATTATTCAAATTTCCAAAAATTTAAAAACACTTACTACACATAAAATAAAAATTGCACAGTTCAATACAAAGTAGATAAGCATGTGCATGAAACATTTACATTATTCAAATTTCCAAAATTTAAAATGAATTATTGAATAGTCCTGAATAAATTTTTGATTTTTACTAAAAATTTAAAAACACTTACTACACGTAACAGAAAAATTGCACAGTTTAATACAAAGTAGATAAGCATGTGCATGAAACATTTACATTATTAAAATTTCCAAATTTTAAAATGAATTATTGAACAATTCTGAATAAATTTTCGATTTTTTCTAAAAATTTAAAAACATTTACTGCAAATAATAGAAAAATTACACGGTTCAATATAAAAGTAGATAATCATGTGCATGAAACATTTACATTATTCAAATTTCCAAAAATTTTAAAAAACTTACTACACATAACAGAAAAAATACAAGGTTCAATACAAAAGTATATAAGCGCATGAAACATTTACATTATTCAAATTTCCAAATTTTAAAACGAATTATTGAACATTTCTGAATAAATTTTCGATTTTTTCTGAAAATTTAAAAATAAAATTTAAAAATAAAATAATTTAAGAGATTAAACCTGTGTGTGCTGTAAATTCAAGGGTAAAATAAGGAATTTCAAAAAAAAATCGGTTACATGTGCACACCGATTAAGGAGTAAACTAGGAATTTTAAAATCACTTCGTAAACCTGTGTGTGCCGATTAAGGAGTAAATTAAGGAATTTCTAAATCCTTTCTGGAAAGAGATATTTTGTATGTATGAAAAATTATTTTCATTGCACGTGGGTCCCACACTTAAGGTTATATGACCTGTTACCTCTAGGAGGTAATGGGTCACCTATTTTGAATATCAACCGTTTGATCCAAGAATTAGATGTTTCATAATTTTTTTTGGGGCACTGTAAAATTTGCCGCTTACGGTTATAAACATGATCTCCCGCAAAGCCATGCATTTTTTATAGATCCAGCAATCAATCGCATCAGGTTGGTTTTGCACAGGTTTTATACACAGATCGCTCTGATTATGTTTAAGGAGGAAGCTGAGCTACTTCTGTCTGCAACTCTGCATATATGATGGCCGCCTGAACTGAATTTTTTTACAGACGAGATGAGTACGTCGGCGAGGGGAGATCGAATCTTCAATTCACCAGCACAGTACACCATCACTGCACAATAACTAACAATATCATGTACTCTCGATGCAAGCAAAGCATGCAGTAATTAATCAATTAGTTAGATACATAGTTGGTGCCGATTAACCAGAGCAAAGAACCGTACGGCTGCTGCTGTACACGTACTGCAAGCTGCGTATATATATGCATGCATGGTCCCATGCATGCTGCATGCGATAGATATTTTCACACTCTGCGAGATGATAATGGTATACATTATCATATCTGACGCATATGCATGGCACGACCCGTATACCCTGACACCGTGGCACGAGCAATGCGTGCTGGCTCCATCGGACAAACGACATTATTATTTCTCCCCTTAAATTTGCAAAGGAGACAAGCGGTGTAAATGGAGATCGATGGATCTAGGACAGGTAGTAGTAAACTACAGTAGCAGCTAGTAATTCATCCATCAGCTGGTTGGCTTCGGAAGCATCTATCCAAAGATCGAATTAACTCGAGCAGATCAATGGTAGATCGATCAGTCGTAGTAAAACCATAGTTAAATTCGCCGCATGGAAGAATTGAACAAGTCGGCAGCTGGTTACTAGCTAGCTAGAGCTAGCTCGATCGATCGCTGCAAATTAAATTGATCTGCAACCATCGGTGAACAGATCGAGAAGGTCGTGGTCTTGTGGAGATCGATGGACGCGAAGATGTTCGAGAGCGCGCGTGCGTGTGCAGTAGTGCAGGGGGTCGGTGATCGATCGATGGCGGTGAGGTCCCCCGTGGTGTTGTTGCGAGGTCATTTCGCACGGCCGCCCCGGCCCGGCCGGCACCACCTGTCGTACGCATGCGCACACGCGCGCGCCGGCGTCGGCGCGCGCGCCCGTGCGTTTGCCGGCGCCGCGCGAAATGTACAGCTGCGTGCTTGCTTCACTGGAAGGATCGAATCGCGCCCGGCCGGCCTCACCGACGGCGACGAGCCTTCCGCGAGCTGAGATCCCGGCCGGTTACCTTTTCTGCTAGCTGCTGCTGCATGCGCAATTCAACGACAAGCATTGCATGCCACCCAGCTACTGTATGTTTGGTCCAGCTTTTGACGACGACGACGAACTCACACCTAGCTACTTTTAGTTCGTTAGCGCGTGGAAACGCACGCACGCACGATGCAGGTAGAGATCGAACCCAAAGAAAAGTGTACGTGCGTTCTTCGCATGAGGAGCACGATTAACAAAAACTGGTACCAAATCGAACCACGGTAACAAGATATACAGATCTAATTGTCGTCATTATTGATCCGATTTCATGGTCACTGTACTGTTTTTTACAATATAAAACGGGCCGGGCGGGCCAGCAGGCGGGATTCGATCGGGGAACGTGCGTCTCCCAGTCGGGACAATGAATGCGGCGGATGCAGCATCGTCCATGGCCATGGCCTCCATCCATATATGCAACTCGACCGCCCAACCGTCGCCATTGAAAACGGTCGACGCCTAGCTATAGCTACGTACGCCCGCCCTCGCCACGCGAGACGTACTGAGCCGTCCATATATCGGAGAACGTAACTGCATGCAAGCGACCGCCAGTTCGAACACGAGACCTCACCTCATCACAGTACTGTACTCTATACAGTGTGATCGATATCGATCGATCGATCGATCAATCACTGATTCACTGCTCACTCAAGTCTCAGCAACCACCAACTACTGTAGTAGGAGTGATCAGGACGTAGTACGGAGTACTTCGTTAGTTCGATATGTACTTATATATCATCAGTTCCCTTCCACGGATTTACTCGTTTTATTGATCTCTAGTACCGATGTTTTGATCGATCGGGAATCGAAGAGGCTGTCGGCACCCAATGTTTAGGATGAAAGTAGCTAGATATTGCTATGGCTTTCGATACCATTACTGAAAAGAGATTTGACAATTTGCCTGAATTTATTGCTCAATGTGGCAGCAAGCCTAGAGTAGCAGCGCGCTGCATAGTAATCTCGTAGCACCCTGTGCTACGTACTACGTATCTGCGGCACCTTTTGTTTCCCTTATGTCTTATCAAAATTTTGTCGGAAACAAAAACTCATTGGAGTTTAGCTAGCTAGACTTGGCTGGCGTTAGTTCGAGCTAACTACACACATCTAGCTAGCTGCAGATCGGGCATATCGTGCGTGCCTCCTGCGACGTACGACGGTGGCTGCATGCATGCATGCATGCATGGCGTGCAGACGATCAGCTATAAGATAGCAAAAACGTTTGATCGACCGATTAGGTGCTGCGATCAATCGACCAGTTGATGGTCAATGATTAACGGTGGTTGCGTTAGCAAGTTGCATTGGAGCACAACGGACTGATGACTACGCTATAGTTAGCTAGTTAGCTCGGTAGCTCCTTGATTGATGGTGATGGCAATGGCATATATATGCCACTGTTTCCTGGGCTCCACATCGCTTAATCTATTCATGTCCAATATATCTGAATTAGTGTACGACCACTTCTGTTCTAAGGCTGTACTAGTGTACGTGTTTGCTTGCCCCATCTCTGAGTTGGATTTCTGACTGCTCACCTGACGAGATAAAAAACCAACTGCACAGGTAAAGGTGATTTTTTTTTTTTGAAACGGAAGCACAGGAAAGTGAAACAGTCATTGAGAGACTGAAGTTTGCTTTCCCCTTTATAAAAATCTGAACTTTGCCGGCCGGCCGGCCGGCCGTGCATCTATCGGTGCAGAGAAAAAGAAAGAGAGGCTGTTCATGTATCACTCCTCGCGCGCGCCTGGGGATTCAGTGATGCTGCCACCAACGTGCCCATCAATCAGCCCAATCACCGGCTGTCACCGGCGGCAAGAAAGAGACACACGAGCAAACAGTGTATCTACAGAGATTTAAAGGCTACTGCATGCAGCACGCTCTTTCCTATAAAAACGAGAGAGGATTGACCATGTCTGAAAGGAGGTCTAGCTACACATATGTTAAGTTGGCTCCAATTGCCAGCCAGCCAGCCAGCCAGCTAGCTAGCTCGATCTTGCATTGATCGTGATATTTCATGGAGAAAATATATAACAAACGGCCCGAGATCATATCCGGCAGCAACACCAAAAGTTCTGGGGTTATTTTGTCAGATCCTGCATGCCTGCTTTTGTTTTGCTGCAATCTGGTGTACGTACCACGCGTGAACTGTTCATGGCGGTGGATGAATATCCATTCAGTCGCGGTCGCCGATTTTCCATCGGCGAGAATCCGCACGCCGCCCAGTTACATCGCACTCACCGGCAAATTAATGCAGCGAGCACCCCAAAAAAAAGTTTTGTCCGGACACAGATTCGATCAGCATCTCATCTCTGAATCGAGCTAGAGCATTTTGATCGACCGACCAAACAGTTGAGCACTAGAGTGCAAGCTAGAGCAGGAGTGATCCAAGTTGAGTTGCTAGCTTGCCCCTGAGGCGTAAAACGCAAGCGCCGGCGTCTTCTCCGATCGAGCTAGTCTAGTAGCTATAGCTAGGAGTGGAGCTCGATCGCACTCATTTCGTCCAAGGCCCTCCTCCTCCAACTCCACAGTGAAACAGTTCTCCTCAGCTCCCCGGCAGGCCCGCCGCGGGATGGGACAGCCGCCGGTAGGGCTCGCTGGCGGCAGGCCCCCATGCGAAAATTTATATGCGGTACGTACGTGCGCGTACTATGCGCAGCGCGACGCGGCCAGGACGAGAGAGGGGACCCGGCCGGCGGGCCGGCCCTCGCGTACGGCCGGGAGGGACATTGCCATCCTGCGCCCTGCAGAGATTCAACGCATCCTACCGCGCGCCACTGCCGCTGCCGGCTATGAGCTGGCGCCGGGCTCCACCTCGTCCGTCGGCGCACGGGGGCATTCACGCGGATCTGGGCCGGACAGCCCAGGCCGCGCGCGCGGCGTGGCGTGGCGCGGCGCGCGCGGCGGGTTATTGGCGTGGGCGCGCTCGCCACCGATGCGCGCGCGCGCGACGACGACACGTACCGCATGGCCGGCCGGCCGGCTGGCTGACTGCTGCAGCTGCAGTAAACAACTGGGGCTAAGCTAGATGCCTAGATGAGATCCATGCATGTGTGTTTACTGAGGATCTCGGGCAGTAATGGTCGGGAGAGGGGATCCTGCTCATGCTAGGACAGGCACTACGTGTACGGTGCAGTACATGCGTGTCGGTGGCACGCGAATGCCGTCGATATTATGCCCATTACTCCTGCAGTTCATGCTAGCTCTCTCTCCTGGCAGCTTCCGGTTTTTAGTGATTCATTCACTCTCATCGCCGATGCTGTTGACTGTTGAGTTTGCTAGGCAAAATAATAATAATAAAACAAAAAAACGTTGCTGCTGCCTGCTGCCGCTCCTGCTGGCCGGGCTGGCTGCAGGTATCACCACCGCATGGTTGGATCGGATCGGTCGCGAAATTATTGGGCGCACAGGAACGCGTCGCGTCGCGTCGCGTCGCGTCGCGTCGCGGCCATGCCTGTCCTCGTTTCTGGTTCCACCGGCCACCGCCGAAGCGAACGCGAACAGTCGTGGGTGGCCTGTGGCCGATCCGTGCGCGCGCGGCGCGCCATGCCGCGCCATGCACACGAGCAGGCTAGCTGTGCGCTGTGCCGCTGCCTCTCCGCGCCCCTGTGCCGCGCACGCCACCGCCTGCATCCTTTCAGGGTTCAGGGTGTTCAGAACGATCGCATCCTTTCGTTTCCACCGGACCGCGAGCACAAAGCCGTGGACTGAACTGGCGCACGGCCCATGTTGCGGTGAACCCGAGCCAATGCTTCACGCGGCCCAGGACACTAGTAGGCTGCACGAGAAGCGGCGCTGTGCCGGAATTGGCCTTTCCTCTTGCAAACAAACTATCCAAAAGTTTTTTTTTTAAAAAAAAAAACAATCTACTTTTATTCAGAATTACATTACTATCTAACATTTTTTATAAAATAGAATCTATATTGTCAAACTAATAGTTGATAAGGACTATAATATGATCGTTAGCCCAAGTCGACCATTGATTTGTCGATAAGACAACCTTCACCAATCAAAACCTCAAGTCGACCATTGATTTGTCGATAAGACACCCTTCACCAATCAAAACCACTCTATTCTCAAATCTCTTATCTTTTTCTCTAGTTAGTATGTTATATATATCGACGTTAGTGGTAAATGGTAGCAGTGTATTCGTGTCATCAAATCAATGTTTATATTTTGGTCTCCATTGACCGTTGGTTTGGCAGCACGGTCTTGTCGGACCATTATTGAAATAACGACAAGACCTCTAATTTAACTACTCCCTCCCTCCGGTACATAAAAACAAATTGTTTTGGACATGATTTCACATATCAAGAAACAATTAATTAGTGTGTACTTTTCATGTTTACCCATATTAAATGTAATGCAAGAGTAAACATAGCACGAAAAACAAGAAAAAATTAGTACTACTTGAGGGGTATAGTTGTCCAAAATGCATAATAAAATGCAAAACGACTTGTTTTAGCAACATCTTGATAGAAACCTAAAACGACTTGTTTTCGTGTACCGGAGGGAGTATTTGCCACTCTTAACATGTGTCAATTAATGAACCACATATCAGTGACTCAGGTGACCCCACATGTCAGCGACTCAGAGTGATATTTTTGTTGTCACTCACATGTTAAGAGTGACAAATAATTAAATCCTCCTGTTACTAAACCAACAGTGAGCAAAATCTAGTTTTGTAAATTTTTTATAAAGATCATCAAAAATATATTTGAAGCCCTCCCCATAATTTTTTCCCCGAATTATACGTGCAAGAAGAGCGACAGATATACACGGACGAGAAGAGATGATGTGCTTACACACGCAAGGAATGGTTGCCATCGCTGATGACAGGGACTACTCCGGAGAGCCATATCCACACAGTTCTGGCAATATATTCTCTTCTCGACTTGGTGCCGAAAAATTCAGAATTTCAAGGCACCTCCTGTCTTCTTCATCCTCATGCATCAGATTGCAATTTGCAACTGCTATGCTGGTGAATTTGAAGGCGATAGGAGGCCAGCACTAAGCAGTATATATGCAGCAATGCAGCATCTTGCCACCATTGCTCGTGCATACATGAATTTGCAGGTGCCAGTTGGGAATTTGCAGCGAAAAGGCATCTAAAAATTTATCCGAAATCTGAAATCAACTCCGGCTCTGATTGTGAGAAGAGTTACGGCGCTTCGATCGGAATTGTTCAGCAAGAGCATGTCGACCGACCTAGTTGTCCCTTGCACGCGTCAAGTATCGATGGACAGATCGATCACTTCGCTCATCGTGATGAGATGATGACTACTGCATTCCTAGCTCACTTTAGCTCCGAATAAAAATACGTTGATTTTTCGCTTAATCCATCGGCAAAGAAACACTTTTTTTTTGGCAATAAGATCAGAAAAAGGCGAGCGTGACATGATTGCAGCTTGCAGCTGCGACAGTGGCTTCAGAGTCGGTCAGAGACGAAAAGGAAATCAATCCGATCGCATGCTTAAAGCTTAAGCTCTCGCATATCATCTCCAGTTCTCTCCACTGTCAGAGCTAATAGCTAAGCCGTTGCTTGTAAACTGCAGCAGATCAGAGAAGCAGTGGACTGTTGCAAACTCTTCAGTTGCTTGACATGGTGGCACTTTTTTTTTTGAAATAGGCCACATGGGCCCGACCTTGTTTGAAGGCCATGGGTGTGGTACTATTTCCGTCTGAGCACGCTTAGCAATGGAGTTCTGAGGAGATTTGGTGTCAGCTAACTCACATCCCTTTCACTCATGGTGGCACTTCTGATGAATCAATTAAGCATGATCTCACCTTCCGCGGTACTATAATTAGGACCTTTTAATATAGTTTCAGATTTTGATTCTGCTAATATCTTTTAACTTATATATGTATTTTTAACTTTTATTTAGCATGATTCTCGCGAGGAGTAAAATTTCATACGAATATCTTAAAAAGGAATTAATCCCACGTGTCATGAACTCATGATCACAACGAGTCCACAAAACCGCCGCTATTTCTGAATTCTTCTCCTCTTCGTGTACCTGTCAAACCTAACTAGTCACAGAATTTGCTCCTCTGGCTTCTGCCCATATGTTGCTGCCACTCTACCGGTGTAAAATTGATCTTTGTCACTGATCTAAAAAACAAATATTTTAGGTCACACACCTTCCAGCTGCAGCATTTTGTTTCATCTCTAAGCGGCAGGTACGAGGGTCATTTTCACAGTATACTAGTCTACCTTTGGTTGCCATTCTTTTTTTTAGAAAATTCTGTGTAAAGTTCGCCGGTTTATATATATATCATTAAAATTTTATTGTTTCTATGTATGTTACCTCTTCAGATTTTTGTATCCGTATATGTCACATTCGTCAATTTCAACGATAGTCAATGTTAGTTTTTTTTCTTTTAAATATCAAAATTGTCCTTGGCTAACAAAGCTAGCTAGCTTGCTTGCTTTGCTCTCGGCGAATCGCTGGATTGAATGAGTTATTGGTCGTGCAGTTCTGATATTTACAAAAAAATTAACGTTGATATATATAAAATTTTCTCTTCTTTTTTTTTTCTGTTATTCCAGTGAACCGTGGCTCTGATTAAACCACTGTTTGACATAACTTCGTATTCAAGATTTTTTTAAACTAGGTTTGTTCAAATTAAAAAATGGATCTGAAATTATAAGTAGATTGTAAGTATTTAACTAATTCATGAGAGAAATATTTTGGGAAGGGTGGTAACAATTCATGAGCTTAGGAGCAAAAATATGAAGGGGGTGATCTTGAAATTTGACTATGAAAAAGCCTATGATAAAGTTCAGTAGGGTTGCTTGTTGGAGGTCCTTTGGAGAAAAGGTTTCAACGACAAATGAATTAGTTGGGTTAGGAAAATAACTGAAGGGGGAGAGTTTCTATCAATATGAATGGTGAGATTGGAGGTTCTTCAGAACTTATAAGGGAGTCAAACAGGGTGACCCTCTTCTCCATTACTATTCAATTTAATTGGTGATGTTCTATCGGAAATGTTGGTTAGAGCAAGTGAATATGGTCATTTGACTGGTCTGGTGCCTCACTTAATTGGTGGGGGATTACTCATTTGCAATATGCGGATGACACTATATTATTGATGGAACTAAGTGAGCAAAATATGATGGTTATGAAGTTTCTGTTATACTGTTATGAAGAAATGTTAGTGACAGGAATTAATTATCAAAAAAGTGAGGTATTTAGGGTAGGTACTACTAAATATGAAATCCAAAAAGTGGCGGATGTTTTTATTTGTGACTTAGGGGAGTGGCCTTTAAAATATCTAGGTTTACCTATTAACACTACCAAACCGAAATTGTCTGATTTTGAGGAGGTAGCGAGGAAAGGTGAAAATAAACTTGCATCCTGGAAAAATTCTCAACTTTCTTATGGGGGAAGAACAGTGCTTATCAATTCGTGTATGAGTAGCATACCTATGTATACCTTGGGTTTATTTTGATTACCAGAGAGGACTCTTCAAAAAATAGATAGTGTTAGATCTCATTTTTCTGAGATGACCTATATGTCAAGAAGAAATATCATATGATGAGATGACAGGCTCTGTGTGCACCAAAAGATAAGGGGGCATGAGTTTTGTCGACTTAAAGGCTATTAATCAGGCATTACTTTGTAAATGGATTTATAATCTTGAAAGTGGGCACGATGGAGACTGATATAAAATCTTGAGGAAGAAGTACAAGTTGGATAGAGGTGCTCTCCAAACTGATGTGAAAGGGGGTTCTTATTTCTGGAAAGGTCTAAATAAGGTTAAGAACTAGGTCCGGTTGGGGAGTGGTTTCAAAGCTAAAGTTGGAACTAGAGTCTCGTTCTGGCATGATGTTTGATATAGTGATGTTCTGTTAAAATATGTGTATCATAACATTTATAGAATGTGTGAGGATAGAGATGTGACAATTATAGAAAATATGGCTAGGTTTCAAATAATACCTTACTGATAAGATCCTTGAGAGAGGAAGATCTAGATGATTGGCAAATTTTGATGAGGGTGTGCCAGTCTATGGGGAATGACATTAACCTTGATGAGATGATTTGGCTGCTTGATAAGAAAGGGTTTTCATCAAAATCAATGTATATGTTGATTGTTGATAGGGGTTTGGTAGATAATGACACTATGAGAATATGGAAATATGAGATGCCTCTAAAGGTTAATATCTTTACTTGGTTGATGATAAAAGATAACATTTAAGTTGGAGAACAGTTGGAAAAGATGAATTGGAAGGGTAAAAATGCAAAACAAGTTTCTGTTGCAATTCATATCTTGGGGGCAGGAGCTTAGTCCATTTGTCTTATTACTAATGAGTTCATATTTCAAAACAAATTTTGTTCTAACGTTTTTCATGTGATTTACAAACTTAATGATTTTCTTACTCATTGGCTTTCACTGGTGTCAGCTTGGCTCAAAGAAGAGACCACAAGATGCTTAGGCTTGCTCTGTGCAAGACTTCAACAACTCATTAGCATGGAGGGCTTTCTAAATCCAACTGCTCAAACATGAGAGTAAGTTTGAGAGTTTTAAGGCTTGGTAATAACAATTAGGTCTAGATTAGTTTGAAGTTACTAGTAGATATTTGTGTGTTGGGTTGTTATTTGGGGTTTGCAGTAATGTATTGTGTTACTTGTGTGGATAAACTCTAACTGTGCCAGGAGATGTTGTTGCTAGATGTTTTTGTTGCGCTTTATTGTAAGTCGGTAACCCGACAAGGAAATTGTCACTTTGTTATCTGCTTTCAAATAAAGCCGACACCCTCTCGGGTTGCCTTTTTTCAAAAAAAAATTCATCTGATTTCTATTATGAATTAAAAATAAAATTCTAAACCATCTTGTTTCATTATATAAATTGATGGGAGTGCAGAACAAGCTTCATTATATAAATTGATGGGAGTGCAGAACAAGCTTGCAAGAAACAAGGAATAATCCAATGTACCTTACCAAATTGGTGCTTGATTGACAATAGGGCCTGGGGTGCAATTGCCCTACAGAATAATGCTACAATTGGAGCTACAGAATATATAGGGATTGTAAAGATTGTATTTTTAGGGCAGAATTTCACAATTGAGACTTTGAGATGTGCCCCCAACCATTGTCATTTTATCCATTTCTCTAGTGCAGGCATATAAACAGAAAATCGGAGGGGTTAAATGCAAAAAAAGCAATCGCAGAAGTGGCCTCTTCGGCCACCAAGAAGGCAAGAACAACCACTTGCTCAGTTGCTCTATCTCCCACCGAATTTCCGCTGCTCTCCCTCGGCGGCATCGAAGATGGACAACGGCGAGGGTCAGTCTCCGGAGTCCGGCGATTGCACGGTCAGATTCTAGCCCAGCAGCTCGACTGAAATTTCTCCCCTGGCTTTTCGTGTTCTTTTTTTTCGGGTTTTTTTGGTGGAGTTCTGATAATCTGTGGCTTCTATGCGGTGAGGACGGCGTAATCTGTTCCGAATTACTTTCGTTGCGTGCTTCAGTTAAACCCAGCACTTAATACGGTTGATCGTACTCAAAAGATGCGAGCTTTAGTGGCGAATTGTGGTTTCGAACTGGTCGAATATCTGTGCACTCCCTTTGCGCATGTTTGTTCCCCTCTTTTTGGTTGATTTGATTTGTACGGGAAGATCGAATGAATTATTTCCTGCCTTTTCTTTTATTTGGCAGTTTTCCTCAGTTGTGATGAAAAGTTCTTGTTTGCCTGCCTGCCTGCCTACCTTGGTTTCCCTGTACTGTCGCATGAGCTGAGACTAGACATTCAGTATGAGGTTTGCTGACCTTTTCTGATGAAATTGCATTACTCAAGTGTTTATATCTGTGATTATGTAGGTGCTACTGTAAAAATGCGTGTAGAGTTAGCTGGATGCATAATCTTAGGATTGGCAAACCAGTTTTTGTACTTCACAACACAAATTCTCTAGATTACTACATAAAGATTGGCATTGATATGTTCAGTCAGGTAGGTATATTTATTCCACTGCCGTAAACTATGAAGTAGGTAAGCCGGTAGAGATTATTACAATGTTTTCGTTAAACCGTCAATGCATGAATTTGGACTCAATGGAAGAGTTGAAGTCACACACAAGTACACAACTGTCCCATATGTGTACTCAAGAACCACTACCTGTCCCTTCTTCATAGAAAGATTGATGCATTTCCCTTCTTCATATTCCATTAGTTTTACAAGCTTAATTCAAGGGAATTTCTTAAACATAGCTTGCTGATAGTAATGTTTGCTTGACTATGTAGGCACAAGCCCAGGATGACAGTGTGCAAACTGCACCTGGGCATAATCCACGAAGGCCAAACCTTTCATTGCAAATACCAGCTAGGACCTTGGATAATCAGATAGCCACTTCAACGAGAATTAATATACCCCCTAGCCCCAGTTCAGCGAGAGCAGGATTGCCTCCGAGGCCTAATTCAACTAGAACAAAATCTTCTCTAAAGAACATTATTCCACAGCAGAGTTTAAGGGCAAGGAGTTCAGCACAGGAAGGTGACCGGACGATCCTTCTAATTCCTGGGACACCATCAGAAGGGCAGCAGGATAATACAGCTACATTGAGATCATTTTCTTTCAGAAAGGTCATTAATTCGTTATCCGCAAAGCGTACACATTCTTTGCCGGTCACGCCTGTAGGAACTTCAGACAAAGCCTCTTCTCCAGGGATTCAGATCGACAGCCTACCAACCACGTCCGTAAGTATATACACTTTTTATGCAAATATTTTTTATTCCAGATAAATGCTACTGCTAGATGTTCATGGAACTACTTGGAAATGAGGCTTACTACACTATGATGTGCACATATATATGCTGATTTATTAGTTTTTTATTAAAAAATAGTTAATGATGTTGGCAGAATGAAGAAGCTCAAGCACGAATTAGGCGTTCACTTTCAGTACCAGGAAATCGCAAAAACAGGAGTTTGAGGAGGGCAGATTCATTAGGCGTTATCCGTGTGATTCCAACAACTCCCCGACCTGTCCTAGCTGATGCAATTGCATCAAGTGATGTCATTGAAGAAACAGCGGATGGTATCTTCACTTCTTAAGACCTTAATGTGGCTTTTGGATAGGCAAATTTGTTTGCTTCCTGAGCAAAATTGGTTCATTTTACTCTATTCTTGACAGTTCCTGGAGATGGAGGCGAAGATATTCCTGAAGAAGAGGCAGTCTGCAGAATTTGTCTAGTTGAACTAAATGAAGGAGGGGAAACACTTAAAATGGAGTGCAGCTGCAAAGGGGAACTTGCCCTTGCACACCAAGATTGTGCTGTCAAATGGTTTAGCATCAAAGGAAACAAGATATGTGATGTCTGCAAACAAGAGGTTCAAAATCTGCCAGTCACTTTATTGAGAATACCAACTCAAACTGCTAGCAGGCGCGTAACAAATGCTGCTCATCAACGAGCATCTCAACAATACAGGTAAAGATACTTTAGACAACAGTTTGATTCACAAATATTTATTGCTACCATGATATGAATATATGACTAGGACTGGTTTATCCTGTGTCCAACTAGAAAAAAAGGGAATACTACTTTCAAATTCGTTTTTTAGCTGATTCTCTATTGCAAAAAAAAAAACAATAAACATATCTTGATGATTTAGCGTTCTTGTGAAAATTGACTTTTCAGTTATTACAGATTTTGGCAGGACATTCCAATTTTGGTCATGGTTAGCATGCTTGCTTACTTCTGTTTCTTGGAACAACTTCTGGTTAGTGTTTATTACTTATTTATATACAAGACATTTGAATGTCCCACTGCTTTTCTTTACATTGTGAAATCCTCTAAGATTGCATCGTTTTTTAATTGAAACAGGTTACAGATTTACAGTCACATGCACTGGCAATCTCATTGCCTTTCTCATGTGTGCTCGGCCTCCTTTCGTCCATGATAGCATCCACTATGGGTAATTAGATGTACTCTCCTCTTTGCCCTTCAAGCATTATTTAGGACTTACAATGTCATAAGAATAGTTGTTTTATAGACTACAGAGAAATTGCATTAATCACCCCTGTTTTGATCTGTAGTCCAAATTATTATCTAGTTCGTTATCCTGTGTAATGAGTTCAAAACTTCTATTAGGGAAAATAATCATATTTTAATTGATTTCAGTAGTTCTGCAGAAGTAAATTATGCCTACAAGATTTGTTATTTCTGGACTCCTTACCACCATGATAATCCCATATTTCTTTGTTCCTACAGTAACCAAGAGTTATCTATGGGCCTATGCCTCGTTCCAGTTTGCAATTGTGATCCTCTTTGCTCATATATTCTACAACGTGGTAAGGAATTATTTTCCATATTTACATTTGATGCAGCTAATGTGTTTTTATCAACAACTTATTATCATCGTCACAACATTTTCAGTTAAAAGTAAATCCAGTCCTTGCGGTCCTGCTGTCCTCATTCACTGGGTTTGGGATTGCTATTAGTGCGAACTCGCTGCTAGTAGAATACTTGAGGTGGAGATCTAGGAGGAATCAACAATTAGCTCAACCTGTCAATGATGGTCAGCGACCAGAATCTGGGAATGATACTGTAAATGAAAACAATGGTGATAGACAGCAAGGGCAGCATCCAGAATCGGGAAATAACATAGCATGACCATTCAGGTTTGCTACCATCAAATTTAAGACGTCTTGGCACATTTTGTCAATAAATGATTACTTCCATAGTTTCATTGATATTTATGCATATGCTCATCTTGACTCTCGCTGTTGATTTCTGCAGATTAAGAAGTGCAATGAATACGACAAATAGCTGGTTTTATCTATTGAGTAGTGTTAGCTCATCGTACTTGAGAATCACTTATGCAAGAATATGAAACATGGAGCAAATCTTCAGTGGTGACTGCATAAGATGCTATGTGACAGCTGGAAGATGTGGCAGATATAGCAAGGCAACACGGACAGCTGAACCAAACTATCCAATGTGCACGGTACTACTTTAGCAGTTTGACATCAAATGTGTGGTTTGTGCAGTGTAAGCTTAATTGGTCTGATCATATGCTATTACAGAATTACATCACAAAAGTGAGTCTAGCTAGTGGTTGTGAATTTATCCATCACACAGCCATATAGATATAGGTATATGAAGTATAGCCTACCAGCTTTTGGAGCTCCCTGGCATGTGTGTGAGGAGCAATATAAACAGCCATACAGATATTGGTATGTGTAATTGTGTAGTATAGTATACCAGCTTTTAGAGTTCTATAATCTGTGTGTGAGGAACAGTATGAAGGTAGAGGATTTTAGATCATGATATGGTGGTCTGAGCTCTGAACTTGAGAACAACAGAACGGGAAAAAAAGATAGAGACGAACTGTGTATGCATTGCGTGAGATTGAATTGAATTAAATTATGTGGAAATAATGTTCATTTCATTGTAAGATTGCGATTCTTGTTCTGGAGGTCATATTTCTGCACATTTATGTTTAATAAATACTTCGAGAGTGCTCATAATTCGACTGTTCCTTGGTTCACTTCATATACGCTAATTATTTTTCTTTTTCTTCCAAAAATCAGAATTACATGGACTAAACCATCAGGGAAAAGAGAAAAAAAACAAAGACTTTTAACAAATTGGTTTCTTTAGACTTAACCAATATATTACTGATATTTCCAGAGGTTAAGTTGCCTGTCGAGCCAAAAAAAAAGGTTTTTAGAGCACAAATCAGATTGAGAAGGGAAAATTCCATAATTTGTCATCAATCAATTTTTTTCAGAAGGGGGAATGCTGCTTTAAGACCGGTGTAGTCTCACGTGGCATCTGATGAAAGGATATACATGTGACGCGGCGCCGTAATCCCAGTATCATTCCAACCCAGTTCTTCGGTTCTCCTCTGGACGCTGCTCGCATCTGTACCCGCCGCCACCGCCGCCTCTCGTCTTTCTTCCCGTCCCAGGAAAGGTTGGCTACGCGAATCTGATACTTCTGTCGATTTTGGTTGTGTCGTCGAATCCGCAGCTGCCATGATCGATTTGGCCAAACAGTTTTTTGCTCGAGTGGAGAAAAAAATTCCTCCTTTTCCCCTTGTGCTGTGGAAATGCATTTTCTTGATTTTGCCCCTGTGGAGCTTGTTAGACTGCCGTAGATTTTTTTATGCAGTTCTGTAAGGGCAAATACGTGATTAGAACAGTGTAGAGTGGCCTGGCTGTTGGCTTGGCTCCACTCGGATCATTCTCTTACTGGTGATGGTCGGGACGGTTCTGATGTTCCGCTTGTGTTTTTCACCAAAAATCTGGATGCAGAAGGCGCCGTGAAGTGAAGGGAAGTCAGTCTTTGCATTCTCCAGAGAACATGGGGGTTGTTGGATTGAGAGTTCGTTCAATGGCGCAGCGATGGGGTTGGAACTGTCGTCGGAGCCTCTCTTCCACTGCAGTTCAATCTCAATTGGAGGTTTCCATCTGTCTTCTAGTATTCCTTGCAGTATCGAAATGCAGATGCTCAATTATCTTTTTATTACTGTGTCTGCATCAGCTTGAACTTTGACCAGATCATTGGTTTAAAAGGAGCAATCTTTGTTTTTTCATATATTTGCCACGTCTTGATTTGAGACATACATAAGTATTACCGTGTTATATTGGTTTTCATGTTAGCTGTTGATACTTCCCAGAATGTAGGATTTATTGGATTAGGAAATATGGGTGCCCATATGGCAAGGAACCTGGTTATGGCTGGATATAAAGTGACTGTTCATGATACGTAAGTTCTTGCCCATTTTCATTCTGGCAAATTTTTGTAGTCAAAAGTTTTTTATTGTTAGACACTCAAATTTGTGTCTGTATATCAATGACTTTTAAAGGTCTGATGTCTTAGTCTAATGGAACATTCTTTGTTTGCTATCAAATGGCCATTAAATATGTGATATCAGCAATGAGAACACCATGAAGAAATTCTCAGATGATGGAATTCCCACAAAACAGTCTCCACTTGAAGTGTCTGAGTCGAGTGATGTCATAATTACGATGCTACCTTCATCTTCCCATGTAAGTAGGTTGAATGAATCATGAAATCCCCTTCTATTCAGGGGCGAAGCTATGTTCATCTTGGGGGGTGCACATGCACCCCCTAAAAAATTGAAAAACTGATGATTTGATCAATTTTTCACCATATATACACCCCACATGACACATGTTTATGTATCCATAAGAGAAGTGCACCCCCTCTAATTTTGTTCTAGCTTCGCCACTACTTCTATTCAGTTTATTTTATTACCTGGATCATGATATCAGCGAGTAATATCCTTCTTGGCATGTTCACAGCATGTAGCAGTCTCTGTACAAAGAAGATGGTAGATGGTACATGAGTACTGTAGGTCAAAACACATCTAAATATCTAATATCTTACAAAACTAAAGTCTTACACGTTCACAATGTTTTCCAGGTATTAGATGTATACAATGGACGGAATGGCTTGCTTGCTAATGGGGGCAGCCTTGGACCATGGTTATACATAGATTCGTCAACAGTTGATCCACAAACATCAAGAAAGATATCCATGGATATCTCAAGATGCAATTTAAAGGAAAAGAAAGGTTGCATATTATAATAAGATAGAAACCGTGTTCTACTATTAGAAGTCCAAAACTCAGATAGTTGAATACTTGAATATAGATGTAGGAAAGATGGAATGGAAGCTATCATCCTCTTTTTGTCTCCAGAAACAATTAAAACTAAATCAATGTGACCTTTTTTGTATTTCCAGCCTATGCTGAGAAACCGATGATGCTGGATGCTCCTGTGTCTGGAGGTGTTCCTGCTGCAGAAGCTGGGAAACTGACTTTCATGGTATCATTCCTTGCCTTCTTGTAACTTCTTGGTGTTACCACCAGGCAAATACTGTATTATATAAGGACTTGTGTCTTATTTTGGTGCAAAGGACTGATCTATAGGTAGGTGGTTTAGAGGAAGCATATCTAGCAGCAAAACCCTTACTTCTCTCAATGGGAAAAGAGGCAATATATTGCGGTGGGGCTGGAAATGGTTCAGTAAGTTCTTATAACTCTGGTTGACTGGTTCTTCACTGAGATGTTTTCAGTATTGTTGGTGTACAGGTGAATAGTGATTCAGACTCACTTTTGATGCTCTGTTTTTCAAGGTTGCAAAGATCTGTAACAACATGGCATTGGCTATCAGCATGCTTGGAGTCTCGGAAGCTTTTGCTCTTGGTCAGAATCTTGGTATCAAAGCTAGTGTTCTTACAGACATATTCAATTGCTCAAGTGCCCGCTGCTGGAGCAGGTATTGTCTCTTCTTCACCTATCCTCTGTGGTCTGATCTGCAGTAGTCACATGCTTTCACAAAAACTGGAAGTATTGATATGTACATAATGTTTTATAACTTGGCTGTAATTAAGTGTGTAAATCATGTCTTGTCTTCAACATACATTTGAATCATCTGAAGTTTGTATGTCCCTTTTCTGTTGATTTAAACAGTGACACATATAACCCAGTTCCTGGAGTAATGTTGGGTGTGCCATCATCGAGGAATTATGATGGTGGTTTCACCTCCAAACTAATGGTATGATGCCGAGATGTAATACTTACTGCTTAGTTACTGATTAACCATATCCCTATTCATATCCTGTAATCAATTGTGTTAAATTTCCTGAAAATAATAAAAGCCAGGCACTATCTACACATTATCAGATCAAACTAATTTAATAATTTATGTTGTTTCACAGGCTAAAGATTTGGATTTGGCCATGGCCTCTGCATCTGGAGTTGGCTTCAAATGTCCCATTGGTTCTCAGGCACTTGAAATGTAAACTATTTCTCCCATTTTTCTAAACCAAAATTTTTCAACTACATATTTTCTCTCTCTCAACTGGTGCACAACTAAACATTAGTTTTTTGCAGTTACCGGAAGCTATGTGACGATGGCTGTGAACTCAAGGACTTCTCATGTGCATTTCGCAATTACTATGCTGGCAAGGATGAAAATTGATGCCGTAGTTCTTCCAGCTAAGTTGCCACCTGTTAAAATAAGCAAAGCAACAACAAAGTTCTGCTCCTTTGTAAACTGAAGATTGCTCGGCGGCAATCAACCTGTAAAATCGACTTTGCCGAGGTATTGTCCTCCTAAATGTTCAGGGCCGTGCCTCCATAAAGTGCACTCTTGCTGCATTCAGATCAAGTGTTCCATAAATTCATATATCAATGTAATTAGACACAGTATCAAGTTCTGTATGTACGATCAGAATGTCTTGTGCTGTTGTGCACAGATTGTACAAGAGAAATGTAAACATCTCATTACCAAACCAATGACTTGACCAACGAGAGCATTAGATAAAAAATGACTTGACAAAACATAGGGCATGAACACTTCGAAAATAGCATTGCATCTTGGTGACTTGGTACCTCTCTATTCTCTATATTATTATTATACCATTACGTCTCTGGATATGTTTTCAGATTGGTTGAGCTTTATGGCCCTTAAAAATATCATCCAAAAAGCAAAGATTTGTAGTGACCTAGATTGTAAGGTGTAGACCATCGTGTCATATGATACTCCCCCTTCAATTTGTTATATAAATCGTTTTGGCACTTTTAATTCTTTCCTAAATTGAAATCGTTTTAGAATTTTTAATTGTTTTTTCTTTTATATTTGCTCTTATCAACTAAATGATACACTCTCAAAGTAAACAAATTACTTACACCCTTAAAAATAAGTCTATTATCCAAAAGAAGCACCAAATTTGTTTAGCAAAATTATCTATATTAAAAATCAATCAAGAGGAGAATTAGTCTAGTTTTAAAATTGATAAACAAAAAAGTGGATAATTTGTTAAGATGAAATAGGCGTAGGTTCTTTGGAAGTTTCGGCTTCCACGACGAGAGTTAAGAAGCTCCTCGTCTCCGTGAGATCTAAAGCCCCCCCGCGCCCGTCTCGTCGTCGGAGGAAGAAGATGCACGGCCGGCCTCGGCGCCCGGACAAGCCGGAGGATGCGGCGGCGGCGGAGGCGAAGGCCGCCAAGCTCCGCGACCTCCAGACCCAGGTCCTGCGCAACCACCACTCCCACACGTAAGCCTCCCCTCCTGTCGCGCGTCGCTTCCGTCCGTTCCTGGGGCCGTTCCTGGCAGCCTACCAGGGCTTGTAAGATCGAATTTGATGATTCTTATGATCCAGAAATGGTTGCTGTGGAGGTTTTAGGTGGAAAGGTTCGATCTTGTCGTCGTGTTCTTCTGGTCAATTCATCTTTGAAACCCGAGAGATCCACTGTTGCTTGCTTGCTTGATTCTATTGCCTTGGACTGAAACTTTCACATTTGTTTTTGCTTTCTGCTGTTTTGAGTGCTGAGTAATCCATTTTTTCCTCCTCTTGCTTGCTTGGTTATTGAAAACCACTCGTTTTCTCCTCCCGTGATCTGTGTTCGGAGCAAAGTAGCAAAAGGTCTCAGATTGAGGCATCACATTTGTACTCGGTAACAGAATGAACTTATTATTTGGGCCAATGGGACCTGCAGGTACAGCAAGGAAGCACTCGGACTGAGCTTCAAGCTGCTCGAGTTGAATCCTGAGGCGTACACTGCATGGAACTATCGGAAGCTTGCGTTTCAGCACAACCTTGGGGAGCTTTCTGAGCTGGAGGCCATAAAGTCTTCTATTGATGATGAACTCAGAGTGGTGAGTTATGATTAGTTATTTAGACCATGTATCAGATTGTCCTGTGCACTTCAGTAGGGGCAATCTTTCTCAAGAAATAAATTGCTCATCTTTGTTGGGATAAAAACTGGATCGCAGAGAAAGGAATAGCAATTACAGTTAGAGCATGCAAATGAGAAAGAGTAAAAACCCTTGTATGCCATGCTTCATTTGTTCAATTGCCCATGCAGTTGATTGCCTACATGACCCTCAACTATGATTTTTTAAGGTGGAACTTGCTTTGAGGCAGAATCCAAAGTCTTATGGGGCTTGGTATCACCGGAAATGGTTGCTAAATCAAAAGCTCGCCCCAGTGGATTTCAAGCGTGAATTTGGCCTCTTGGATAAACTATTAAAGGTGGATGCAAGGAATTTCCATGGATGGAATTACCGCAGGTAAATTTACTTTGTTTATCAGAAAATCAGATCAAGGCTATCTGTTTGGATTGATTTCTCCCCTGGACAGGTTCCTTGCCAAATTCATGGGGGTGCCAGAAGAGGAAGAGCTTAAGTACACAATGGATAAGATCAGTGACAACTTCAGCAATTACTCAGCATGGCATAATCGTAGGTATGCGTAGTTAATCAACATTCATTCTAAATGCTCTTTGCACATGTTCATTTGATGATGTTTGAACTTTTAATTGGATCCAGTATATGGACTGTGAAGCATATGCCATTAATAGCAGTAAATTAAGTGAACGATTGCTCAAGCCTGTTGAGCAACTGAACTGACATTTGATATATGGAAATTAGTGTGCATATCATGTAAAACAGTAGTTGAAGCTTGATGACCTTGTTTCTTAAGACTGAATATTGGTACCCTGGCTTACTGTCCTTAATTGGTATGATATGTTTTGAGTAATTTGTATTATCCTTGTTTTTAGCGGTTTCCATTGTTGGTATTATATTTACTCATTAGTTTTGATAGTGCTAGTTACTTTTGTACAATATGTTGTGTTGTGTGCTTCAGTGTCTCACTTTAGTGTATTGCAGTATACTTCTGTCCAATCTGCTAACCCAACAGAAAAAAGGCTTTGAGTCAAAGCAGAAGATTTTCTCGGAGGAGTTTGAACTTGTAACCCAGGCCCTTTTTACAGACCCTAGTGATCAAAGTGGATGGTTCTATCACCTCTGGCTTTTAGCTCAAACTTCTAGTCCAGAGAATCCACAACTGATTGCTTTGTGGCCTTCTAATGGTGCAAAGCTTAGTTTATCTTCAGTCAGGGAAGCAAATGATAAACAAAACACGCCATTTTCCTTTAGCTCCATTTGCTGTTACTCACTGAAGGAAGGGATTCTACCGATTGTTCTCTTTTTTAATGAACCTGTGAAAGGATTAACTCCATCAAGTGTGAGTTTGAATTCTGATTTGGTGGTTGGTAAGGACATTCAGTGGAGGCCCCTTTCAGTAACAAATTCTGGACATTCTAATTGTTGGGTCACTTATCTTGAAGTATCAAACTTAGAATATTGCAGTTCACAGCAATTTTCAGTTGAAATAAGCATACCCAACACAGATGACATTGTGTCCAGAAGTGGCTCTATCTATAACTGTCCTGTCAATTTCACATTTACTTTTGAACCAAACAACATTGATAGTATAACCAAGGATACTGATCTGATTCATGATCCAATCTCCTGGGATTGCTCAGAACCACTCCCGTCTCATGTAAAACCCAGTTGCATCCATTTTGATCAGCTAAAGATCACTAATGCCTTGATTCAAGAGGAGTCAAAATGGCATTTGGAAAGACTATCTGATGAATTAGACCTTTTCAGAGAATTGCCTGATGATAATAGGTCAGGCTCTTTTTTCTCTTCTTGCTTCTGTTGCTTAATTTACTTGGCTTACCTTTTCACACCATGCTATTTCTCAGCAAGTTTGCGAAGTTGACATTAGCACGGTTACTGCTTGCTTGCGCTGCCATAAAGTCCCGTGGAAGTTCTCTTATTGAAAGGAGGGGATACTGTGAAGAGGCACTAGGGCTCTTCAATGACTTGATCTGCCTGGATCCATCTCATAAAAGGTACTACGAGGATGAGCGGAGCCTAGTCCTAATGGATCAGGTAACATGAACTTATTCAGTTATATGCAAAAGAAAAAACTATGAATATTTCAGTTATCACTCACCTGACTGGTTTGTTGTGGCCAGTGGCCAAAATGGGATCATCAATGATTTTTGGAAACGCTCACCTAAAGCACAGTGGATCAGTATCACCATTATATCATTTTCATGCATGGAGAAGCTCTTTGCAATAAATATTTTGTGTTTGACATCTAAATGATGCCTTTGTCTTTGACATTTCTGTTATTTTCCTCATATATTCATATATTCATCTAAATCACTAGAAAGTTTGTGCATCATGTTTGTTGGGTATAATTACATTGTTCAAAGCCATTGAATAGACTAATCATCTACATGCCCTTTGGAACCATATAGTTATGCAGGTAAAGTGATTCCCTTGACATTCCGAGCTTTTCTGGCTTGTGCCTTTGTGGTTTTGCAAAATGACACAAGCTAGAAAGTTAGAACGGTGATAGTGTTAGTGCATAGATGAAGTATGCTTAGTTCACATTATTTTACATAAAGAGCCCATTTGTGTTACTGTCATTTGGATCTTATTTTGAGCATACAGTGTGCTACTATCTAACTGAACTTTTCCTCGCAGTTAACATGCAACATGGAGTCTTTCATGAAGTACTGCTCAGTCCAAGTTCTACCAAATTTAGCTCCATTAAACCATGTGCAACTTTGCAGATTATCTTTAACACGCATTGGATTTGTTGAACGCTTGTTGTGGGTTCAAATGCTGGACCTAAGCCATAATAATCTCAGATCGATTGAAGGTTATACCTTTCCATATGCTGTAACTCTTTATGTCTACTTCAAGCATTTAGTGAAACAAGGCCTGTAAATTAGCTTCTCAAATATTGACATCCATCTTTAAAGAAACTAACTTGCTGGTGTTTTCAGGTTTGGAGGCTTTGCAGCATCTTATATGCTTGAACGTCAGCAACAACCAGATCAGTAGTTTCACAGCACTTAAACCACTCACAGAGATGCTTTCTTTGAAAGTATTGGATTTATCTTTCAATAAGATAGGAGCTCACCCAATCAACACAACCCGGTATGTCTGCCCATCTCCATTCTCACATAAAGTGGAGGCATGTGAAGCTTTTGAAGAGTGCCAGAAGAAACATATTAACGTGGAGGAATTCTGGGATGCCATACTGTTCTTCAAACATGTGAATTTGGTACAGCTTGGCTTTGAAGGAAATGCAATTGCCAACAAGGAGAACTTCAGAACTCTTGTGGTGACACTCAACCCATCTATAAAATGGCTTGACGGCGCATGTGTTCATTAACTTGTTTTCATTAGGGAAAAAAATACAAACTTGGATAGGACGTTAAAGTACATGTTCAATGCTGTTTTATTGCCATTTGTATGAAGGCAAGTAGCAATCATTAACATGGTCCGTGTGTACTGCATATTAAAGCAAATCTGAGAACAGGACATGGTAATGCAGAGTTCTCTCTTTTCTGTTTTAAACGAATGAATTGTTGCAAAATATATTTCTATTCATATCAGAACATTTTGTAACAAGAATTTGAATTGAAGATATCCATCGTGATGATGTCTGGTCAGTTTGGAGTTTGAGTATGGTCTGACATAGTGAACTCCCCTACTATTATGTGCAGTCAATTCCTTGCTACTATCTCACAATATATCAAAGAACAAAAACTCATATGAACTAAGCCTAAGAACGAAAACGCATTGCAGTTACTAACAATAAAACAATGCACTTGCCAGTTGTGAGACATTCCAAACAGGACTTTGCAAGATTGCCCATGCCCTTTTAGCTGATGACTTCTTGAATACACAGGTAACAATGAACACATCATCGGTTAAAATCATGTAAACCATCGAGTAGATTGAAGAACTCTCCGCCAGTAAACTGAAATAAGATCTAAGCAGTGGCATTATGTCATTATTTTGTTCCGTTTCTAAACCCAAAAAAGATATGCTGGGAGTATACCATATAGCAAAATTGACTGCAAATTAGTTCACATAACAAAAGGTTTGCATACATAGGTTCATCCAAGCTATAGCTTGTGGCAGCAAAAAAAAATTGAGAAGCATCATCATTCACTTGTCCAAAGACAAGAGAGACATGCTCTCTTCAAAAGAGCAATCGACATGGCAAGATGAACGACAAGCAGCTGGAATCAGGATGAGCCCAAGGGTGCGCTGTTCTGTTGGAGGAGACGAAGAATGCCGCGCACTTCGGTACTCCACTGCATCCTGAAGGAGTATGTTCCCCTGCTTATCAATGCAGTGAAACAACCCAAGGAAATAGCGGCCGTCGTCCACCCCGATCAGCATTGTTCGAAAAAGCATCTTCCTGAGCTTTGCAACATGCTGTGAGCTGCTGCCAGTGGTTTCTGGGGATGTAGCTGAGCTGTTGCAATGAGCATCTTCAGGCTTCAGACTAACTTGATCCGACCCAAATGGTCCTTCCATTGTCCCAAGATGATTTGTTGATTCCCTCTTGTATCAAGTAGAATTGTTGGAAATTGTCCCCAAGATTCGATTTTGGTGTTCAGTTATTTTCTGAAATTAGCTTCGACAGCACATACCTCACGTCGCCCGCGACCTGAGGGAGGCAGGGAGCTCGTCGGTTGCCTGAGGAAATCGGAGAAGAGGGTTATCGTGGCCGGCGGCGGTAGTGGTAACTTCTCTCCTGCGTCCGCTACTCCCGCGCCTTCGGGGACACGGTGCCGGGCACAGCACTTCCCGCCGGTCCACCACGTTGTCCGAGTAGTCAAGCTCGATGCCGCCGGCGGCGATGCTCGGGGAGGCGGCGGCGCGGGGGGCGGGGGGCAGAGCTCGGAGCACGGGGGATGAAGAAATTGGGGGAACGAGTGTGAGCCGTCAGATGATAATGGACGGTGGATACGGAGGAACGGCACGCCTCTGACTTTGCTCTAGATTCGGAATTTTACCGGTCCATTTGAAATGGAGTATTTTCAAAGCAATTTTAGAATATTTAGTTTAGTTTATGTGAAATTCTCAAATTCCTGCCTTGAAAGAAGCCCTAAATCATGAACAGTTTAGTTCCATTTTAAGAATTTGCTCCTTTTTATCCAAAATTTGAGTTTGGAATCGTTGATTTCAGTTCCAACTGGAGCGAAACAGCCATTCAAACGGGGTGTAAAAAGGAAAGAGGGGAAAACCTTCCACATCGAGTCCCGAGAGGACGAAAAACCCTAAAATCTCCCATGGACGACGGCGACCTCAGCTTCGACTTCGAGGGCGGCCTTGACCAGGCCCCGGCCGCCGGCGGTCCTGTGCCGCACTCGGCGGACGCTGGCGCGGGCGGCGGCGGCGGCGGCGGAGGAGGAGGAGGAGGGGAAGGGGGTGGGCACGGCCGCGGCCGCGGCCGCGGTAGCTACCGGCAGACGGTGTGCCGGCACTGGCTGCGCGGCCTGTGTATGAAGGGGGAGGCTTGCGGGTTCCTGCACCAGTTCGACAAGGCCCGGATGCCGGTATGCCGCTTCTTCCGCGACTTCGGCGAGTGTCGCGAGCCGGACTGCGCCTACAAGCACTCCTACGATGATGTCAAGGAGTGTAACATGTGAGATCCCCCAATCCTCAGAGTCACCATGTTAAATTTGACATCTGATCATGGGCTAGCTTTTATCACGGCGAAGGATTCGTTATTAACTCTTGGATGTGTGTGTAGTTGATGAGTTGTGATGGAATTTAGATAGTGCGATCTAATAACTTTGGTGCTAAAATATGTCTTATTTTTATGGGTGATTGGATCATTGTTGTTGTGGTATAACCCGCCTTCGGATGGCACACTGTACTGAGCTTGGTATGATTTTTTGGTTATTGCTGCTGGTGAAGCTACCTTCAAGATAGAAGATACTATGAAATTCCATGTACATGACATTTTGTTGCAACGGATATAACTTATAACCATATAATATGTACTTTGTAGAACATGGTAGAATGCTAGACGCTGATACAAATGCACCATCACAGTAAGGAGTTGTTTATTATTTGTTAGTAGTCAGTATTATTGCAAGGAAGTTACCCGAATGTAACTGATAACATGTCTGACATTTTTTTTTGTTATTGATGCTTCACAGGTACAAGATGGGATTTTGCCCTAATGGTCCTAGTTGTCGGTACAAGCATGTCAAGCTACCTGGGCCACCACCTCCTGTTGAGGAAGTTCTGCAGAAGATTCTGCAAATTCGCTCTTTTAACAAGTTCAATCAGCATAGGCACAATAACTATAATCAGCAGGGGGAGAGACCTCAACATCCACAGGGTTCAGGCTTACCTAACCAAAATTCGACAGATAATACTACAGCTACGGCAGCTCAGCCTTCTGTTGGACAGCAGGCACAAACGATGAATCAACAGCCACCACCACAGCAGCAGCAGCAGCAACAACAACAACAAACACAGCAACAAAAGCCAAATACTAATGATCAGGTCCAAGGTGTTCCAAATGGCTCATCTAATCAAGCCACTAGAATTGCAACACCCCTTCCACAAGGCCCATCTAGGTGTGTGTGGAGTTTCTAGTCAATATTGTAAAGCTTCTAGTATAGTCTGAAAATGATATACAGTTATACAGTCTCAGACTCTCAGTTATCATTGAACATATCATTAAACAACAAGCAACACTATGCTATCTCTTTTGACATTTGGTAATAAAATGTTCTTATTTGTCAATTACTGTTTTGCATTCTCCTAGATTGACTGATAACAAAATGTTGCAACCATAATTTTGCAACTTACATAAGTCGTTTGCTATTTGTCTTTCTTTTCTGGTTACTTGGTAGCTAGTTATAGCTATCTCAAGTTTGGTTCCACATTGTTTAGTGCTTCAGCAGAAGCTTGCATACTATCAATCTATCATTGTTGATAAGTTTAAACTTGGTGTAGAATGATTTTGTGATGGAAAGTTTGAGAAGCACACTAGCACATGAAAATTTCATAAACAGTTAATTTTGAAAAATCTATGGTCTGGTGCAATAGCTATAGCATTTTGTCTGCATGGTATAGTGAGCATCCTTTGGCAATTTCTTGAGGGAATACACATTCTATTGTGGACTTATGAAATTTACACCTTACATGTTTAACTCAAATTCGTATTTACTTTGTAGTTTTCAATAATTTCCATGAACAAACTTTAGTTATTTGGTTATTATAGTGACACTGAAGTAGGTTTTGTAAGCCTATATTATATTTTTTTAATCTCTAGACGATTTTCTTTAATACATACAAATCCAAAGTCTTATGTGATGTCTAAATTGCTAATGTTGCAAAATCCAGCCACCATTTTTACATTTTTATTATTCATTAATACCTAAAAATACAGATGAGAAGATCTATTTGTTTTACAGACCTAACAAGAGTAACACTACATCATGTTCAAAAATATGCTTGAATTTTGGTGAGCTAATGTATTCCAGTGAAAACAAGTACTGTGGTCTGTGGGTTCACCTGTTTATTGATTTGGTTCATGGTCAGTTTTCACTTGTTGGTTGTTGCTACTTAACCTTGTGGGCCAAATAATTTTTGTATTTTATTATCCAATCTTTTCTTATAGTTAAATGGTAGCATATGCCCATATTTTTGTAATGACATTGAGAAAAACTTAATGCTTCTCCTGTTATGTTCTGCTTAATTGTTTCATAGTGGCAGCTGTCTTCTGGTAGACTGGTACTGTAACAGCTCTCTAATTGAGTCCTTGGTGAATATAAAATCAGGTACTTCATTGTTAAGAGTTGCAATAAGGAGAATCTGGAGATATCAGTTCAGCAGGGCATCTGGGCTACTCAAAGGAGCAATGAGGCTAAACTTAATGATGCCTTTGAATCCATTGAGAATGTTATTTTGATATTCTCAATCAATAGAACTCGTCATTTCCAGGTAAAGCAGAGGTTTCATCTTTCCTATAATATTGAATGTCTGAACTCACTATTGAGAATGGCACTTATTTTGAAGTCATACAATACTAAGTATTATTTAGTTCTGACCCTGTTATGTTTCTCAAGGGCTGTGCAAAGATGACTTCTAGGATTGGTGGCTACATTGGTGGTGGAAATTGGAAATCTGCTCATGGAACTGCACATTATGGTCGAAACTTCTCCATGCAGTGGCTTAAGGTACACTGTTTTCATGTCCATTATGTACTTTTGTTTGCGATTACACAATTTCAATTGTACCTCATGAAACACAGGATTTTAGTGATGATAAAGTATGATGTATGGTTGTGAATTCTTATCTAACAACAACAACTACAACAACAAAGACTTTCAATCCCAAACACAATTGGACATGATGTAATTGAAAATGGTTTAGCACACCTTAAGTGATCAGATTTTTCTGTCTACCAAACTGTTAATTGCAGTGGTGATTATTGGTTTATCTTCTTTCTTTTTATCTATTGCATAGGAACATTAATATTATGTTTTCTGTCATCATTGTGCATTTATTCACAACAGTTTTTTCACTGCAGCTTTGTGAACTGTCATTTCAAAAAACACACCATCTGCGCAATCCATACAATGACAACCTCCCTGTTAAGGTATGGTGCAGACCTCCAACTGAAGGTTACTTAATATGATTATATGATTATACAAGAAATTAGAGTTATGTGATGACATGCTCCTTATAATTTCAACATTTTGATTCTTCATCCAAATCCTCAAAAAGTTCAGGACTGAACTGTTTAATTCACTTTTGGGTTATGCAGATCAGCCGAGATTGCCAGGAATTAGAACCTTTCATTGGTGAGCAATTGGCTTCATTGCTTTATCTAGAACCAGACAGCGAACTTACGGTAGGCCATGTATTTCTTAATTATTATGGTGGATTTTTCTATTAGCTTCCTTTCTTTCTGACTGGTGGGCATTCCTCCAGCTTACAATGTCGTAGTTAATGCCACGGTTGGGCTACACATGGATTACTTTGAGCTAGTATTCCTACATAAGGATCATAGTATTAAACCGCAAAAATGCAGAACAATGTTTGCATTGTAGCATCTTTTGCTATGGTCATTACTCAATGCCTTCCTGTAGATGTGCTGACGGACTGATGATGTACTTAGACTAGTTCAATCATGATAGAGGTAGAAGAACCATAATTTAAAAAACTGCACTGTAATTTAAGTTGACAGAATTGCTTTGGAAAGAGATGAGATCATGAGGACATTGAGGACAACTCTTTACTTTTAGAGTAGATAGAAACAATGCTAAGGAAAGATAAAAACTGCACCTTTCAGATGGACCAAAAATTAAAGGACAAGACAAATCATGCAATGTTAATCAGACAGGAATTACCTGTGCATTCAGAAATCAGAAGCACTCTCTTAGTCTCTTGTAAAAGTTACACTGCAATCGACACAATTTATTGTTGTACTGTTTTTCATGAAGAAAGATACTGTGGCATGGAAATGTGTTATGATCTAGCAAGAGCTGATTGATTTCTGATCTAAGGCCTAAACCTTGTATTCACTTGTTTTTTTAAAAAAACATTAGTCATGTGCTGATTTTTCTTACTTTCACCTTTTTGAGGTGTTGTCATGCCAACCACCAGCTGATATTTTGAATCTTGGATCAGGCTATACTGATTGCAGCGGAGGCCAAGAGAGAAGAAGAAAAGGCAAAAGGAGTCAGTGCTGATGAGGCAGCTGACAATCAAGATATCGTGCTGTTTGATGACAATGAAGAAGAGGAGGAAGAGGAAAGTGAAGAAGAAGAAGAAGGCAATGGCCAGGAATCACAAGGAAGGGGAAGAGGAAGGGGGATGATGTGGCCACCTCAAATGCCAATGCTCCGTGGCGTTGGACCGATGATGGGAGGGCGTGGCTTCCCTCCCAACATGATGGGCGATGGTTTTGGTTTTGGCGGTGGTTTCGGAATGCCTGATCCTTTTGGTATGCCTCGTGGTTTTCCACCATTTGGTGGCCCAAGGTTTCCTGGTGACTTTGCTAGAGGTCCTATGCCTGGTATGGTCTTTCCTGGCAGACCTCCACAACCTGGGGGCATGTTCCCTATGGGCCTAGATATGATGATGGGTCCTGGTCGCGGACCGCTAATGGGAGGCATGGCAATGGGTGGGCCTGGACGACCAAATCGACCTATTGGTATGTCTCCATTCATGCCCCCACCACCTCCACCAAATAATCGTGGCGCGAAACGGGAGCAAAGAAGGCCAGGTGGTGAGAGGGGTGACAGGTATGAGACAACGTCGGACCAGGGAAGCAGAGGCCATGACGCCACTGGGAATTCTGGAGCAGAAGGAACCAGGTCTCAGTCTGGAGACAGATATGGTAGAAGCACCCTCCGAGATGATGACAGTGAGAGTGATGAGGAAGCCGCTCCTAGGAGGTCACGAAAACGATAAAGCAAGAACCTTTGATCCATTGAGATGAAATTCTCCCTGTTGAGAGAATCACCGGTGAAACCTGAGTAGTTGAAACGTTTGGAATATTCTCGGTTTATTTCCTCACTCTAAGATTAGAACAGCGTTACTGGTCCATTCTGTATTACTGAGCACTGAGTGCAGTCATATTCGCCAGTTGCGTTTTTACTCTTGCAACAGGACATGAGCTCATTCTGCTGAAGACCGACATTTGTCTGGTGCTCTACACATCTGAGTTCCTCCGGTGTATTGTTTTGGGAATGTACACAGCATGATGACGATCTGTATGGTTGTGTATACTGTGATACGTTAGAAAAGGGTCATCATGGACAAAGTTCCATTCATTTAGAGTGAATTTCGCATTGGACTCCTTTTTCTTACAGTTTCGTCTTGGATCCCATTTAGTCTATATTTTTACTTTGGGCCTCCTTTTATTAACTTTTTTTCACTTTGGAGTTTGAACCCTTTTATCTATTTATCAAATTCAAACTCAATTTGTCATCATGATTATTTCCTAAACCACGCTGCTTATGCATCTATTATAAGCTCAACGTCCTCTTATACCGAAGATAATATTATTAAAAAGGATCCAAGAAAACGTAGGTTACAAGCATTGAAAAAAAAACGAGGCAGTTCACCGATTTGACCACCACTTTTTTTATTAATATTATTTTTTTATTATTTAAATATAGAAATAATAAATATCGATGGAAAAAATTCGAGTGGTAATATATCGAAATCCAAGTGACAAAAATGATATATAGTTAAGCTAGTATGCCTTTAGCTGTACAGATGCGGGGTTCAGTGCGCACTCGCCGCGGCCGGCGAGGCGTGCACGCGCGACGCGCGCTGCTCTCCCCCACGCACGGGCACGGCGACCTCGCACATGTCGGGCGGCTGCTTCCTGGAACGAGAACAACAGTGCGCGGCGAGAGAGACCGACGGTGGCGCGGATGCGGTGAGCCAACCAACGCGAAGCAGACGACAAGAGCGTCTAGCTTTGACGCGTTGCTGTCGCCGACGGCGAGGTAATCTACCAATCAATCCGTCCATCTATGGCCAATCGATATACGATCTAATCTGGGCTGCACCTGCACCCCCACAACTTGCCTCGTTGCGTGCGTACTCAAGCCTCCAAGATAGCTTCCATTGGTGTGGATGGATGGAGGAAAGGGCAGCGAGAGCGAGGATGAGGACAAGATCGGAGGAGGGACAAGACGATCGATGGGACCCTACCAAAGATCTGACTGAAAGATCTGACTGAGATGGATGAATCAACAAGTGACCGGTGTGGGGAGAGCAAGATGCCCAAATCCTTCAAAAGAGTGGATGGTGTGTGCTATTGCACTCCACATGATCCCACTTTAAGCTTGTCCCAATCCACAATCAACCAACCCTAGAGTTTCTCGCCGGAGCTACTCTAAAATCTAAACTCTTTAAGGATATGTTTGAGAACCTCAAATCTCAGCCCATCCCCAAGAAATAAGTCGGGATTTGAAATTCTCAAACAGACCTTAAACGGTTACTATCAATATGTTACGGAATCTAAAAATATTCAGAAACTAGAAACATCGGCTTCTCTAAATTATTACCAGTCAGATACTTCCAATTATTTATTAGAATGTAAAGCTCCCCCAATTCTAACTAACCACCCCTATACTCAAAAGTCCTACACACTAACTGCACATGCATTTAGCACATAAGACAGATGGATGCATAGATTGGCATTAAAGCCTGAAGAAATGGATGTCTGACTGATGGATAGATAATGAGAGGGCATCACATTCACATCCACATCCACAAAGACAGGCGGCTGACCTTGAGGAAAGGAGGCCATATTCAATTTCCCTTTCACTGGAATGGTACTGGTTCAGTGTGAGTGAGGGTCAGTCAGCCAGATTGGGACCCAACCTCACATGGGGTGTGGGCTGCTGGTCCAGCTCTTCTGCAAGGCCAATGGTCTCCAAGAAATGATGCCTAGTTCCTCCAGGCAGAATAAGGTCAGATGGCTTCTGTCTTTTGCTCCATCCATGATCCTCACAAGGTTACACTGAGCTGTTTTTTTACTGATAATGGCAGCACCAGTGACCACACTGGTAACAGTAATAGTAACCTGGTACTTCTATTTGCAAACAGGTAGGCTGTCCATGAGGTTTATAAATGGAATTCAATGAGATGCCATTGAAGCAGCTCGTCGGGCTACAATACGACAATTCCAAGTATTCAAGTCTGAGCTGCGTTTTGTCCAAGATGACCCTACTTAGGAATGGAGCATGCTTTTACCAGTTTTGCCGAGGACCACCTGAATGTTTGGTTGTTGCAACCAATGGTGCATGTGGAACCAAAAGGCCATGATCATGCAGAATATGAACAAGATACGTGGCATGTGCGACCATGGGACGAGTTTGATAATTTAGATGGCCTACATTCACAGGATTAGTATTCCATAGAACAAAGTTTCTGCATATATATACCAATAGCTGGTAGTTTCTACTTGGAATTTGATATCATATGGCATAATTATTAGATGGTACATAGCTTAAAGCTAAGCATGATCTATGTGATTTCAGTTCCAGGTCTCAAAACTAGGAAAGCCGCAGAAACATAAGTAACAGGCTAGCCTTAATTCAAGGGCTCGTCAGTGCCCCAGCTTCAGAATTCAACTGAACCGATAGATGCAATTCCTGTGCTCAGGCTTCTTGATTCCTGCCTGCTCACATAGTCCTCACAGCTGCTACCTAGCCTCCTTCCAGGAGCTGAGCTCAAAAGCTCAAAGCCCTGCTTTCCCATCTGCTGCACCTCCTGCGGTGAAAGTATCTTTATGCAGGAGACGCTGTTCACAAATTCCCTGCAAGTATAAAAGTGCAGCATTGTAAGGAAGAGCATGAAACAATAGCATGGAACTGCTTAAATTATCATCAGGATGGTTTATAAAAACATACTGCCAAGGGTCGTCGCCAACGAGAAGGACATCATCCTCTCGGTCGACGAATACAAGCTGCCAGCCTGATCTCAAAGGGTCTTCCAACTGGCCCTCAAGGCCAAATAGGCGCCCTAGTTCTCTACGGAGTTCATGATAGCTACTAAATCTAGTAATATCAAGTGATCTTCCATAGGTTCCGGATTTGTAAACCTGTTTTTTCACATCAAAGCAGATTAGCAGTGATCCAGGAAGTAACAATAAGTTAACAAGATACCACAGCATTTCTGAGACTGGGCTGTAGTTTCTTACATTAGTAAAAGTTATCAAGCATAAGATGTATAACTTTATGTGTGTGTGCGCGCGCCAGCACTCTAAAGTTTGAAAAAAAAGTTTGTTAATTCAATTTCTACTAGTTTAGTGATTAAAGGCAAGTGCAATACACAGCTAGTGACAGTCCCATAGTGAGCAGAATAGCGATAGTTGAGAAACCCCATTTACTAAGCATAAATTAGAACAGAAAAAGATGAATTCAGAATGTCTGTCCTATAGAACAAAAGAAAACACTGACCTTCACAAAGGTCGCAGGTGGTCGATTCACTTGATCAAAATTCTGTGAACACGGCACATATCCTGGTTCATCTAAGCAGCCTGCACTGTTTAGTGTTTGGTCCAAGGGGAAATCATTTTGTGACGGGCTCAGAAAATTGGAGGTGGAATAAGGAATTGCCGTCGAATCATTGTCGCCCTGGAGGCTTGGGATGTCTCCTTGCATTAGAAGTGACTGTGAGTCTATATTAACGCCAAACAACAGATGATTTTGAGGATCAGAGTTCCCATCTTGATCCACCAAGCATCCTCTTCCAGGAAGCGGTGCCAATGCAGAGCTTTGTGGTATACTAGGTGGTGTTGAGTCTAACTGTTCTATCTGCGGTGTAACCTGTGGCCGAGAAGGAAGCAAAGACTCCACTGCGACTCGTTTCGATGACCATTGGTCAGGGACAGGTATTGCAGTCGGTCTTGGCATACTTAGGTGTGAAGGTGCTTCAGATGAGAATGGCCTCAATGTATTATGCATGGTGGATGTATTGGATGGTGACAGTGAACTCATATTCGTGTCTGAAAAGCTCTGTGGCTGGGAGAATGGTAAAACAGTTTGCAGTGTCATAGGCGAAGACTGAGAGGCCGAAGAAAGTTGAGAAAATGCTGTCAATGCATTAGATACAGACTGGTAATTGGCCATGCTCTTCTGTTGTTGCATTTGTTGCTGTTGATGGACTTGGATACACTGTGATTGCTGCTGTTGCTGTGATCCTTGCTGCTGTTGCTGGATTTGCAGCTGTGGTTTCTGCTCAGTGAACGACTGGCAGCATTGGAGCTGCTGCTGAAGGAACTCAGACTGTGCCTGGCCTTGGATTGTGGCCTCAGTGATATTTTGGAGGTATTGCTGCTGCTGAAACTGAGGCTGCACTTGCTGCAAAATATGACTTTGCAGAAGTTGGTTAGCTGCTCTACCAACCATGTTCTGTGGCTGCTGGAACTGCAATATAGTGGGAGAGACCTGCTTTGTTGGGTCCTGGAAAGCAGTTGCAGCTATTGTTTGATACATGTCAGGTTGTAGACCAAGGAAGGAACCATCCAGCCTTGGCTGCATCCAAGGACTCATACCGAGACCACCGAAATTCAACGATTGGAAACCAGGGTTTGCACTATCTCGAAGCCACATGAGAGAGGAAGTCAAGTCATCATCCTTACCACCTACAGGTAGTCATCATTGAAAGATGATTAATTGTTTAACGGAATAATAGAGAAATTATTTAAGCATAGCTATCTAAAATTGTTGACTACACATCAACTGTTCCTCCTACCATGTAACGAAGGCAAGCCTGTTGGCCACGGTCGCTTCAGTCTGAGGGGAAAAGGAGATGGATACATTGGGAAAGTTGTCAGGGGTTCAATCTCCCAAAGTGACACCCTTGGCTGCCTCTCTCCAGCAGTTGATTCATCCCAGCCAACCTGCATTTATCCAATGCAAACAGTATCATCATGCTTAACCATAAGGGTTGTGCCAGGACAAACAAATAACCTATAAGGGAAGTTTCATCTTGTCTAACAGAGAATTTGCATGGCAAATGGGTAAACAACAGGATAAGCTATAAGAAAAAATAATAGCCTGGAATTGTACCTTTACAGAACGCCAATGTGAATTTGGCCAGCGAACAGCATCAAGATCACTAATTCCTGTAATCGTGCCCATGTATCTGTAGAAATAAGAACATTTGATCCAGTTAGACAGTTAACACCATGCATTACAAGAGCCTGCGAATATGCTAGTTTAGTATTGAGTGAAAAGAAAGAGGCACGTCAACACATGGCCAAAGCCAGTGATCTCAATGGAGAATGCACCCGCGTGTATGGCATTGACCAGATTTTATCAAGGAAACTGATGGGTTATGAAAATTCAAACAACTAAAAAGAATGCATAAGCTCATGCAGGGACGTCGTACAGATAGTTCACGCCAACAAAAAAATGCACCAGGCTTCACAATTCAGCATACCTCCTAACACTTGACTCTTCTGTCTCAAAAAGCATCCTGAAACGCATTCCCACAGATATACGGGTGTGATACACCGCCTTAACATATTTAGCAAGTGGTATGATGAACTCTGAAGGGCTTGCTCTGCAAAAGAATAAAAAAGAAATAAGTATTCAGGAGGAGGAATGCAGAATAAATAAATGTTACAGAAAAAATCATACCTTGGGTTATAAAAAATTGTAAACCGGCTATTGGTTGAAGCAGCATGAGCAGCTGCAGCAAGAAGACCAATATGCATGCTATCACTAGATAGCACTGAAGATGGCATGACAGTTTGTGGGCGGCTAGCTCGACGGATTCCCAGAAGAAGCTGGTTATTGTCATTCCTGACAACGCAAAGAAATTCATATATAAAGCCACAAAAAATTTCCTGCTGCTACATAAAACGCTAACGAGAAGATGGTATCAAGTGATAGTTTTGAATATTTGATGAATAAGTGTACCAGATAAATAGGACGGAATCACCGGCGACAAGTCTCTTTGCACTTACAAAGACACTCCAGCCTGTAGTTAGAAGATGCCGCTTTGGCTGACCTGCACCATGAAATATAGTATATGAGCGAACTTTGGTCTTACCTTAAGCCACTCTCATTTTTGTAAGGAAATAAGCCCCCAAAAAAATGCATTCATGGCTCTGTGGTTGATCCTTTTTATCATCAAAAATAAGGTTGTCATTTTCCCTATTTCCATTAGATATCTAAGTATTTTTTTCCCTTTTGTTTACAAAGATAAATTCATCAGAATTGCGACTAGTCTAACAGATGTTTTTTATCACAAACTTAGAAATGAAAATAGGAAGAAAAACTACTCACCACGAAAGATATGACGGAATTTCCACTCGTTACCATGAAGATCTTTTGCAATCAATTCCTGTGCTGGAGGCTGCTGAGTGAAATCCTATAAAGTTAAGGCAAATTAGAACAGATGATTTTGTTCACTTTATGCAACCAAATCAATTCAAACAATATCTAGAAACTAGAGAGAAGAAGCACAAACCAGCGGAGGAAACACTTTCTCAGCTGCTCGACGGGGAACAGAGAATCCACCATGCGTACTTGTGTCGCTTGCAGTTAATGTTTTGCAAAAATAATTCGTCGGCTGTTTGTTGCCAGTACCTAATTCAGCAGGTAGATACGGATCCTTCAGCTCTTGCTGAAAAGAAAAGCAAGCTCAAAATTACTCTCTTGGATACTATGAGAATTCTGAACATGGCACAAGCTGTTAGGGAAAAATATGAGTTACCGGGCTAAGTGGCTGTAGAGTCATCTGTGCATAGACCTCATCTGTTTCTGCATCAGCCTGAAGGAAATAAGCAGATGATGTAACACAAGCATAGAAGTGAAATTACTTGTCTTTGGAAAAAAAAAAGTCCTCTAAACTTACATGCATGGTCACGTTATGAAGTTGGCATATAAGTTGAGGAGGTAGGTTAGGATAATTGGGGATCTGAGACTCCATTTCTTTATTTGTTGATGCTGCTACCTGAGACAGAAATTGGTCCAATAAATTTGCATAGAAAGGGAATAAATTTCCGACAGAATCAAGTTAGATTTCAATTTGACAATGAAACCGTCACAAGATAGAGGATTCAGGCTCAAGCAGAACAAGATAGTGGAGTGAAAATATTCTAACCTGCTCGCTGTGACCCTGTGGGAAATAAACCACCCGGCTACCCAATGCAGGCAAGGAAACAAGCGGGCCGGCACAGGCGTGCCACAGCTCCGAATTCAGGCATTTTTGCTCCTCTACCGCTGCAATGGCAAAGGCATTTGATCAGAAGACTTTACAGTATAAATTGTAGCAAACAATGCTAGCTCTATAGAGAAATAAAGTGTAACATATCTGGTTTCATATGCTCAGGATTGTTTCAGAATGTGGATATGGTACTAAACGAACTTGGATGGCCTAACATTTGGGTCTTTTTTTAAGAGGGGGAGTTGCATATTCCTAGAAAAAGCACACGCAAATTATTCTCAGGAAAGAACAATCTTAAGGAATCAAGGCATACGAACAATAGGATCGAAAACAGCCGAGATGTACATGATCACAGAAGCGGAATTTCGTGGGAACAGAAGGCCAAAATCCAAGGAAAAGAGAAAACTTTTCCTGTCAATTAGATCATCCTTTGCAACATAAATCATCACAATAAATCCAAACAACACAGCGGGCTCAAATTCGCCCCCATTATGCTGCTGCCCGATCACAAGAGCTCTGAAGCTTTCAAGCAAGGCATAGGAAATAACATCAACCAAATACTAGTCCTATAAAGTTGATGTTACGCTCTGAATAAATGAACAACAAAGGCATTAATGAGCAAACCACTGAGCACAGGAAACCCGGAATCAGAAAGAAGTACCTTCCGGCGACGACGCCTGAGTCGGGAGGACGCTGCCGGACGACGACGAGAGCCTCATTTTAACTTTCTCTCTCCCTTCCAAAAGGCCAATCAGAAGACCGATCTGAACGCAAGATAAGAGCGTACACGAAGCGGGGAAGGAAGGAGAAAACGAAGGAAAGAGTCCTCCTTTTTAGGCCAAATCACAGCACCTTCCGAAAAACCATCGCTTTCTCGGTTTCTCCTCGACAACTCACCAGAGCCTTTTGCTGCTCGCAATTACGCTTCCCGGAAATCTACGGCGCAAACGTAAGGTTCTCCATCAAAGAGCTGAAAATTTCACCTCCAAGACCAGCAAAAACTAGCGAAAAGCTGCGATCTTTGGGCAGCGGAAGAGGCGGAAATGCACAAAGGTGCCGCCTTTGCGGCTGCCGGAGCCCGGAGCCAGGAAAATGCTGCTCCAGGGGCGATACCGCTCGATCCAAGGAGTCTCGTCGTCAGATCTCACGGCCGCTAGGTCCAAACGGTTAGCTCCGAGCTACGACCGCCGCCGCCGCCGGTGAGGGACGCTAGCAGCATACTTCCTGCTTGGCCGATGCCTCCTTATTGCGTTCGCTTCCAACTTCTGAGCTAAGAGTTGTGTCGAGATGCGCCTCTTCCTCTCGTTTGATTGCTTCCTTCCTTCTTCCTCCTCCTCTCGCTCTCGCTGCTCCCTGCTACTTCTAAGCTGTTCTTGGGGTTTTAACCCCACGAGTGGTGGTGCGGCGGTGCCCCCTCCCCCCTATTCTCTCTCTTATTACCCTCACTCTCTCTCTCTCTCTCTCTCTCTCCTCCTACGTATATACGGTCATTGTACTCGGACTGGGCATCATTTGGCCATTTTTTTCCTCTAATTGTAAACAAGAAAAACAATACTCGAACTACGTGTAAGCATTGGCTTGTTTAATTTTAAAAGTTAAAACCAACCGATGTGCATATGGATTTTGTTTAATACAGCTTCAGTTTTTAGATTTATATTAGAGCTATATTTTATATGATAATATAATATTTATTTTTGTTCAAAGTAAAAAAAACCATGTTACTTAGCTGAATATCCACAATCTATACGTAGTTTTGGATGCAAGATTTCTCAGACATATTTGTATGATTTTTAGAAATTCCGTGTTTTTCGCATAATCCTTTTGCCGAATAATTTCCATGTTAACTATTTAGGATTATTTATACAAATGGATTAGGAATTTAGGATAGGACTGAACTATAATGAATTAGATTAGAAGCAGAGTCCAACATTATCCAAAACTTACTAAAAATCCACAGCATTTACGACGTTTTAATTATTTACTACAAGTTTTTTCAATTATTGAATTAATAAACTACTAATCCAGAGTGTCCAAAATAATTACAATAGTATAGTTGTTATTCATCATGGATTAAAATTGTTATAGAGAATACCTTCAGACTAAACCAAGAACAACTTTGTTTTTCATAATTCTATTTTCAAAATTTTACCAAGACTGTAATCTGTATATTATATATAATACAAATAATTTGTCAGAATACACGTGTTACATATTCCCTCCGGTACACAAAAATAAGTCGTTTTAGGCTTGTATCAAGAGTGTGCTAAAACAAGTCATTTTGCATTTTATTGTGCATTTTGGACAACTATATCTCTCAAGTAGTACTATTTTTTCTTGTTTTTCGTGCAATGTTTACTCCTGCATTATATTTAATAGAGACAAACATGGAAAGTACACACTAATTAATTGCACCTTGGTATGTGAAATCATGTTCAAAATAATTTATTTTTGTGCACCGGAGGAGGGAGTAGTGATTTATATTTGTTTATGACAAATAACTTGGAACAGGAACAGACTATACATGTACAGTACTAGAACAAATATGAGGTTGACCTCTCACTGCAGCCTCATTTAAGTACTATATTTAATTGTGCTATATTTTTGGCTTGAAACCGTGACGATCTTAACGGAGTAGAAGCTCCTGAGCTCCAGCAGTAGTCAAACTAGCTACACGAACTATCGTGTAGTTAATTAATGCACTATCTACGTCATACAAATATTTTTCTTTTAAAATAAATCAAAAATTAATAGTGGAAAATAAATAAAAGTGGTATTTATTAATAATAAGTAGTACGTAGTGTTATGAACGAATAGAAATTCTTAATTTATAAAGAAAAAATAGTTAAGAAGATAAACAACAGTTTATTAATGAAGTGTACGTAAGAACTAGAAATAAATAGTCATCGATTATAATTGACGGCTAAACAATCATGTATACTTCCTCGCCTCCTTATTCAATAATATTACAATAAGTGTCCAGTTTCAGTTTCTTTATACCGTTAAGTTGAAGTTGAGTTTAATCAACTTCAAGTACAGTGTGGATTTTAGAATTCAGGATTCTACCAAACAAGCCCTAAATATTACAATATGAAATCCTCAGCTCCGTTACATACTATTGTAATATAGAACCAGATTTGATTACCGGTGGTAATGGTTTGTTACTGTTGACTTTTTTTTTCGAAGCCGCGGTTGCTGCACTGAGCGTGTGCAGTGGCCGGGTGCCCGGGTTCACGCGTTCCGCGCGCGCCGCGTCGGCAGCGCGGACGGAGGCGTACGTGCGTGCACGGAATGGCGCCCACGCCCACGCCGGCGTGGCCGCCGCGTGCTGCGCCTGCGCCGAGACGTCTACCTCAGCTCGCTCGCTCGCTCGCCCAAGTTGCCACGCATCTCCCTGGATCACAATTACTAGCTAGGCCTGTACGACGAGCTCGTCCTACCTCTACCTCGCCGTTCGCCGTAGTGCCCTGCGGCGTGGCAGGGGCGGACCTGTAATTAGGGATGGCAATCGGGTATGACGGGTACGGGTAGTGCATATCTATACCCATACCCGTTTACCCAACGGGTAAAAACCCGTGCCCATATCCATTACCCGCGGGCGCCGTATACCCGCCGGTATACCCGTTTACCCCGCGAAAAAAAGTGAAGGTAAATAAGGAGCACTGGGCTGCGTGGAGGCCGGTCAGCGGGGCGACCGACGCGTTGGAGCTCTCGACGGCGCACGACATGATGCTTGGCAGCGCACCCATGAGGACGCGGCAAGCGCACCAGACAACATGGAAGAGGAGAGAAGGGAGATGGAGAAGGAGAGGAGATGGGAGGGGGGTGGCGGCTGATGATGGAGGGAGGAGAGAGAAGAGGAAATGAGGAATGGTAGATGTTAGGGTTCAGATTTATTTATTTTTATAGTGAATTTAATCGGGTAAACGGGTAAACGGGTATGGGTAGTCGATACCCATACCCATACCCATTTACCCATCGGGTATAAAATTGAGAACAAACCCAGCCCTAATAGGGTTTTTACCCGCGGGTAAACGGGTAATCGGGCACGATTGCCATCCCTACCTGTAATGGAGCAAGGGGGTACAGTTGTACCCCCAAATTTTTTTGCAAAAAATGAGTGTATGTATACATATATGTATATATATGTATATATGTATGTATATATATATATGTGTGTGTTTTTAATTGGGTAAAAATCTAGCCCAATAATTTAATAGTTAGTCCAATAACCTATTTTTATAACCAGCTAATTTTATTTTTCTTCTCATATTTCCCTAATAGTCGACAAATTTTTAATATATTATATGTGTGATTTATAATATGTTTAATTTTATACCCCCATTATATAAATCCTGGTTCCGCCCCTGCTGCGCAGTCTCTCGTCGACTCTGAGCCGACGACGAACCAGCTAGTGGGCCACGGGGGTACGTGCTAGCGGCGGCACCAGCAGCGTCGTACGTGTCATTTCCTGCGCTGCAGACCTCCCTAGCTGCCTACCCTAGTAATAAGCATTCCCTCGCATCAGTACAGTTTTAAATTTAGGTTTTAGGGTAGCTTCTAACCGATAGAAATTTTCGATAGCTAGCTACTTTAAGTAGTCGGTGTTTTTCAGCTTATAGATTGTAGTTTATTTTTAGATTTTACAACTACTGATTTTCACAATCTGAGTCTAAAATCTGAATCATTTGTTTCATCTTCATATTCTAGAAATAACTACAGCTGTCAGAAGCTAAAACAAACAGTCCATTAAATATGAATTGAGGCGAGTAAGAAATTGTTTTTTTATGATGAGTATGAGTTCAAAGATAATTAAGTAGAGTGATCAGGTCCAGTAGGCTTATTCTGAGAGTAAAAGTTAAATTTCATAAGTATGGTGTTGATACATTTGTGAAAAATTTAACCACTAAGGTTTCTTCGAAAACCTGAATTTACAAGATTTTTATAGGAATTATTTTAATTTCCACAAAAATCCTTTTGAAACTTCTTTATTTTAAAATAGACCTAAAACTTGTTAGAAATAGCTAATCTACCATCAAAAAATACAGTCACCTTTAGCATTCAAAATCTACCGTAAAATTTAGTGCCTCTCTGCATGCTTTCTCATCCAAACTAATCATAAGCATCTCTTATTTAATTTATTTATCTATGTTTATCTTAATCAATCGCAATTATTCATTCCATCGTGTCATGCTATTTATTAATTCTTTAAAAAATAACCTAACAAGTTAGGTTTATTTTGATACGATCGAGTGCGGCGTGGTGGCCACGGCGCCATCAATGGGTCGAATCAGTCGACCACGCAAAGCTAGGTACCGCGTGCACACAGCCCAAGCACAGTGCTTGTCGCAGCAACTGTAGCTGCCATCCATGATCCATTCGACCAAATTAATCGATTACCTACGGCTAATATAAGTATAATTAATCAAGCAGTTAGTCGGCATGCTCGTCGCGCGTGCGGATTGCGGAAGTCACGGGACGGAGCTAGCTAGCGATCGAGCTAGTCCGGCCGGCAGCTAGCTACCTCTGTGACTGCCGGCATTAGTCCAAACCGAGACCGACGAGACGCGAGCTAGCTACTAGTGGAGACTGGAGACTGGAGCGAGACAACCTAACAACGGCGGCGGCGGGCGCCGGTGAGGAATCTAGCTAGCTAGCTCACGGCCGGTGATTCCGGCCGTAACCCCGCGCGCGCACACGTACGGCGGCGGCCGGCGGCCGGCGGCGGCGATCGAGCGCGAGCGCGAGAGGCGGCCGGCCGGGGCGGCGGACCGCGGACGGATCGACGGACGACCTAGCTAGCTAGCTAAGCGACGACGCGCGCGTGTTTGTAGGCGGGTCCAAAGCAAAGCAACATGTGTTGATCGTGACGACGGTTTGCCATGCATGCAGCATGCATGCACGCAGGTCTCGTCTCTATCGATCTGTCGATCGATCTATCCGTCTCTCGTGATCTCTCTCCAGCTTTGTAATGGTACGTACAGTACGTACGTGGTCTCCACCGCGATGCATGCACGACTATATGTGTACGCACGTACTAATGAATTGTTTTGCTACTTGGTAGGCGTAAGAAGTTGAACTTTGACGGTTGAATTCACCGGCTTGCAGGATTTTTTACAGCGTCAAAATCTCGGTTTTGTCATCGATCGGCCACGTACGTAGCAAGCAAGCTAAGGTACCGTACCCGGAGAAGTGAAAAGAGTACGTTAACTTGTCGGTCACGGCGTTGCCGACGCCCGACGACGGTAATAATATGCACAATAAACCGTTGGAGGCTAGGCCAGGCCACCTATCTACAAATTAAAGATTGGTCCATTAAATACACCAGTCTCGGTGACAGGACTGACAGGCTCCTCAAATATCTCCCCCGTGCCGTCGTCGACGACCATGGCCGGCCGGCCGGCCGGCGCCACCGCGCCACCATGGCTGCACGTACGGTGAAACGAAGGAGAGAGTGAGACTGTACGTACGTGAGAGACGACGCCCGTCCATGGCGCGCGTGCGTACTCTCGCCTCGCCTTGCCGAGACCACACGGAGCTAAGCTAGCTCCGCCGCATGCCGCGGCACCAGCTGCACGGGGCACGGCCATATCATCTCTCTCTAGCTTTCTCGTGCTTGCTTGGACCCCTCGCTATACAGCAGAGGACTGGCTCTTTGTGTAGGTCTTAGAATTGGGTGGCATCTGGCAAGGTGTACGTAGACGTATGTAGTAGTGTGGACAACACTGGACTGGTTGTGCCGTTGTGGGGTGCCCTAGGAGAGGCTCTTGGGATTTGGGTCAGTCAAAGTAAGCAAGAAATGGCACAAATCCATAGGTAATGTTAAGGGTGTGTTTTGTTCTATAAATTAAAATTTAGTCCGTGTGACTTCGAATGTTCGAATGTTTGGATATCGATTTGAAGAATTAAATATAAACTAATTATAAAAATAATTACAGAATTGGATGATTATTCGTGAGCTAAATCTATTAATACTAATTAATCTATAATTAGTAAATGCTTACTGCAGCAACACATTATCAAATCATAGCAAAATTAAGCTCATTAGATCCATCTTTTGAATAATCCATCTACCGTGAATAGGTTTTGTAAATAATCTAAATTTAATACTCTAAAATAGTATCTAAACATTCGACGTGACAAGGACTAAAATTTAGTCCCTATAACCAAACGGAGCCTAACTCTATTCTCGGAGCTGTACATTAGAAGAAAATTTTAAAGTTAGAAATAGCTAATCCCTCCATCTTATACTATTAAGACATAAGATCGAATTTAACACAATATAATACAACGGATTTGAATAATGCTACTATTCAGATTCATCGTACTACGATTATTTCAAATTTAGTTTTAGTTGTAATATTATGGAACGAAGGAAGCGTGATTGATTATAAATAAAATCGCTTACAATTATTTAAGGCTACGTGTGAATACATTAAATATTACAAAATTAAAAGGTTAATTTAAAAAAAAATCTAAAAACAAAGGTAAAATGCCTTCAAAGAAATTGTGTCATTGGTGACCTTGGAAAGTGTGACCTTGATAGTCCATAATCCACCCCTGTTTTAATTGGGCTAGTTTGCTTACTTGGAGTAAATCAGGTAAACAAATTCTTGGGGCTTGACCACATAATGTATGCAGATTAGTGGTTATTGTTCCAAATTAAATGGCTAGATCTGCCATCAGGCCATATTTAATACTCCGAATTTTAGCTGAATTGTTACTACTGATCACACATGATTCCTTTGGAAGACCAGAAATTTTAGCTGATCTTGAATTCTTTACATGACTTTTACAGGAATTTCAAAAAAAAATCCCCCTTGTCTATGACTTCTACGAGTACTTATACTTAGCTAGGAAGAAGCTAGCTAGCTCTTGTCTACTTTTTTTCTTAATGCATGAACCGTATGTGCATCAGCTTCCTAGCACAAAGAATGGTGTGACACATCAGTGTAATTTGATAACCCCATCCACAATGTCTGCCTGAAATGAAATAAATCCAATGGGAGGCAGCTCCAAAGTTGCTTTTGGCTTTATTCTAAGCCAAAGCATGCAATGAGAGGGGGGAGGGCTATTGCTGCTAGCTGAGTGATCAACACACAAACAAAGGCATTCAGGGTGGGGAAAGCTGTGCAAACTGAGCCTAGAAATACCAAAAGAATACATGTCAAGTACCAAAGCAGGGTGCTTGTTTATTGTTTCTGGCTCCCTTGTTCCCAAGCTAACACTTTGGAGTTTGAATTCCTCCTCCTCCTCTTTTCTCTATCTACCACAGTGTTGTTCTAAGCTGGTCTGTTCTTTTGTGCATGCCTAGCTCTTTTTTTCTGGAGCTTGTGATGAAAAAGATGTGAACAGTAAAGGTTGAGAGTTTTTTTCTTCAATTCATCAGGGCCTGAGGCCCCCACCTCCTCTCTTGGAAGAAACAATGATGGCAATTTGCTGTTGCTAGGGTTCAGATCACTAGAGCCATAGTGGTGGTAGTGATGGCTGTCAAGTCCATCAGATGAAAAAGCTCCTCCCTTCAGGATAGGATTCTTGCTTATCTATTGCTAGCTAGTACCATTACTATTTACACATATCTTCTGATTTCTTTCTTACAGGTGAAGCTAAATATATCTGCAAGCCTGCAACCTTTAATTTGTTTTATTTCTTTCTCCTGGACTACTTTTCTAGTTCAGTAACATCATGCTATCTCACTCCCTCCATTTTACTGCAAGTATATGTATGATATATATGATCTATCTAGTGCATAATAAGAGTCATATAATGAAGTGGGAATGTTGCTCTCAGCTACAAGGCCATGGCTTTTTGCAACGCTAGATCCTAAGCATTGTTATTTGAGGGTTTGTCCAATTGTACCATTCCCAGCTTTAACTCTCATCTCTCAATGTACTACTATGTGTGATGGCCCCCTCTCCTTTGTCCATCTCAAAGAACAGTATGATTGTGCTTGATGTGACTAGGTGACCCTAGGCTTGTACAATTGTCACCAATTAAATCCAGGGAAATAAATTGACATCAACTAATCGCCCAAAAGTGGCACTATTCACACATACCTACCACCTAGCCAATCTATTGATGCTGTCCAATGAATGGCACTGCATTGGGTACAATTGAGCCAGCAATCAATACAGGCAGGAAGTTTTTTTTTTGAACATTCAGGTTCATTTTCTTGTAAAGAGACTTATAACAGTGAGGAGTAGTAAGTAGTAACACTCTGCAAGGGAAAGGAAAAGGGTAGGATGAGAGGAACAAGGAAAAGGAGCTCTAGCAATATCTCTGAACTATCATTGGGCACTGCTGCTGCATCACAAGCCTTCTTTTGATCCTCCTAGGAATCTCCCGGAATGATGTGCCTCAATGTGCAAGCAATGTGGTAGTACTCTCCGGAGCAGAAGCTTTTATACCTCCCTGCAACTGTGCTGCTTTCTTCAGAGAGATCGATCCCTCTCATCAAGAACAGGCTCCTTGCAGTAAATAGACTGCAACAACTGTGAAAAGGGCCGGCTAAGCTTCAGTGCGCAGTCATCACCATCTCTCATCAGCATAAGTGCCAGCCGAGCTGGACGGAGAGGTCCAGCAGATGCCACGTGGACATTTTCACTCTCACTCTCACTCTCTGTGCCACTGCACGACTGGGCCTGGATTGTTTCAAACGTTAGAAAGCAGCAGAATTGAGGCTAAGCAAGCCTCAATCTACCCGTCTTGTCAGGGATCTTGCGGTTTATCGGCAGCTCGAGCCTGAAGAGATATTATCGGCACTTGTACAGGTACAGAGAAGGGTTGATGCATACTACACACATGCAACGGCAACAAGAACAGTGTTCTTGAAGGAAACCCCTCACCCACAACTGTCCTCTTAATTCAGGACTGGGCCCCTGATCCTGTCCTTGCAGTAATCAAATCTTAGATGTGCGAGCAGTGAGGGAATTGCATGTGGTGGCAAAAGCTTGACATGACAATTTTCATTTCAGAGAGGAAACTGATGAACAGTGTCAAAAGTAGTCAAGAAAGCACCCGATGATCCCAAGATATAGCCTATTATTTCACCCCCCCAAGTTGTCGCACATAAGGCTTAACTTTTTTTCCCACTGAGAATGAACCAAAATAAAAAAGATCTGTGAGGCTAGGTATGATGAGGGTGATAAAGAATGCACCAGATGAGCAATGGCCTGAAACAGCCATCCTACTAGCAGATTTGTTAATTAGGCCTGGGTGACCTGAACAGCACTTGCACCCATCACCACCAAATTCAGGATGAGATACTATGTCAGTTACATAACTACATCCATCTAGTTGTTTACTGAAACATGAACAGTAAATGTACTCCACACTTGTTACTTGCTCTCTCTCTCTCTCTCTCTCTCTCTCTCTCTCTCTCTCTCTCTCTCTCTCTCTCTCTCTCTCATGATGCAGTCATTTCCAGGGTAGGCCAAACCATATTTCACAGTTTCAAATGGGCACAGCAAAATTCAAGCAGCAAGTTTTCACTCTTCTTGGTTGCAATGGTTGTTGAGCAAGTGAAAGGACCATGAAATTCAATGCATCTATCTGCACAGGCAGTCACCAAGATTCATCCTGCATGATGTGGAAAAAAAATACTGAACACAGCCACACAGTTGCAGTATGGGAAGGTTCAGTTATCTGAAATCTGAAATGAGTTCAGATCTGGTCAACAAATAGTCAATCACCTCAGAATCTCCATCTGAAAAGGCTAGCTCCATCATGGCAATTGTAATACACAAGTATGAATGGACCAATTGGGAGTAAACAACTTATAGAATTAAATTTATTCAGGATAACATATGCGCATCAGACATGGAATCGTGTCCATGAACTGAAACCACATCTTAATTTCAGGTTTGGATCCTTAGTTATCAGTAGAGCAGGTCCCTCTTGTTCCTAATCAACTAGTGCTGTCGATCACAAAACGCCGCGTAATGACAGCACCTAATCCTCTGAAAAGCAACAAAAGAGGGTCAAACCTATTAATACTGCAATAATATGCAAATTGACAAACAATCTCATGGAAACACTACAAAAATACCACTCCCTGTCTGATTATTAGCACTGATCACATCACTAAAGCTGATGCATGGAACACTGCACAAGTCCTGATCACAGAATAATCTGAAATGGCATCACACCTTAATTTACTATTAGAAAGTTAGCTTACCTCAATTTAGACAACTCTACTCCACCAGCAAATGCTAATCACATTAATTAGCATAAGTATGACAGAGACAATGCCCTAATATTATACATCAGGTGGGGCCCAATCACCATGACAAACTCCAGGACATAGGTGCATCATATATACAGGCTACTACAATATTATTATTTTTTCCTTCCCCTGTGTTGGAGAGGTCTAGAGCATAAGAGGGACAGTGATGATGATTAGGAGGGAATCAGTGTTCCCCATTGGGCTTTTAATTATGGAAGCCTCATGCTGTTAAAGAGAGAAAAGCCATATGCAATGCAGGCATGCCATTGCTTGCCTGCCCCCATGTCTCTGGCTTTGTTTCTTGATGCCACTCCAGGAGGCAAACATGCAGCTTGCTTGTCCAAAGCTAACCACATACTATATTACAGCATGTATGCATGCATGCATGCTCAGCTCAACTCTGGTCAGAATTAAGCCAAGGTACATGCAGGTAGAGTATTTTTTTTACAGGAAACTATATCATGGCTTCATGGGATAGCACTTCAGGAGGAAAAGTTGGTTTGTGCATGCACGGCAGTAATAACCAAGCGTTTGAACTTGAGAGAGAGAGGCGAAATCGAATCATCTGATCTGATTGATTTGCCAAGAGCAATTGGTCAATTCGAGAAAGTGTATGCCATCTAAAGGGAAGGGCGCCTCCATATCTGTTTGACAGGCAAGCGTTTGCGCATTACCCAGTTGAAAAGAGGGTTGAAAAGAAGGCAGCTAGCGGCAGCGAAGCGAATTCTCCAGCTTTGTGACTAAACTTTTCTCCCAATTCAGCATTTCTCTCCGGTTATTGATCCTCCCAGGTCCCAGCCAATACGATCGATTCAGCATTGACCGGCTGCTGCATGCCGCAAGATGCTATCTTTCTCATCCATGGCATCTTCTCACATGCATGTCGTATCTTGTTCTTGTTCATCCACGCAAATGCATGATGCCGTGCAGCTAGCAGCAGGCAAGCATGGTCCAGACAGAGCCGTGAGATTTTAGCTTCGTGCTGCTTGTGTCACGGTGGCTGCACATACATATTACAACCGACGCGTCATTTCCCTCGATCGTGGTGTACCTTTCTCGAGACCATGCATGTCGGCAGGCAGCATGGCCCCTCCCGTCTTCCCTGCAGGCTGCAGATGCAACTGTGACATCCTATCGACGCCTTACTCCTACTGTTCTTGCGTTTCACCTCTTCATCTTCTGAAAAAAGAGCCGCTAGATGCAACTGTTGCCTAAAGACTCTCACCTCATGCTAGTACATATGATTCTCACAGCAACATGCAGGATATATGCAAGAGCTCATGCTCTGTGCATGCATGCATGCATGCATGGGCGATTCAGACACTGAGACACGTACTCCAAAGTCCTAGCACACGAGCAGACAGACGAGCACTCACCAGGATCAGAGAGGCAGACAAGCTGCAGGCAAGCAGACGCTTAGAAAAATTGGCTGAAATCAGGTCACATACTCAAATCTGGGGCAGGGACCCCCCTCCCTTGTCCATAACACAACACCTCAGCATGCATAGCAGAATGCTTTTCTCACTGCCCAAAACCAGGCATGCACACTGCAGGATATCTTTTCTTTTCATCCTTTTTCTGCTCCTTTTGTTGCACTGTCAATTTGATTGATATTATATTATTGTGTGTGATTGTGCCCCATGCGATGCATGCATTGCATCGATCGGCCAGTGCTTCAACTTCTGTTGCAGGCTGGAGATCTTTGGACTGTTCAGTAAACGGAACACTGATCAGATGATCCGGGATTCAGAGGAGCTGAGCCGGTCACTCGAACTGGTGCAGTGACATGCATTCATGTGCATGAACAGTGCAACTGTTGCTAGCTCCATCATTCAAGAGATGCATTTGCATCCAATTTTCCATTTCTTTTTCTCCAGTGAGATCGATAGCTAGGCATGCATGCAGCAGAAAGCATGCAAGGTATGGAGCCGGAGGTGGCCAGTGCCTTAGTGGAGAGCGTCGTGTGAGCCCATGCATTTGCATGCATGCATAAGTGGGAGCCTTGCTTGGTAGTGGCAGCTACTTGCCGGTCAGGTTGAGCCAAAGATTCCCTTCAGATTCAGGTGTGTGTTTCTGACTTGGATCAGCCAAAGCAAAGCACACAGATATATATATATATATATATATATATATATATATATATATATATATATATATATATATATATATATATATATGGGGATCGATCAGGCCCCCAGCTAGCTGCTACTACTCCATCAATGGCCATGTGTTTCTACAATAATTTTCATATCTATCCATATTCAATTCCTGCAGGAAACGAAGATAATTCCCAGCTCCAAATCGGAACAATTCTTTTCAAGAATCAATCTGTCACTGAAGTTCTGCATTTTTGTTTTTCTTTCAGAGATGAAACCGTCTGTTTTCAGATAGACATGAGAAGCCTTTCTGGCAACGAAAGCAGGAAGCCCGTTTACTTGGCCCGAGCAGCATACCAAGAACCAAATGGAAAATTGGCCCAATGTGCAGACCTAACGATGGATGAAAACGGGCCAGATAATTTCGGCATATGTAGGAAGCTTTTTCTCGCCTGCATGATCCACAAAGAGTACAGCTTTCATGAACAGGTGGATGTGGTTTTGATCAGAAAACTAGTATAAACTAGAGTTCCTCTGAAGCTGCCTCCTAGTTTTTACCATAGTCTACTAGTAGAACCCTGAAAGATGTGTGTTTCTTTGTACAGAGACATGAACTTGAGATAGTTCACTTAGGGGCTAGGTCCTGTAATGTTGTCACCTTTGAGCACACACCATTAAAGAAGCAAAAGTTGTGAATTTAACTAAAGTATCCCATGCCTTGTAATGTTTAAAGTAAAAAAAGATACCATTTGGATCTTTAACTTTCTTCTGCTAACCAGGCAGCAAAGGCAGCAGCTGAACCATGCATAGTCAAGCATGCAGATTTGCAGGATTGGAGAAAGGTGAGAGAGCATATGAGCCTCCTGCATCGTTTATATCCTTCGCATATATAGTTGCATTGCATTGTCTCTTGCATGAACATTAATCCCTTTACTTTGCTGCAAACTGTGTGATGAGTAACTCTCTCACATAATGTTTGCATGAGGCGCACTCGCTGCTCCGTCAGAGCTGCTCATTCTTTTCTGGTCAGGATGTGTGGAGAAGAAAAGGAAAAGGTGGAATTTGGTCTCATGTATGCGTGTGTGTAAAGTTGAGCTTGCTTCTTTTAAAGCCTGGAAAGCTCTGCAATTTGCATGCATGGTTTGGTTCTGAACATTGTGATGGTCCACTTGTATGCCTGCAGTGGCATAAGAAACCTAAAGGCCATTATATATGTTCTTAATCTTCAGCCACCATTATATGTTGCTGGTTTGGGATGCATCATCATGGTCCTGTCTCCAAATTATCCTCAAATTAAGCTACTAACATAATCATTTTGTTCAATGCCCAAATCAATTATACAGCTTTAGCTAACTGTACTCACCTTGATAGCATCTCACCTGCATGTATCTGGGTGTTGCTTATTAATGCTTCCTTCTCTTTTCTTTTGAAAATTGCAGATATGCAAGCATCTCATCGATCTCAATGAAACGTATCTGTCTGTAGATTGTAGATCGCTGTCCTGTTCTTGTTCGTCAAGACGTCAACTCGATCTTTGCATTTCCTTTTTCAGCTTTAGTTTTGCACCGTCTTCGGAATCGCTCGAGATATATAGAAGCCCAGCTGCTGCAAATGTGCAGCTAGCGCTCCTCCTCCTCCTTTGCTCGAGAAACTTTTGGCGCCGTGAGCTTTTGCCTGAGACGGAGGAGACAGCGACGAATCATGCGCATCATCGCGCGTTTCCTGCAAATTAAAGCAGCGCCGCCTCGCTCCGATCATTTCATGTTCTTTGCATGGCTTGCTCGCGCCTTGTGGGACACCGAATCATTCCGGCCCGGCGATCATCTAGCTAGGCAGCTAGCTACGGCGTTCTTGCCCATGCATGCATGCATGCAGCTAGCTGAATCTGAAAGGATCGATGCGTTTTACCCAATCAAGTTTCTTCGCTCTGAAAAGCGAACACATGCATGCATGCGAATGGAGTGTGTCAGTCAAGCTCGACATTTGACTTGAGTTCATGATGAGCGGCAATGAACAGATGAACAAACCTGGTCTGTTTCTGAATTTTGTGTCCATAGGTCACTGATCAGCAGAAGAACACGAGGGTCCCAAGGGAAAATGTTTTGTTTTACAAATTACAAGTAAAGCAACTCATGTTATATGCAGCTAATGAGTATGCATTCTTTAAGCTCTACTTCACTTGCTCTGCTGATGCTGAGAGATAGTTGGATACTAAGAAGATACTTGGATAGATAATGAGATACTGAGTTGCATACTGTACTAATTATTCATGTATTATTGCAAAGTATTTGAGAAACCAAGGGTGGTTTCGGTGTTTTGTGATGAGTGATTGACAGGCTTTTACCCTCTGTTCGAAGGGTACCTCCGGAGGGGCTTCGGAGGTGGTACCTCCGAAGGGTGTTCGGAGGTGTGTCACCGAAGGGTGTTCGGTGTTTGCTTGCTGCAGCTGTTGCAGCGGAGTGTACCTGTCGGAGGGGTCCGACAGTACGCGATGACTGGGTTCGTACCGATGGCTTCGGTACTTTGGGCGGTACACCGGAGTGTGTGCCGAAGGATGCTAACCCGGAGAGGTCTCCGGAGTACTGGATACACTTGTTTGCTTGTCTGTGGTGCGCAGGGACTTCGGAGGCAACGGACAGGGTTCGAGCCAGGTGAACTTGGGTCAAGCGGGTGGTTTGATGCCAAGGGAGCGGGGAGCTCCGTCACGGTGGCTGCGAAGATGGTCCGGGTCGGTCCTCGGGTCGAGGCGTGCCAGGTGAAGGCAGAGAGTGCGGAGCGTGGCTCCGGCTGAAGGTACTCCGAGACAAGTCCTCGGAGGTGAGGCACTTCGAAGGTACTCCGAATGGAGTGACTTCGGAGTTGGTGGAACAAGTCCTCTGCGGAGGCAAGGTGTTCGGAGTGTGCTCCGGAGGGAGACACTCGAAGGTGACCCGACGAAGGTCTCAGAAGTCGAGGCGCATCGAAGGCATGGTCCGGGTGAGGCTCGTCGAGGAGTGTGCTCGGAGTGAGACACTGCGACGAAGTGCTCATGGAATGCTTCATGCGGAGGCCTTGGACGAAGGAGGGACTTCGAAGGGTGGTACTCCGAAGGTGGGCTTCGGAGTGAGGATGACTTGAGGTGCTTCGGCCATGCATGGCTTCGGTACACGGACGGACGGTGGTTGAGCTCGGAGTAGCTGCGAAGCCGTGGAGGTCCACTCCGGAGGTAGTGGTGCGAAGGCCCAAGGGCTTTGACGGCTTCGGCTCAAAACCGTCACTGTATCGAAGGTCTTCTTCGGCGGAGCGAAGGCCAACAGGCTGCAGGCTTCTCGCCGAAGCTTCCGCACCCCTCGCGTGCGAAGGGAGGTTCCAGAAGTCAACACTGTAAAGGCTGACACTGTCTGTTCTGAAAAAGGCTGACACTGTCCCCTCTGCAGCTGACAGAGAAGCCTCCAAAATAAAGGTGGACTACCTTTTGTACCCCTTAGTTCTGTAGAGACAAAATGAATGTAAACCCTAGGGGTAAAGTAGTCACTTCCTTAGGATGAATCCATGGGCTATAAATATGGGGGCTCGGTAGGTAACATTTAACACTTTGAGCATTTACTGTTGAGCTCCTGTAGCCTCACTTCGATTGAATACATCCTGAGTTCATTTTCAGTGTTCCTTGTTCAAGCGGCGAAGCCCTGTTTGTCTTGTGCTTTTGCTTGAGCTCGCGTTGCATACCTCGCTAGCTTTTAGTCCACCGAAGCCTGTTGAGGCGAAGGTTGTTTTTCGTGCGAGGTGTGTTTTGTCAGTGTGCTGTCGCTCTGTGTAACACGAGGCAAGACCTCGCTGCTTACTAGCGAAGCCCTGATCTTTTCCCGTAGTGCTTCTTGTGTCGAAGCCCTTAGCATAGTCCATTTGCGTGTGCGTGTAGACCTTCGCGTACGAAGCCCAGCACCAGTTGCTGTCGCTAAGTATTTGGTCGAAGTCCTCAGAGGGCTGTCCACTCTTGCGAAGGGTGAAGTGCGAAGCCTGCTCGAAGCACCCAGTGTGCGGAGCCTGCACTGACTTAGCAGAGTAGATTTTCGAGGGTTGTAAGTGGAGCGAAGTCTTCTTGGCTTCGAACTTTTGCCACTCCGAAGCCTGTGTTCGAAGGTGTCGAAGTACCTCCGAACCAGACCTTCGAAGGTTGTGTTCGAAGCCTGTTCCGCAGAAGACAGAACAGAACCGAAGGCTAAGTTTTTAGCCCGAAATTTTAAAAGCTCCCATTCACCCCCCCTCTGGTCGCCGTTTCCGGTCCAACAATTGGTATCAGAGCGGGTTAAGATCACCAGTTGACCTTAACCGGTTTTGTGATCTGTTGGCGACATGGATAGAGGCAGTAAAATTCCTCTGTTCGATGGGACAGATTTTGCATACTGGAAGGTGCGCATGGAGGCTTACTTGTTAAGCCAAGGAAATGCAATTTGGGAGATTGTGGAATCACAATACTCCATCCCTGATACCCGCACCACTCAAACTGAGAAAGATCAGTACATTGCCAACTCGAAGGCAAGGAACATATTGTTCATTGGTTTGAGTCGGAGTGAGTTTGATAGGGTGCAGCACCTTAGGACTGCTAGGGAAATTTGGACAACGCTCACTATTTATCATGAGGGCTCTACTCAGATTAAGGCCAGGCGCCAAAGCACCTACAACCAACAGTATCAGCTGTTTGTGCAGGCACCTGGTGAATCTATAGATGCCATGTTTTCTCGCTTTGACGCAATAGTGAGTAACTTGCGATCCAACGGGACGCTTGCTTACAATGATCACGACAGGGCTATCAAGCTTCTCTATGCTCTTGACCGTAGCATATGGGAGGTGAAGATATCCAGCATTGAGGAGTCCACAGGCTATGACACTCTAACCTGTGATGAACTCTTTAGCAAGCTGAAGTCCACAGAGATTGCCAAGGCATCTCTTGCAGTGCACAGAAGCTCTTTGCCACAGCCATTGGCATTGGTTTCTAGCACTAGCCGTGGCACCACTGCAGAACCAAGCACATCAGGCACTTGTGTTCTTGCAGATGGTTTTGCTTTGTCCTCCCTGGTCTCCGTCACAAAGGAGCAGGTGGATACTCTAGCTGATGATGAGCTTGCTCTCATTGCCCGGAGGTTCACCCGCTTTCATCATGAGAGACGGGATCAGAGGAGAAGTGGTTTTAGTGGCTGCTATGAATGTGGCGACACTTCTCACATCAAGGCCAATTGCCCCAAGGTCAAAAAGAGAGATGAGAGTGACCGCCCCAAATACCACAAAAAGGAGAGGAAGCCCTTTGTGAAGGGCAAGCGCGGCAAGATGGCTAAGAAAGTAGCCAAGGCCGCTTCCAGAGCCTTTGTTGCTGCTCTCAGCGACATCGACACTTCCTCAACTGAGGAGTCGAGCTCTGAGGAGGAGGAGTCCCCAAGGAAGGAGGACAAGAAGGACAAGAAGGGACGTGACTTCACCGGCCTTTGCTTCATGGCCGACAGCGATCACAGCGGCGATGAGCTTGACTCATCTGAGGTAAACCTGTCATCTGACCAGCTACTAATTAAATTAGATGAGCTGAATGAAGTAGTGCTAGGTCAGGATAGATTGCTTGTGCAAGCCGCTAGAGAAAGAAAAGACCTTAGACTTAGGCTAGAATCTGTATCTACTGAATATGCCATGCTTAAGTCTAAATATGATGATGCTGATTGTGAATCATGTTCTGTTGTTATGGGTGAGCTTGCTCAGTTGCGTTCTGTACATGCTCAAACTCTTTCTGAGCTTGAGACTGCACAGAAGCAGCTTTTGGAGGTGGAGTCTAGACCTCATGATATTATTGAATGCATGAACTGTTCTTTATTGCGCGAGAGCATTAATTTACGTGATAAACATGTTCATGATTTAGAGGCTAGATTGGAGAGGGCCGGTAGTTCTAAGGATGTGCAACCTGTTTGTGACACTTGCATCACCCTTAAGGACCAGCTAGGCACTGCTAGAGAGCGAGCTGAGAACCTAATGTCTGAAAATGAATACCTTCTTTCTGTGGTGAATAAATGCACTGAAGGGAAGGGTAGGATGGATTTGCTCTTGGCCAAGACCAAGTTGTGTGCTGACAGAGCCGGGGTAGCTCTAGGTTTGGGTTTTGAGAGGATAGCTTCAGACAGTAAGTCCAAAACTGTTTTTACCTCTCCCACCACCCTAGAGAAAGAGAGAGCTCTGTTGGACACCCCATCAGCCAAAAAGCCTACCCATCCACCAAAGAAAACCACTCCTCCTGTCAAGAAAAATCCTCCCAAGAAAACCACTGTAAAGAAACCCAAGGAGCCTGTGAGAGTTGCTCCTGTGACCCATGAGAGTGCCCCCAGGAGAGTGTTTCATTGTTCTTATTGTCAGCGGGCGGGTCATTTGATTGGTTTCTGTTTCCGTCGCATCAAGGATGAGCGACGTGCGCAGGCGATGAGCTATCAGGACATGCATTACCCATCTTTAGGTATGCATGAGTCTGAGTATTACTCTCGTCCTGTTTTCGAGGCTCCTCGTGCTTCTCGGAGAGGTTTTGCTCCTCGAGGTGTTCACCATGTTCCATATGGTGGTAGACCTCGGGCGAGTAGCTTTGTACCTCGTCAGAGTAGGAGACCTCGACATGCTTTGCGTTCTTTGCATGTAGGTAGACCTCGCACTTTGCATCATTCTGATTATTATGTGCGTAGACCGTCTACTTTTACTGTGCCTACTACTCGTGTCACTCAGTGCTGGATGCCTCGTCATTATTTTACTCACCCCAGCACTGAGCGATCGAGGCGTTCTTATCATGTGTAGGCGACAGGTCGAGGCTTGGAGGGCACGTGGATCATGGACTCCGGTTGTTCGCGCCACATGACCGGAGATGCAACTTGGTTCTCCAGCCTCACAACAACCAAGCAAAGGGAACATATCACCTTCGGAAACAATCGAAGGAGTAGAGTGAAAGGTAAAGGTGTGGTAAGGATTAACACGAACTTCACTCTCAAAGATGTTGCTTTGGTTGAGAATCTGGGATACAATTTGCTGTCTGTATCTCAGTTGCTTGATGAGGGCTTCGAAGTGCGATTTCATCGCGATACTTCGCAAGTGCTCAATTCTGATGGCGTTGTGGTGTGTAAGATCTTTAGAGTTGGGAGAGTTTTTGGAGCTGATTTTTCAGAGTCGTCTGGCTCTTCTCATTGCCTTGTTGCACATTCGACCTCTGAGCTTTGGAAGTGGCATAGGAGACTAGGGCATATGAGCTTTGAATTGCTCGCTCGTCTGAGCGCCCTAGGTTTGATCCGAGGATTGCCCAAGCTCAAGTTTGAGAAGAATTTAGTTTGCGCTCCTTGTCGACATGGTAAAATGATTGCCGCTTCGCATTCGCCAGTCACCACAGTGATGACTGAACAGCCCGGAGAACTTCTCCATATGGACACTGTAGGTCCTTCTCGGGTTAGTTCTTTAGGCGGCAAGTGGTATGTACTCGTTATTGTCGACGATTTCTCTCGCTACTCTTGGGTCTTCTTTCTTGCCAGCAAGGATGAAGTGTTTTCACACTTTCGGAGCTTGGCTTTGAGACTTTTCACTGAACTCCCTGGTGCATTAAAATTCATTCGAAGCGATAATGGCACCGAGTTCAAAAATAGTCTCTTTGTTGACTTTTGCATGGAGCATGGCATAGAACATCAATTCTCTGCTCCGCGGGTTCCTCAACAGAACGGTGTTGTTGAGAGGAAAAACCGCACTTTGGTTGAGATGGCTAGGACGATGCTTGATGAGCATAGGACTCCTAGAAAATTCTGGGCTGAGGCCATGAACACTGCATGTTACATCTCAAACCGAATTTTCTTGCGCTCAATTTTGAACTTGACATCTTATGAGCTGCGTTTTGGGAGACAGCCCAAGGTTACTCATCTTCGAGTTTTTGGCTGTCGCTGCTTTATCCTAAAACGTGGTAACTTGGATAAATTTGAGTCGCGATCTTCTGACGGGATCTTTTTGGGTTATACTACTCATGGTCATTCTTATCGTGTTTATAACTTAGAAACTAACACTGTCATCGAGTCATGTGATGTGACTTTTGATGAATCAACCCCCTCTGTTAGTTCTGCTCTTGAACAGGCAAATGAACACGACATGGAACAGACCTTATTCGAAGACGAAGATCCCGGAGAATTCGAGGATGATCCCCTACTACCCTCGACGTCAACCCCCGAAGCTGACCCCGCTTCTACTACTTCGGCACGAGGTCCCGAAGCGACTACCTCAACATCGGTCATCTTGGACCATTCCAACGCACAAGTTGAGGGGGAGACTGCATCCCGCCGCGAGGCTCCACATCATGTTCAAAGGATGCACCCTCCCGAGCAGATCATTGGTGAGCTTAATCAAAGGGTAACACGTTCTCACGCTCATTTTACTAATGCTGCTTTTGTTGCTTCTTTCGAGCCCTTAGATGTTAGTCATGCACTTTCTGATTCTAGTTGGATCAATGCCATGCATGAAGAGCTTGAGAATTTTGAAAGAAACCAAGTCTGGACTTTAGTTGATCCTCCACCAAATGTTCATTTCATTGGAACAAAATGGATTTTCAAAAACAAACAAGGGGAGGATGGAACAATTGTTAGAAATAAGGCTAGACTTGTAGCTCAGGGCTTTTCTCAACTAGAAGGGATTGATTTTACTGAAACTTTTGCACCTGTTGCTCGCCTTGAGGCCATTAGGATTTTGCTTGCCTTTGCGACATCCCGGGGATTCAAACTCTATCAAATGGATGTCAAAAGTGCTTTTCTTAATGGCTTCATAGGTGAAGATGTTTATGTAAAACAACCCCCTGGTTTTGAAAACCCCAAGTACCCACATAAAGTCCTTAAACTTCATAAGGCGCTTTATGGACTCAAGCAGGCCCCTCGGGCGTGGTATGATAGACTAAAGTCTTTTCTGCTTGAGCGAGGGTATTTAATGGGCTCTGTTGATAAAACTTTGTTTACTCTCAAGCATGGCAAAGATTTCCTTCTAGTGCAGATTTATGTGGATGATATCATCTTTGGTGGCTCTTCTCATGCTTTGGTTGCCGAGTTTGCAGATACCATGAGCAGGGAATTTGAAATGTCGATGATGGGTGAACTCACCTTTTTCCTTGGTTTGCAAATCAAGCAAAGCAAACAAGGTACTTTTGTCCACCAGACAAAGTACACCAAGGACCTGCTCAAGAAGTTTGACATGTCCGATGCGAAGCCCCTCGCCACTCCAATGGCTACATCTGTAGCATTGGACCCTGACGAAGATGGAGAAGCCGTAGATCAGAAGGAGTTCCGCAGCATGATCGGCTCCCTCCTCTACTTGACTGCCACGAGGCCGGACATACACTTCGCTGTGTGTCTGTGCGCTCGTTTTCAGGCTTCGCCACGAGCTTCGCACCGCCAAGCGGTTAAGCGCATTCTAAGGTATCTCAAGCACACCCTTGAATTTGGCATATGGTATTCATCGTCTTCATCTTATGTCTTAGAGGCTATTCTGATGCGGATTTTGCTGGGTGTAGAATTGATAGGAAGAGTACCTCTGGTACTTGTCATTTTCTGGGTACGTCTCTGGTTTGCTGGTCTTCCCGCAAACAGTCTAGTGTTGCACAATCGACGGCTGAGGCCGAATATGTTGCTGCAGCTAGCTGTTGCTCTCAGATTTTGTGGATGGTTTCCACTTTGCGGGATTTCGGGTTAGATTATAAGAGTGTTCCACTTTTCTGTGATAACACTAGTGCTATTTGTATTGCAAACAACCCGGTTCAGCACTCCAGAACCAAACACATTGATGTACGGTATCATTTTCTCAGAGATCACAATGAGAAGGGTGATATTGAACTTCAATATGTTGATACCCAACACCAGCTTGCCGACATTTTTACAAAACCCCTCGATGCTTCTAGATTTGCTTACTTGCGTGGGGAACTTGGCATTTGTCACCCTTACGGCATTTTGTGAGGGGGAGCTGATTCTAATTGTCTTGCATATGCTCATTATGTGTGGAATTGCACTTACATCTTTTGCTATTATATGCCTGCTTTAATTCAAAGAAATCATGTCAGCTCAGCTCTATGAAATATGTCTGGAACATTGATTGTGCATGATGTTTTATTTTCTAAAAATCAAAATTTGCTCATCACACAATCTTGTATCTAGCTTGTTTAGGCAGGACTGCTTTTAGCTATCTTTTATCTACTTGACAGCAAGACACTGTTCCTTGGATGCTAAAATATGCAACTTGAAAAATGTGTTCTTTATTCATGGATCCTCATCAAAATATTTAATTCATCAAAATCAAAATCAAAAATTTCCATGATTTACCTGGTTTAAATGAAAAGATCCAGGAGGGTTTGTTTGTCGCACTACTCTATTCTAGACTGCTTACCATTGCACTTTGGTCTGAACTGGAATAGTGTAGTGTATGCCAAAATCACCGCCTTAAGCTTCAGATGGCTTTCATGCCTAGGCTTGGCCTGATTGGAAAGTATAAGGTGGACAAACAAATAACCCCTGGCATTAAGAAAAAGAACAACAAAATTAATTGATCATCAAGTTTGCTTTCACAGCTCCTTTTGAACAAGACTTGTCTGTCTAGGGTAGAATTTGTTAGCTTTGCGCAGTCCTTGCCTTCACATGTCTAGCTGCTTTGATTAAGTGGTGATGCTTTTACTTCAAAATGACAAAATCACATGCCATCATCTTATTTCACAGATTGTTAAATTGAGCTGAGCAAATGATCGTTTGTGTTAATTTTGGCATATTTTTGCATTATATGTCTTTGCAATTCTATTCATTTCGAAGCTTTGCATCTTTTGATTACTCCTTGCTGCTTGCATTGCCAAAGGGGGAGAGATTTTGCTATGTTCGCTGCTGCAAGAAGGCATTATTTCTAAAGGGGGAGAGATTTTTGACATAAAGGGGGAGAAAATTTTACTTAACTCAGGGGGAGTTTTTATCAAGGGGAGATTTGCCAAAGGGTTTTTACTCTTTCACAAAGGGGGAGAAAATTTCTTTTATCAAGTGACATGCTTTGGCTCTTTTCTGAGTTTTTATGGTCACTTGTGTGCTGAAAATTTTTAAATTTTCTTGAACTTGGATTTGGTTGTCAATGCACTCATCAAGGGGGAGATTGAGAAACCAAGGGTGGTTTCGGTGTTTTGTGATGAGTGATTGACAGGCTTTTACCCTCTGTTCGAAGGGTACCTCCGGAGGGGCTTCGGAGGTGGTACCTCCGAAGGGTGTTCGGAGGTGTGTCACCGAAGGGTGTTCGGTGTTTGCTTGCTGCAGCTGTTGCAGCGGAGTGTACCTGTCGGAGGGGTCCGACAGTACGCGATGACTGGGTTCGTACCGATGGCTTCGGTACTTTGGGCGGTACACCGGAGTGTGTGCCGAAGGATGCTAACCCGGAGAGGTCTCCGGAGTACTGGATACACTTGTTTGCTTGTCTGTGGTGCGCAGGGACTTCGGAGGCAACGGACAGGGTTCGAGCCAGGTGAACTTGGGTCAAGCGGGTGGTTTGATGCCAAGGGAGCGGGGAGCTCCGTCACGGTGGCTGCGAAGATGGTCCGGGTCGGTCCTCGGGTCGAGGCGTGCCAGGTGAAGGCAGAGAGTGCGGAGCGTGGCTCCGGCTGAAGGTACTCCGAGACAAGTCCTCGGAGGTGAGGCACTTCGAAGGTACTCCGAATGGAGTGACTTCGGAGTTGGTGGAACAAGTCCTCTGCGGAGGCAAGGTGTTCGGAGTGTGCTCCGGAGGGAGACACTCGAAGGTGACCCGACGAAGGTCTCAGAAGTCGAGGCGCATCGAAGGCATGGTCCGGGTGAGGCTCGTCGAGGAGTGTGCTCGGAGTGAGACACTGCGACGAAGTGCTCATGGAATGCTTCATGCGGAGGCCTTGGACGAAGGAGGGACTTCGAAGGGTGGTACTCCGAAGGTGGGCTTCGGAGTGAGGATGACTTGAGGTGCTTCGGCCATGCATGGCTTCGGTACACGGACGGACGGTGGTTGAGCTCGGAGTAGCTGCGAAGCCGTGGAGGTCCACTCCGGAGGTAGTGGTGCGAAGGCCCAAGGGCTTTGACGGCTTCGGCTCAAAACCGTCACTGTATCGAAGGTCTTCTTCGGCGGAGCGAAGGCCAACAGGCTGCAGGCTTCTCGCCGAAGCTTCCGCACCCCTCGCGTGCGAAGGGAGGTTCCAGAAGTCAACACTGTAAAGGCTGACACTGTCTGTTCTGAAAAAGGCTGACACTGTCCCCTCTGCAGCTGACAGAGAAGCCTCCAAAATAAAGGTGGACTACCTTTTGTACCCCTTAGTTCTGTAGAGACAAAATGAATGTAAACCCTAGGGGTAAAGTAGTCACTTCCTTAGGATGAATCCATGGGCTATAAATATGGGGGCTCGGTAGGTAACATTTAACACTTTGAGCATTTACTGTTGAGCTCCTGTAGCCTCACTTCGATTGAATACATCCTGAGTTCATTTTCAGTGTTCCTTGTTCAAGCGGCGAAGCCCTGTTTGTCTTGTGCTTTTGCTTGAGCTCGCGTTGCATACCTCGCTAGCTTTTAGTCCACCGAAGCCTGTTGAGGCGAAGGTTGTTTTTCGTGCGAGGTGTGTTTTGTCAGTGTGCTGTCGCTCTGTGTAACACGAGGCAAGACCTCGCTGCTTACTAGCGAAGCCCTGATCTTTTCCCGTAGTGCTTCTTGTGTCGAAGCCCTTAGCATAGTCCATTTGCGTGTGCGTGTAGACCTTCGCGTACGAAGCCCAGCACCAGTTGCTGTCGCTAAGTATTTGGTCGAAGTCCTCAGAGGGCTGTCCACTCTTGCGAAGGGTGAAGTGCGAAGCCTGCTCGAAGCACCCAGTGTGCGGAGCCTGCACTGACTTAGCAGAGTAGATTTTCGAGGGTTGTAAGTGGAGCGAAGTCTTCTTGGCTTCGAACTTTTGCCACTCCGAAGCCTGTGTTCGAAGGTGTCGAAGTACCTCCGAACCAGACCTTCGAAGGTTGTGTTCGAAGCCTGTTCCGCAGAAGACAGAACAGAACCGAAGGCTAAGTTTTTAGCCCGAAATTTTAAAAGCTCCCATTCACCCCCCCTCTGGTCGCCGTTTCCGGTCCAACAGTATTATACTGAGAGTTACAGTTGGATCTGTTGGATGTGGATCTTGGAATGTTGCACAGCTAGTAAAAAGAAGGGGGTTTGATGGGATTCTGCCAAAGATTTTGTGGAATTGTTTAGCAAGACAGTTGCAGCATCTGCAGTCACAACTTGCAGCACCTTTTTTATCAGCCCCATAGTTTACAGCTTTAAGCAAGCTCCACATGACATGTAGCTTGATCATGAGCTGCTCCTGAGTTGTAGTGTTTCAATTGTCACTTTTGTACAACTTGACCACAGCTGAAACTAGCATACATTGGGCTTGACACACTGGAGTAATTAAGCAGTTTGATCTGTCTCTGTCTGATAACCTTTCCATGAACACTGGATTGGTCCTTCCTGGAGTTTTAATTGAGATTTGAAATTGGTCCTAACATATCCTCACAATTGTGTGCAAGGCACCAGCATAAAGAAACAGTTAACAAGAACACAAAAGAGATGTTAGTCTCAAGTGGAAAAGTGAGGAGATTGGAATGAGGCTATGGATCAACCACCATGATGTTGTGTCTGCAAAGAGGATGGCAAAACATAATCATCCCATCTCACATGCTTCCCCCTTGCCAATAAAGTATTACCAGCTAATTGATTACTCCCCTGTTGCATCAATTATATCACCTGATAACACTACAACAGCTAAGCAGAACAAAACAAGAGCTGTTAATTAATTTACCTGACAACTACACACTGACTGAACTTTTTAGCCTTCATGTATGGCATGGTGCATATGCATATAAGAATCCATGTTCTACATGTGGTAGGAACTGGATTAGCAGCTGTTACACGTGATTGTGTTAGCCTGAGTACTGAATCATGCAGCCTAACAATGCTTGACAGGTATGTAATCCAACATTATACCTGATCACCAAACTGAAAGTCTGAAACTGCCATTCAGATAAATTACTACAGCACTGGTTTGAACTGTCTCGAACTCAAAAATGTTGCCCTGCAAATTCAATGCGACATTAGTACTTGTTTGTTCGTACTATGTGTACCCGCACACAGACAGAGATCAAACAGTAGCAGTCACGAATATATATATAAATATACGCATCCAGGGAACCAAAAGCATCAATCTTTCTCTAACTACTTGCTCTTATCTTTGTATAAAGAGATCTATCTCTTCGATCTGACACCAAGATCGAAGCACAAAGCTTACCCATTGGCAAGCTAGATACAGGGAGCAGCTAGAGTGGTAGCGCGTGATCAGTGATCTCGATCGGCCGGAGCGGCGGCGGCGGCGAAGATGGACGAGTCGTGGAGGTGCACGATGGGATCGGTGCTGCCGCGGCAGCGGTCGTCGGAGCACCACGGCGGCGGAGGAGGGGGAGGAGGAGGAGGAGGAGGAGGAGGACGGCAGGGCCTCGCCCCCGACGACTTCCGGGACGTGTTTGGCGGGCCGCCGCGCACCGTGCTCCTCCGCAGCTTCTACGGCGAGGCTGACAACTGCAACTTCCCGTCGATGGGGCAGCAGTACCACCACCACTCGTCCTACGGCGGCGCCGACGCGTTCTGCCGCCGGGCGCCGTACCCGTGCGTCGTCGACGGCCGGAGCCCGGCGGCGGCCGTGCCCACCGAGGAGGGCTTCTTTGACGACATCTTCGGTGCCCGCCACATGAGGTCGAGGTCGAGGTCAACGAAGTCGTCGTCGGTGGTCAGCTCCGACGAGTTCGGCCCCGCCTTCTGCCGGCCGGCGGCCTCCGGCTGCCGTGGCGACCCCACGCTCTCCTCCTTCGCTTCCAAACTCAGGTGTGCATCATGCGCCCATGCATGCGTCACGTGACACACATGCATATTGTTCATCACATTAATGCCAAATTAATGATCACATGCACTAATCAGATGCATGGATGATTAACTAGCGTAAGAACTGCTAATTATATACGAGTAACATTATCTGATACAAAAAATTATCGTGGTTTGATTTTTGCGCGCAGGCCAATAGCGATTCCATCGCGGCGGTACGACTCGTCGACGACGTCGACGAGGGGAGACTACCAGAGTAGCTTCACATGCTCGACGGCGGCGTACCCGGCGTCCCGCTGCTACCACGGCGGCGGCAGGACGAACCACAGCAGCGCGGGGAGCAGCAACGCCGCCACCGAGAGCTCGGCGGCGCAGCAGCACCACCGGCACCACCGCGGGAGCGGTGGCTTCTGCTGCTTCACGTCCAACCCGGAGACGACCAGCAACGGCCACAGCTTCCGGCAGACCCGCGGCAGGATGGCGCGGTCACCGGCCGCCGACGCCGACACCACCACGGCCAGCACCGATCAGTGGTCTTACGCCGACTACGACTACGACTACGACTACGGGTACTACTACTCGCCGCCGTCCGCCGCATCGTCGTCGGTGTTCGGCAACCCACTGCCGAGGACACCGCGGCGGCTGGAGCAGGTGGTGATGGAGGTGCGGGAGCGGGCGCCGTTGCTGATGGACGACGGCGAGATTGACAGCGTGGGCGCCGCTGCCGTCGACGAGGCCATTGCATGGGCCAAGGAGAGATTCTGGAGCCAAGCCTAGCTAGTACTGATTACTGAACTGTCTGAAATCAGCTTCAGGAAATGTACAGTTTCGAATCCACGATTAAATGTTCTGCACTTGTAATTATAATTCATTCTAGTTTAGATGCCCAGGATGATTGATAATGGAAAAATCGACCGATAAGTCACCCTGTTCTTGTAAGATTTAGGTTATGTTTGTTTCAGTTTTAGATTATAACAATTTAATTTTTTTTCATAAGCTGGAATTTGTTTCAGTTATAGATTATAATAATCTAGCTTTTTTATAAGCTAAAAGCTTTGAATTATAACAATTTAACTTTTTTATAAGCTAAAATTTGTTTCGGTCGTAGTCTCGTAGATTATAGCAATCTAGCTTTTTTTCATAAGCTGAAATAAACAAGGTAATTCATTCTACCAGTTTATTACAATTTAAAGTGCAGAATATAACAATCAAACAAACTTGAAACTCAACTTTTTTTTATAAGCTGGATTTTTATAATTCAAAACTAAAACAAACAGACCTTAACACATTTCACATTGCAACAGTTTTTTTTAGTTTAGCTACGATTTTAAAAAACTGATATGAAATTATGTAGTTATATATCTACGGTAGAATGATCATATAAAGCTTATTATGTTATAGATCTACGATAGAACAATTGCATGAAAATAATAATAAACATCAATTCTATACCTCAGTTGATATAATAAGCTCATGTAGATCAGCAAAAGTATCAGACATCACAAATCATAAATTTATTAAATCTAAAAGATAGACAACTTTTGTTTTATACAAATAAAAACCTGCTATGGTTAAAAAATAATTTCACAGCCTGAATGTAAGCATACAAGATTTCACGATGTGGTAAATAGATGAGTAAAGAAGCATATCGAAATCGTGCTAAGCCGATTCATTTTTCTGACGTATTCTTTTTCATGCTTCCATTTATATGGTTACAAAATTTAGTGATCATTGCAATCAGTGGTACTGATACACATGTTTTGCTGCCACTTGTAACTAAGAACACTACAGCTGCAGAATGGAATGATCCTGAGGAATACGGATCCATTACTTGGCATCCTAATTTCATCCATGCTACCCAAAACTTGGACAATAAAAAGAATGCAATGACCCAAGTGTACAAAAATTTCCAGGTGGAACTCTTGCTACTTTGTTCTCGTCATGACTCTGTGTGTGATATCAATAAGAGCACGCCTTGACGTCAGAACATCTTCGTCATCGCTGTCTGGGAGAGCTTCTAGGGCTTTGATTGCACGATTAGCATGTTCTTGTGCAAGCTCTTTTGTCTTTTCAATCCCACGGCTCTTCTGGAGGTAGTCAAGGGCCTGTAAAATTTCAGTGTGTAGACCATTACGTGACTGCGGTTACTTTTTGAGAAAGTTCCGCATTTGTCAAAAGTTCACTCGGTTCCATATATGTTATTGGCTATGTCACTGATATGTGAGCCCAGGACCCATATGTCAGTAACACAGCCAATAACATATATGTAACTGCATAATTTTTCAGTGACATATTAAAAATAATCTCTTACTTTTACCTAGTAGCTCATCATGAACGTGGATATAAACCATATATGAATATATGATGACTAATATTAGCAACAGTATGGTAGTTGAAGCCAACTTATCCATGCCTCTCAGTTTCGTGGTAAAATCTTGCAAGCCAGCTGTCCCCGGCAGGGATTTCCACGGAACTGGTAGGTACTAATCATCTCAAACTATATTTAAAAGAGGTAGATGGTCGAGGTCCTGGACCCCTCCGTCGCGGCGGCATTGCGGCGAAGAGGCAGGGATACAGGAAGGCAAATAGGCAATAGCCAATTAAACTACTCGACGACCTAAACCCTCCGTCAGGCTATATTTATATAGTACAGAGTCTTCGGATCTAACAACTAACAAACTAATCCAACTCTAATCTGATTACAATACTTCTAACTAACAAATCAATCCTAATCTGATTACAATATTATACCTGTTTACCCATTTACCCGCGGGTAAAAACCCTATTAGGGTTGGGTTTGTTCTCAATATTATACCCGACGGGTAAACGGGTACGGGTATGGGTATTCAGTACCCATACCCGTTTTGCCCGTTTACCCGTGAGTATATAAATTCATCCCAAATTTTTAACCTAGCCTTCCCGGCCTCCCTCTCCTTCCCTCAAACAAACCAGCCGCCACATACGGCATGGAGTCCCGGCCTCCCTCTCCCTCCCTCAAAATAACCAGCCGCCACATACGGCATGGAGTCCCTCCCAGAACCCAAATCTATTTTCCCCAAGTGGCGCCTCTCTCCCTGGTCTCTTATCTACCGGCGCCCTCTCCCTCCCTTGGTCTCTTCTGTCCCTACGGCCTCGCCGTGGCCTACCCCGGCGCCACGGCGGCCCCGCCACGACGACTCCGCCGCAACGCCCTTCTCCCTGTAGCCTACGGCCTCACCGCGGCCTGCCTTGTGGCGATGCCCCTCTCCCTATGGCCTACAACCTCACCGCGGCAAGCTCTCGCCCCGGCCGGCCCTCGCCACGACCAGCTCGCCATGGCTGCCGCCACCTTAGCCACGAGGCCTCTCCCTTCGGCCAGGTCGGGGTTGCTCCTCCCTTTCCAATGCTGCCCACTCTCACGGGTAAACGGGTATACCCGCGAGTATACGGTACCCGCGGGTAACAGGTATGGGCTTGAATATTTACCCGTCGAGTAAACGGGTACGGGTATGGGTATACACTACCCGTACCCGTCATACCCGATTGCCATCCCTAGGCGGCAAGTCCCCTTGGCCGCCGTCATTGTCGTTGTTGGCTTGTCGGAGCACTCCATGCTCTGGCTGTCGTGCTGCCAGGATGGTGTGCTGCGCCGCCTCGAGTCGACCAACCGTCGTGTGTAACTCTTGTTGTTGATCATAGACGCGGATTGTTTCCTCAAGCGTGGTCACCTCCTGAAGCGGTAGGAGTTTTTGTACTTTCTCGTTGAGACTGTCCAAGCGCTTCATGATGGCCTACAACGCGATCTCAATCGGGTTGCCAGTGTTGAGATCATATTGCGTACTCATGGTGGCGGAAGCGGGACCTGAGTCTCCTGATACCAAGTTGTCACCGACGAGGATTTCCACGGAATTGGTAGGTACTAATCGTCTCAAACTATATTTAAAAGACGTAGATGGTCGAGGTCCTAGACCCCTCCGTCGCGGCGGTGCCGTTGCGGCGATGCGACGAAAAGGCAGGGATACAAGAAGGCAATACCCAACTGAACTACTCGACAACCTAAACCCTCGGTCAGGCTCTGTTTATATAGTACAGAGTCTCGGGATCTAACAATTAACAAACCAATCCAACCATAATCTGATTACAATACTTCTAACAACTAACAAACCAATCCTAATCTGATTACAATACTTAACCATTAAAACTCCTAACCAAAATCTAATATTCAACTATTTTATCTGCTACAGTACCACGGTAATGTTCATGTGCTGGAGGGCCTGGGCCTGGCCCACTTCCTACCCGTGACACCAGCAGCATTAGAAATAAAAATAAATTGCAAAATCATGAAATATAGGCATATAGGTTGGCTTCAAATATGACCATGAATCGTGCTGCAGCGTGTATGAATATGTTCTTTATGTCAAACACCATGATGCACATCTGCCATGAGGTGTGCAGCATTTGCAAATAACGAGACAAAGCATGTGTGTAATCTAAAGTGATTTACTTACAAGCTCAACATTTGCAGGATTGTCGAAACCCTGGTCAACAACTTCATGTAGCTGTGGGAATTCTTCCATTGCATATAGCATTGGGGCTGTAATGATACCCTGCATTATGAATGCCAACAAATAATATAAGCACTTCCTAAGAGAGAATCAGCAGCTATGTAGTCCTTGTATGACACTGTAACTGGATGTTCTGATAACTACAAACTGGATAATCATAAACAAAAAATTGAAAACTAATATTGATTCAATTAAAAAAGCCATCAAGTGACATACTGACATGACTACACATTTACCTACAGAAATGCAACACATGTTAATTCCAAATTCAAGCCTTCCTTGTGACACTAGTTTTACTTGTCTATCAGGAGTGTCAGGTTGAAGACAGCAACTAACACAGTTATGAAGGCTTGAAGGGCAAGATGCGGTATATGCTTATCAGCCAATGTACCATTTTTCTTGGCCACCAAAGTTTGACATATCTCCATTAAAAAAGCTATCTAAATAATTTGTTGAGCACTTAAATATATGTTGTTTGAGATCAAAAGTATATTCAGATGATAAACCAGGTAGATGAAACATAATAAAAACATGGGAATGGACTTCAGTACATGGCGGATATCAGACAATGAACCCTTCCCAAGAGATGCAGAGGTGCCAGTGAAATCAAGAACATCGTCGATCAACTGGAAGGCTAAACCCTGCAAGGATCCCATGTTAATGAAGTCACTGCAAGGTCTAAGAAGGAAACCTAGCTTCAAAAAAAGGGGAAGAAGTTATAAGACATTTTACAAACCAGATTTCGACCATATTCGTATGCAAGCATTGACACCTCAGTAGTGTGCCCTGCAAGAATAGCAACAGCCTTGCAGCTATTTGACATCAATGATGCTGTTTTGTAGTATGTCTTCTGCAAGTAGTATTCCATACTGCAAAGTGCTTGTAATCGTATTAGAACTATCAAATGAAGACATCAAATTAAATGCAGAATAAAGTGAATAAAGCAGCAAACAAATGCAAGCATTTCGATGGCAATATCTTTATTTTAGGTATTGGAGCAATTACCTTCGCCGTTGCTCTCTACTTGTGGAGATCTGCATGGTTTCACCAGTAACTAGATGTTCTACAGCAGTAGCCATTAGAGATACCACCTGCAAAAACAAGGTAGATAAGTCGATTGGTAGTTTGGTACTACAGAAAATTGCAAGAAGAAAATAGCAGATTAGTAATGCAATTTTGCAGGAGTGAATCCAGAAATACAGCATGAATTCAGACAGAAAATGATGTTAAGAAATGTAATCCCAGACAAATAATGAGTAATAAGCCATTTTGATGCATAAGCTCGAATGGAGGAAGCCAAGAAACATGCCTCCAAGATAAAGTAAATGGCATTTGAAATCAGAACAAGTACATGTACAAGAGACCCAGACATGTGAAATAATACGTTACAAGGATCGAGAAACCAGAATAAAGCATGGTCACTTAAGTTTTCCTCCCTTTAGATGACTATATAAAAAAAGTATGACATTGCCTTGAAGGCTATTACAAATAAATTAACAAATAATGTTCATGTACCTCTGTATTCCCAAGTGCTGCAAGTGCCACGCATGCTCTAGACAGGAGGAAGTCACCGGCCAGCACAGAAAGCTGCAAGCATAACGAATTAACAAATTGTGGATAGCAGTGTCCACACTATCAAGCACTACTCCTTTTGACCCTGTACTTTGGTAAAAATCCAGCACCAAATGCTTAAAACTGCTCCTAGTTTCTACCCAACCACAAATCTGCAAAATAACAAAAATCACAAGTCTTTTTTTATTTAAGAAGGCCAGAATAACCAAGTTGTTATGGCCTTCCAGAAGAAATCAGATCAGGCAGATTCTCATTTCTGGCACAAACTGAGATCTAGAGTTTAGTGGCAAGTTTTGACTACAAAAGTGACCAGTAGTTCTTAGTCTGAGGGCCCTATTGATTCTCTTAGTACACTGCATGCAATTGTTAGAAATCCCAGGCCTCACAAACACACAGGAATGCACCGGCAAGAGGTTGAAGATGACCAGTTGATACAAAGATAAGCGGCGACGAACGCCGCGGAGACAATTTCTCCTGTATCTTGGCAAAGAAGAACTACACAACGCGACCCGACGACGAACGCCCTGGCCGGCGACGCAACGCCGGCCGTTTCATAGTGGCTGCTCATCTCGGCAGCCTTTTACAGTGATTACTCAGTGCTTTTTATAGCCGGCAGCACCTAGTAACTACTCCAGCGATCAAGCAACGTCCATCTCTCGCACGACTCATGGCGACTCGCTCCTCCACGTTCGCTTCAGCCTTACGACCCAGACAAACTCACGCATGCACTAACAAACTCATGTAGCTATCCTGCTTACTCATGCAAACACACGCAACACACACACATATGCGACACACGCACGCATGCTAGACGAACTAAGTCAGGATTAGCCCAACAGCAATTAGTGCGACTTACAATACCTTGTTCCCCATAATGCAATTCAGCGAAGTGACACCACGCCTGGTGTCAGCATCATCCAGCACATCATCATGTAGAAGGCTTGCGACCTGTGATAGACATTAGTATGAGATTCTCTTCTTTTTTTACAAATGTTTAAGTTTGAATGGAAACCGCTGTACTAACATGAATCATTTCAGTTATCTCAGCAATATTTTGCTGCCTTGTGCGGAGCTTATTTGCCAACATACTTAATACTTCTGTTGAATCTCCTATGGGGAATTTCAAAGCTGATGCCATCAACAACAATACCTGCCAATAGAAAGTATGCCATTCAAAACAAATGAGAAAAGGGTGGTAGAGCAACAACCAAAGAATAAAACAATGGTGTAAGCATGAATTGTAATGGATATTTAACAAATATCGAGGCTGAAATATTACCGTAGGTCGGAATCTTTTACCCTCAGCTCCCACCTTAAAAAAATACTCAGCAGCTGATGCCAGTTTTGGGACCTGCAAAAGAAAAAAAAACAAAACTCACTTAAGGAAATTTAGGAATCGTTGAAAATGACAATGTGGTAATCACTAGATCAATGAAGCGTCCTGCAAACAGTGGCTCAGTGAGAAATTACAGCAGGCAACAGAGAGGGCGGCTTCACACAATAGCAGCAAGTGCCGTTTTTCAAAGGCTTCGTAATGACCTGTCCATTCGGACTGCCAGGGATGCAATGAGTGCTCAGACATCAGATACTAATTCTGCTCTCGCTACAAGGCTCCCGATTACTTGTGCAATTCACAGGCGCACACACAATAGCCTTAATGGATATCTACCACCCTGTGCATTGCTTCGTTGGGTTCCTAAGACCGCACTTGTAGCTCCCGATCGACAGAAGTCCAGTCTTTGCCAATCTCCTTCTTCAACCTCTCTCCAAAGAAACCCTCAAGGTTCATCTCAACTGAGCTCCATGGCAAACTTCGCCATGGATCCGCTGATCTATATCCCCAGAGGTGGGATGCTATCTGATGGAGGAGGACCCCACAGGAAAAAGAGATCGGTAGTTTCAATCTGTGGGCAGCACGTAAGGAAAAATGAAGACATGGCAATCGCAACCTGTGATGGCATATTCACACCTCTCGAGCGTCATGAGTTCCTGCTGCTCATCCACCACCACCTCACTCAGGTACTTCGACTGCAAGTCCTCAGATACGGAGTTTACCCTTTTGGTGTTGGATTTTTCAAGTTTGCATCAATATTCCAGCGCGACAGTATGGTTAACTTGGCCCCTCAATGGATTGGTGATCACCTAGTTACCTTTGTTAAGCACGACGAAGGCCTAAACTGTAGAAACTCCACTGCTAACCGTGTCGTCTGGGTCATGTTCCTAGCTTTCCCACTAGACTTTAAAGAGTTCTGCTTCCTGGAACAGATTGTAGCTTCTTTTGGTAAATTGCTCTATTGGCAATCAGAAGACACGAGCGTTTGCAGAGTCTTATTGAAGGTTTTAGTGGATAACACTCTAGACATCCCACGTAGCATCACCCTGAAGTCGTGTCACTCAATGAATGGCGAAGGGCGTTCCTGGACCTTCCCGGTTTACATCTTAAGCAATGAGTTAGCCGATGCCCTCCCAGGCGATGAAGACGATTTACCGCCAGACGGAGGCAACCCACATCCTTTCGATGGTGAGGTTTTCCCAGGGGAACCACCTTGGGTTCAACAGTGGGTAGATGACCAAATGTTGCAAGTACCCTTTCACAATGCACCGGCACCAGAACAAGAGGCACAGGCAGAGCACTTCTTCGGAGAGCCAATGGTAGATGACATGCAATGGGATCAATGGCCACAACCACCAGGGAATATGATGAATATGCCCCAAGTTCAGGAAGAACTTAGCATGGAGGTGTCAGGTTTATCCATTGGCTTAAACAGTGGCTCAACCACAGTCTCAGCGAATAACACCTCATTCCTGGCGTTAGTGCAGTCGGTAGAACATGCCATGCAGGAAGCTGTGCCACTTCAGATGCCCCCTGTAAGTCTCCCAAGGCCACCCATCAGACTGTTCTACAGTAGGCGCAATCGGAAGGCTGATGATGAAAAAAGGAAAGGAAAAGCAATTTCATCCCCAGCCAACAATACTGTAAGTATTTCGGTTTTGGGCCTAAGAAGAAGTGCTAGGATTAGAGAAAAACAGATGGGATACAAGTCATCTTATATCAACCGTCGTTTTTCTGATTACTGCGTGCAGGCCTCCACATCAAAAGGGGGTAAGGGTAAAGAGATCATGCCTGATAAACCGACTCTGCAGGACTTCCTCAATGTCAGCATAGATAACGGTAAACAATTCGGTACTCTTTCGTTTCGACAAATTACTCATGCAGCAACCCACTATTGTGGTCTCTCTGCACAACAAGTGACTCTAGCTAAGCTTATGACAGAGGATGAATCTCACGGTCAGCTAGCTATGGCCACTGTACCCAATGCCGGAGGTGCAAGCAATGACATCAACGAACTGGTTTAGCTTGGAGGGGGAGAAAAGCCTCAGCTTGGAAATATCTTTTGGTATTGTAATAGCTTTAGACTGCGTTATATCGCCTCTAGTAACTGTGCCACGACAGGCTCTACCGATCTCAGAAATTATGAACTTGGGTTGTATATATGACACCGCAGGCTGGACAGCTATTTGCCTGGGTGGTTCTATCCATATATTTCTGCTTTATATGCTTGCGCAATTATACTTCTGTTCCCTCGCATCTTGGCTGCGAGAAGTTCCCCCAGCAACTGAAAAAGATGGGTAGAAATCATAAATGGACTATCCTAAACTGGAACATCCGGGGGCTTAATGGACAAGGGAAAAAACTTGCAGTTAAAAACCAACTTCTAAACAAGCAAATAACAATTTTTTGTATTCAGGAATCAAAAATGCAGCATGTTGACCACTCCATTTTGAGATCTTTCGCCCCAAAAAGATTTAGCAACTTTGCATTTTACCCATCATCTGGGGCCTCAGGTGGTATCATCATTGGATGGGTTGGCACACGCCTCTTAGGGGAGCTAATTTCAGCAAATAGATTTCAAGTCACGGTGCGTTTCAAATCAATAGCAAATGATAACTCTTGGATGCTAACAACGGTTTACGGCCCTTGCCTCAGCCACGAAAAACTAGACTTCATCAATGAATTACAAGGCATAGATCACAGCTTGCACAATTATTGGGTATACACTGGGGATTTCAATCTAACTAGATATCCACAAAACAGAAATAGATCAACACAGCAGCACGCTCAATCACACATGTTCAACGATTGGATTTCACAAAAACAGTTGGTTGAAATTCCACTGCAGGGGAAAAAGTTTACATGGAGCAACATGCAACCAGATCCAATTCTAGCACAACTAGACTGGTGCTTCACTTCAGCATTGTGGGCACAAGAATTTCCAAAAACAACGTTCTTAGGTATGGACCGGTTCATATCGGATCACATCCCATGCCTAATCGAAATCAACACGAACCTCGATAGACCCCTTTTGTTTCGCTTCGAGAATTTCTGGATTAATATGCCGGGATTCAGGGAGGTGGTGCTAAATTCATGGAACCAAACTTCTTTGGCCATGGAAGACCCAGCTATTTCAATGGCAAACAAAATTAAAAGTGTCACTAAGGGGTTAAAACGATGGAGAACAAAAAAAGGAAAGATAGAATCAATTCTTGAGGCGTGTCATATTATCATCAAAGCAATTGACATATTTGAGGAACAACGGCAGCTTGACATACTGGAAAGGAATTTCAGAGTTATTCTTCGAGAGCAAATCAGCAACATGCTTAACATTAAACAATGTTATTGGAAACAAAGATACACAGAAAGATGGGTTAAATTGGGAGATGAAAACACACGCTTTTTTCATATGGCAGCAACACAACGAATGAGGCACAACACAATCCATACTCTCATGTCATCCAGTGGGGAAAAAATATGTTCTCATACAGAAAAAGCAAAGCTTTTATTTCAAACTTTCAAGACAAGATTGGGTACGGTCGAAACACCTCCTTCGCAAATAGAATTATCAGAACTACCAGTCACCTTCTCTCAGCTAAGCGACACTACAAGTCTAACGACACCCTTCACGCCACAAGAAATTGACACTACATTGGCAAGTATGCCACAAGACAAAGCACCGGGTCCAGATGGTTTCAACACTCTTTTTTACAAACAGAACTGGAATTTAGTCAAACAAGACTTTTACAAACTCTGCGTGGCATTTTATGAAGGTAATTCAGATCTTACACCGCTAAATAACTCCTTCATTGCGCTCATCCCAAAAAATGCGGACCCAAAAACCGCAAACGATTACAGACCGATATCACTGGTCAACTTTACTATTAAGCTGATTACAAAGATGCTAGCCAATCGACTACAACCATTCATGCAGCACCATGTTCACAAAAATCAATACGGTTTCATTAGGGGACGATCAATCCAAGACTGTTTAGCATGGGCGTTCGAATACACACATCAATGCCATCAACAATCAAGACCAGTAGTGATGTTAAAGCTGGATTTCGAAAAGGCTTTTGATTTGGTAGAGCATTCGGCAATTCTTTTCATGTTAACCAACATGGGTTTCCCACAAAGATGGATCAATTGGATTTCATCGCTTTTTCAATCTGCAAGTTCAGCTGTGCTGCTCAATGGTTCGCCGGGTACCTCCTTTAAGTGCCTTAGAGGGGTAAGGCAGGGTGACCCTCTTTCGCCCCTTTTATTTGTCATAGCAACAGAATTATTACAGCTAATGGTTAACAAGGCTTCCACACAAGGTGTGATCAGCCCACCAGACAGTCATCTTCAAGATGATTTCCCTCTAATTCAATATGCGGATGACACACTTATATTCATTAAGGGCTCTCAGAGAAACATTTTCTGCCTAAAAGGCCTGCTCAACAGCTACTCGGCCATCACTGGTTTAAAGATCAACTACTCCAAATCATTTCTGATTCCAATAAACATGGAGCCCACTCAAGCAGAATTGTTGAGCAGCACCTTCGGCTGTCCGATTGCTTCGCTACCAATCAATTATCTCGGGCTGCCACTTGGAACTAAGCTGCCAAGAACACGGGACCTTAGACACTTAAGCGATAGAATTGAGAAAAAACTGAACGCTACGGCTCATTGGCTATCCATAGCAGGAAGATTGCAGATTGTGAATTCGGTAATCACGGCAATACCAATTTACACAATGGGTCTTTTTCAGCTACCAGCAAGCCTAATACAGCAAATAGAACGAGCCAGAAGAAAATGTCTTTGGACAAAGCGCAATGACAACAGAATAGGGCCACCTCTAATTAGCTGGACTCAGGTTTGCAAGCCAAAAAACAAAGGAGGATTAGGGGTAATTAACATCAGAGGACAAAACAATGCACTACTTCTTAAAAACATAGACAAATTCTTTAATAACCAGGACATTCCTTGGGTGCAATTAATATGGCAAAACTATCTTCGATCAGGAAAGTTGCCACAGACAAGCAATAAAAGGGGGTCTGCCTGGTGGAAAGGCCTATTGAGACTGCTGCCAATGTTCCTTGCTATTGCCAAACCAACGGTGGGGAATGGACTAACAATATCACTATGGCATGATAATTGGGCAGATACACCGTTATCCAGCATGTACCCGCATCTATTTTCATTTGCAAAGCAGAAACAAACATCGATTCATGCCTTCGGGGCACAGCACGATCTAAACAGGCTTTTTCACTTACCACTATCCCTCGAAGCCCAGGAGGAATTGGTACAATTGCAAGATTTACTTCAACAACTAATCCCAACTCAGAGCAACGAGGACACATGGCAATATATTTGGAGGGGTAGGAAATTCACACCTGCCAATTGCTATGCATACACATACCATGCTTTACTAACACATCCGGTATTCTCATGGATATGGGCTGGAAAGTGTCAGAAAAAAATCAAAGTTTTCTTTTGGCTACTAATCAAAGATCGGCTTAATACCAAAGACATTCTTAAAAGAAAACATTTTCTACAGGATGAAGAAGATTGTTTCTGTGTTCTCTGTTCCCAAGATGTCTTGGAAACCTCAATGCACCTTTTCCTCGACTGCGAATTTTCCAAACAGTGCTGGAGCGAAATTGGTCTAAGGTGGCCTGGCCATGGAATCATGGAAAATAGAATTGAACATCTAAGATCTACAGATACAAGGAAATTCATAATGGAAATCATAATGATAGGAGCCTGGGTTCTTTGGCTCATAAGAAACGGTTGTATTTTTAGAGATCAGAGACCAACGGCGCATGACTGGCTGCAAAATTTCAAAAAAACAATGAGATTGCAAACTCAACGATACAGGACGACAATGAGAGAAGAAGTTCTCAGTTGGATGGCAACGTTATAACAAGGAACGCAGATTCAAATCAATCTCCCGACGATAGTGCCTAATCTGGATTAGTCAAAACTTGCGTCTTCTTTGAGCTAACAGTGGTTCTTGTAATCTAATGATCTTAATCTTTCTAGTTGCCAATGTTTAACTCTTCTATTGGCTTCTAGCTGATTTCTTTTTCTATTTACCTCCTGTAATTCACCTTGCTCTTCCGTTTTTGGTTGGCACTGAGCCAACCACTAATATATAACCGCAGTAGGAGCCTCTCCTACTGGTTGTTACTCAAAAAAAAATGAAGCGTCCAATCAGCAGCCTAGACCAGAATAACTAGAGATCTGCTGAGAAGAATAAATTTGTTTACTAACCTCAGCAGCCACCATGGACCGTAGCCTGTTCGCAAGAAGTGACAACTCATCAGCAACCAACTCGAATGGATCCTTCTGTTCCTGAAAAGCATTAGGAAATTTAAGATTCACACAAACAGAACAATGAGGCCAGAACAATACTTTCCACAATTGAATTTCATATTGAACAAGAAAGAAGGGTCTTCTGTGATTATGCAGTGGTAGAACTAGATCAGCATAATATTTGGATCTTGAACTTAAGTGAGAATATTTATTCAAAATTCCATCTAAAATATTTTTGTCCTTCAGCTTCTGTACAGAAGAGTGAAAAAGTGCTGACCATGCAGATATTAACTGGTCAGGGGCTGGAAAAGCCAATCATAGCTTCGTTTCAGATATAAAATGTTAAAAACAAATCATTTTCTTCTAGTTTCATACACTTCTAGATAATAATGCATGGTTCTCAACTTATCTTGTGTTCATTATGCAACAAGCTGATTCCATTAAAGGGTCAGCAAGTGGATAGGTCAATTAAAAACTGAAGGAATCTTTTATCCACCACATTGCCATCGTCTACATTTCTACAAGATGATTTGGAAATGAAGAAAAAACTGCATATAGTTAATTAATATGGAATATTTAATCTTCACTACAGCCAATGTAAATGACAATTGATAACTCACATTGATAGCACACGAGGGTTGGCATCAAACAAGTAGCCATCCAAGTGGTACAGTGTATGACTTAAAAATCCACAATGGTGTAAATGAAAGATCTATAAATGTTAAAGCAATCAAGCAACCCAGAGAGTGGCCCATGTAGCATAATAACAGGTTGCATTACAAATTTTTGTTCTGTGGATACACATATTTTGAAAATATGGTCATGTATGCAGGTGGGAGGCACTATGAAGTGGTCCTTTTGTGTTTTGATAGGAGATTAAGCATGTACTGTTTCTTTATTAGACCGGCTCTACACCTTTCCTTGTCAAAAGGAAATTGGCAATAGCTGAAATCATTACAAACTCAATGAGCAGCACATAAAGAAAATCATTGGACAAATAAGGTTTCACGTACCTCAGCTCTTGAAGCCCCATCCTGGCGAATCTGGCACTGTGCGTCATGTGACCACCGCAAGCTCATGAAAGCAGCACCTCTGAAACCCACCACCTACTAATCCATACCAAAAAATGCAGAACCCTATCAGCATAAAAGAACAGTAAATCATTTATAAAGCAAAATAATACTAATATGTGGCAATATATCAATCATTCCACTTAGTGACATCAACAAGGGCTATTCAGTTTGATCGCTAGCACAGTATCACTCTACTACTACGAGAACCGTTCAGGGAGGTTTTCCGGGAGAACTGTAGGATGCCACACTAGCAGTCCCTGGAAATGTGCGATGTTTGCGACCACAGAGCCCCCAACACCCAAGGCCCTTAAGTTAGGCCAGTTAGGATGGGTACACTTTTTATATGAGCTTCGATTTACTATAGTTTTATAGAGTAAGTTGAGTTATTTAGTCACATAAAGTGTCCAATCTATTTGACGCTATCGTCATGGCCGATATCAATGCACAATCAGGGGCGGAGCCAAATAGTGGGGTGGGGGTTCCTAGGAACCCCCTTGCAAAAAAAAATTTAGTTATTATTGTTAATTTTTCACCTTTTGTGCACCCCCTCAGATTTAATTCGGTGTACCGCTTAAAGCGGTGCACCCCCTTCAGTTTTACTCTAGCTCCGCCACTGTGCACAATGTGCCTCTCTTTAGAATTTGATGCAGGGCCTCAGAATTTTCCGGAACGGCCCTGTTCACTAGTCGGCATAAACACAAACATATTGCGAGCAGCTCCGCGCCTCCACCGCCGGCCCGCCACCCGCACCGACGGCGACTACCGACTAGGCACAACACAAACCACCACAAGAGCCGCCATGGCATCAGTAAAATGGGAAAGGAGGGACCTTGCTCCGAATCTGGTAGTGCAGCGGAGGGTGCCTCTCCAGGAGGGCCCCCGCCGAGGACAGGAGCCGCTGCGTCTGGGCGGCGGCGGCGGCGCCTCCGCCTCCACCGCTCGCGCCCAGCATGGAGACGCGACGCGCGAGAGCCCACCGCCAAGACATGCCTTCCGAGATCGAGGGAGAGGGAGAGGACGGCGGAGTTGAACTTGGAGAAAAGGTCAAGGATTCAGGAAGAAGAGGGCGACTTGTTTTTTTCGTTCGTTCTCCGGGTTGGAGAAGGGAGGCTGGAGGGGTACGGCGTGAGGAGCTACGTGGTGTATGGGGTCGGTCTGCCACGTCAGTCGGTGGAACGCTGACGTGGAATTGCCACGGCATTTCCGGAGGATCTACGTGTGCAGTGAAAAAATGTCATTTTAACACTCTAAAATTTGCAATTTGTTTATGATGATACTTCTGAAGCTGACACGTAGGACTATTTAAGTCAACAAAAATAAATTCGGATATCAAAAATATGAAAGTAATTTCTTCAGAGTATCAAAATAACAAATCCCGTGTTCAGCACCCTTTTGTGTAATCGAGCAATTCACAAAGAATCTAAACAAAGATGTATGGATCTCCTTTTACCACTGATAATAGGGTTTGCAATTTCAATAAAGAGTAGTTTTTGACCCAACAAAAGAACGTCAATCCGCGAAACAAACGAAAATATCAAAAAAAAATCTCCAAAATCAATTTAAATACTATAAATAATAAAAACTACATATATAGCCCTTAAAGTTTGTCAACAAAAATGTTATTTCCTCACTTAAATATCTTTTATTTATTATAATGTAACAATGTTTTCTTCTAATAAAAATATTTTAATATCTTATTCTTTTCATTAATTTATTAAAAAATAAAACAAAATTTTTGTGGGCCAGAGCGAACGTTACGTGTTATATGATTAACGTAGGCGTACAATCTAGGTGGTAGACCAGGTTCGCGTGGGGAATTTTTGGGAGAACTGGGCTCGCTGTCACCTTCCGGGCCACTTAAATAAATAAATAGACACTTTTGCCCTCCGGCTAAGGGATATCCTTTTCATATGATCGCTAACAGTTTCGCCGAAGGCCCGTGTGTTCTTAATGTGCCTGCACGTGAGCCCAATACCGTTTCGGCCCAATACAATGGGCTGCAGTTGAGCCGTATCGCATTCCGGCCCACTAAAATGGGCTCTCGTGTAAGCGGTAGTACCGTTTGGGCCCAACACGACGGGGCAATATCCCGTTCTGGATGGGCCGCACGTCCGTTGCTATCCCGTTAGGGCCTAACTAAAAATGGGCCGAGAAAATCCGGCGGTGGAGGCCGCCTTGATCTTAACGGCTAAGCTATGGATCTCGGGCCGCTGTTGATGGTATCGTTCCCGATGTTTTGCAAATGCGTAAAAAGTTAAAGATGTGTCCGAAAAAAACCCAAAACTCGAAACATGAATCCCGATAGGGGTAGATATACTGTTAAAATTGTTCATCTGTGGGTCTATTAATGGAAAAAATAGTACCAACGAGTACGCGGGTATGAGTATGATTTTCTAATATCCATACCCGTTACCCGATGAGTACCCATCACCCAGTAAGCTTTATTTTTATCAGAACTCCCCGGTTGATAGCACGACTGGTCCTGTCTGGAAAGTAAAGAATTCTTTTGCCACTGTTATTAATTTGTATCAGGTCACTGACAGGTTTGGACATTGTTGGGGGAGATAATCCTGACAGATGAAGGGGGCCCACAACCAGGAGGGTCCGAAGCCTGGTGTCGGAGGGCCCAGGGCCTACGGGCGATGAAGCCGGAGGCCACCCTCCGGGGGAAGGATGCCAGAGGCCACCCTCCGGGAGAAGGACGCCGGAGGCCACCCTTCGGGAGAAGAACGCTGGAGGCCACCCTCTGGGAGAGGACTGACAGGGGCCATCCCTCGGCCCGCGGCAGTGAATCCAGAGGGAGTGTTGGCGGGAAAGGAACTGGACAAATATACGGGGAGACAGAATCGAGATCCTTTGAGCCGTGTCGGGCGGCGCAGGCAGCGTCCGACACGGCTGATATGCTGTCAGAGTCGAATCTTCTTGTCTGTACTGTGTATAGTCCGTTTTGTCTGTACTACCGACCGGCGTCTGGCCATATAGCAGTTGACGGTCCAGAGGCGCTTAGTCCTTTGGACGGGGCGCCTTATAAATACCCCACAACTATAGTTGTAACGACACACGCTCTAGGAGCACTGAATACACTATGTTCCAACATTTCCACTAAAACCTGCTGTTCCGATCCATTGTTCCAACAGACATCCAAAACGATGAGCACTTTCATGAAGCATTCATGCCTTCAAGAAGCTGTAGAGAGACATCTCAAGCTCTTGTAACCACCCAATATTTTTTTTCTCACGTTGTAATATCGAGTAACTATAACATCTCAAACTACCCCAATCTTGTCCTATGCAATTACCTTATTTGTGCCACTGTGTGTATTGCATTGCTTGAAGTTACTGAAGTTTTTGCAGCTAACCAACTAGGGAAACTAGGCCTTAAGATTCACCCTTGGCTACTAATTAATGATATACTTTTAAAAAATGAGCAGATAAATTTCAAAATTACTAAAAATTGTACGGGTAAGCCTGAAACTAACAACCATTAGCCTCAGACTGAAAAATTTGAACGTTTGTAATGTAGGGAATTTCTCTTAAAGAGAAAACACCCTCCAAAAATAAGAGTATGCTGCTATTTGTGGCGCGCACACGGTATTCTTTAGTAAAAGGCGAAAGAATAGTTCGCTTTGTGCTCACCACGCAGCTGCTTGAGTTACACCGCCGGTGCTGCTCCCCTATAAGTAGCGGAATATCTGGCTCGTATCCGCCAGAACTGGCGGTGTGGGACTAAACACTCTATTCTGCTTTACCCAGCGTTACAATGTTACGTGGGCCTCAGGATTCGATCCATACCTCTACAGGCCCGTTTGAAACAGGGCTACGTCAACTTTTTAAAATTTTCAGTAGGCCCATCGCTCCTGGAATATCTGATATAGTTAACAACTTAAAAATACACGCAAAAAGTTTTAATTGAAATAGAATTTTAGAGTCTTTTTGTTCCAGCTTCTAGCAGCTACAGATTCTCAATATCTACTAGTTGATATTTTTCAGTTTTTATATTCTAGTTCATTTTTAGATTGTGCAGCTATTGATTCTCACAATCTGAATCCATAATTTGGACCATTTATTTTGACATCAGATTTTAAAAGCGGTTACGGCGAGAAATATCTATTTTGAATATGGAAATGTCACGGGCAGCCGCCTGCGTACACTCGCCAGCTGCCATATACAGGCCGGCACGCGTACGTTCCTCCACGTACGTGCTTCCTGCAGCATTATCCACCGGGGGCGAGACGCACGCCTGTGTCGTGACCACGACCTGGCCGTCGTGGATATGATGCCGTGCAACGCAGGGCGTCGCGCAAGTCGACACGTAACGCTTTTGTAGATGGAATTCAGTTGTTTTTTGTTTGGTCAGTCGCTGTCGAGTTGATCGCGATATATATATGACAAATTCAGCCGTATATATGTTTAGCTGAGCGGTGGTTGGCAAATCCGTAGAAGACGAAACTGACAACAGTGCTCTGCTATACCCTGGTGTTCGGGGCAACGGGAGAAAGCGATCGATCTCCCAGCAAAGCGGATCGCCATGTACTTGTCACTACTACTTGCATATACGATCCGACAAATTCCCTGCAATTAAAGCAAAAAGGTAGCAGCTAGCATCTGGTTCACGATCAACCTGTCAAAATTCTCTGACCATTTCAACCCTGCTTGCATTGCCTGCATTTCAGTTTAGTTCTTTTTCCAAGAATGCCCATGCTTGGCAGCATCAAATACTCGTGCAAAGAATATCAGGGGTTTGCAGGGGTAGATGCCTGGAGCCGAGGGCGGTTTTGAGAGCTGGTGGCTATAAAAACAGCAGGTGGCTTCTCCATTGTTCAAGCTGTGCAAGCTCTTGTTGTCACTGTTTCATAGATAGGAGGAGATACTTGCGCAAGCTCTGAGGCCTGAGCTGAGCTGAGCTGAGCTTTAGTTTTTTTGTGAACTGTTCTGAGGAGGAGATGATGGCGAGCGGCATCCAGAGGGCGTCCTTCTTGCTCCAGGTCGTCCGGAGCTCGTCCCGGTCGCGCAAGGGCGAGGGCGTCTTCTCCGAGGTCGCGCCGTGGCAGCCCGTCGCGGCGGCCGGAAGGCGGCCGGCGAGGCTGGACACCATCGTGGAGGAAGACCACTCCGGCATCACGGTACACGAAGCAGCGTCCGCAGGCTTTCAGGCCGGCGCGGCGGCGGCGATGGCTTCTTCTTCTTCTTCTGCAGCGTCGACTACGGCGTCGTCGTCCTCATCAGCTGCGGCGGCCTACCGTTTCGCTCCCCCGCCCGCCGCCGGCGCGCCGAAGACCACGAGCAAACGTCAGTGAAGTGAATTTTGAGAGGCGTTCGTCGGTTTTTGTCGGTAATCGATTCGGTGGCCGATTATCAATAAGGACGACGACTCGATCTAGTTTATTAAAAAAAACAAACTAATTATTACTAACTATATATAGTTATTGTGTTCTACTGCTGCTTACTACAATAACCACTCCCTTCTTCCTCGAAAGAAATTACGAGGTCCACGTAGTACCCTTACGCAATTTGATTATATTCGCGATTAGTTAAATTGCAAATCCACGTGAACCAATTAGCTTCTCATGAAGTGGCACGATCTAAGCAAAATCGACTACTAGCTGGTGATCACTCGATTTTTCGTACTGTACGGACAAACCAACATGAGCTCCAGCTGGCTAGAAACATAATAAGGGATTGAAAAGGGCAAAAAAAAGACGAACTGAACCGAAGAAAACCAATACTACCTCCGTTGACAAATACGGATTATCTATGAATTTTGACATTAGTAATCTCATATTCGATTAATAATGTTTTGATTTAATCAAATTGCATGGCATACTGTATAGTACCTCCTTTTTTATCATGACATTTGACTATTATTATTTAAAAATATTGTGAAAATATACAAAATATAAGTTATGTTTGAAATACCTTCAATAATAAAACAAATTATAACAAAATAAATGATATTTTAAAAAAACTGAACAAGAAAAATGGTTAAATGTTGTCATAAAAGCCAACAGTGTCATTTAATTTCTTTTGGAAAAAAGGTAAGATTTTTGCCCTACTTTGAAATCCGCAGATTTGAAATTTAAATAAAAAATGTATTATTTAAATAAAATCGAAAGTAAGCCCTCGCTCGTAAGGTGGCCCCACGCACTTTCTCGTATGGGCCTTGGGCTCTGACAGCGGCCCATGAGCTCATCGCGGTATTAGACCGCCACATATATGCATGAGAATTGAGAAGAGTAGCCTTAACCATGGACGAAAGAAACTATGAAGTATTTGCAAATAAAGAGATTAGTTAATCATAAAGCTCACAAATTTGAAATCATTGGGCAATTAATTTGTGGCACCTTGGCCAAAATCATAACAGTACTGACGTCCGATCCCATGTCTGTTCCAAATGTAAGAATTTCTCATGAGTTGAGATGATAGGCAAGCCGGATGACTGAAGCGAGGGCGAGGATTTGAATACATTTTCACTTTTCAGTACGTGTTAGGTTGAAGGCGAAACAAATTGTTCAGAGAAATTGATTAAGTTAGCTCGTTAAAATTAGCTGCCAATTAATTAAGGCCAGTAAACAATATAATCGAGGGAATAATCCTCTGTTATATCCGATGGACTGCTAGCTAGCTAGCTAGCTAGCTAGCTAGCTGGAAGCAGATGATGCCGCCGTCGCCGCCGTCTTCCTCTTCTTCCTGTTGTCCAGGAACAGCTCCAGCGACCTCTTCATCGACAGCTTCCCGGGATCAGCAACGTCGCGGCCGGTGGCCTCCGCCTCCAACGCCCTTTTCGCCGTGCTTATGATCGCCCTCGCCTGCCTCTCGGCCACGCCGCCGTAGTCGTTGCCCGTCGTCACCGCATCCGCCTTCTCCGATATCATCTCGCCGACGCCGGCCATACTGAAGATCTCTCTCCAGGTACTAGTTAGATAGAGAAAGAGAGAGAGAGAGAGAGCAAGCTAGGAGAGACTTGCGGCGATCGATCGATGGGAGAAGAGATTAACAAGCCGGAGCTTTTTAAACAAGCCGGCCTCTAGCTAGCTTGTTGGGCATGCATGCACGCGCGCACATGCGGTTTCGGATTTGCGTCGCGTGCGAGTTCGGTTCGCACGCGCGCGCGAGCGCGCGGCACGGTGGTTAACGTTAATCTGCCTGATCGGGAAAGCCGCGGCGCTGTCATGTGGGACCCACAGTCTAATTCTGGACAATGTAGGTTAGGATTTGCTGTGTAGTGCAGCCGGCAGGCATGAGTTGCACGCGGCGAACTGCATGAGATTTATAGGCGCGTGCCAGCTGAATTACTCTTTCAAATGGCTCGTGCGTTTTTTAAGAGTTTTGACGGACTTAGCGTGCTTTTTGAGTTATAAAAAATTGTTATGAGCTAATGTGAAAAAACCGAAAGTTGTTTGGTTAAAACTATTGTGAGTTGATTATTTTTTATAACTGACATAATTTTATCATTATAATATTTCATACATATATATAAACAGAAAAGCAGTTAACATTGATACAACTAAATAATTAGAAAATATATTAGATAAATAAAAAAATCATAGTTAATCTAATAAAATAACCGACAACCACATAGCTATCTCATGAAATTGTACAATACAATACAAACCACAATGATGCTAGATCAATTAAGACACCTTACATTTATGCAATTCAATTTGTACTAAAAATAAAAAAGCATAAATAAAAAGCATAATCTAAGCTGCTTCCAGATTTGTACTAGAAAAAAATGTTTTTCGTGGGAGAAGAAGATTTAATAAACCTATTTGATTCAACTTCTATTTTTTCACAGTAAACAGAATTCAAAAGCAAAACGAAACACCCTTAGCTTCCTAGTGATAGATTTTAAAGATAGGGGTATAAATTTTTCAAAGCATTATTCAATACATAACGATACGATAGTTTAAGTGCACAATAAAATACTTATCATTTTTTTATATAAGTGTATAATAATTTTAGAAATAGTTCGAATGGTTTAGTTATCTCTTGTAATAGTTGTCATGCATGTGTGTGTTTCGATTTACGTAAGTAAGCATATGAATATAGAATGTCGATCTAATTATGAAATAAGCTTGGTCATATAAGTTGTTTCAACATTTTCAATTGTTCCTATTTTATAATTTATCGATGTATTTTAATCTTTTCCATGTTTGTACTTCTTAAACAAATATTACTTCTCTCATAAATAGATAATTTATATTTTCTAAAACATAACAAATAAGAGAAATTAAAATTATTTAAGCTTATTTCTTAATTCTTGTACAATTATAGACACTACAGGAAACTGATAAACTTCCGTCGGCCAAATTAACTTCCGTCGGCTTTTGGGCAAGCCGACGGAAGTTAATTAACTTCCGTCGGCCTCCACGAGCCGACGGAAGTTAAGTTAACTTCCGTCGGCTTCTGACAGTGGCCGACAGAAGTTAGCGGGGAATTTTCCACGACCGCTCGGATCCCCCTAACTTCCGTCGGCCAGCATTAAAGCCGACGGAAGTTAGCTAACTTCCGTCGGCTTCAATGTTGGCCGACGGAAGTTAGGGAATTTATTCCCCAACCCCGTGCGCGTACAGGGAGCCCTAACTCCCTGTACGCGCACACAGTAGCCCCGCCGCCGCCTCCTACCGCGCCCAGCCTGTGCCGCCGCCGCCGGCCGGCCGCCGCCGCCGGCCGCCGCCCGCCCGCCCACCGCCCGCCGCCTCCCGCGGCCGCCGCCTCCTCCCGCGCCCGCCCGCCGCCTCCCACGGGCGCCGCCTCCTCCCGCGCCCGCCCGCCGCTGCCCGCCCGCCCGCCGCCTCCCACGGCCGCCGCCGCCCGCCCGCCGCTGCGCACCCTCCCGACCGTCACCGCCCCCTTCCGGCCGCCGCCCCCAAGTCGTCGTCGCCGCCGCCGCCGCCCGTCGTCGCCGCCCATCTCGTCGTCCAACGAAGTAATGTTTTCGGTTTTTTTTTCACTTTTTATTATATTTGTGAATTATGTGTCACATAAATTGTTAATGTGTTATTAGAAGATAAATTGTTAATGCATGTGTTATTTTTTCACTTTTTATTTGTGAATTGTGTGTCACATAAATTGTTAAGGTTAGAAGATATGTGTCACATACATATAGTTGTTAAGGTTAGAAGATATGTGATTTTACGTATGTTTCACGCTTTTAAATATGTTTTATATATATGCGATGTTTTATTTTCATATGCAATATATGTTGTGATATTATGTATATATGATTCTAATTATATTATTCTACATATGCATATAGTTTTAATGATTTCATTGGGTGATTAGTATTACATATATATACTTTATATATATATTCTTTTTCGTATGCAATTTTTTATTTGACAACAACGTAGATAGTGTAACGAAACCTATGCGTCACCCGTTTCGGACCAACATGTCTCACACGTGTCATGCGTGTGAGATGTGCAGGTCCGGAATTGTCCCTTTTTGGACAACCTCAGAGTGGGCGACAGAGCGTGGTTTTATGATGAGTCATGAGTCCGAATGAGATTTCAGCAACATAACCTTGTTGTTCTCCATTGCACCACTATCAGGCATGCAATTGGAGAACAGCGGGGTTATGCTGCTGAAATTTCATTCGGACTCATGGCTCGTCATAAATACCACGTTTTGTCGGTCACTCTTGGGTGGGTTTAGGACCTATCTTTTCTTATAGACCATGGTTGTCACGGCATCGCCTGCGTCGACTAGGCGTCCAGGCGGTCACCGTCGGACGCCATGGTGAATCGCGTCGCCGGTGGGCTCTGCTTCCCCTTGCGTCACCGGCCGCCCGGCCGCCTCTACTTCCCCTCCGTTGTCCGGAGGCGGAGGCGGGGGGTGGCCAGGGTGTGTGTATGTTGCGAGCCCTTTGATTGAATGAATGTTTTGCATATAGAATGGCTGAGGACGACCGACGGTGGATGTATAGTGGTTGGATGAAAAGTGGAGCTCACACGAGGGAGTGGGTAATCAACGCTGAGAAATTTGTTGATCGTGCATTCGCTTTGACAACAAACACTGGCGCGAGGTGCCCATGCATGAAGTGCAGAAATTCTCGTTGGCAAGACAAGAGGACGTTGTCATTGCATCTCGATATGTTATGTGACTTTGTATGTGAATTTGGATGGTATATGTGAATGCGGATGTGTATTGTGACTTTGATTGTGAATTAAGTTGTGTTATGTGATTTTGGATGTGATGTGTGAAGTTTTGGATGTGAGATGTGATTTTGGATGATATATGTGAAGTTTGAATGTGGTTTTGGATGTGTATTGTGATTTTGGATGTGTATTGTGAATGTATGTGAAATTGTGGTTGGATGTGAGTGTGAGTAGGGGAACCAGGAAAAAATAAAAAAATATATCAGTTAACTTCCGTCGGCTTTGACCATAGCCGACGGAAGTTAGCTGGTTTCGGCCACGTGGGCAGAAAGGCTAACTTCCGTCGGCTTTGGCCCTAGCCGACGGAAGTTAGCTGCCCCTAATTTTCGTCGGCCAGCCTGGCCGACGGAAGTTAGAGCCCCCCTGCTGACGTGGCAGTGTTCGGCGCTAACTTTCGTCGGCTTGACGTGGCCGACGGAAGTTAGCTAACTTCCGTCGGCCGCCGACGGAAGTTAGCTAACTTCCATCGCCTCGCTTCCGTCGGCCAAAATAGCGTTTTGCCGACGGAAGTTGGCTTCTTCCGTCGGGAAAGGGCTAACTTCCGTCGGCTTTGGCCGACGGAAGTTGCCTGTTTTGTTGTAGTGAGATGATTTTGGTAACGAGTTTCTACAACATGGGAGAGGGAATAAAACAGGGTTATGCGTTTGGCTTCTTGCAGCCTGTGCCTGCCTGGACAATTTGGTTGAATAGAAATAAATAGACAAATTTTAGGGTGCTTGAGGAGATATCAGAAGTTACCTCCTCGAGGACTATAAAATAACCCAAATAAATATGTTTTAGTCGAGAACTACCTAAAGTGTTATCTCCTTGACTTATTCAATGACTCTGCTTGAATTTATTCACAATGGATTCCGCTGGTGCATACTCGTTGTAGGGAGGAAGCGTCAAGCTGCTTGAGTTTCCTTCATGCAAAAATCAGGGAGACCACTGCCGCTTCAAGGGATGCCGGTCCAAATGATGAGAATTTGGAGGATTGATCCGCAGTTTATCTTAGCTTTTACTAATTGTAGTTTAGTACTTCTTGGAAGTTATTATTCATAGTGGATTCTATTGGTGCATACTCACTGTAGGGAGGAAGCTAAGCGTCAAGCTGCTTGGGCTTGCTCCATGCAAAAGTCAGGGAGACCACTGCTTCAAGTGATGCCAGACCAAATGATGAGAATTTGGAGGATTTGATCTGTGATTTATCTTTGCTTTTACTAATTGCAGTTTAGTACTTCCTGAAAGTTATCTAGCAAAAATGGATGCTATGCTGATCTGACTCTGGTGTGGTTGTCATGTTGACCCCTTTGTTTATGAGATGTTTAGCTACCTGCATGTGCTGGAGCTGTATTGTTTATCTGGTTTTGTTGGATGCGGTCTACTATGGTTGTGGTATGTTGCAATGGTAGCAAGTGAATGAGGTGTGTAAGAAGTTGTCATGAGTCGTCAAAGTGACTTTTGGGTAGCTGGTGTACATCCTCTTTGAAGCTTTCAATACCCAAAAATATATATAAGAATCGGAGTAAGTCATAATTTAGTATTATGAGGATGAGTATCTAATATTTTCCCACCCGTGAAAGTGGGTGAAAATGTTATAAAACTTAATGTCCGTACCATTTTTTTAGAATACGCAAGAGAATTACGTATCGTTGCATAATTAATTGCATTAAGCGATAAATTAAAGGAGCGGAGATCCCTTACTTTTGATGGTATAAATCTAAACTCTCAAACTTTTGAATTTACATGTAATGTATGACTTGGTAAAACATCAGGGCTGAAAATAAACCTCTCGAAGATACAAATATTTCCAATCTGCTGTGGAAATGTTGATCTACAACAAATTCACCTCATCTTCCCTGCTAAAAGCGAATTTTCCCTGCAAATACTTGGGTCTCTCACTTAACCAAAGTAGGGTCAAAAGATACATTTTCAGCCTTTAATAGAAAAAACGTCCAATAAACTGGTCAGGTGGAAGAAAAGTTTTTTAACCAAGAGAGGTAGACTAACGTTGATCCATGTTTGCTTATCTGCTATCCCTCTTTTCCACATAACCGTTTCCCGAGAACATAAGTGGTTGTTCAGACAAATCGATAAGATCCACATAAGCTTTCTTTGGGCTCATGGTGACACTCAGTCAACAAATAGTGGTTTTTGCCTGGTGAACTGGCATACCACTTGCTTGCCTCGATCGCTAGGAGGGTTAGGTATTCTAAACCTAGATGCCATGTGTAGAGCTCTCCGTTTGTGTTGGTTTTGTTTAAGATGGAATGAGCTACACCGCTCCCGGGCATTTCTACCCATGATTTGTTCACTAAAGGAATTTGACTTATTCAATGTTTTCACTGAAACTCAACTAGGGAATGGAGAACGTGTGAGCTTTTGGCAGGACAAGTGGCTAGGTTCAATGTCTTTTGCCATGTTAGCTCCGCAACTATTTAAGGTATGTACAAATAAAAAAATCTCGGTCAATAAGGCGTTGGAGAACAACTCTTGGATTCAGGGAATTAGATCTCTCACTTCATTGCAACAGTTGGAGCAATACATTACTATCGTAGTAGGGAAACTTCAACATGTAGATCTTGCACTGAACAAACAGGACCAAATCCGTTGGTGCTGGACTTCAGATGGTGTTTTCTCTATCAAATCAGCATACATGCTTCAATTTTTCGGTCACACGCTTCCAATCATAACAAAGGAGCTTTGACAAGGATTGGCGGAAACGAAATGCAGACCAAGAAAAAGGTACTCACGGCTGACAACCTGGTGCGGAGAGGATGCCCTTGCAACCCCTTTCGCGCAGAGGATGCCCTTGCAACCCCTTTCGCGCACTTTGCATTTTTGAGCTGGAAACATCAGATCATTTAGCGTTTAGCTGCTCTTTTACTAGAGAAGTTTGGGTACAAGTACTATCTTTACAACGCCTGTCGGGGATCTTGCGCCTGCTTCCAAGTAGGGATTACTGTCTACGGTGGCATGCTTCCTGTCGGGCGTTAGATAAAAATTGTCGCAAGAAGTTCAGCGGGCTACTGATATATATATATATATATATATATATATATATATATATATATGGTGGAATATGTGGAAAGAGCGCAATCGTCGTGTTTTCAATGACTCTTTTGAGCCAATTTCAACTATCGCTCAAAAGATCTCTTTTAACTTTGAATCCTTTAAACTTGCTAATAGGATTATTCGCTAGTGACTGTATGATCCTCTGATTTTGTTCCTGGCAGGCAGTCTTTTCACTCGAAATTGCTAGCTCTTGCTCCTTGGGAGGATGAAGGGGACAGAAGACATTAATTCACTGGATTCATCAGCTTGGAGGAATGTAAAGTTGGTGGTCTTTTGATCTTTTGTTTTTTCTTAATGAATTGCAGCCTCCCCGCTTGCCTTAAAAAAAAAAAAGATCAGAGGCCGGCAATCTCTTCCTATCTCGGTGCGCTTGCGACGGTATTGGTCGTTATGATTTTCAAGGTTTTCTCACAAGGATGCAAAATTTTGCTACTAACGATCGCTTTCGGTTCACAAATATGAATTCAATGGAGAATATAATACATATATCCGTGGATAAACATCATCGATCAATAAATGTCAGGTATCCGATGTACTGCTAGGAGCTAGCTAATAACTGGAAGAAGACGACGCCGTCGCCGCCGTCGCCGCCGTCTTGCTCTTCTTCCTGTTGTCCAGGAACCGCTCCAGCGACCTCTTGATCGACAGCTTCCCGGGAGAAGCAACGTCGCCGGCGGCCTCCGCCTCCAACGCCCTCTTCGCCGTGATTATGATCGCCCTCGCCTGCCTCTCAGCCACGCCGCCGCCGTAGTCGTTGCCCATCATCGTCCCCGCAGCCGCCTCCTCCGGCATCGCAAGGCTTCTCGTCTCGCCGACGCCGGCCATCGATCTGAAGATCTCTCTGCTGGTAGTAGATAGATAGATAGATAGATGGAGAGAGCAAAGCTAGGAGATTTGCGGCGATCGATCGATGTGAGAAGAGACCGACAAGCCGGAGGCCTCTTAAAGCCGGCGTCTTGTCTAGCATGCACGCGCGCACGTGCGGTTTCGGATTTGCGCCGCGTGCTAGCTAGCTGGTTCGGTTCGCGCGCGCGCGTGCGGCACGGGTTAATCGAGATCAGTTAACTTAACAGCTCAATCGGGAAAGCCTCGGCGCTGTCAGGTCGGGTCCACATGCTAATTCTGGACAAGTTAGGTAAGCAGCTACAATGTAGGCTAAGGATTTGCTGTGCAGCCGGCAAGCTTACAAGCTAGCATGAGGTGCACGCTGCGAACTGGAACAGATATTAGCACATGCCAGAATTACTGTTCCAAACCACTCGTGCGTTTTTTTTTAGAGATTTTGGACAGACTTGCTTGCTAGTGAGTGTTCCAAACGAAGAACTATAGTAACGTACAGTACATATATCGTGGATAAATATCATCGATCAATAAATGTCAGGAAGCAAGATCATCCTTGCTTGCCATACATACAAAGAATTCCTCGCAACATTTTAACTACAGTTGCTTAGAAGTGTGAATAGCAGAAATGGAATACCAGAAAGCACAGACATTTCAGGTTTATCAAAAGAATTGGAAGCTCAGCAGCAATCTGAACACCCCATGTATCCTTGGCTCTCATCTGAATCTGAGTCATCATCACCTGTCACCCTTTCGTGGCATGAAACTGACCCAAATTCAGGTTCAGAGAGGCCGAGTCCGGCGACCCGAAGCACGGCCGCAGAGGAGCGCGTTCTTCGGGATCGGGTTCTCATCCCGCCATGAATTCGCCGGTGAGTAGACTCGGAGGTAGAATTGCTGGCCGAGGTACTGTCTGGCCCAGCTCTCTGACCTGATGTTCCACATCCCCACATTGTCCAAAGGCATGTAAATTGCAGTCCATGACTGAGGGTACACCTGAAATGTAGTAGATCATGCATGAGCAGAAGGTCATGTGAGTTGCCATTATGGTACATGTCTCTAGATCTTATAAAGTAAGTTCAGACACATGTGCTTCCTGTAATGACTTGATAAGAACATAGAGCTAGATGCAACTTCAGAGAATTTAAGTTGTTCATGGTGATCCACAATTAGCATCTGCATTGATAATACCTGCAATGTGTATCGAGCAATTGCATCTCTAAGGTTGTAGCTCTGGCGACTTGCAGGTGTCCATTGCCCGCCGTCCATCCTGTTCATAAATGGTTAATCAGCTTCAGTCGTCGATATGAATCGCTGGCCTAAAAACAAGCCGGCGAATTATGCAAGAATGGCGATAGCAAACTCACCCGACAACCCAGAACGCGTAACCGTCAATGTGCCACGACTGCACAAAGTTCTCAGAGTTCTCAAAGATGACTTCAACATAGTCTCGCATGTTGGCTGCCATGACTGCTGTCTGCAGGTAGGCGCCACCTCCAGTTGGGTTGTCAGGCATGCTTCCCAGACTGAACACACCCTGAATGTTGTAGAAGTCGGCGACCTTGAGAGGAGTATCAGCTGAGACGAAGGACACGCTGTTGACTGCATATCTCAGCTTGCCGTTTATGTTAGCCCGTGAGTTAGCGAGTCTGATGGTTCTTGTGGTGTTGACAAGACCGTAATGGTATGAGCCTTGAGGGTTTGGTCTTGGTCCACTTGCCGTCAAATTCCACCTGTTTAGAGTTAGGCGACAAAAAAGGACACAAAGGATTAAGTGAAAAGGAAAGTTTCAGACTTTCAGAGTGATGTATGGCTGTATGCAGGAGTTACTTGAGCAACTTCAGTTTTTCCATTTATGTTATTATTCAGATATGATATCTAAATCAAGTTGGTCCAAGTAAACACATGGATATATCTTTTCAACACAGAAGTCTGAAACATTATAGTTACTAGCATATTCCAATGTTTCTTGTCGGACTAAATTACAAATTGTAGGTCTCCTGAACATATATTATGATCTGGATCTAGTATATTTTCATGGTTTCACGAAATTCTATTGCTGAAATAAGAATGATTGAAGATACTTCTATTCAAATCACATGATATGCGAGCATATCACTGAGAGACATACCGAATCGATCTAGCCTGGTTGAGAGACCAATCGATCTCAATTGTAGGCGCTGCAGGTGGAGGTACTGTAGAAAGAGCACCATTTGAGTTGCTGTAGTGGAGGACGGCAGTGGTGGTGAGCACAGGACTGGTGAAACGTGTCGAGACAATAATGGAGTAGTCCTGGGGTGGCTGATCAGCGGTCACGAGGAATGAGTATGACTGGCCTAGATGGACATCGATCGATGTGTATGTGTTCTGCATGGTGTGTGATCCCTCCACCTCAACCAGGAGCAAGGAATGACCTTGAATCCTTATGTTCACTGATGTTGAGATGCCCACATTCGACACCCGAAAGCGGTATGTTTTCCCTGGCAACATGACATCAAACAAGTTTAGTGTGACTCTGTATATACAATGACTAAGCACCTGCCACTCTGCCGGGCATTTCGTTCTGATTTACTCAGATTCAGATAAGTTTACCTTGGTCCACTGTAAATCTGTTGCCATTCCAGCCTTGGCCATTTATAAGAAGCCCATCAGGGAATGGAAGGTCATTGCCACTGTCCAAAATGCCTTTCAAATCCTGAAAAAAAAATCTAATTTTTAGTTTTGATGATGCACTGAAGTGAGAAGTAAGACACACTGCATATAAAATTTGTGCTTAAAATACATCAAAATGTAAGCTTACAGTGTGGTTGAGCTTGAACCAGTCACCAGCCAATATGGTGAAATCCCCAGCAGGGGGTGCAAATGGAACAGGGATCATTGGTCGGCTAAGGACCCTGATAGCACCATATCCACCAGCAGCCTTATGGAATGCAAGGGAAGGAAAGTAGTAGTAGCTACCAATTTGGTCCTTGAACTGCATGACATAAGTGAAATTGCCACCTGGAGGGATCGCGCAGTTTGTACCGTACACCCCATCTTGCCATGAGCTCCTCCTCTGCTGAATTCCTTGCCTACAATGTATCAATGGCCAAATAAGGTACACTATTCATTTCTAGGGTCCAAATTTAGATGACACATCTTCAGATAAGAAACAAACATTGTTATATGGCATACAATGGTGCAAGATAAGTATCCATGAGATTTTTTTAGTTAAAAAACGACAAAATTTAATTCAAGCTAATATAGAAAATGAACATGTTTTACTCTAGCTATTTCTTTCTCGGCCATTCACATATCACGTCATCGTCTTACACAACAAGTTGCGGAACACTCAAATTACTAATTAGTTCCTCAAGGTGGCAACATGTACACACTTGCTGACACTTCGAGGCAAAAAGAATCTAGCAAACACAGCAATCTGCACGTGCTCAACTTGAAGCATGTTAGGTCCCACTGATACAATTAGGCACTAGTTGTACATATGCTCTTTTCTATCATGGATCTGCAAGGAAAGCCAAAGCACAGGGAGAGAAAAATAATAAAAGGGTAAAGATGTGAGTAGATGCAAGAACAGTATCAGGTTCTTTTAGTTGAATAAATAAAAGGGAGCAATGAACATTTACCCTGGGACAGCTCACACATCAGTGATGTCACAAACTCTGAAAATCACTTATTACAGAATCAAGATCTACACTTCAGCCTGCTCTGCTGAGTGCTGAAGTTTTTTTTTTCTTGACAGATCTATTGAAGTTAACTTAACTTCCCACTTGCACTTGAAGTTTTGACATATTGTTTCACATGTTCAAACTTGAACTACCCGTCTCACACTGAGCAGCAATGCTGCATGTGGGGAACAATCCCAACTTCCCAAGAGACAGTCCACACATTTTAATGTTTACAGCCTAATGAAGTCACACTGATCATGGCAAGACATCTATAATTTTACAACGTGGAGAAAAAAAATCTCCAAAGATAGGTGGACCAAGAATGCAACATCCAGAAATAAACATGCCAGGCTTGGAACAGCAAAGTTAGGTGAGACCGGGAGACAGTGTAAACCCTAAACAGAGGTCTGAAAAAAAAATCTGTAAATTACCATGATAGGAGGAAGGGCACAGGCAGGTTGTTGAAGACATTGATGACGATGTTGTCGTTGGTCACTGCATCGATCTGAGGCCCCGGGAACTGGCCGTTGATCAGTATCCCCTGCAGTAATCATATCCACAACACCATTAGCAAATGCAGCATTGCAACAAGCTCAGTCAGCCACCTCTCTTCTCACACACAGTAAAATCACGCGCCGAAGTACACAGCTGAGCTCAGAACTCAGAGCCTCAGACCAAGAACAGGTTATAGCAAGAACTGAACAGTGAACAGGAACTAACCTTGCGGAAGAAAAGAGATAAACAAAGAAGAGGAGGAAGAAGAAGGGCAAGAGCACAATGTTATATATACCTCCTGCTTGACGCCGAGAGGGTAAATGTCACCGAAGGTGATGTTCCATGTGTAGAACCTGTAAGGGTCGTCACCTCTGACCAGACCGAGAGAGGAGGAGGCGACGAGGAGGAGGAGGAAGACGAAGCAGAGGGAGGAAATGGACGAGGAGGTGGCCTCCATTCTCCTCGTCTCACTCTCTCACACACACTACTACAGCTAGTCAGCTAGCGACACTACCACCGCTGTACTCCACCGCTTTTATCTTTATCACCTCGTCAGCTCGCTCCCTTGCCAGCCAGCTCAGCTCAGCTCAGCTCAGCTCAGTGTCAGTGGAGCGTGGAGTGAGAGGGAGGACTGAGGAGTGAGGAGGAGGCAGCAGGGGTCAAAGTGGCAGGGAGGACATGGACGATGGATCTGAGATGTGGAGGAGGAGGAGGAGAATATAAATGTGGAGCAGGTTTTGCAGCGATGGCGATTGGTTGGCTGGATGGACGTGGAATCGAGAGCTCTGCTCGATCTACGATTCATGCAGGGGGCATGAGTTGTCGCCGAGGCTCGGTTTTGGTTCTCTGCCGCTCCCCTTTGGATTGGAGTATTGGAGTTCTTGAACAATAAAAGAGTGGAATCTCGCAGTAATCACAACGCCTGGTCGTCACGAGAACGTGGCCGCGTCGCCGGAAGAGCGCGAAACTGCAGGCCTCCCTCCATGCGCGGCACCGGCACGAGCCCGAGAGATGAGATGCTATGGGCACCTCGCGGCGCACGTTATTGTACAGCCGACACGCCCATGGACGAGCAGCAGATCCGAACGCACCCAGCGTCCTGTACCCTGAACATGGACGCGTCAGAAATGACCCGCATCTGCAGCGGCGCGGCGGCGAATCCAATGCCGTGTGACCCCGTGAAGCCATGTGTGGTCGTGTGGATCCGTCCGCGAGCAGGAGGAAGAAGCAGTACACGCAAAGCAAGGTGTGCTTTGGACCAACCAACTCCTCGCTCTGACGCTCTCGTCGCCTCTGCAGCATGTGACTGATCACGGCTCGGGGCGCCGGGCGCCGGGCGCCGGGCGCCGGGCGCGTGCGTGACGACGGCAGCGGCGCGAGCACGCACGCACGCACGCACGACACGACACGACCCCACTTTGCCGTCACTGACTCACATGTCCAACATTTCCCCGTGGATGCCGTTTCGCAAGAGGATGCTAAACCGAATCCATAACAAGAGTAATTAACTGCTTGCTAATCGCTCGCTGGTTACCGAACCGTCGGACTAGCAGTCGCCGGACGTGCGTGCGGCCCATTGTTCCGAGAACCTGCCGCCGGCGTCCGATCGGCGACGACGAGATGGCTCATGGCTCCCATCCAATGACACCTCGCTCGCACCGAAGTAAAAAATAACATATCCGGTCGCACCGACACGCGCGGCGACTTCATTGTGGAGTCCCTCACCGACAGGCATCACAAGGGAGGAGGAGAGGGGTTGGTAGTGGCTTTCAATTCTTGCGGTGCTAAGCTCGAGTGAGCTCACCGGCCGACACTGCCGAAGCTGTTTCCGTTTCGTGGTCTGTTTGTTTCAGCTTCTAATAGTTAGAGATTATAATTAGATAGTTAGTCTGAATAATTGGTTTTAAATAGTTGGTGTTTTCTAGCATCCGGATTCTAATTCATTTTCAGATTCTATATTATTGATTCTCACGATATAATCTAAAATTTAAATTGTTTACTTTCACGTCAGATTCTAAAAATAGTTATAATAAAATGAAAAAACAATATACACGACGATGCAATACATTATGTACATTAAAGTATTAATGAATTAAAAAGCTGGCAGGCTTTCGATGGGCGGTGAAGCAAAACATCGATCACCATTTAAAAAGCTGAAAAAAGATCTGAACATCATCGAGTTTGGCTAAAAACACTAAAAAGTGGAGATGATGATGGATTCGCAGACAGCCTTTTTTATATAAGAATCTATTTGCTATTCAAAATTATATTTTTTATTTTAAAATTAGAATCATCAAATCAAATCATATACCTATGTTTTATCGACAATAATAATGTCGTTAAACGTTTTATAATCTATAAATCAATAAAAATAGATTTTTTTTAAAAAAAAATCTTTGCAGGCACGTCTCATTTCCTCCCACGAACTTAGTCCAAATCACCTGAATAATATTTGGATCAGACCCAAATATTTCCAGTACACCATTCAAAGGCCCAGCCTTGTGTGCCTTGGAAATGCATGAAGCCCAGAATCAAGTAATCTGGTGATGGCAACAAAAATTTATTGCAGTCTCGTCAGATCAAGCCCAAGAACACAGCTAATGAATCCAGCCCAAATTGGCCTAAAGGCCCAAAATTTTCTAGGTTTCCTCGTCTTTCGGATGCAGTGCGGCTGCTGCACCGGTGCCCTCCTCTCCGCCGTCGCTGCCGCCGCCGCGAAGGCTATAAGTAAGGTCCTAACCCGCCTCTTTACTCCTAGGGTTCCAAGGAACAGCCGCCATGACCGCCTCATCGCACCCTTCGCTTCTACCGCTTCCCGTTCTCCGTCCCTTCCTCTCGTTCCCTGTCGATTTTTTTTCTTAGGGCTTTTTGTTTGATCTATGAGTTCTTGTTTCTTGGTTGAATCGTCCTCTCTTGGTCTTCTTAAGTTGGTGGCACCAAAATCGCCATGGTGTCATCTTCTTTGCAAGAAGGGGATAGATCGACGCGTCAAGAAATCGTTTCTGTTGCCATGACTCCCGTAGGCAATACGATTGTTGCTTGCGCACAGTTTCTTGATGCTGATCAGCATCATCTCCCTAGTTTTTTTTGTTGTTGTTAAAAAATCTCTTCTTTTTGCTGATGTGTGTTCAGATCTGTTCTTGCACGGTGCTAACCCCGGGCTTGTCGGATTGAAATCCTCTGAAGAAGGAAGCCCCAATGCCTGTGCTAGATCCACCTTGCCATTCAGTGTTGCAGATCATGATGCTTCTGATGCGTCTGATTGATCTGTGTCAACGTAATGGATACATTGCGAAATCATCTACTGTTTCTCCTTTTTTGTTCGTTTTGTCGTGGTGGCAGTGATTAGACATTACCCGCGCTTCTGATCTAAACCGTGAAGCAAAGGGAAAAACAATGGTTGAATTTCTTAATATGAGCCATTCATTCTGCTATCAAAATTATCGTCTTTTTAGATTTCTGAGATCTATGTGTGGATATGGATTGGCAGTGATGATAAAAACCTTCAGCTTTAAACGCCAGTTCTGCTTCTGAGAATTCATGACTGATAAAGCTGATATAGATCTGAGCCAAATGCCCTTTTCCCTCGTCTCTCACTAGTGTTTTTATCTGCATCTAATCTGCCTGTGATGAACTGCCCGTTTGTTTGAGGGTGTAGTTAGCTCAAGTTCCTGTTTATCAGGAAGAACCTACTTGCAGCTGCTACATTCAAATGATATTTATGGGCTAGCTGAGGTGACAAATGTGATGCACTGCTTAGTGTAGCAACAGTTGAAAAGAAATATACTGAGATATTGATGAACTCTTGCTGTAAAGACATAATTGTGCCGAGGTTAACTATCCTTCCGCAAGTTTAGTTTCTGATTTGCCGGGAGGCTGAAAAAGCTCGGAGATTGTGTGTTGACATCAGCTTCGTCTCTTGATGCTGTGAGATGGGAGTTAAATGACAGCACGAAATTCCATCCTAATTGTATATACATCGGATGTGTTGACCTTGAGTTGTTTGGAATGACAGTAGTTGGCTTCAGTACTGCAGATGTCATTAGAATGCTAATCACTAAACTGGCTGACAAATCCAGTGACTTCTGAAACAATTTTGAATTAACCATATAATGTTGATAATCTTTGACGACACAAGAAAAAAATGATAACATTATTTTTATCTATTAGATTTCTGAGATCTACGTGTGGATATGGCTTGGCAGTGATGATACAAACTTTCAGCTTTCAATGCCAGTTCTGCTTCTGAGAATTCATGACAGATGAACCTGATATAGATCTGAGCCAAATACATTTGTTTCACAGGCCTAGACAGTGTTTTCTCTACATCTAATCCGCCTATGATGAACTGCCCATTGGTTAGAGGGTGTAGTTAGCTCAAGTTCCTGTTTATCAGGAAGAACCTACTTGCCGCTGCTGCATTCAAATGATATTCATGGGCTACCTGAGGTGACAGTTTAGGTAGCAACAATTGAACAAAAATCTTGTGCTATTGTTGTCAGGACATAATTGTGCCAGAGTTTAACTATCCTTCTGCAAGTTTAGTTACTGATTTGCCGGGAGGTTGATAAAGCTCGGAGATTATGTGTTGGCATCAGCTTCATCTCTTGATGCGTGAGATTGGGGTTAAAGGATAGCACCAATTTCCATCGCAATTGGTCGAATAGTTGGCTTCAATGCTTCAGATGACATCAAAATGTAATCACTGATTCGAACTTGGAAGTATACTTGTCAAGGGCCTCAGGCCCTTGGGTAGTCGGACCTAGGCTACGTAGTTTGTAGCCGCAGTCTGTTGTCTTTGGCGAGGTTTTACCCCTCAGCCGTAGGTTTTCTTGGAAGAGTAGGGAGAGGGAAATAGATTGATATTGAATTTGCTTGATTACATCTGACCTTGACTATGGCTTATATAGCCACCCAAAAGACTCTCATGCGGGCTAATCCCCTATTTTATAGCAACCAATTAACTAATCTTATCTCTTAACAGCTAATCAATCTTATCTCTAGCAACCAATTAACTAATCTCAACTAATTAGTCTTATCTCTTTATTCAAATCTCCTGGTGTCGGCCCCCTTCTTCCTGCATGCGTCCTGCCTGTTCGGCTGCCCTGCGCACGTCGCGGGCCCGTCGACGCCTGCTGTAGGTGCGGCCCCACATGACATCTCTCCCCCCCTCGAGATCCAGCTCGTCCTCGAGCTGAAAGTCGGGGTACTTGTCGCGGAAGGAGTCCAAATCTTCCCATGTCGTCGATGCCGCGGTCTGGCCCTTCCAGTGGACAAGCACTTGACGGACGCCTCTAGCCATGCGGGCGCGCACCACCTGTTCTGGTGCTGGGTCCACCGCACCTTGATGGATGTTGGGCAGAGGAGGCGGAACTGCTGGAGGTTCGCCCACCCATTTCTTCAATAGGCCAACATTAAAGACGTCATGGAGCTTGGCGCGAGGAGGGAGCTCAAGACGAACAGCAACTTCGTTGATGAGTTCTTTGACGCGGTAGGGTCCGAAGAACCGCGGTTGAAGCTTGCCCTTGACCGCCGGCGATAGAGAGGCAACTGGGCGGTGTCGAAGGCGGAGCAGTACTCAGTCGCCCACTATGTAGGAGACTTGGCGGTGATTTATGTTGTAGTGGTGCTTCTGGACAGCTCGTGCTTGCTCCAGCCTGAACCGTACATCAGCCAAGAATTCTTCTTGTTCTTCCATCGTCTTGGCCACTGCTGCTACGCGAGTGTCGCCTGGTTCATAGGACCGGATGGACGGAGGATCCCGCCCATAGACCACTCGGAAGGGTGTCTCACGGAGGGACGACTGGTAGGCAGTGTTGTATGTGTACTCAGCCCACGGTAACCAACGGAGCCATTGGCGGGAACGATCACCTGTAAAACAGCGGAGGTACATGGTGATAACACGGTTAGCAGCTTCCGTCTGGCCGTCAGACTGCGGATGAAAAGCCGATGTCATGTTCATCTTGGTGCCCATAAGGCGCATCAGTTCCTTCCAGAACGTTGAAGTGAATACGGGGTCCCGATCGGAGACCATGGACTGCGGCACCCCATGGAGACGTACAATGTCGGTGAAGAACGCCTGTGCCACGGATTCCGCGGAATACGGATGGGCGAGTGGGATGAAGTGGCAATATTTGCTGAAGCGGTCCACCACTGTGAGGATGACTGGTTTGCCGCGGACTCGTGGTAGCGCCTCCACGAAATCAAGGCTAATGTCCGCCCAGACAGCTGTCGGAACGGGGAGCGGAAGGAGAAGTCCCGCCGGGTGTAGGTGCTCTGATTTGTACCTTTGGCATGTGGCGCAGGCGCGCACAAAATCTTGAACGATGCGGCGCATGTCGGGGAAGTGAAAGTCTCGTCGGAGACGGTGTAAGGTGCGTTGCACCCCTTCATGGTCGTCCTCATGGACTGCTGCCAACAGCTCTTGCAAGAGTGGAGATGCCGGTGGTACGTACAGCCTCCCGTCATAGGTCACCAAGCCGTCGATGAGAGCCCACGGAGTAGCCCGTGACCCCCTTGCCAACTCCTCATGGAGGGCGACCAGCGCTGGTTCGGTGGCCTGAATGTCGCGGAGACGTGTGATGAAGTCGAAGCGCGGTCCCGAGACGGCCATAACCGTGCTGCTTGTGGTTTCCTCTTCTGTGTCGCGGCGGGAGAGGGCATCCGCCATTGTGTTGAGGGCCCCGGGCTTGTATTCGACGGCGAAATCGAAGCCTAGGAGCTTGCCGACCCAATGATGCTGTGGAATTGTGGCGAGGCGCTGATCAAGCAGAAATTTAAGGCTGTAGTGGTCTGTCCGCACCGTGAAACGCCGACCCCAAAGATACGGCCGCCAATGTCGAATGGCGTGCACAAGGCCGATGAGCTCTCGCTCGTACGCCGCGAGGGAGCGATGACGTGGTGCCACCGGCCGGCTGAAGTAGGCGATGGGATGCTTGTCTTGGATCAGCACTGCTCCGAAACCGTATGTTGACGCGTCGCACTCGACGATGAATGGCCGTGCGAAATCCGGTAGCGCCAAGACCGACGCCGATGTAACCGCGGCTTTGAGGGCCTAAAAAGCTGTGGCCGCCTCGTCGTTCTAGGAGAACCCGTCCTTCTTGAGCAGCGCCGTTAGTGGAGCCGCAATGGAGCCGTAGTCCTGGACAAATTTGCGGTAGTAGCCCGCAAGGCCTAGGAATCCCCGTACTGCGCGACCGAACGGGGTTGTGGCCAGTCGCAGACCGCTTGTACCTTAGCGGAGTCCATGGCGACGCCCACGTCGGAGATGACATGTCCTAGGTAGGCAATGGAACGTTCACCAAAAGCGCATTTGGAGCGTTTGACGAAGAGCCGGTGCTGTTGTAGTATCGTGAAGATGGCCCGAAGATGGCGTAGGTGATCCGCCCACGATGAACTGTAAATCAGAATGTCGTCAAAGAATACTAAGACGAAACGACGCAGAAAAGGTCGTAGTATGTCGTTCATCAGCGCTTGGAATGTTGTCGGGGCGTTGCACAAGCCGAATGGCATGACCAGGAACTCGTACAAGCCGTCATGTGTTCGGAACGCCGTCTTGGCGATGTCGTCGGCGCGCATGCGGACCTGATGATAGCCTGAGCGAAGATCGAGCTTGGTGAATAATTTGGCGCCGTGGAGTTCATCTAGCAGCTCGTCGACGACCGGGATAGGAAAAGCGTCTTTGACGGTGATGGCGTTGAGGGCGCGATAGTCGACGCAGAACCGCCATGATCCGTCAGGTTTCTTGACGAGGAGGACCGGCGAGGAGAACGCCGAAGAACTGGGCCGGATGAGCCCTTGTTCCAGCATTGCGGCGCACTGGCTCTCCAGCTCGTCCTTGTGTCGTGTCGGGTAGCGGTAGGGACGTACCGCGACCGGTGGCACGCCCTGGAGTAGCGTGATGCCATGATCCCGAGATCGGTGCGGCGGTAGGCCGTGAGGTTCGGCGAAGATGTTGGCGAAAGAGGCGAGCAGTTCATCCAGTAGAGTTGGCGTGGCCGAGATGGTGTGGACGGAGGACGCCGTGGTACTAGGTACTCCCTGCCAACAGACGGACTTGCCATGCCACTTGAAGGTCATGCTTCGTCCGCTGAAATCCCAAAGGATAGGGCCCAGCTTCGCCAGCCACTGGGTGCCCAAAACTATGTCATAACCTGCAAGAGGCATAACAAACAGATCGTCGTGGAAACTGTCGCCGTGAATAGTGACCGCTGCTTGACGTATGACCCCCACGCACGACACCCGCTCGCCATTTGCCACCGTAGCTGTGAGGCGGGGCCGGTGTTGGATGGGCAGGCCTGATCGCTGCGCCGCGGACTCGGAGATGAAATTGTGAGTAGACCCGGAGTCCAGGAGCGCGATGAAGGGGTTGCCGGCGAGTTTTACGTCGATCTGCATGGTGTCGGTGAACCGGACTCCAGCGATGGCATGCAGGGAGAAGGTAGGCGACTCCTCGGCCAGTTCATCCCCTATTGCCTCTTCGTCGTCGTCTTCCATGGCGCAGTCCAGGAGGAACAGCCGCTTACATACGCGGTTGTGCCCCCGGCCAAATTTCTCATCGCAGTTGTAGCATAGTCCGAGGCGGCGGCGCTCCTCTTGTTCTGCCAGGGTGAGTTGCTTGACCGGACGGCCCTCCACGGTGACCGTTGATGTGTCGGCCTTGGGTACTGGTGGTGCCGGTGGCGCCGGACGTGAGGTAGGAGCAGGCAGGAGACCACGGCCGGCCGGGCGGGGTTGCGCCGTGGTGTACTGTTCCCGAAGCTCTAGTTGCCGTGCCAGGCTCATGGCAGCCGCGAGGGACTGCGGATTGAGGATCCGCACGTCGAAGCTGAGTAGTGGCTGAAGACCTCCTGTGAACAGCTGCACTCGTTGCTCCTCGTTTAGAGGTCCGGCGCGAGCCAGGAGTGCCTGAAAACGGTCCTGGTACTCCGCGACGGTGGAAGTGCGGCGGCATTCCGCGAGCTCGTATAGGGGAGCGGCACGCAGGGGCGGACCGTAGCGCAGGTTGAGCAGTTCTTTGAACCGGTGCCACGGTGGGGTCCCTTCGTCCCTCTGAACTTGCATGTACCACAGTTGCGCCCCATCTTCAAGGTTGTATGATGCCATACACACCTTTTCCTCCTCCATGATGCGCTGCTGATAAAAGTATGATTCGCAGCGATTGATGAAGATGAGGGGATCGGACTTGCCGTCGTAACGGGGAAAATCCATCTTTTGAAACCGTGGCGGCCGATCGCTGTGGTGTTCGCCGGTTCCCGGGCGAGGCCCATTGGAAGCGGAGGACGTGTGGTCGGTAGCCAGGGCCTGGATCGCCGCTGCATTGGCCTCGACGGCGGTCTGCAGGGACCGCATGTTGGCCGCGAGCATCTCCAAGGTGTTCCTGAGGTCGTCACCCATGGTGTTGGTGGCTGGCTGTGGTGGAGAAGCAGATCGCGCGGATGAGGATCGCCGGGATCGTGATACCAGGTTGTCAAGGGCCTCAGGCCCCTGGGTAGCCGGACCTAGGCTACATAGTTCGTAGCCGCGGTCCGTTGTCTCCGGCGAGGTTTTACCCCTCAGCCGTAGGTTTTCTTGGAAGAGTAGGGAGAGGGAAATAGATTGATATTGAATTTGCTTGATTACATCTGACCCTGACTATGGCTTATATAGCCACCCAAAAGACTCTCATGCGGGCTAATCCCCTATTTTATAGCAACCAATTAACTAATCTTATCTCTTAACAGCTAATCAATCTTATCTCTAGCAACCAATTAACTAATCTCAACTAATTAGTCTTATCTCTTTATTCAAATCTCCTGGCGCCGGCCCCCTTCTTCCTGCATGCGTCCTGCCTGTTCGGCTGCCCTGCGCACGTCGCGGGCCCGCCGACGCCTGCTGTAGGTGCGGCCCCACATGACAATACTTTGGAAAATGTCTGACATTTCCAATGTCTGGTTATACAATGTTGAAATAACCACTCAAGACTGCAAATTTTTGCATTAGCCTTTTGCTAATGAAATTCTTCCATCTGGTTTTGGTAATTGCGTACTTTCAGCTGTTGATGGATTTATTGGCAATCAGAGTGTAGTAGCAAAATTGCAATGCTAGTTGCTACCGGTGAATCATTGAACTGAAATAATCTGTATTGGTGTGTAATTTATATCTCTAGGTTTGCATTGTATTAACCGATATCTATGGAACCTACTTGCATCTAATCTGCCTGTGAGGAGCTGCCCGTTTGTTTGAGGGTGTAGTTAGCTCAAGTTCCTGTTTAACAGGAAGAACCTACTTGCAGCTGCTGCATTCAAATGATGGTTATGGGCTACCTTAGGTGACAGATGCAATGCTTTGCTTAGTGTAGCAACATTTAAGAAAAATACTGATATATTGATGAGCTCTTGCTGTAAAGACATAATTGTGCCGAGTTTAACTATCCTTCCGCAAGTTTAGTTTCTGATTTGATGGGAGGCTGAAAAAGCTCGCAGATTGTGTGTTGACATCAGCTTCGTCACTTGATGCTGTGAGATGGGAGTTAAATGACAGCACCAAATTCCATTCGAAGCGTATATGCGTCGAATAGTTGGCTGCAATGCTTCAGATGACATCAAAATGTAATCACTGATTCGATCTTGGAAGTATACTTTTGGAAAATGGCTGACAATTCCAATGACTGGTTGGTTATACAGTGTTGAAATAACCATCTAATGGTGACAATCCTCACTCAACAATGACCACTCAAGACTGCAGATTTTCGGATTAGTGTTTTGCTAATGAAATTCTTCCATCTGGTTTTGGTAATTGCATACTTTAGCTGGTGATGTGATTTATTGGCAATTTGAGTGTGTAGCAAACTTGCAATGCTGGAGTTGCCACCGTTGAATCATTGAGCTGAAATTATCTGTATTGGTGTGTAATTGATATCTTGAGCTGAAATTATCTGTATTGGTGTGTAATTGATATCTTGAGCTGAAATTATCTGTATTGGTGTGTACTAATTGATATCTCTGAAGTAGGATTGCATTGTATCAACCGAATATGTATGAAACCTGGTTCTTGATCTGTACTGAGTACTGAATTGATAAAGATTTAGCCATGAGAAACTCTTTAATTTCTTTATGTCAACATCCATGTTTACAGATCAGAACAATTTGTAGCAGAAACTGCTACAGGCAGATGTGATGTACATCAGACAAGAAGGCTCAGTACTAAAAGAAGAAAAATCTTTACTTCTCAGCTGAAACATGATAGTCTCACTACCAAATCTTGCTGTTCGAATTATGCGTTCCAGTTATGCTCATCAGATGGCAGTGGCAGCGGCGGCGGCAGCGGAAGTGATGCCATGAACTGCTGTATATCGAGGCTGAACTCGTCGTCGGTGACCACAGACGACGGTCCCGGAGATGGAGCCGACGACTCGCCGCCGGTGCTGAACCATTCTCCCGGAATTGTGCCTGGGATGATCCCGAACATGTCGGAGATCTCCTCCTCCACCGCGCTCGCCGCCTTTCTCTTGGAAGGTTTCACGTCCTCTGCATCAGTTTCCCCAATGCAACAACATATCAGATCGATGATGTTTGCGCCGTTGTGATGATCACTCTAAGCTACATTTGATATGAGATGAACGGTGTCAGTTTTTTATTGATGCATTTGAATCCAAAGTCTGAACTCTTTTTGGCTGTCGATTTGTAAAGGGAAATAAGAACTGGTATTTTTTAGATCTTTTGTTTATTTTGTTTTTTTGTTTTATAGTTTGAGAAGAGATCATGAACTGACCGAAGACAAAGTCCCATTTCCCGCCATAATGCGTTTCCTCTCCGGGTGGGTACTGCGAGGCGACGTCACCGTCGCTCGCGCCGCCGTCGTGGAGCACCAGCCTTGAGCTGGGCTCGCGGTAGAGCAGCTCGGGCATGGAGCCCACCCTGAGCATTGTTGGGTTGGGCCGCGGCAGTGGGTGGTCGTCGCCGAGCAGTAGCGACTCGAGCAACCCGGCGCTGCCGATGTCGCCGCTAGCCGTGCCAAATTGGTTCGAAGGGAGCTCGCGCGCTCTGGTTGGCAGCGGCGGGAGCCCCGCCGTGCCGAGCCCGCTGTGGCCGAAGCCGACGCCGGCGCCATCGTGGTGGAACGCTCGCTGCGGCGCGGCGCCTCCGGGCGCCTGCTGGTTGGCGAGCTGGAGGAGGTGCAGCCCCTGCATCTGGTTGAGGAGCGGGTAGTTTTGGTTTATCAGCGGCGAGTGAGAAGCCGAGGCGGAGGTGGAGGGCGACGGCACCGCCGGCGGCAATGCGAACGGGTTGTTCGCGTCGTAGAGGAGTGGCGTCGGAAGGCTTGCGTTGCCAGTGCCGCTACCGTCGCCGTCGGCGCCGAACTGGTTGATGTTCTGGGCGCGGAGGTGTGCGATCTCCCTCTCGATCTCCGGCGGGTAGAGCGTCAGGCCGGCGCGCAGCCGGCGCTTGAGCCGCGTGTTCCAGTAGTTCTTGATCTCGTTGTCCGTCCTCCCCGGGAGCTGCAAGCACGCCAATAGCAGTCACAATGATCACCAATTCATCATCGATTTGACGATTGATTAATCAAATTATATACAAAAATTGAACATTTCTTACGTGTGATGAGATGCGCGCCCACTTGTTGCCGAGGAGGCCATGGAGGCGGAGGATGAGGCGCTCCTCCTCGGGGGAGAAGGGTCCCTTGCGGAGGTTTGGGCGGAGGTGGTTCGCCCACCGGAGCCGGCAGCTCTTACCGCAGCGCTGCAGGCCGGCCTCCCGCCGCACGGCGTTCCAGTTGCCCTCGCCGTGCCTCCGCACGTGGTCGACCAGCAGCTTGTCCTCCGCCTGTGTCCACGGCCCCTTCTTCAGCCCACCGCTCCCTTCTCCGCCATTGCCGTTCCTCGCCATCGTCGTCCTCTCCTCCCCCCTCTCAGAGGGGAGCGAGCGAGAGAGACGCAGGCAAGCTCGGGGCCCGCTCACCTCCTCAGTTCCCCGCCCGCCGGTTTGATCGACGAGCGAGGTAACCAAACCTTTTCGCGCGAGCGAGATCGATCTCCCACTGCAATCCACGCGAGAGAATCCAAATGGCTCGGATTTAATTCCCTCTTCTCCTAATCGACGAGAGGATCGCCGCCGCGCTCAGCAGTGCAACGACGGCGGATCGCTCGCCGCGATCGACGGGAGGGGAGTGATCGATCGATCGATCGATCGCTTTAGCTAGGGCCTTTCCCGAGGAGAAAGACAAAGGGGGAGGCGAGGAGGAGCGAGGTGGTGGTAATGGCCAGAGAGGAGAGGAGGCGCGGTGGAGAAGGGTGATGAGGTGGGTGGCGCGCCGCCCGGATCGCCCCGCTAATCGCTCTCGCCGCCATGGTCTCTTCTATTCTCGCCACTCGCCAGCGCGCGCGCGTGCATGCATGCATGGCTTCTCAACTGTGTTTAGGATTTGACTGGTTTGGTGTTAATAGAAGGAGATCACATCGAGAATTAGTGAGCAACATGATGTCATCAGAGAACTGTGATGTTACAGGTCACCTCCTAACCGTCCTATTTCAAACCACGTCATCTGTTCTAAAATATAATAAATTTTAGAGTTTAAAATTCATCCTAAATATAATAATGTAATACGTGTAAAAAATAAGTTTTATCTAATTTGTTACTCTATATACTCTAGTATATACTTATCCTATCGTACCGAGGGTATTATATTTTTTCCACATTCAACCCTGAGACGGTAGAACGATTTTTAAAGTACAAGAGACAATAAAGAAACAAAAACTGCATGATACAATCTTGGGTTCTTGAATCATAAATACAGATAAGAGACAATGCGTATGGAGAATCGTGTAGAGATAGACTTTTCGCGAAGAGTTTGTCTCTTGTATTTTTTCCAATTAATCCTTAGAAACCTCTCAAGAGATCACCTATTAAATGAGATTGTACTAGCCCTTAACCCTATAAATAATTACATTTTAATCTTAAACAGAAGAAGTATGTGATATTTTCATCGGATGATCCTATATGAAGCAAGATGGGGGAGGCGTGGAGGTGACGTGCGGCCGGCCCTGGATAAGCGGATCCGACGTCGGCGACTCTGAAACCCTCACCATCTGATGAAACAGCTATCGCCCATACAATTTTTTCCCACCCGGTTTACAGTCGGTCAGGCGGCCGGCCTTTTCACCGCGCTCATTAATCTTCCACGGAAAAGTCACCCGTCCATCCGCGATGCCGATGCATGCAGCTGCATGCGCGGCGCCGGCTCGAATTAACTACTACTCTTCACGACGACCTGGCATTCTGCGGTGCACCGGCCACGGTCCGAATGGCGAATCCTCAACCTGATTAACGCCTCCAATGCGTCCAACTGAACACGCCAAGGCCAGCGACAGCGCACCGCTTTCCAGTTCGCGGCTGCCAGCACCACGCACACGGCACACTCGCAGGCAGCAGCGGCCAGCGGGAGGCGGGAGCAGCGAGGCGTGGACGTACATGTACATGTGTGTACCCTGCTCTGTCGGTCGCCGCCTCCGCCGCTTCGCCCGCCCACATGGGCCGCGTGTTTAAGAATTCCAAAGACCCTCGCTTTCCTCCCTCTCTGTCTCTCCTCCGTCAATGTCTTTCTTGCCGCGCCAGCTGCTGGGAGTAGGTCCGTAGTCCGTACGAGGACGAGGAGGAGGAGCGGGAGGTCAGACTCAGGAGGAGGCGGGTGGCGGCGGCCATGAGCTGGAGGAGAGGAGACGGGGGCGTGGCCAGGAGATGGGTCTTGCTGCTCTGCGCCGGGAGCTTCTGCCTTGGCCTGCTCTTCACTGACAGGTAGGTAGTAGTAGGTGGCCGCTTGTTGCTCGCCGTGCGGCAGTCAGCACGGCCGGCCAGCTGTAGTGAGTGAGCTACTCAGCTCCACATTTCGTGGCTCATTCTGCGAAGGCTGTTAGATCTGTGCTCTTTGTTGTTCTAACTTCTGGATTTTAGGGGAGGGAATGTGGCATCCGATGGGATTGGCCATTTTTCACGAATTTGTTTTCCTGATCCAAAAGTTGTTTACTTTGCAAGGCTATAACTATTATTCGTTCCAGGATGTGGACACTGCCTGAGGTTAGTGAGGTTGCCAAGCCAAATGGAAGGAGAGATAAAGGGAATGAGCTTGCTACTGGAGACTGTAATTCAGCAAAGGTATACTATTCCACAACCCCAAGTAATTCCTGAGAGTATTTCCATATATCACATAGTAATGAGCGAATTGCCCAACACACTGAAATTTATGCAAATTCCATGCCTTTGTGTCACCAGGTTCATGTAAAACGAGATTACAGAGATATCCTACAGGCCCCAGATACCCATCATTCTGTACAGTATGTGATGGGCACGCATGTCTTTTGTCTCTTTGATTTCTTGCAGGAAGCATGAAAGATTGAAAGGTAGTTCTTTCTAATCACAACCGAAATGGCTCCTTCCTGCAGGATTTTGGATAAGACAATAGTAAATTTGGAGACTGAACTTTCGGCTGCAAGAACTCGGCAGGAATCATTTCTCACCGGTTCTCCAGCCTCAGAAGAGCCCAGGTCTTCTGAGTTTGTGGGAAGGCGGAAATATTTTATGGTGATAGGCATCAATACTGCTTTTAGCAGTCGAAAGAGAAGGGATTCTATCCGTAGGACATGGATGCCTCAAGGTTTTCAAACTGAAGTGTTTTTAACTTTTGTTCATTTGTTCTGGCCCCTCTAATATGGAGTATTAATGCTGAAGTAATAATGAAAACAGGAGAAAAGAGAAGGAAACTAGAAGAAGAGAAGGGGATCATAATTCGTTTTGTTATTGGTCACAGGTGTGCGATATCTCTATTTCTCACATGTGCTGCAGATGGATTCCACGTTGCATTAAGTTTTCTTTTTTTTTTGACGAAAATCAGTAGGAGAGGCTCCTACTAAGATTTTGCATTAAATAAAACAACCAAGCGGGGAGTACAATAAAGGGGGGGGGGGAGAAGATTACAGAGGGGAGTGTAGAGACTCTAACCAGGATCCAATGGAGGATCGCAGGGAGGGGGGAAATCTACTAGATTGAATAGAGAAATTTACATAAAACAGGTTCAGCCAGGAAGAGAAAGAGGGAATAAGTCCATCAAAGATACATTTGTTTCTAAGAAGCCAAATCGCCCAAGCGCCAATGATGAACACCTCCATGGCAAAAGTGTTGGTGAGGTCGGCTCTGGCAGCAGAGATCTTGTTATGGACCGACGGATCGTCCGACCAGTGGATGCGCAAAAAATTCCAGCAGCGACGACTGAAGGGGCAGTCAAAGAAAAGGTGACAGGTAGTCTCCTCCAAGTCGAGCGAACAAAGCCTGCAAACCCCTGATTCCTCAGCGGGGAGGATGTGTCGTCGTTTCAGTAGATCCTTAGAAGACAGGCGATCCACCAGGATAAGCCAGAAGAAGACTTTGAGCTTGTTGGAACATTTGGACTTCCAGAGCCAAGTGAAGACCTTGGGGGGGTTGGGTTGCTGGAAGTGGTGATCGTAGAACTTTTTAGATTTGAAGATGGTGGAGCCCCAAATGAGGGACCAGGAGTCTGGAACCTGCTGCAAGGGGAACAGTCCCTCAGCAAGGGCGACCAGGGTCTGAAGTTCCTCAAGGGCTTCAGCAGAGAGGGGGAGAAAAAAATGCTCAATCGGGTGAGGAAGAGAGAAGAAGTGGTGGACCGAGCAAGTGGGTCTAGAAGCGAAGAAGAAGAGCCTAGGAAGGAGAAGCTTCAGCGGGTACTGAAGCCAGCAATCGTGCCAGAAGGACACAGAACGACCATTGCCAACCAGGGGGCGGGCTATGCCAAGGATGGTAGGAGAGAGCTTAATAACGTCTTTCCACCAGCAAGAACCTCTCAGGGGGCCGATGGAAGGCGTCAAGGGGGAGGAGGAGTATAGCCGCCAGACGAGGTTAACCCAAGGGATGTTTTGGTGCGAGACAAATTTGTGGAGGTGTTTGAGAAGGAGGGCAGTGTTCTGCGCGCGGAGGTTAACGACGCCAAGTCCTCCCATTCTTTTGGGGCGACAGACTAGCTGCCAGCTGGCTTTAGGGAGTGAGGAGGAGTTGGTGTTGAAGCCTCGCTAGAGGCAGTTGCGGCGCGCCCGGTCAATCTGCTTGATGAGACGGACGGGAAGCTTGAAAGAGCACATTGCATAGGTGGGGAGGGCGGAGAGGACAGAGTTAACAATCTGAAGCCTCCCAGCCATGGAAAGGCAGAAGGAGGTGTGAGCCAGACGACGTTCGACATTGTCCAAAAGAGGAGAGAAATCAGCGAATTTGGGCTTTTGAAGGCCAAGGGGAAGACCAAGGTAGGTGAAGGGGAAGGAGCCAAGAGAGCAGCCAAAAGTGGCCGCCAGGATACGGGCCTGGTCGTCGGGGACATTAATGGGAATAAGACTGGATTTGCTGAAGTTGACATGGAGCCCTATGGACGAGGAGAAGGTGTTGATGAGGGCTTTGAAAAAGAGAATGTTCTTTTGATTGGCCTCCAGGAAGATCATGGTGTCGTCGGCATACTGAATGATAGGGAAATCCATATCAGCGGGGTGGCAGGTCGGGGGGTGAATGAAGCCCAAAGAGGCCGCATGAATAGAAATGTACTGCAGGAGGTCTGCAGCAATAATGAAGAGTAGAGGGGATAATGGATCCCCTTGCCTGACTCCCCTTTTGCAATGAAAAAATTTGCCGGGGGAACCATTAACTAAGATGGCCGAGTGCCCGGAGGAGAGAATCGCCTGGATCCAACGGATCCATTTCTAGGGGAAGCCCAGGTGGGAAAGCATGAGGATGATGGTGCGATGTTCAATGGTATCAAAGGCCTTTTCGAAATCAAGCTTAAGGATGACCGAAGCTTTCTTGGATGATTTGCAGAGGTTACAGTATTCCAGAGACCAGGCCAGGCAGTCTTGGATGGATCTGTTCTTGATGAAACCATACTGATTAGGGTGGATAATTGTAGGGATGATTGGTTGCAGACGGTTAGCAAGGATCTTGGTGAAAATTTTAATCGAGGTGTTGAGGAGGGAGATGGGCCTGAAATCCTGGGGAATAGCGGGATTTTGCTTTTTGGCAATGAGCGTGATGTAAGAGCCGTTGATGGGCTGGAGATCAATATTCAGAGAGGAGGACAGATGGGCACCGAGAGCATGGAAGTCTTCTTTGATGATGGGCCAACAGGATTTGAAGAAGAGCCCACTAAAACCATCCGGCCCAGGGGCCTTATCAGAGGGGAGGTTATGAACCACAGAGTCGATTTCTGTGGCAGTGAAGTCATCCGCTAAGTGGGCCAGGTTGGTGTGGCGACGCACTAGCGAGGCAAGGTCAAAGGCCATGTGAGGATTCGAGGAGAGGCCCATTTTGGAGAGGAAAAAATCCAGGAAGGCCTCGGCTTTGTCAACCTCGGAGTAGGCCCAGTCCCCGGTGGTCGTTTGAATGGCGGGAATGCTGTTATGGCGCCTTCTGGAGCTAGCCGCGGCATGAAAAAATTTGGTGGATTCATCCCCTAACTTTGTCCAACGTATAGTGTAACGCTGCTTCCAGTAGGAATTTTTAATTTCAAGAAGGGACGAGGAATGGGATTTGAGCAGCTTCCTGAAGTTCCACTCCTGGACAGACAGCGCCCGGTGCTCTTCTGTTAGGTCGAGGAGGTTGAGGATGATGGAGGAATTGCGAATCCAAGAATCAATCAGCCCCATGCGAGTGCCCCAGCGAGACAAGTTTTTTTGCAGGGACCTCATTTTGCAGGCGATACGGAGGACGGGGTCCGGGGGGAAGGAGCCATTGAGCCAACTGGATTGAACGATGTTGGTGAAACCGGGGAGCCTTGTCCAGAAGTTTTCGAACCGGAAGACAGGGAAGTGGTCAAAAGAAGATCTAATGCGGACTAAACAGGGACAGTGGTCCGAAGCCGCATTAGGGAGGGCACTGAAGGTGGTGTTAGGGAAGGAGTGGATCCAGTGCGAGGAGGAGAGGCACCAGTCGAGCTGAATGAGGAGGGGGGAAGGTTGCATGTTGCTCCAGGTGTACTGACGGTTGTTGAGGTGAATTTCCAAAAGCCCTTGATGGCTGATGACCTCGTTGAAGAATTGAATTTTAGAAAAGTTGGGACGACCCTGGTTGCGGTTGGAGGGGGAACGATAGAGGTTAAAATCCCCCACAAAGAGCCAGTCATCAGTCGGGAGGATGTGGATGTTAGCAAACCAATCAGCAAAGGAGGGGCGATCGTGATCCCGGCAGGGGCCGTAGATATTTGAGAGGATCCAACGCCGGCCATTAGAACTGGAAAGGAAGGAGACGGTGAGCTGATGCCGGGAGGACGAAAGCAGGGTGCCGGAGAACAAGGAGCTGTTCCACCCAATGAAGAGCCCCCCCGAAGCACCGGCAGAGGGCGCAAAGACAAATTGGTCGAAACGCTTTGGGAGGAAACGGCGGACAGTGGAGTGATCAAAGGTGGTCATCTTGGTTTCCTGCAAACAGATAATGTGGGGCCTGGAGGAGGTGACTAAATTACGAATAGCAAGGCGCTTGGAGAGCGCATTAAGTCCGCGGATATTCCAGCTAAGGATTTTCCAATCACGGCGGGAAGTCATGACCCAAAGATAAGTTCGGAACGAGCAAGGCGCGACCGGCAGAGCCATAGCGCGGGGAGAAAAGAGGAGAGAAACCACAGACGGGGCGAAGCCCGCAAACACTAGGAGCATTGTCAACAAAAGTAACAAAATGCATAGTTCCGATCGGGCGAAAACAGGACGCCCCAACAAAAGATAGAGTAAGGTGCTTCATCACTGGTCTTCAGTGGCTGGGGCAGCAGGGGCCAGCCTTGGAGGCGAGGTGGAACCAGGAGCATTCCTGTCCTCAGGAGCCGACGCCGGTTCATCCGAATCGCTGGCAAGGAGGGAAGCAGAGGAGACTTTAGAAGCCGGAACACCACAGAGAAAGCAAGCAGAGTGTTGAATCTGTTGAATAGAAAGAGAGGGGAGGATAGAGTTGGACCTCGAGATGTTGATGAAATCTTCAATGGCAGGGAAGGCCTGGAGGGAAGGGCCTGGCTTGGAGGAGGAGGCGCCCTTCTTGAAACCCAACGACTTGATTTTGAGCTGAAGGCTCCGTCTGAGCTCCCTGTCCGAGAGGGGGGTCTTGTTCTTGCTTTGATTACCCAAGGAGACAGGAGGCACTGGAGGCGGCTCTGTCGGCTTGGCGGCTAGGGTCGAAGCCAGGGGCCCAGACGCTTTAGGACGCCTGGAGTAGAACAGCCTGATGGGGGGCCGCAAAGGTTGCGGAGGGACGTGTTGAGGGGCCTGGGCGGCCGGGAGGTGAATCGGGAGGATGAGGTCGGCCTGGCCAGCGTCCGCGGCAGGGGGAGGAGGGGGAGACGGCAGGGACGGGGGAGGGACCGCCAAGACGGCCTCCATGGAGGATTCGGAGGAGATCCCCGAAGCCTCCACACTGTTCTCCGCCGCTTCATCCTCAGGAACCATGGGCTCAGGATCAACCTGACCGAAGTGAAAAAGGTGAAGCTGTTCTTCTTCCTCCGCCAAGATGGCACCCGGCAGGTCCTGCTGGAAGTGGGGGGGGGTGCCACTGGTTCGCCAGCGGGCCGAAAAGCTGCTGATCGGCCCAGAGTTGCACCCATTCTGGTTCACCCGGCTGGACAGGCTCCAAGAAGGGGTGGGGGGTTTCCGTTGTCTGGGGGAGCCGGATCCTCGTCGCCCGGCCAGTGATCGGCGAGGTCAGATTGAAGGAGGAAGACCGGGAAGGTCCAAGAACGGCCAGCGCCGTCCAACTCCCGCCCGTGCTTGACCGTGAGACTTCGGGGGACATCGAGGTCGTCATCATAGAGAACCTTGACCAGCACCCGAGCGTAGCTGGGGTCTTGGGTGTGCCAAAACAGGAGCTGGCCGAACGAAGAGCAAATTTGCTGAAGGAAGTCCAGCGATTTGAGGTCCAGGGGGTAGCCAAGGAACATGAACCACCCCGCACGAGCGAATGGAGCCTGCTTGCAGTTTTTGGCTTCATTATGCTTGACGAAGCGGATCAGCCTATCGTGGACGATGAAGGGGGGGAGTTGACGATGAAGTCCCGTTCGACAATATTGCCGAACTTGAAAATCCCCACACCCAGGGGGTGGAGGCTGTAGCGGTCCACTTCGAGGAGCAGGTTGTTGACGATGTGATGACGGATGGCGATCAACAGGTTCATCCGATCGGCGGGGGGGACGGCGCCATCACACTCGGCAATGGCGAAGCTCTCATGTCGGGGAACGATGTCCCCAGAGAGGGCAACATGGGCCCGTTGCTTGCGAAGCTGTCCGCCGCCGTCGCGGAGGGAGCCTCCGAAGGGGAGGAAGGGGAGGGGGTTAACCGGGAAGTTAGCCATTGGGGGAGGGGGAAGCGGAGGAGGAACCGAAGCGGAGAAAGGCACGAGCGAGGAAGGAGAAGAAAGGGGCGGGAGGGCTAAGGGGCCAGTTCCAACTTCCGAGGCAGGCGGAAGCGGGAACGGCGAGGGGGAAACTGCAAAAGGGGAGCAAAAAGCAGAAGGGGGGCTGGAAGGAAGCGAAACACCACAGGGGGTAGGAGAAGTGTGGCGGGGGGACGGGGGGGAGAGGAGAGAGGAAGGCTGGGGGGTAGAAGGAGAAAAGCCCGGCTGACGGGAGCCATAAATGCTGGGCAGCGGAGGGGATTTAGGCGTGACCGGGGATGGGACGGAACCCGGGGCGACAGAGAGAGGGAGGCGGCCAGACAGATCATGATGCAGACGAGAGAAGATATGGCCTAGAGGGATTTGGCGCAGAGGAGCCGGAGGGGGAACAGTGCCAGACGAGACGCCCGAGGGGAACTTGCCGAGGATGGAGGGCCGGGCACTGTTCAATTTGAAAATGGCAGCAGCAGAGGGGAGAAGAGGGAGGGGCCTGTCGGAGACAGAGCGGCAAGGCGCGGGAAGGCGAGAAGCAGTAGGACTGGCGACTAGGGGGCAGGAAAGGGAGCCCACAAGGACAGACGGGGAGGGGACTGATGGCGAAGAGGACAAGCCGAAGATGGTGATCTTCTCCGAGAAGGAGACCTTTTTGCGAGGACGGGGGGGACCAAGGGGCATCTCGGCGGGGAGGAGCGCCGGCGAGGACGGGGGTGCGACCGACGAACCGGAGTCCAAGCAGAAGCTTCCTCGTCATGCCAACGAGCGACCTCACGGGGCCAATTAGGGCCGCCATCTCGCCAGAGGTGGAAGTAGACATCGAAGTGGTCAGTGATGACCCTTCGGAGGCGGACGACAGAAAGACCAACAGCTTTCGAAAAAACTGAAAATCTAAAGTGTCTATCTTGAACAAAAGAAACGTGAAACCCTGCTGGAGAACCTCCCAGACAGGCATGCAAGGCCATGCTAACAGAAGAGGCGGTGAGCCGGAAGGTGAAACGCCTGAAAACCGCCAGGAGGGAGAAAGAGCCAGCCGGAGAGGAGGAGGGGTGATGAACCGGGGAGGAGAAACGGGAGAGGATGGAGCGTTGAAACAACCGGCCCGGCGAGAAGTCCCAGGAATGAACTAGCTCCCGGAGAAGGGGATCCCGATCGAGCTCCACTAAATGCAGAACAGGGGCCATTGGCGGGAGGGCCGGTGACCGGACACCAGGAGAGCAGGGGAAGCAGGAGAACTGACCCGGAAGGAGAGGTCATGGCGAAGGTCGGAGAAGCGGGCCGCAGGTTCCGACGTAGAGGAGGGCGAGCGCGGGAGCCACCATCGCTCCTTTATTTCCATTAAGTTTTCTCCCATCAACTTCGACTGTTGATTGCATGCTTGTCCCATATTTAGGGCCTTGTCATATGAAATTCTACCCCAGAATTCAGTCCAACTGGTTGTGATAGTCTTGACACAAGGTAGATTCAAGGGGCAAAAATCACTGAACTGTTACTTCCAATTTATAAACATAGTTTGCATCCCAACACATAATCTTAACTGAAATAACAATCCAAAACAACATGACTCTCTATCCTTCTCAGCAACTAATCTTTATTTATATTTAAATTTATAAACCTTCTAACCATTTAACATAAGCTGAGGACCTAAACTGAGAAAAAACAAAACCTTTTTATGTTATCAGTTGTACAATCTATTTTCTATTTTCTTTAATTTGTTTTGATTTATTGTCAATACATGCATCATCAAGATTATAATCACAAGCTATGTTGTCCCCAGTGCTATTTCAGGTGGAATTGTGGATAGAGCAATTGAGGCAGAGGAAAGAAAACATGGAGATTTCATGAGGCTTGTAAGATCTGATTATTTGGTTTACTGGGAATTGTTAGCTGCTCTCATTACCTTCTGAACTCATATGGGAACTTGTTCGAAGTTTGAACTTCATGCCCTTTTGCTTTGGCTAATGTCAATCTTGTCCACTCTTGGTCAGGACCATGTTGAAGGATACCTTGAATTGTCTGGCAAAACCAAGACATACATTGCTACAGCTGTCTCTTTATGGGATGCTGACTTCTATGTGAAGGTTGATGACGATGTGCATGTTAATATAGGTAAAATTATATGTTTCCCTTTATAATTCTTAAGATTAGGCAAAGTAATCGTAAGTGTGATTATCATGTCTGATTCCAAAGCTCTTATTTTATTGCTTTATTGTTATTATCGGTGCTCATTTTGATAGTAGTATTTCCAAGGTGCCAAGTTCTTATAGGCTGCTCTGATTTCAACTCTGATGTTGTCTAGCTTGTTATTTCCATAAGAACTGGGTAAATCTGACCCTTTGTATGTGAAAAATTTACTTTGCTCAGAGACATCCTTTTCATAACATGAAATCTGTTACATTTACAGCAACACTTGGAAAAATTTTATCCAAACATGTTTCGAAGCCCAGAGTATATATTGGATGTATGAAATCTGGTCCTGTATTATCGGACAAGTAAGTAAAAGGAAAACAGAATATCTATTCCTTGTTCCTTCGTCATGCTTTTGCTGGTGGTTAAGATGCAACTACTACTGTTCAGAGATGTCAGGTACTATGAACCTGAGCATTGGAAATTTGGTGATGCGGGAAACAAGTATTTCCGGCATGCAACCGGTCAATTGTATGCTATTTCAAAAGATTTGGCAACCTACATATCTATAAACAGGTGAGCTAGCATCTGAACTATTTTTTGGTACATTTCTACACTTCAATATTATCCCACTCTTGTTAACTCTGAAGTTATTGCTAATCCAATAATGCCAGGCATGTCTTGCATAAGTATATCAATGAGGATGTGTCGTTGGGATCTTGGTTCATAGGATTAGATGTTGAGCATATTGATGACCGCCGACTTTGTTGCGGCACTCCACCTGGTAAGCTTATGCTATTTTGTAGAGAAAATTTCCTACATGCCTAAATTTGTAAATGTCTGGGTTCAGAAAAGTTGCCTAATTTACTTGAGAATTACATTACTTGCTCTAAAGTCTAATACTATACTTGATAAGCAAACTGATAAGATCACCACATACAAATTCGTGCATTGCTCTCCTTGTGCACGGCTCAGTTAAAAATTATGTCTCTCTTGATCACAGACTGCGAATGGAAGGCTCAGGCAGGGAATACTTGCGCGGCATCGTTCGATTGGAAATGCAGTGGCATATGCAACTCTGTGGAGAACATATGGGAAGTGCACAACAGATGTGGAGAAAGCGAAAAGTCGCTCTGGATTTCTTCTTTCTAAACAAAACCAGGGGAAGATTTGACATGACTAGAGGATGCTATGTCATATAACAGATCACATATGTATTGTTCTGACTTTCATTTGTAGCAATGTAATGTAGCTAAGCTAGGTTCAGCTTGTGATTGGGCATCACCGACTATGCAGACCGTGATTTTACTCGGCGTCTGCCGGTGGCAATTGAGGGGTACATAGGCAGATTGATTTTTTACATGCCCAACTGATCGATTCTTTCTCATGTTTGGGTTGCCATTTTGTATGGATCTGATGTATTCAGTGCACTGTTACCAAGATATACATAAATCTCTTCACTGTTCACTCCATTGCATTAATTTAGATGTATTGTTCTGAATTTCATTTCACATGCGTTGGCCTCTTACAGCATCTGTCCATTATTAAAAAATGCATCTGTCCAGAACATATCTCTTCATTCATATGAACCAGCTAAAATCTGTCTTGAATTCAGTCAGAGTTTCTTATGAATCAGCTAAAATCTGACTTGAATTCAGTCGGAGTTTCATATGAACCAGACAAAATCTGTCTTGAATTCGGTCAGAGTTTCATATGAACCAACTAAAACCTGTCTTGAATTCAGTCAGAGTTTCATATGAACCAGCTAAAATCTGTCTTGAATTTAGTCAGAGATTCATATGAACCAGCTAAAATATGTCTTGAATTCAGTTAGAGTTTCATATGAACCAGCTTAAATCTGTCTTGAATTCAGACAGAGTTTCATATAAACCAGCTAACACCTAACTTGAATTCAATCAGAGTTTTATATGAACCAGCGAAAACCTGTCATGATTCCAACGAGTTTCACATACATTTGGAGCCCAGCTGGAGGAGGATGGTTGAACGTAAAACAAGTGCTTCCACCATTTGGGCTGTGCCACGTGTAAGTGTCTTGAACCATCTGATCGGGTAAAATGTTCAGGTAAATAAAATGGACGGTCCTAACGGAATTCTCACGCACGTGCGGAATGTGTATCTAAGGTTTACGTAAACTCTGTTTCATTGGCGTAATCTGACTGGTGGAGGTTTACATTTTTTTTGAGATTTAGTTATTTGGCAATGTCATTAATTGATTTGATTTTTTGCCATCATATCTAACAACACTTAGGGTGCGTTTGGTTCTACTGTGAGCTGCTTGCTGTGAAAAAACTGCTGTGAGTTGTCTGCTGTGGATAAGCTAAAAGTCGTTTGATTGAAACTGCTGTGAAAAAACCGCCGTGAGCTGACTATTTTTTATAATTTACATAATTTTTATCATTATAATATTCTATACATATATATAAATAGAAAACACTCAATATTGATGCAACTAAATAATTGAAATATACATTAGATAAAAAAGTGCATAATTCATCTAACTGACAACCACATATTATTTTATGAAATTGTGCAATATAATACAAACCATAATAATGTTAGATCAATTAAGACACCTTGAATTCATGCTATTTAATCTATACTAAAAATCATAAAAGTAGAAAAGCTAAAGCAGCAAAGCAGAGTACAAAGCTGCTTCCAAATTTGTACTAGAAAAAACTGTTTTTTCACAGCAAAAACAACTTTGGTAAATCCATTTGGTCCAGCTTCTACTTTTTTTACAGTATAAGCAGATTTCAAAAATAGAACCAAACACGCAAACGCACCATTGTTTAGTATCTCATACATACACTCCTAATTTAACATCCGTATTTCATATTCTTGGTATATATTCTTTCTATTTTGTATCGACATGTTATTGATTCAGATGATTATAAGACTGAAACATTAAAACATTAATAGAAGGTGTTTAGTTGTGTTTATTTTAAGTGTTAATATTTATGGTGTAAACTAATCACATTAGATTTTTTTGGTTTGAATATGCTACTGATATTAGATACCACGTAATCAGATTATAACCTAATAATTAACCTATCACTCTAACCAATCTGATATATTTATCAATCAAACACTGACGGGGTTACACCATTTACGTTAGCTTGGCCAAACACTATCAAAATGTTATTTAATGTTAGAGTGGTCGGTCAATCATCAATCATCATTTTTTTGTTTTTCCTTTTCCCGCCTCACTTTCCCTCCACGCGCCGGCGATAAATTCCAGCCTCCGCCTTGCTCTCTCCTTCTCCCACCAAAAATCGGCGCCCAAATCTCCAAATGCCCGCGTTGTTTCCCCTCTCCCGATCCGCCATGGCGCACGCGTCCATGGACCACCAACGCAGGCTCCGCTCGCCGACACGGAGGTCGTCCTCGCCTCCGAGCGGCGACCAGCACCACCACCGCTTCCTACGACCAGGCGCGCTCGCGCGGCTCCGGGACTCGAAGGTCATGGCCCGCTCCCTCCGGTCCGCGGCCGCGGCGATGGCATTGCCCGTGCGCCTGCACCCGCCGTCCTCCTCGCCCCCGTCCACGCGGGTCGCCGCGGCGGGAGATGGCGGCGGCGTGCCGCATTTCCTGGGGGCCGTGAGGGGGCCAAGGTACCCGCTCCGGAAGAAGCTGTCCGCGGCCAGGATCGTCGTCTTCCTGCCTCCGCCGCTGACGGACGTCCCCGACGTGTTCTTGGACGCGTTCGTGGCGGCGCCATCGGATCTGCTCGCCGCGCACTGACGACTAAATGACTATCTGTGCCGCTCCACTCTTGTTTTACTCTTCATTAGATCAGTGCAGATTGTCTTCTTTTAGTTTGTTCTTGATTTAGTAGGTCAGAATTTGAGGAGAAACAACTTGGAATTTCTTCACACATTGTATTTCTTGTGTGTGTAAATCCTTGATTTGTGGTCATGTTCAGTTAAATTTGTTGTTCTGCCTCTACAAAAAGGCATTCAGATTTTAATTGAGCAGCCACCAGCATCATATGTACCTCTTGTGAAATCACAGGGCTCAAAGCAATTGGTTTATACAAAGAGATTGCAACTAAGCACAATGTGATGTGATGCCCAACAAGAGAAATTTAGCTCGTTGGCTCATGGCAAAAGTACGGTTTCATCGACAAGTTACAATTTGTTTGCAGATTCTTGGGAACAAAAACTATGTTATATTACATCCATGATAATACTATAGTTTATAATATCACAGTTTAGAAAAAGTGTTTTATATCAAAGTTTTTAATATTGTAGATTAAGTACAATATTTCTAATACTGCAGTTTACAAAGATTTCAGATAGAGTTGTCAAACACTTTTTAGTCAGTATTGCTTTTAAAATTACAAAAAAACTGTGTTTCTAAATAAAGCCTCAATATCTACATGGTTCAGTATTCTCATTACTCTCTTTCACTCCTTATACATGTTATTTTAACTATGCATAAAAATTAAGAAACTGATTCAAATGTGTTTTTCCTCTTATTTATTTGGCTTATGTATTATTTGTTTGTGAGAAATGTAACATTTATTTCATAAAGACAAACATTTAAGAAAAGATGAAAAACAACTAAAAGTTCTAAAACAACTTATATGAGAAAGAGTTAAAAAACTAAAATGACTTGTACAAGGAATTGGAGGTAGTATGAAGTATACAAACTATATAAGTTATTACTACAAAACTGTGTCCAAACATGCAACAGCCCCCTGTTCTTTTGTTGCAAACCCACAATTTCTTTTCTTGTACCTAGACAGGCAAGAATATAAGATACATACAACATCCCAGAGTAGACAGCAAGGCTTGCTACTAGCTCTTGCGCAGGTGTTTGCTCACTTGGGCAGCAAGTGCTACAGATTTGGCATTGATGTCGTTCATCAGGTACTCCCTTTCAGCGCGACGGCGTTGCTGTCGTTCTCTCTTGGCTCTCTTTGGGGCCAGCCTCAATTCTCTCTCCACATAGGCCAGCCTGAACTTCTCGGCAATTGGTATTTCAGGAGGCGCATTTGGGTGGGCTGGAATGGCAGGTCTTCGCGGAGCAGCAGAAACAGCCCATGTTTTGGGGTCAATATCCACGATTACGGAGTGATCCAGTGGTACACTTGCCAGAGCTTCAGTTGGGACCTTGGATCCACGGAGGTCAAAAGGTGACGGTTGTGGGTTGACAGTAATACGAGGACATTCCATAGAAATAATTTCCTTGGAGTTTTCATCTATCTTCGGCTATAAAACAAGAAAGACATGAAAAAAAGATGCATCAGTTAATTGTGAATGCAGTTAATGCATAGTAACAACATTTTAGAGAAGGAAAGAGCTTGCATGCATACCCAAACTAGCCATCTTAATGACTCTGCACCCCCGCCGATGTCTACTGTATCAAGTTCCTCCCATGAGTCCTCTTCAAGAGTATTCAATTTGGGTTTCAAGAGATTCACACACCTGCGTGCAGTGGATTCACTTCTTGGACAGCCTCTGCAATCATGGGATTTAAGCTCTTTTTCATATCCTGTTATGCGGAATACTATGCATAGTCAACATTGAAAGCCATAAGAATTGCCATCATGAACAAAGTAGAACAAAAAATAATTTCCCATTAAAGCTTGTACTACAATTTTGTAGTATAAATCAGGCTGGTAACTCATACACAGTACACACACCAAGACAGCTGCATGCACATGAGATATGATCATTCGAGTATATGGCCATATAATATATGGATCATTGGCATCAAATATGATCAGTTGTTAAATGAAGTTGCTATTTGTTATTTACCATGAACAACTGCCTATTTTAGTTCAAAACATGGACACATGTCATTTTCAGCAACTTCAGGGGTTCTAATAAAATATCAATTTAATGGCTAACTTTCAGAATTCAAAATTGTTGAAGACAACCCAGCATATGCAACTTTAATTTTCATGGTACAGAGTCAGTCCAACCATGTCATTGACAAGAATATATCAAAACAGCCACACCATCTACAGTCACACATGCAAAATAAAAGTAGGGAAAATAACACCAAGAATAATTGGACTGCCTAAGAGAAGTAAATTATTACTACACACTGACAATAAGCTTATCAATACATTTTGTTAAGAGTCTGTAGTATGTACCCGCATCTCAATATCTCCAAGGATGGGCAATGGCATATAATCTCAGAAACAGCAGCGGTAGTTATTCTTTCACAGCGACTGCATTATAATTTGGAAGATGTATCACAAATATGAAGTCATCAATGGAAAATATTTTCTTAACTTCCACCCAGCCGTGGCTAGCATAACTTCAATCCTTACCTAATATCAACAGCCCGCAAATTATTAGAAATATTTGCCACAGTAGCCAGACCAACATCAGTTACATCGGAGGCAGATATATCTAGGATATCCCAGGAGCTATCAGCCAGAGAAATCAAAACTTCATCATTCAGTAGTCTTCTTCTCCTTGCAATTGACACAATTGCCAACTGTATCATACAATAAGCTCAACTATCAATGTATATGGTATATGTACCAATAGATATTACAGTATATATTAAAAAAATCAAGTCATGCTATGCAGTAAATATACCACCAATTGCATGCTTCTACTGGATCAGCATGTGGTGAAACACAACGATGTGTATGAGTGTATCATAACGAGAATTCATAATTAGCTAGTACAACATAATGTAACAGATATATCATAATGTGCAGTAAATACACCAAAGTTTTTGTGCTACTATTGGACAAGATAAAACACAGACATGTGTATCATAAGATGCATTTGATATTAGCTACTGCTACAAGCAGGCATAAAGCTGAAAAGCCACATATCTAATAGAGTAATAGTATTTATTTACTACATGATAGTTGGTCATACACAACATTGTAGTCATGACCTTTTGATGGTGCTAAGGTTTAGATGTACATCTTTTGTATTTACATCATAGAGATTCAGCAAGAAAACAAAGCAAAACAAAGGCTCACAGAGTCACAGTGTTCATTAAATTCCCTTTGTATTTTAAGAGTTACATCTGAACTGGCAGAGAGGGCAACAGCACTGCATATAATAACTTAGCAGAAGAAATCAACAGTGTGAGCCATCAACTAAAGATATATACAAGAACAACATTTTTTTTCACCAACAGTAAAAGGCATGTCAAAAAGTGGTATTCAATTAGAAAATAAAATTGTCTCAATACATAATCAATTGAAAACCTTGAGGATAAAGTAGGGTTGTTTCAGTAATGAGGTAAAAATGCAACACAGAAAAAACCCAGCTAAAGTGAGATATGTGTACCTTTATGTCAGGTGGAAAGAAAGTAGCAAATTCGGAGATATCAGTTATGATATCTTCAAGATTCTGACCAAGGATGCCAAGGCACAGACTAACCAATTTCCGAGGTCTACTCTTGTTTGTGGGAGAATCTGATGTAGTTAAAATGTGCAAGTTAATACGGGCAGATAATACTAAAAATCCCCAACTCCAAGGACGAACAGAGGAAAACCAGATTCAATTATTCTAATGTACACACCACTGGATAAAGTAATTTGTCTGAAACTAATGAGTTAATTCATCACTGTGCAAACAACTACTTGGAATATTTGAAAGAATGGAACCCACTGCCAGCACAAAGCCATGAACTGAAGCCTGGCCTGGCAAAAAAGTATTCTAGATGTAGGGAGATTCTCACTACAAATAAATGAATGGGGATTTATTCTCTGTTGAAGACAAACCCACTGTCATCTATAATCTTCTTTGTACTTGCCAAAAATAAGTTCAAAATTGAGGATTTGCAGTTTTGCACCCTGCTAGATCCAGTCACATATTGTCATATTGATGCTTCTTTTGAGATAAAAAGGTTGTAGTCTGATCATAGAAGACCTAAAGAAGTTCCAGTTTAGTTGTATTGACTCAGTTATCACATTGCAATAGAAAAAAATGATAGGCTAGACTGTAATTGCATATTGCAGTAATGAGAATTGAATTTTATACCTCTCATTTAAATTTGAATCTTCATATCTTCATGAACTTATCATATAAACTAATTCCCAAAGTCTGTAAAACATTTACTACAGAACAATAAGACTATCCGTGTCGTTTTGTTTTCGTCTAGTTATTAGCTAATTGCAATATTAATGCCACATGCTGAAGTACTAAACTTAAATCATCAAACTGAAGAACAAAATCCCAAACCTTAACTTTTTTTCTTGTCCAGGCCGAACAATTAATACAGATTTTTCACTTAAACAGGAAACACTAGTTCACGAATAGACCATGAACATGAACTTTGGTGGTCAAATTGATCACAGAAACCGTATGCACTCACTTTCTAGGCACCAAAGTAAGCTATAGCCTATAGAACAATAAAGTTCATCGTAATAAACCGAAGAAGCCGTGAGCCATAACAGGGAGCTTACAGAAGGAGGCTGCCGACATTGAAGAACTTGCGGGCTTCTGCCGCGGCGTGACCTCGATGTCTCTAAATGATGCCGCTAGCTCTGCGACCATCGACTTCCCCTTCTCCATCTACTCCCAGGGGGGATCAGATCGAATCGGGAAGGACGGGGGAGGCCTTTTGAGGGGACGAAGGTACACGACCACAGCGGCGTAAGCGGGAGGTGCGACGAAGCGGAGATGGTCGCCGTGTAGTCAAGGCAGCGCGGAGGCCATACGGAGCCGCGGCAGCGAGGCGGCGCGCCGGCCGGCGGGGAGGGGGGTAAGCAGGGCGGTGCGGCCACGAGGGGAACGGGGAAGGAAGGGAAATATCTGTGGATTTCTGAATTCAACCATAAATCATTTCAAAACAGTATCAGTTCACAAAACCAAGTTTGAAATCGGTCAAATTTATATTTCCTACTGTGCGCTACTGTAGATTTCAGTCATGTATCTGGAACTCATAATTTTACAATATTTAGGTGATTTTTTTGAGAGATTTTAAAATTTTATCAATATAATTCATATATATTCGTTGGGAGAAAATTACATATTTATATAAATTATTAAAAACTAACTATATAAAAGTATATTTTATAAATCATTTTTATTTTTACATATTAAAATTTAGTATTTTTAATCAACGATTTACTAATAAGATTTCGAGCAATAAAAACGCCGTGAGACCAGCCTGACGGACGAGACCGCACCTCGACCTCCTCCCCGGCGTCCGCGGCTCGTACCCTCCGGCGCCCCGGTCCTCCACCCAATCCAGCCCACCTCCTCACCACCACCAGACCAAATCCCGTTCCGCCCCACGCGGATCGCAATTCCGGCGGCGGCGGCGGCGCGATGAGCGTGGTGGGGTTCGACGTCGGCAACGACACCCTGGTGGCCGCGGCGGCGCGGCAGCGCGGCATCGACGTGCTCCTCAACGCAGAGTCCACGCGGGAGTCCCCCGCCGCCGTCGCCTTCTCCCACAACGCGCGCCTCCTCGGCGTGCACGCCGCTGGGGCCGCCTCCTCGCACGCCCCCTTTTCCAGCGTCAAGCGCCTCCTCCTCGCCGGGCGCTCCGCGCTCCTCCGTGATCTTCTGCGTCTCCCCTTCCCCGTCGATGTCTCCGCCTCCATCGATGGCGGTGTCGGTGGCGCGCTCGTCCACGTCGACCACGTCGGCCGCCGCATCGCGATCTCCCCAACCCAACTCCTCGCCATGCTGCTCGGCTATCTCAAGCAACTCGCAGAGACCAATCTGGAGGCGCCCGTCGCCGAATGCGTGATCTCCGTCCCTTGCTACTTGACGCAGGCGCAGCGCCAAGCCTACCTGGATGCCGCCGCTGTGGCAGGGCTCCGGCCGCTCCGGCTCATGCACGACCTCGCTGCCACTGCCCTTGGGTACGGCCTCTACCGCTCCGACCTTGTTGGCGCAGGGGGTCCCACCTATGTCGCGTTCGTGGACGTCGGTCACTGCGATACGCAGGTGGCAGTCGTCGCCTTCGACGCGTCAGGGATGAAGGTGCTGTCGCACGGATTTGATGCGGACCTAGGTGGAAGAGACTTTGACGAGGTGCTGTTCGAGCATTTTGTAGAGGAATTCAGGGACAGGTATAATATCGATGTCACTAGCAATGTGAAGGCAAGTATGAGATTGAGGTCCGCATGTGAGAAGGCGAAGAAAGTGCTCAGTGCAAATGCAGAAGCAGTGATCAACATCGAGTGTCTGATGGAGGAGAAGGATGTGAGGGGGATGATACGGAGAGAGGAGTTCGAGAAACTATGTGCTGGGCTGCTGGACAGTGTTGTCGAGCCTTGCAAGAGGGCTATGACGGATTCACGGATTGGATTTGACAGGTTGCATTCTGTGGAGCTCGTTGGATCAGGTTCACGGATACCTGCTATTGCTAGAGTTCTTGCAGGTTTCTTCAGAAGGGAACCTAGTCGCACACTCAATGCCAGTGAATGTGTGGCCCGGGGGTGTGCACTGCAGTGTGCAATGCTTAGTCCCACATTTCGTGTTCGAGAATATGAGGTATGGTTTTATCTTATAGAGTCATAGTCTTCCATGTTTGAGTTCCATGCACTTGCAGAAGAAGTTCCATTTGTTTTTGGATTGCTTGCCATGCAGTGAAAATTGACACACTTGGTGTATGTCAGGTGCAAGATGCAATTCCATCTTCGATAGGATTTTGCATGACCGAAGGCCCAATTTCAACATTACCAAGTAACGCACTGTTCCAGAGATGTCAGCCCCTACCCAGTGTGAAGGTCATTACTCTGCATAAGAACAACAGACTTAGGTTGGATGCATTTTATGTGGATGAGAATGAATTACCTCCTGATACCTCAACAAAAATTGGTAGTTTCCAGGTACACTATCAACTCTTTTCATATTGTCAATCTCTATGTACATATATTAAAGGTTAAATTTTCAAAAGGTTGAGTGCACAGATCCTGTGGCAAGTGGCAACTTATATTAAGAGATGCAAGGGGTAATGTATTATTTCATAACACCACTGTTTCTGTAGAAATTTCGATGGGTCGTACCTCCTTGCTTATGACTACAAAAATATCTCGTGCACTTGTCGATTGTTACCAAGTTTTTCTTGTGTTCTGTTGCCTATCATCTAATGGCCTTGTTGTGGCCATTTTTTGTTTTGCATCTTATTATTTAAGGAAAAGAATTCCTGTAATGGTGAAGCAATGTTGTGAACCATAATATATGACTATGATGGTGATATTCCATTTGTATAATGTCTTGTTCACAAATGCACGTCTTCAAGTTAGCTTTTGACCCACTGTAAAAAGACAAAATGTAAGTGCTGGTTCTTTGATAAAATGACAAGATAATTTGAATTTTATAACATATATTATAAACCAACATTTTGAGGGAACACTTCCCAACTCCATTCTGTAACAGCTTGTAGCGTGTATTCACACTAATGAAGTATTCATGTAGAATGAGTCCTGTGATATTTAGTTTTAAATCCTTCACAACGTCTTTCCAGTCAGAACTTGTTGTACCCCTGCAGCATATTCAAAACTATCATAGTATCATCTGTGTAGACTGTTCCTGGCTTATAATTGCAATTTAGTCGACCTTAGCCCCCGTTTGGTATGGCTCCAGATTCTAATTCTTCTGATTCTGATTCTAATTCATCATGGGAGTGATTCTACGGTGAATCAGAATTTGTGATATCATTTGGCTAACGAAATTGATTTTGATTCTTATAAGTAAAATCATTACATAGTTAGATAACAGGACACCCAAAAAGCTATAAGTATATATGAGGTCAGTCCATACAAGTAAGAAAAATGGCATATTAACATTACAAAACATAATGCAATTGTTTATCATAACAAGATTGCAAACTGCATTTTCTGTTATCTACAATCTTCTGACTCACTCCCATATAACATATGTACAATCCCTTTTGAATCTATAGCAATTCTGGCTCACTCCCAAGCTAAGCACCCTCGATTCATGACTAAAAAATCCATTCCGGGGCACTAAGAAGAGCTAGGAATCGTGGTGCAAAGCTGCGAATCAATGGAGGGGTTCTGCTTTGCGTGGTGCCACTTCATGCAACCGGTGGCGGTGATGCAACTGGTGATGGGTGTGCTCATTGTTTGCATCAGCATGGCCAACCTCCACCGCTTCTACACCAGTGATGCTTTCCTCCCCGATGGGCTTGATGACACCGCCCGTTGTGGTGCCAAGTTCCACACTGTGGCGGCCGCCACCAGTGGGTATGCCGGCTTCGACATCCGTGCTCTAGCAGACTAGGGGAAGGGGCGGCAGACTGGTGGAGAGGGTGCCGACGGTGCCGATCTAGGCTTGGGCAGTGATGGCAGTGTGGAGGAAAGGGATGGCAGTGGAGGCGGGAGGAAAAGAGTATGGGGAGGATGCAGATTCATTAGAGAAGCAGCTATTTAGCTGATTCTCCATTTCTTTACAGAAGGAAGAATTGATTCAAAGTGATTCACTTGAGAAGTTGTTCTAGTAAAACCGTTTGGTACGGATTCTCTTGATTCTGTAGAGAATCAGCTAAGAGAATCCGTACCAAACGGGGCCTTAGTGTACTGAAAACTCAGTGTTGTACTCTTCAAGTTTTATTTTCTTCCTTGGAAGTTGGAAGTCAGGTTGCTACTTCTCATGATGACGACTTGATAGCTCTATTTGAACCATCCATACATGATTTTCCAATTTGGTCCATATTGTTCATGGTTCAGTAGCTAGCTAGGGAGGGGAAGAGGGATAATTGATATATTGTACTCCTGTCTTCTGAAACTTCTGCTAGCCGTGCATATCAGCTGAGCTGTGGCATAAATTCTCTTGTGATGAATTGAATGAGCTTACACTTTAGTTTGGTCTAACTATTTTAAGTGCTGTTCTTTCAGATTGGCCCTTTCCCAGCACATACTGAAAAGTCTAAAGTCAAAGTAAGAATTCGGTTAAATCTCCATGGACTCATTTCAGTGGAATCAGCTGCTGTAAGTGTCAGCTATTCAGCTTTCATAGTCACATGACTCACACGCAGCTTTTAATTTAATGTACTGTAATTTATGTAACTTCTAACCTTTAATTTGCCTCAGTTGATTGATGGTGAGCAAAGCGATGCAAATTCTGCTGACTCTATGGAGGTTGATTCCAATGGTGAAACGGTATAGAGTTTTCAGCACAAACTGAAATTAGATTTGTGCCATATGTGTGTTCCTCAAACTTCTGACATTGTGGTCTTATTATTAGTATTACTGTACTGATATGATAGTATGATCTGGTGTACAAATATTATTAGTAAAAAAGATGGTGTAGTTACTCCCAAGCATACAACCTTTTCCTTGCAATTTATCTGTACTGGTTGTGCATAGCTATGCATTAGAGACTATTTAAGATGCTGAATTCATGGGAACCTTGTTAATCTGTAGCCAGTTGGAAGAACTTGTATTGGAATTAGTTATGTGTTGAGAAATTGAAATGGAATTCCTGGCTCAAAATACTACGTCCTTCAAATCTTTCAGTTATGCCAAACTAACTAGGTGTCTCAACTGTTATTGTGTGAAGGGGCAACAGGGTGATAAGTCAAGAAGCGAAAGGTCAATTCAACGGCAGGATTTGCCTATTATCAAGTCCATTTATGGTGCAATGAGTGAGCAGGAATTGCTGGAAGCTCAAGAGCAAGAAAAACAACTTGCTTATCAGGATAAACTTATGGAGCAGAGAAAAGATAGGAAGAATGCACTGGAATCTTATGTGTATGACATTCGTAATAAGGTGGCTATATAAAAATGTTAACTATATCTTCCTTTTGAAGTCAAGTTTTTGTTAGCTGATACATTGTTTTCTAGCTTTCTGAGAGGTATCGGAGCTTTGCCACTGATTCTGAAAGGGAAGAAATCTCATTCAATCTACAACAGACTGAAGATTGGCTTTATGAAGAAGGTGATGATGAGACTGAAGCAGTTTACAGTAGTAAACTTGAGGAGCTGAAAGGGGTACAACAAATATTATTTGTCTCTTTCTGCATCCATACCTTTATCATCTCATTCTGAGTATATATTTGCAGACCTGTCTTCCTGTTCCTGTCTCTTGTGATCTATCATGGTTTATTTCATGCTAATGCACATTCCTAAAACCATGATGATGTGATCACTATTTCTTGTTGAGAGTTTTTTGCTGCACCAGGAAATGTCCTTTGTTTGATCTATTTATGGTTAGCTGATGCTAGATTAAAAGAAAGTCATTGGCTCATGGCTCTTAGTCTCTTACACCGAGTCCAGAAAAAATGGCAGCTCAATTGCCGCCATACAATTTTGCATGCGCGTAATTGTGGACTAGTACACGGTGAAAGTTATGGTGTAACTATTGCGTCTAGAAAAAAATAGCATTCTTTGATTATTTGTGTTTGCACTTGTGAGTAGCAATTCTGTTGCAGTAGTCAGTGCCTTGAACTCTATAAACGGCTGTTCTATGTCGCACCAAATCCAGGCTGGAGCATTTATTTCTGAGGTTTAGTCTGTTGTTTTATCTTGCACCTCACCATCAGACCATTTTCTTACATCTGTGTTTATATTTAAAGCTTGTAGATCCAATTGAATATCGTTGTAAAGATGAGGAGGTCAGAGCCCAAGCCATGAAGGAGCTTCTGAAGTGCATTGTTGATCACAGGATGGCTGCCAAATCATTATCCTCACATGAGCAAGATGCTGTAAGTTCTGCAATGATTACCTTTTCTGTTGTGCGCTCTGATTAACTATCTATATGTGGTCTATAAATTTCAGTACACAGATAACAGGTAACTACTTAAGATCTCAAAGATGAAGATAAGACCTTTTGCATCATAAACATGTTAGATATGGTGGATGTAGAACTGTAGATTGTAGAGCAGAAACAATTGATGGTCTTAAAACACACTAAATCTAAGAAATGCATAGGCAAAGTATTAACAGTGAACCAACTTTACCTGTTTGTTGTGTTTCTGATGATCGGTTGCCTTCCAGGTTGATAGTGAGTGCACAAAGGCTGAACAATGGTTAAGGGAGAGGTTACAACTTCAGGAGTCCCTGCCTAAGAATGTTGACCCTGTACTTTGGTCCCACGAAATCAAGAAAAAAGAAGAAGAGTTGGACATGTACTTATTCTTTCCTCCCTTGAGACTACTTTTCAACTGTTTGAGCACTTTAACAAAAAGCAGTAATTCTTTGCATTCCAGACCATCTTAGTAGATTTACACCTTATTCCACTTGCAGGTTCTGTAGAAGCATCGGAAGGCACAAAGGTTCTCCAGCGAGGGGGGATGCTAGCGGGGTTTCAGATCACACGCATACGACAGATAGAGACTAGAAAATCCTCAGATTTCATTACTGAATGGCCGCTGTCAAGCCTGGCATTTTGTAGCAATATAAAGACGAACGAGTTTCTGCTAACACTCTCATACGATCAACTCTGTACCACATTAAACCCGCCATTGGGTGCCTGCATCTCGATAATCCGATCTCGAGGTGGAGTTTTCACTTGAAAACCTACTAGTCATGGCTGTTGATACTTGTGTATTCTTTTTTCTGTAATCAACTCAAGGCTGTCATATGCTTCAGTTTTTTCCCCTTGTGAACAAGGAATGGAAGATTTGTACGCCATGGATCTAGACATTAGTTACAGCTGTGCATACATGCATTGATTGATCAAAGATGCCAAGTTTTAATTCCTTTCCATCAATTTCCTTTCTCTTGTCGTTTAAATTTTCCCGGTGTTTTATGTTGGTTGCTTTTCAACAGGTATATATGTTTCATCAAGTTCACTCACCATGCAATAATAGTTTTTATTGCACATATGGGTCTACAATTACACACTGCAATTGGTAGAAACCAAAAAGTAGTTGAATGTTTCGCATGTCATTTTCATGATATTCTTATTTCTTAGTTGATCATGATTTCTATTTTCTTTTTTCTTCTCTTTTTTGTTTGCTTCAAGAACTCATGTGATGTACAAACGCCACAGACAGATCGTCGATTGTATGTCTAACAACTTGTGAAAAAGGATATTGTGAGCTGTCTATTAAAAAAAAACTGTTGTGAGTTGTCTGCTATGCTGTTGTGAGTTGTCTGCTATGGAAAAGCTGGAAGTCGTTTGGTTGAAGCTGCTGTGAGCTGATTATTTTTTATAACTGATATAATTTTCATCATTATAATATTCCATACATATATATATAAATAGGAAACATTCAATATTGATGCAACTAAATAACTATAAAATATATTAGATAAATAAAAAAGTTTATAGTTCATCTCATAAAGTAATCGACAACCACATAGCTATCTCATAAATTATACAATGCAAATTTGGTAAATTCGTTTGGTTCAACTTATGTTTTTTCATATTTCAAAAACAGAACCAAACGCACCCTAAAACGATTTATATAAAAAAATCAGATACTACAAGAGACACATTTAGTAATACACATATTTACATGTCAAGTTTAAGGGTCTATTTGATTCCACTTTTTAACCAGTTTTTTTTAGAAAACTGAATCAAACAAGTATCATATGAAACTTACCTCTTCAATTGCCACAACGTCATGCTTTAAACTATCCAATTCCATATGAACTTATTAGTTATTATACCTGATGTTAATTGATGTACATAATCCATATTTTTTATTGTTAAGTTTTATAGAAATCACTATAGCACGTACTGACAACCATTTCAATTAAATGATTCTGCATCTTTTTCACTGCCTATACTTATAGCTACTTTTTAAAATATTCTACTATAAAAGCCATTTATGCAACAGTAGTATATAGGAGCTTATTCGTACATAGGTTGGTGGGTGGGGCCGTGGCGTAGGTGAGATTTCAGAATTTGTCGCTCAAAAAGAAATGATTTTGTATTTTTGCATCCAGACTCACTGTCATTCACTCAGGTAGTTCTACATGTCAGTCTCAAAAATGACATCATAAACAAAGTGCGCATCTTAAAAGTGGTAAATTATCATTTTTTTCATGTGTGGTGCGGACGTCGATTAGAACACGACGACGGCGGCCGCCGGGGAGAGCGGTGGACCGTCCTCTGCGGCTGTAGGATCGCCAAAAGAGCTCTTCTCTACCACATATGACCGCCTGCCTCCTCATCAACCTCTTCCTCGAATCCTCGTGGTCTTTTGGAGATTGCCGAATTGTTCCATCCATCGGATCGGAAAGGACGATCAATATAACATATTTACTTTGCTTCTCATTTTCTTTTAAGGACTATTAATCAACTATAGCTCAATCTGGTCAGGAATCAGCGATCTAAACTCGTATAATTGTATGCAGCTGAAATTATAGATAATGTTTATATAAGTTACATACTCGGTGAAAAAAAAACTAAATATAACGCTCAAGATGCATAAGTCACTCCACAATGCTTGGGAGATCTCCCTCCTACAGTCAATTGTTTTTCATCCTCAACTCATCTAAGACGTTTAAGCGGACAATTCCTTTTGAGGCTGTGAAATCAACACATGCATAGCTGCAAGTATAACACCAAGAACAACCAAGTAGCTAGCTGCTCGACGAAGGTAACAACTCTGTTCTTTTGTATCTCCTGGTGCTTCCCATGCCATTATGCCAAACAATCCAACCAGAAGAAAGAGGATGAGGAAACTCTGCACATTTCTCTTGTTGCATGAATCCTCTTAGCAGCCGAAGCTGATGGAGTGATGGAAGAAGGATGGCAAGCAACAACTGTAGATAAAGGAAGGGGTGAGACGAGACAAAGATTTAGGTCTATTATTTTCAAACCCCTTTGACACGGCTTATGTTTAAAATAGAATCGAAATATGCGTTAAAATAAAAAATTATAGTCAGTTTAAATAATAGTTATAATTAGTCACATAAATCATAGTCAGAATCAGCTATATCCATGCTTATACGATAATTAGGATTATATTATAATCTTTATTATTTTAAGATACCCCAAAGGGACTGCCAGCTAAAATGAGGAATGGCGGATTATAGGTTTGGATTTTGAAAACCATAAAAATATTTTAAATCCGTTTGTCAACTTTTTAATATTAAATTTATTTATTAGAACTCTTGAAACAGGTCCTTAAAACTGCGAGAGTATCTTAAACACTGGAATAAAAAACTCAAAACAATATTGGGCACATTTGATACAGAGAAAATGGATCATGAACACGGTTAGACTTTGGATTCATTCCTTGGATTATATATCACTTCTGAAGTTTGATATGTTTCTAGCTTTCATGTCTATGATTTCAGTTTTCTTACCGTATTATGTTCATGTTTCTTGTATATGCATGTTAAGTCACAAATAGTACTTATAATGCTATCTTCTTGGAATTGCTAGTTGGAAACTTTGGGTAGCTTCCTTTCAAGGTTTGATTCTCTCAAAGAAAATCAATACAATCTATACATTGCATGGGTCAATTTAATCTTTCTCTTGATTCTTCTTACTCAACGATTTATTTATTTTGTTTCACTTGTGAGTAGTGAGTACATAATGCTCCATAGATATGAATTTCCTATTGTATACTACATCACATCTGAACGAGCATGATGTTTTGGCATAGCGTGAGCTAAGTCAGGTACATCTCGATATGAATGGCATGTAGACATAGTAAGCTTCCAGGCTTCTGCAAGTCTTTCTCTCACTCGTTTACCCAGATCTTGTCGTGTGTGAAGCGAACAAACCTCGACAAACGATGGTCATGCCTCTTGTCATCCACAAAAACATCTTTTTTTTGTGTCTCTTGATACCTCCCATGCCAAACTAATGATCGAAATCGACAAGCTATCCATATCCAAAGGAAAAAAGGAGCAACGACAGAAGGATGAAGACACATGTATCGGGAAGATATATACGACGAGAACAATTATAGTTACCAGTATAATCATCATTACAAAATTTGTATATATCTCTTTGGATGACCGGTTGCCATCTCCGCATCAGTTTTTTTGGGACAATTCTACGTTTTGTAAATTCTACTAACACTAATCAAGATAATAATATAAATCATTTTTAACCTTAGGATGAAAGCCTTTCATTGAAAGAGCATGAAACATTAAAATTCATTCTACTATCAATCTGCTTATATAATGCACCATAAAAAAATTTGATCAGACACTCCATCGGCGAGGTTAGATGCATAAGGTTATCATTACTACTCTCCTTGCTACAGATCGACCAAACCATGCATCATGTTCATGCCTCTCTGTAACATTGTATGCGTCCAGGTCTAGCGTACCTTAATCACAGGGTAAATTTCTGTCCTTGATGATTTCAGCCAAAGTTCATAGGTACTAGTGACACATGAACATTCTGACAACATTGCTTCATCAGTGCAGTCAACATTTTTTCGTCTGTTGCACAAGTGAGTACCTAATTATACACTTTTGTTTGAGCATGCGCTAAGAAACAAACAAACAAGGGTACCCAACAAACAAATGCTCGATGTCATGACTAGTTGCATATAGTTATAATGTTACACAATGTTTGATAGATCAAGATGTTAAGATGTTGTAGTACCCAAATCAACACGTAGAACTGTACTATAGTGGTGTGTCTTATGCTTCTAAAAATGTCGAAATCAGGACCTTGTGCAAGGAAGAAGGCCGAAACAACTGCTTCCTCACCCCCGATACCTCCCATGCCAAACAACAATGGCGCGTGGCGACTGGACAGACGAACCAGAGACAAACAAGTCAAGGAGAATTGGAGAAGGAAGAAGACACAACACCCTACTGCACATCTCACTCGAGTTGGCGAAAGTGTAAATGAAGCTGAGGTGAGGTTGTTGACGCAATGCAGGGTAGATGCGTGAAATGTTTTTTACTTTATTTCTTTTGAAGTCAAGGCGAGTTTGCGGGTAACTAAAAATCTAGGCTTGAATTTCCATCACAACAACCTGACAATCTGACAACATTACTTCTATGAGAGTGCAGTGAGAAACAAAACAAACAATGAATTCAACTGAAATGTTTGTGCAGCTGCTGAGCACCGAGTCTGCTGACCCACTGAACTTCAGTCTCTTCGTTTGTTCCGTGGTGTATGTGAAGCTGGTTCTTGATGCTGAAACAAAAGAAACACTTTTGTAACTCCAGATACCTCCCAGGCTGAACTGATGAGCTTGACAGACAATGCAGCGTCGTCGCAGCGAAAGGAGGAAGACCATCTCTATGTCATCTCTATGTCATCAGCGAAAATAAAATCTAAATAAGGCTAACGCGATGTTGCTGCATAATGCAGGGTAGATGGGCGAGTGATTTTTCGAGTTTACATGCGAGTAATTGACAATTTAGGCTCTCTTTCTTTCATTTGTAAGCAAGATTTGACAGTTCAGTTAGCTGGTTTGGAACGAGAAACTGATTGCAATCGTTTGGGAGGTGCGTCCACGTTGACGCTATGTGGAGCTACTGACGGCGTCGTTGTCGCTCCTGCTCACCCGACACGGTCGGTGAGCACCATGTCACCGCAAGTAAGAAATTCGAACTCAAAGAAGAAAGCACCAACTTATAAATTATAGACAGAATTTTATTGACTTTCAGAGATAATTTTATTCGAATGAAACTCAAACGTCAATTTTGAGCCTATTTAAAACTTAATATGCAGGTTGTTGGACTTCCGTGAACAATTCTAATGACACCACAGCCTCGAAATCTACTATACTTGTTTACACGAGTGACCTCATGTAAAAATCAAACACATATCTGCTATAAAACATACAGGCTCTGGTTGATAATGACAAGCAGTGAACTTCCTATCTCCTGATGCCTCCTATGCCCAAGCTGAGCAAGAGGGTTTAGCCGATGAGCTAACCGAAGAAAATGAGCAAGAAGAAGAAGGCATACGTGATGCATTCTCCTATTATCTAGGAGATTCATGTTTAAAATAATGGGAGCAAATATGATGTAGAGCAGTTTGGTGTGATGTTTTTTTTGAGAAAGAGAAGGCCACACCAGCCTCTCCCATTTCCATTAAAGAAATGAAGTACTAAAGAGTTTGGTGTGAAGTGAAGTACCGCAATGTATTACACCAAAGAAAGCGCCAAAATGTACTCCATTTTCAGGTTTAGGTGAAGAGAGAGTTAAAACTACCGGTTATTATTCAAATGTTTTGGCCGTATGAGCTAATATGAAAGCAGCTACTTCCATAATTTAAAGCTTCCCTCAAATAATATATATTCTAGCTCTGAATTATGAAACTCAATAGGTGCAGAGTCTAATCTAGAAGTTGGGAAACACTAACTTTTCTCAACTTCTCTAGATTCTCACCCACTAGATACTCACCAACCGAATCTCAGAATTTAAATCTCCCTAATCAGGCGCTAAAATGTGAGATAAACAAGTTCATGTATGCCTATGTTAGACATGCCTTCTCTTGTCCTTTGACAGGCTAGTTCTCTTCAACTTCACCTGATTTCAAAGAAGTTTTGTACATGACATAGAAAAAATCATCTTCTTGAATCGTACCAAGAGGATATACATATCAATTGAAGTGTATTCTAGTAACATCGAATTAAGCATAGCATATCAGCTGCGAAATTTGTGACAGATACATATTCCGTTGCCCTCTTTGGTGCAATTATTACTCAGGGACACTAATTAACCACATGAAGCAATTATGCAATATTCCACAACTGATCTGATATACCTCCAATTGCCTCAGTACACCGGTGTCGGAGACTAGAAAAAACCAAACCCAGAACTATTTCAACTACCAATGATTGGCAAAAGCAAAGATCCAGCAACTTTGCATGTCCTAGTACCTCCCATACCAATCCTGGTCGATGACTAGTTCCAGAACTAACATTGATGGATATAAATCATCTGATCCCAATTCCCAAACCAAGACATTTGCAAATGTGCTGCTTACTTGTGATGAAGAGGGGGCAGCTATAGGTGGCCAGATGGGCCGGGCCTAGTGGACGGCACTAGGCCCGGCCCTAAAAAGCACGGCACTAGCACGACCCGGCACTATGGGCTTAGTGCTAGTGCCAGCCCGACACTATGTGTAGGGTAGTGCTTGGGCCGGCACCTTGGCCCATAGTGCCGGCCCGACCCGGCATGAAGTTATAAGGCCGACACTACGGCGGCCCGAAGCCTTTTTGACTCCCCACTCCCCAGCCGTCCGATTGTCACTCCGGCCAATCCTAGCCATCCGATCCCATGCCTTGCTCGGTATAAAAGCCATCCATCCATCCTCTTCTGAAACCCTAGCTCATTCGGTCCCCGACTCCCTGCCTCCCCGCCTCCCCGGCTCCCTCGCCCGAAATCCTAACCCTACTCTCTGCCATCTCCGGCTCGCCGCCACGGTTCCTCGTCGGCGTTGTTGGGCGTTGGCTCTCGCTCCTCCCCGGCCACCTATAGCTCCCTTGCCCTCACCGCCTCCGCCTGAAACAACGAAACCCTAACCCTACTCTCCGTCTCTCTGCCACGGTTCCTCCTCGGTGCTGGTGGCTCCTGCTCCTCCACGGCGTTGCTGGGTCCTGCTCCTCCCCGGCCACCTATAGCTCCTTTGCCCTCACCGCCTCCGCCTGAAACAGCGAAACCCTAACCCTACTCTCCGTCTCTCCGCCATGGTTCCTCCTCGGCGCTGGTGGCTCCTGCTCCTCCACGGCGTCGCTGGGTCCTGCTCCTCCACGGTAACACTCTCTTCCCCGGTTCCCCCTCCTCATCTTTCTGTTTTCGGCAGGTAAGCCAGGTATGTGTGATTGTGTGATTTGTGTCTCACCCGCTCTCTTCCCCCTCCTCGTCTATCGACAGATCTAGTTGCTGCACCGGTAGATCTAGTTGTTGTGAGTTGTTTTTTGAGCTACGCCGATAGATCTGGTCATCTTTGGTTGTTGGCCATCGTGCGTCGCCAGATCCCCTCTCTGATCCCATTCCCCTCCCCATCTCTGTCTCATACTCTCATGCGCTGATGCGCCGTTGTGCCGTCGGTATATCTGGCTGGTGCAGTGGTGCACTAGTGCGGCCGTGATAGTGCTTTGTTGTACTACTGTTGCTCTTGTTCGGTTCTTCCTCGCCGGCAACCATTGCAGAACAAGAACAGAGTAGGTAACCATTGCTATTACATCAATCTATTCTGTTTCTATAGACTGTAGTTCATTTATTTCATACTTGTTCATACTTGTTACTTGTTCATACTTGTTCAAGTCTATTCTGTTTCTGTATACATAATGTTTGTTTCTGTTAGTTCTGTTATTCTATTACATCAGTCTATTCTGTTTCTGTAGTTCATACTTGTTTATACTTGTTACTTGTTCATTCTTGTTCTTTTAATCTGTTTGTTCTATTAATCTGTTAGTTCTGTTAATCTGTTAGTTCATACTTGTTCTGTTAATCTGTTAGTTCATACTTGTTCTGTTAATCTGTTAGTTCATATTTATTCTGTTAATCTTTTAGTTCATTTATTTCATACTTGTTTATACTTCAAATTCAAATTCTCTGAAAAGAGGATTCAAACATTGGCGGATGACAAGGCAGTGAATGAACTTCAAATTCAATTTGATAATCTCTATCTTGATGTTGATGGTGATGACTGATGAGTTGTAAACTTGTAATGTGTGTTTGTGTAAACTTTGGGCTGTTGGCTGGGAGCCTCGGACTTGTTGTAAACTTTGATACTGATACTGAAGTTTGTGAAATAATTGATTGAGCTGGGCTGCACTCTTTTTTCCTATCTAGGGTTTCTCACGAGGTGTGAGTTTTACCTAGATAGGTTTTTAATGAGGCAGCCATTGCACCAGCTCAAACTTGTTTAAAGTTTTGTTTGTTTGATTTCTGTTTTGCAAGTTTTTTGAGTTGTTAATTGTACTGTGAAACATTAAATTCTGTTGTGATCTTCAATTCTCATGTGAAATGTTCTGAAAATTGTAAATTTTTCAAAAATTTGTTATAAATTTTGAATTTTGATAATGTATTTTTTGAAATCTGAATTTTTGTAAGCTTAGTGCCTGTGCCGGCAATAGCCCATTGGGCCGATAGTGCCATAGTGCCGGCACGACACTATTAATTAGCCTTAGTGTCGTGCCTGGGCTACAACCTCGGCACGGCGGGCCGGCACGGCACGACACGAATAAGGTATAGTGCCTATTCGGGCCGTGCCTAACCATGCTAGTTCCGTGCTAGTGTCGGGCCGCCCATCTGGCCACCTATAGGGGCAGCTCAAAGCTGACGGGAACGGTGTAAAGAGGAGCAGATTAGTAGAGAAGAGAACAGACTTTGGATTCATTCCTTGGATTATATATCACTTCTGAAGTTTGATATGTTTCTAGCTTTCATGTCTATGATTTCAGTTTTCTTACCGTATTATGTTCATGTTTCTTGTATATGCATGTTAAGTCACAAATAGTACTTATAATGCTATCTTCTTGGAATTGCTAGTTGGAAACTTTGGGTAGCTTCCTTTCAAGGTTTGATTCTCTCAAAGAAATCAATACAATCTATACATTGCATGGGTCAATTTAATCTTTCTCTTGATTCTTCTTACTCAACGATTTATTTATTTTGTTTCACTTGTGAGTAGTGAGTACATAATGCTCCATAGATATGAATTTCCTATTGTATACTACATCACATCTGAACGAGCATGATGTTTTGGCATAGCGTGAGCTAAGTCAGGTACATCTCGATATGAATGGCATGTAGACATAGTAAGCTTCCAGGCTTCTGCAAGTCTTTCTCTCACTCGTTTACCAGATCTTGTCGTGTGTGAAGCGAACAAACCTCGACAAACGATGGTCATGCCTCTTGTCATCCACAAAAACATCTTTTTTTTGTGTCTCTTGATACCTCCCATGCCAAACTAATGATCGAAATCACCAACTTATAAATTATAGACAGAATTTTATTGACTTTCAGAGATAATTTTATTCGAATGAAACTCAAACGTCAATTTTGAGCCTATTTAAAACTTAATATGCAGGTTGTTGGACTTCCGTGAACAATTCTAATGACACCACAGCCTCGAAATCTACTATACTTGTTTACACGAGTGACCTCATGTAAAAATCAAACACATATCTGCTATAAAACATACAGGCTCTGGTTGATAATGACAAGAAGTGAACTTCCTATCCCCTGATGCCTCCTATGCCCAAGCTGAGCAAGAGGGTTTAGCCGATGAGCTAACCGAAGAAAATGAGCAAGAAGAAGAAGGCATACGTGATGCATTCTCCTATTATCTAGGAGATTCATGTTTAAAATAATGGGAGCAAATATGATGTAGAGCAGTTTGGTGTGATGTTTTTTTTTGAGAAAGAGAAGGCCACACCAGCCTCTCCCATTTCCATTAAAGAAATGAAGTACTAAAGAGTTTGGTGTGAAGTGAAGTACCACAATGTATTACACCAAAGAAAGCGCCAAAATGTACTCCATTTTCAGGTTTAGGTGAAGAGAGAGTTAAAACTACCGGTTATTATTCAAATGTTTTGGCCGTATGAGCTAATATGAAAGCAGCTACTTCCATAATTTAAAGCTTCCCTCAAATAATATATATTCTAGCTCTGAATTATGAAACTCAATAGGTGCAGAGTCTAATCTAGAAGTTGGGAAACACTAACTTTTCTCAACTTCTCTAGATTCTCACCCACTAGATACTCACCAACCGAATCTCAGAATTTAAATCTCCCTAATCAGGCGCTAAAATGTGAGATAAACAAGTTCATGTATGCCTATGTTAGACATGCCTTCTCTTGTCCTTTGACAGGCTAGTTCTCTTCAACTTCACCTAATTTCAGAGAAGTTTTGTACATGACATATGAAAAATCGTCTTCTTGAATTGTACCAAGAGGATATACATATCAATTGAAGGGTATTCTAGTAACATCGAATTAAGCATAGCATATCAGCTGCGAAATCGGTGATGGATAAATATTCCATTGCCCTCTTTGGTGTAATTATTACTCAGGGACACTAATTAACCTCATGAAGCAATTATGCAATATTCCACAACTGATCTAATACGCCTCCAATTGCCTCACTACACCGGCGTCGGAGACTAGAAAAAACCAAACCCAGAACTATTTCAACTACCAATGATTGGCAAAAGCAAAGATCCAGCAACTTTGCATGCCCCAGTACCTCCCATGCCAATCTTGGTCGACGACTAATTCCAGAACTAACATTGATTGATATAAATCATCTGACCCCAATTCCCAAACCAAGACATTTGCAAATGTGCTGCTTACTTGTGATGAAGAGGGGGCAGCTCAAAGCTAACGGGAACGGTGTAAAGAGGAGCAGATTAGTAGAGAAGAGAACAAACTTGGCGAATTGAAGCCCGTATCTCCCAAGCGCTGGCGTAAAGTACTCAGGTAGGATTTACGCCAACGGTTGGCGTTTACGTAAACATTCTGAGTAGATGCAACATTGGGCCCACTAGGCGCTGTAAATTGGGCCGGGTCGGGCCTAGAGTTGTTTGCTCGTCCTATCCTGCTTGGGCTCATATCAAAAGTCCATTAGCGTCCTCTCACGCCCAGAAAAAATCTAAGCCATTTAACAAATATAATAAGGCCTTAAAAATAATCATTGGTACCATTTTATCTAAAGAATCAAGATGATTTTTACTTTCATATTAATTAGTAATAGTAGAAATAAAAAAATAAAATTTTTAATTTATAGAACAGACGTGTTAGGGCGTGTTTGGAGGCATTCAATCTCGTCCCAATCCTTGTGGATGGGCTGGGGTTGAATACATCCAAACAAGTCCTTAGAGAGGATGTGATGTGCGTGATGGTGTGGAGGAGAGGTGGTGAAAGAGATATGTTAATATAAATTCACTAACAACGGTAATATCTAAAATATAACCGATTAAAAGTATTAATTTATTATTCAAAATCGATGGTCCGACGATAATGTTAGCACAGAGGACAATATCCAATTTGGCCTATCAATTTTATTTGTCATGTAAATAAAGCAAGTTAACTCACAACCAACAATATTAGAAAAAGTGAAACTCAGCTCCTTTTCAAAATGTAACTCATCCAATTTTTCCCTCCATTCCATTGGAATTTGCAACTCTAACCGAACGATTTAAAAACCTAAAGTTGCATAGAAAATTCCAATGCCGCTAAGCTGACAAATCTCCGAATCCGTGCGGCATCAATCCAGCGGTATTTGGCAAGCTTGGTTTCAAAGAGAACAAACATATCACTGATATGATCTACGCAACCCCTCGAGAAGATACATGTGTGCATCTCCCTCTCCTGATAACTCACATGCCCAACCTAAACTAGAGATTTGGCCAATAAGCAAGCACATCTGTGGTGCATCCTGCCGGTGATAGATGGCAAGAGAGGAAGTAATATTGTCTATCTAGTTCTTTATATATCAAAAATTTTATAGTCTTTGAGAAAGTACTAAAAGATACCAAAATTAACACGACCTCATCGACTATAAAATCACTCTTATGTATAATTTGTTTTGAATTTATACAAAACACAAGAATTAAAAAAATAATTCAAATTAACTTTGTTGTCTCTTATTTATTCAGTTTTATAAGATGCATGTTGTTTATTTGTGAAAATGATATAATTTATTTGATAACGGTAAATATAGTAGAAAAGGTAAAAAATATCTAAATTTTTAAAAATTACTTATATTTAAGAAATGATAATAAGGTAATCATATGATTATTATACATGTGTGTAGATTTGATGCGTAACTAAATGGTTCATATGATTATTATTCTCTGAGCTGCCTTTGGTAGGTAGGATGGCAAGGAAGACTTACATGTAGATGCATCAAGGTGTAAATAAAGAGCTGAAAGAGGTAGTAATTGCTGGTAGGAAGCTTAGAATGAATTTGCTCTATGTACAGTGTGCATGCTGGTTGTTAAAACAATAATATTTATCGATCTAAAACAATAATTGCTGGTAGGCAGCTCAGAATGTCTTCAGATTTTTAAAACAATAATGTAAAATTGAGAAAATGATTTTCAAGACAATTGAATTATAAATCGATCTAAACATATATAATATCTTAAATATCAGAAAATTTACAAACAGATTTAGCTATCCGAGAGACTGGTGCTAATTTAGCGGTAGCTATCCTGTAGATTATTGTAGATATTAGAAAAAAGGTCCCGAGATTGACGAAGCACCACTGCATCAGTGATGCATGCAATGGCACAGACGAAGCATCACATCTTTTTCTTCCACATGTGCTCGGTGAAGCGTTCGCCTCAGCACCTTTGCATATCCTGGTGCTTCCCATGCCGAAACAAATGACAATTAGGTCGACCACGAATCAACTTAAAAGAAGAGGACCAAATGTTGTGAGCTTGTGATCGATCTTCTTGTGTAGTTTATCAATCGCCCTAGCTAATATATCCGGAATGGTTAAGGACATGGAGAGGCGAGGGTATCTAAACTAAATTGTAAAGAGGACGCAGTGAAAGTTCAGACTTATAAACATGAGGTTTGTATACTTGTATAGAGGAGTGAGCAACACCCACATAATTACATGAGGCTACAAACAAACTAACATACATAAATACAAATATCACATACTATATGAAGTGAAAGTGAATGTACACGGGACATTGAAGTCATTAGACAGATTAGACTGCTATCATCAATACTGAATTAGAAAAAAGTTATACTAACAAGTAATACATTATTATCACGTAACAATACAAATAGTATCATGTATCTACATTGATGGTACAATCATATGCATAGGACCTAAAAAGCGAATCTACGCTAATTTATTTTTTTCTTTTTGCAAAACATAAGTACTACTGGGAGCTAATTAAATCACTACACCAGAAGAAAATAAATCACACCAATTTTTGATTCTTATTGTTCTTGTATAGTTCCCGAATGTACATGCATGTATATAAGGTAATACAATGGTTGGGAATCAGTATATGTCCAATTATAAACCAATGATCTTTTCGATTCCTTTAAGAAGATAAGTTTTCACCTACTCTGCCTTAAACTAATCTATTTGTGAAGAAATCTAACAAACTACGGCTGAGATCTCCATGAAGACGTCTATACTAGACCACATTTAGCCCTTAATACCTCCTAATACCTCCCATGCCCGAGAAGAAAAGAGGATGAAGAAGAGAGCAACTCTAAGATTAAGACAGGGAGGAAGACCTACAAATGAAGAGTTTGTGTGAAGGTGGCTGGGTGGAGACATTTTATGGGGTTCAATCTTAAAATTATGGGAGTATGAATGATGCAAACGAAGAAAAGTCATGCATTTATGTTATGTTTGGCACACACCTGGTTCTAAGATTTTTTAGAGCTAGTTAAATCTAGTTTTAAGAAATTTTAGATCTAAAGTTATAAGTATATTGAAGTTATTTTTGTTGAGTCATCAGGTTTTAAATTTCTACTAAAAACAAAATTTTAAATAACATTGTTTTATCATATAAATTCAAAGACCTAGAGCTATACCAAACAATCTGTTAATTTTGCACTTATCACAATGTACTTCTCGATTGGATTTGTTGAAGATAGCTGCAGATTAATTTGAGACTTGTAAGATCGTGTATGGGTCAGCTAATGATTCTTCAATTCTTCCTTTGAAGGACCGATTAATTATCTCCGACATAACCTTGATTGATAAATAAATTTATGACGTTTCAAATTTCAGACAAGATAGTATATGAAGGAAAATTCTCAGGCAATGTTGCTATTTTGCTAGAATCACTTTTTACACAGTTGAGTAGAGCATAAGCTCCAAAACATGCATCTACAGTGAAGTTCTATGGTCGGATATATAATAAGTGTTACTTTTGTTATGATTTATGGGGTTAGAGCTCTCTCCCATATTTTATTTATTTGATTTTTAGCAGATTCCGGTGTCAAACTCTAAATGTCTCTATCTGATGCTAACTTGGAACGAGTAACTTCACAGAATTCATAAGAGAGTTCTCTCATATAACTAAGAACAAATTAAATTAATTCTCTCAAGTAACTAAGAACTAGGTAATTGCCTTGCTGTTTCCCACTTGAAGTAAAAGATTTTGCTCAGTTCAAGCTGAGCAGAAGGGCTCACGCGTATCTGCATCTCCCAATACCTCCCATCCCGAATCAGTCATCCGGATTCAAGCCAATGAGCTAGCAAAAGGAAGGCTAAACCACCATCCATGCACACATCTGAATGTGGCTTTGAATTATCATGGGGAGTAGAGAGGATTCAACAATAATATTGCAGACATGGACACTTTAGAGTGTGCTTCAACTAAGGAAATAAGCGGGTCTGTGGTGAAGACTTATGGGTGTGTTTGATTGAGCTGAAAATTTTGAAAAGTTATTGTAAATTATGAGCCGAGAAAAGTTGTTATGAATTATAAGCTACGAAAAAATTATTGTGAGTTATGAGCCGTAGAAAAGCTACCAAGTTGTTTGGTTAGTGTAACCACGTAACTAATAATAAAGTGATTTCATGAAGTTTAGCAAATGAAAACAAAGATTTCACATCTCAATTAACAATAATTATAATAATCTCATGCGAACCAGTAAAGAGATTAGGTAGCATAAATTATGAAGTTGTGGAATTTGTTTTATACTAGAAAAGCTACGATGGTTAGAAAAGATGGTTTCACTCAATACTTTATAATTGATAATCCGATTGGAAAAATTAAACAAACACGACCTTATATGAGCTCTAAGAGTCACAGATTGTTTGAGCTCTGAAAATTTGAGAGTACAAGCTAAAAAGTGGTATATAAGACACATGCTTACACTTTATGTTTGATGAACATACAAGTAGAAATAGATGATCATTCGAACATTATATTATTATGTGTTTGTCAAAAGGTGCATTGCATCTCAACGCTAAAAAATCTTAATACAATTAACTATCTTATTCTTCAGAACAACTCATCTCTCGGTTGTCAATCTATAGGAAAACTTATTGATGCAATACTCATTGTTCAGAATCCTTGTGTTCTCTTTCCATCTACGCTACCGATTGAACCAACTCATCGGATTGGTGTGCCTCAAAGCTTAGGTATCCTCTTCTCCCTGTCGAGCCATCATCATGTCATCGATTACAATCTTCACGCAAACATTGTAGTTCCATCTTTCCACCTCCAGACACCTCCCATGCCAAACCAACTTCGGTTATAGGGCAACAATCAAGAAGGTTTGCAACATTATAAATTTTGTAATTTGCTGAGTAGATTCCTCTACACAAGTACCCATGGAGGGAGAGATATATGGAGAGGGTAGCTGGAACTTGAAGAGGTTGCGGACAAAAAATGGAGGCATCTAAGGTAGGGAGGCGGTTGGTGCAGTGAGAAAAATAGATGTTCAGAGAGCACGTGAGGTGCAGGTGACCGTCGTATTAAACTTGAACAGTTTAGATATGTCCATATACCCATTTCGTTCAGCTCATTAGTTAAGTAGCTGGGCTTCGTTGAGCAAGGGAAATTAAAATCTACGTGAAAAATAATCATCGAGAAAGTTAACTACAAAAGGGGGAGAACATGAAAAAAAATTTAGCATTCTCTCACTTTTAGATAGTTTATTTTTAGATTTGGTATTATGACCTAAATTTTTTGGAACCGCCGCAGAGGAGGGTGAAGAGTAGAGACCATAATGTACTCCATGGTTGGACTAGGTGAAGATAATTACTATAGTAGTACTCATGTTTGAGCTGAGCATAAAGAAGTTAGTATGTTACTATTTAAGTCAATGTATAGATAAGTCGTGCTTCTCATTCCATTGAAGGTAAAATTTCTCATTCTCATTCTTTTTGGCTTAGGATGGTATTTTAAATTTCAAACAAGATTTATATGTCACAAGGTATATATATACCTTGCACACTACAAGAAAACAGGAAATTTCCGGCGGCAATTTTAATTTCCGTCGGCTTTTGGAAAAGCCGACGAAAGTTAATTCACTTCCGTCGGCTCCTGTAGACCGACGGAACTTAAATTAACTTCCGTGGGATTTTGACTGTGGCCGACGGAAGTTAAAAGGCTTTCGCCCCCGCTCGTAGCTTCCGTCGACCAACATTAAAGCCGACGGAAATTAAATTAACTTCCGTCGGCTTTAGCTGTGGCCGACGAAAGATATTTTTTCAGCAGCGTTTTTCCAGCCCACGCGCGCCCCTATTTTTCCCCGCACCTCCCCTCCCCGCGCCCTATTTTTCCCGGCCGCGCCCTAGGTTTTGCGCCGCCGCCTCCGTGCCTCCCCTCCCCACGCCCTAGGTTTTGCGCCGCCGCCTCCGCGCCTCCCCTCCCCGCTTCCCCGCCTCCCAGCCGCCGCCTCCGTGCCCTAGGTTTTGTGCCACCACCTCCGCGCCTCTCCCCTCCCCGCTTCCCCGCCTCCCGGCCGCCGCCCGACGGCAGCTACCTCCGCCCTGCGGTCACCGCCTTCGCAAGCCCTGCACGGCTGCACCGCCGGTCGCCGGCCTCCGCCCACCGCTTCGCCTTGGCCTCGCCGGAAGCGATATGGCGAGGCTGACCTCGGAGCTGCTGCGGCCGTTGGACGCGACGCAAGCCATCGATGAGGCGGCGCTGCTGCGCTACGCGGCCGCGCACGTCGCCGGGTTCCCCTCGCCGGCGCTGGGGTTTGTCCTCACACAGTTCGGGTACGGCCAGTCGAACCCCACCTACTGCCTCGAGGTGTCCGCCCCTGGCGGAGAGGCCAGGCGCTACGTGCTGCGGAAGAAGCCGCCCGACGTCATCCTCCAGTCCGCCCATGCCGTCGAGCGCGAGTTCCAGGTCGGATTTCTCCGCTTTGCTCGTTCTGATCTGATGGTAGGTAGGGCCTTGCTTGCTCAAGTAAAGTGGAATCAGCATGCCCTGGTGAAAAAAAAGTGAACAGGCAGGAGCAATGCGTCCAGATTCTGAATTTCGTTTTGCTGATAGAACTGAATAGTGATGCAAATTTCATTGCTCTACACGTATATGGAGCAACCTTAGCACTTTTCAATTATCACGTCGAACCATTTTCACTGATTGAACACTGTAAACCCAGTTGATTAGTAAAAAAATGTACAGCTGCATAGTTTTTTGTGTTTATTCTGAGCAATATGAAACTTCTAGTTTCTTTGTTTCTACATAATTAGTATACTTATCAAACCTGTAGATGATGTGATGTTAATTGCTTCTTATGCACGTTTTTCATACTAATGTATACTGATGAGCATTATGAACTAACTCCTTGAGTTGTGTTTTAATTGGAAACAAGTTTTCAAAGCTTTGGGTACTCACACAGATGTTCCTGTCCCTGATAACAAGTTTTGCATTTGCTGGAAGCTTGTCCTGAAATGCAGCTTCTCTGATGATTTTTCTACCTGGGTTTTTGGTGAAGGAACATCTGTTTTTGGTGAAGGAACAAGTATAGATGGCGCAGTTAGTTTGCGGAGGATGGTGTACTCTAATATGTATCTATAATTTTCAGAGAATGCAACATTAGCCGACGGAATTTTTAGTATTTTCTTTTTTTTTGAATTTTTAGTTAACTTCCGTCGGCCAACATTAGCCGGCGGAAGTTATTGGCCCGTCGACAGAAAAAAGAAAAAACAAAAAAAATAATTTTCGTCAGTTAGGATTTGGTCGACGGAAGTTACCGATTTCCTGGTAACTTTCGTCGGCTAGGTTTGGCCGATGGAAGTTAGCTAACTTCCGTCTACCCGCTTCCGTCGGCCAAATGCCGACGGAAATTAGCCTTTTGCCGACAGAAGTTAGCTTCTTCCGTCGGGAAAGGGCTACGGAAGTTCTCTGTTTTGTTGTAGTGGCAACCAACTTTTTTTACATAGTTGAGCAGAGTATAAGTTCCAAAACCCACTTTCCACAATGAAGTTTCATGGTGAGAAATGTAACCGAAGTTACTTATTTTATTATTTCATATGCAAAACTTTCATGTTTTATGCACGGAGTGTCAAGCTCGAGGGTCGTTGGATGCTAAATTAAAGCAGATGTACATAATTCATGGGCAAGTCTCTCATGTAATTAGTAGCTCTATTCTGGTCTCCATATTGGAACAGGGTGATTATCTCGTTGTCTCACTTTTAGACGGAGCAATTTTACTCTCTTTATCAAACTCAGCTAGACTTGCAATTTCAGGATATGATGTGAACTCCACCGATGCATGTTAGCGTGTCCTAATACCTCCCATCCCAAACTAGTCATCAGCGCAAAGCTAGCAAAAGTAAGGCTAAGCCGCATCTGAATGCACATATTTGGTTATGATGTGGAGAAGATTAGATTCAGCAACAGCGTCACATGTGACATGCACCATTCAGTGCTTCAGGAAAGGAGAGAAGCTGAGTCTTACTCTTATAGATGAAGACTTTGAACCTGAAGTGGTTAAGAGTAGGGAGTTGTCTGAACTCTTCTGAAGTGGTTAAGACTTTGAGCAGCTAGAGCTTAGCCTCTGGGCTACCTCTTTACTTTTATTGAATTTTCATCAAATTGCTCTAAAATCTTTCAAGATTTTGGATGAATGGTTAGATTAACGCTAGGTATAAAATATTTTTTTGGTTCTGCCCCTGTTGTTCCGTAGTCATGGGAGTAAAGAGAAACTCCAGTCCAGTGAGCAACACTGGAACAGTGTGAGAAGAGAAGACTCGATGTTCGGAGAGCGCGAGGCGTCACCGTCGGATCAAACTTCAACGATCCAGATATGGCCATGTCTTGATGGGCCTCGTGGGCTGCAGAATCCTCCTTGTAGCCCACGAGCAGCACTAAAAAGGATAAAGAGATATTTTTGATTGATTATATTTTGGATATAATTTGTATTTATTTATTTATTTATTTTATCCGCCTTCTGTCTAACATGCCTATTGCACAAATTCATAACGATTTTATTCTTTCTAAGTTTTACTATCACTAATTAATATAACAGTTTAAAATACACTGTAAAGTATAACAGATACAAATTTTCTATGGCCAAATCTTGATTAGGGAGTAAATTTATGGCATTTCATATCATATGCTAGGTGTCAGACTTCTTCTCGTTTTTTGAAGAATGCTAGCTTTGATGAGTTTTGCAGACTCACATGGAAGTCTCTAATGTCATGACTAGAAATCTTTTTTCAGATAATAGAAAAGAATTGATCTCTACAGTGAAATAGTAGTTACACACGAGTATGGATAAAATCTTCTTGTCTCTCTCATGGAGCTTGGCAATTACCTCGCTGCCTCGCTCTTGAAGCAAAAGAATGTGCTCCGTTCAGCAGGCAAAGATGGGTTTGGAATTTCATGATGCCAACTGAGACTGGTTGATGCATCACTACATATCCCAATACCTCTCATCCCAAACTAATCATCGGGGCAACGAACTAGCAAATGGAAGGCTAAACCATGCATGCACACATCTGAATGTGATCTTTGGTTTATCAAAGAAAAGAGAGGATTCAGCTGCAACTTTGGAGACAGACAAGGCAATTCACAGTTGTGAAAGGAAGGGAATAAAAGAAGCAAATCTTGTAACTGAAGACCTATAAGAGGTGTGAGTAAGCCTTAGTTTATAAGGGTGAGTTTGACAGGCTCCAGCTTCGCCTTCTTTGTACTATGAAGCTGGAGCACTCCAAAAAAATAAGCTAAAATGGTGAAGCAGGATCTAACCAGCTTCAAATGCTTCACTTTAGCTTTAGTATAGATTTCAAGATCCGGAGTTCTACCAAACAGACCCTACCTCTGAAAAATCACAAGTTATAACGTATATTATAAACCAACATTCTGAGGGAACACTTCCCAACTCCATTTTCAGCTTGTAGCGTGTATTCACACTAATGAAGTATTCATGTAGAATGAGTCCTGTGATATTGAGTTTTAAATCCTTCACAATGTCTTTCCAGTCAGAACTTGTTGTACCCCCTGCAGCATATTCAAAACTATCATCAGTGTACACTGTTCCTGGCTTATAATTGCAATTTACTCGACCTTAGTGTACTGAAAACTCAGTGTTGTACTCTTCAAGTTTTATTTTCTTCCTTGGAAGTTGGAAGTCAGCTGCTTTAAGTGTAAGTGTCAGCTATTCAGCTTTCATAGGGTGTGTTTGGTTGAGCTGTGGCTGTAGGAAAAAGCTGTTGTGGGCTGTGGACTGTGGAAAAGCTGCTGTGGGAAGTCAATTGTGAGAAAACTGAAAGTCGTTTGGCTAAAATTGCTGTGAACAAGCTGCTTTGAGCTGTGAGTTGTGTAAAAAATTTAATTTATGAAATTTTGTATGGTTGTATTAAATTTGAAATATCAATTTATGAAATTTTGTATGGTTGTATGAAATTTTATATGGTTGTATGAAATTTGAAATGTCAATTTATGAAATTTTCTATGGTATGAAATTTGACATGTCAATTTATGAAAATTTGTATGGTTGTATGAAATTTGAAATGTCAATTTATGAAATTTTGTACGGTTGTATGAAATTTGAAATGTCAATTTATGAACTTTTGTATAGTTGTATGAAATTTGAAATGTCAATTTATAGAATTTTGTATGGTTGTATGAAATTTGAAATGTCAATTTATGAAATTTTGTATGGTTGCGAAGCCAAAAGCCAAAAGCCGCAGAAAGCAGGTCTGGAGGAGCTTTTACATTTTCACTGCAACAAAAGCTGCTTTTACTAAAAACTGCTAGCCTGAAATATGCCGTTTGGTTTGGCTTTTGGCTTCCAAGAAGCAAAAGCTGCTCCCGAAAGCCAAACCAAAGAGACCCATAGTCACATGACTCACATACGGCTTTTAATTTAATGTACTGTAATTTATGTAACTTCTAACCTTTAATTTGCCTCAGTTGATTGACGGTGAGCAAAGCGATGCAAATTCTGCTGACTCTATGGAGGTTGATTCCAATGGTGAAATGGTATAGAATTTTTTCAGCACAAACTGAAATTAGATTTGTGCCATATGTGTGTTGCTCAAACTTTTGACATTGTGGTCTTATTAAGCGAATCGAGCTGGATGGCCCGACTACATCTAGTGGGACCCACGCGTGGAGAGAAGAAGGGAAAAGCAGCACCATGCATTCATGCATGCAGACTACATCTAGTGGGACCCTCGTTTCTATGCTTCGGGCCAGCCCAACAGCCCAGACCATTTGCTCATCTATCGTCTACAATTACACACTGCGGGTACTTGGCAGAAATCAAAAAGTAGTGGAATGGATGAATAGGATCAAACCACTTTGTTCGCATGTCATTGGCATAATATTCCTATTTTTTAGTTGATCATGATTTTTGTTTTCTTTTTCTTCTCTTTTTTGTTTGCTTCAAGAACTCATGTGATGTACAAACGCCACAGACAGACCGTCGGTTGTATGTCTGACAACTTGTGAAAAATTGCCCACAGATGATGAGTAAGGCAGGATTCCGTCTCTTAATCAAGATACCTCCCATGCCTAATAAATATTGAGGAGCATGCAACCAATTGGTAAGGAAGAAGAAGAGGAAATAATGCTTGTTGTGGCCAAGTTAAAGATAGCGAGGGTAAGAGTTGTAAAGAAAGAGGGTGAGGCGGCTGCGCAACAATCCTTCTCATTTATACACGTCCCGTTTTAAGGCGAAGAATCCCTTATTTTATATTTTGGAAAAAAGGAATCATTTATTTATTAGAGAAGTATTATTTATTTGATAAGAATAAATATAGATGAAAATATAAGAACATAAATATCTAAGAAAGAGTTGAGAACACAAACAACTTGAGAAAGAGTTAAGGAGTCTAAAACGATTTATATAAAAAAAATCAGATACTACAAGAGACACATTTAGTAATACACATATTTACATGTCAAGTTTAAGGGTCTATTTGATTCCACTTTTTAACCAGTTTTTTTTAGAAAACTTAATCAAACAAGTATCATATGAAACTTACTTCTTCAATTGCCACAACGTCATGCTTTAAACTATCCAATTCCATATGAACTTATTAGTTATTATACCTGATGTTAATTGATGTGCATAATCCATATTTTTTATTGTTAAGTTTTATAGAAATCACTATAGCACGTACTGACAACCATTTCAATTAAATGATTCTGCATCTTTTTCACTGCCTATACTTATAGCTACTTTTTAAAATATTCTACTATAAAAGTCATTTATGCAACAGTAGTATATAGGAGCTTATTCGTACATAGGTTGGTGGGTGGGGCCGTGGCGTAGGTGCTTGTTCCATATCGATTTATTCCATCCATCGGAAGGGACGATCAATACTGGAGCGTTAAGATCATCGTATACAATTTAATCTGCTTCTCATTTTCTTTTAAGGACTATTAATCAACTATAGCTCAATCTAGTCAGAACAAGTGATCTAAATGCGCATAATTGTATGTAGCTGAAATTATAGATAATGTTTATATGAGTTGCATACTCGGTGAAAAAAACCCTAAATATAACGTTCATCACCTGTAGATGCATAAGTCATTCCACAATGCTTAGAAGATCTTCCTCCTGCGGTCAATTGTTTTTCATCCTCAACTGATCTAAGCCGTTCAGCAAGCAGACAATTCCTTTTGAGGCTGTGAAATCAACACATGCATAGCTGCAAGTATAACACCAAGAACAACCAAGTAGATAGCTGCTCGACGAAGGTAACAACTCTGTTCTTTTGTATCTCCTGGTGCTTCCCATGCCGTTCCGCCAAACAATCCAACCAAAAGAAAGAGGAGGAGGAGGAGGAGGAAGAAGAAGAGGTTGTACACAAACTCTGCACATTTCTCTTGTTGCATGAATCCTCTTAGCAGCCGAAGCTGATGGAGTGATGGAAGAAAGATGGCAAGCAACAACTGTAGATAAAGGAAGGGGTGAGACGAGACAAAGATTTAGGTCTATTATTTTCAAGCCCCTTTGACACGGCTTATACTATAATTAGGATTATATTATAGTATTTATTATTTTAAGATATCCCAAAGGGACTGTTGGCGGATTATAGGTTTGGATTTTGAAAACCATAAAAATATTTTAAATCCGTTTGTCAACTTTTTAATATTAAATTTATTTATTAGAACTCTTGAAACAGGTCCTTAAAACTGCGAGAGTATCTTAAACACTGGAATAAAAAACTCAAAACAATATTGGGCACATTTGATACAGAGAAAATGGATCATGAACACGGTTAGACTTTGGATTCATTCCTTGGATTATATATCACTTCTGAAGTTTGATATGTTTCTAGCTTTCATGTCTATGATTTCAGTTTTCTTACCGTATTATGTTCATGTTTCTTGTATATGCATGTTAAGTCACAAATAGTACTTATAATGCTATCTTCTTGGAATTGCTAGTTGGAAACTTTGGGTAGCTTCCTTTCAAGGTTTGATTCTCTCAAAGAAAATCAATACAATCTATACATTGCATGGGTCAATTTAATCTTTCTCTTGATTCTTCTTACTCAACGATTTATTTATTTTGTTTCACTTGTGAGTAGTGAGTACATAATGCTCCATAGATATGAATTTCCTATTGTATACTACATCACATCTGAACGAGCATGATGTTTTGGCATAGCGTGAGCTAAGTCAGGTACATCTCGATATGAATGGCATGTAGACATAGTAAGCTTCCAGGCTTCTGCAAGTCTTTCTCTCACTCGTTTACCAGATCTTGTCGTGTGTGAAGCGAACAAACCTCGACAAACGATGGTCATGCCTCTTGTCATCCACAAAAACATCTTTTTTTTGTGTCTCTTGATACCTCCCATGCCAAACTAATGATCGAAATCACCAACTTATAAATTATAGACAGAATTTTATTGACTTTCAGAGATAATTTTATTCGAATGAAACTCAAACGTCAATTTTGAGCCTATTTAAAACTTAATATGCAGGTTGTTGGACTTCCGTGAACAATTCTAATGACACCACAGCCTCGAAATCTCGAGTATACTTGTTTACACGAGTGACCTCATGTAAAAATCAAACACATATCTGCTATAAAACATACAGGCTCTGGTTGATAATGACAAGCAGTGAACTTCCTATCTCCTGATGCCTCCTATGCCCAAGCTGAGCAAGAGGGTTTAGCCGATGAGCTAACCGAAGAAAATGAGCAAGAAGAAGAAGGCATACGTGATGCATTCTCCTATTATCTAGGAGATTCATGTTTAAAATAATGGGAGCAAATATGATGTAGAGCAGTTTGGTGTGATGTTTTTTTTTGAGAAAGAGAAGGCCACACCAGCCTCTCCCATTTCCATTAAAGAAATGAAGTACTAAAGAGTTTGGTGTGAAGTGAAGTACCACAATGTATTACACCAAAGAAAGCGCCAAAATGTACTCCATTTTCAGGTTTAGGTGAAGAGAGAGTTAAAACTACCGGTTATTATTCAAATGTTTTGGCCGTATGAGCTAATATGAAAGCAGCTACTTCCATAATTTAAAGCTTCCCTCAAATAATATATATTCTAGCTCTGAATTATGAAACTCAATAGGTGCAGAGTCTAATCTAGAAGTTGGGAAACACTAACTTTTCTCAACTTCTCTAGATTCTCACCCACTAGATACTCACCAACCGAATCTCAGAATTTAAATCTCCCTAATCAGGCGCTAAAATGTGAGATAAACAAGTTCATGTATGCCTATGTTAGACATGCCTTCTCTTGTCCTTTGACAGGCTAGTTCTCTTCAACTTCACCTAATTTCAGAGAAGTTTTGTACATGACATATGAAAAATCGTCTTCTTGAATTGTACCAAGAGGATATACATATCAATTGAAGGGTATTCTAGTAACATCGAATTAAGCATAGCATATCAGCTGCGAAATCGGTGATGGATAAATATTCCATTGCCCTCTTTGGTGTAATTATTACTCAGGGACACTAATTAACCTCATGAAGCAATTATGCAATATTCCACAACTGATCTAATACGCCTCCAATTGCCTCACTACACCGGCGTCGGAGACTAGAAAAAACCAAACCCAGAACTATTTCAACTACCAATGATTGGCAAAAGCAAAGATCCAGCAACTTTGCATGCCCCAGTACCTCCCATGCCAATCTTGGTCGACGACTAATTCCAGAACTAACATTGATTGATATAAATCATCTGACCCCAATTCCCAAACCAAGACATTTGCAAATGTGCTGCTTACTTGTGATGAAGAGGGGGCAGCTCAAAGCTAACGGGAACGGTGTAAAGAGGAGCAGATTAGTAGAGAAGAGAACAAACTTGGCGAATTGAAGCCCGTATCTCCCAAGCGCTGGCGTAAAGTACTCAGGTAGGATTTACGCCAACGGTTGGCGTTTACGTAAACATTCTGAGTAGATGCAACATTGGGCCCACTAGGCGCTGTAAATTGGGCCGGGTCGGGCCTAGAGTTGTTTGCTCGTCCTATCCTGCTTGGGCTCATATCAAAAGTCCATTAGCGTCCTCTCACGCCCAGAAAAAATCTAAGCCATTTAACAAATATAATAAGGCCTTAAAAATAATCATTGGTACCATTTTATCTAAAGAATCAAGATGATTTTTACTTTCATATTAATTAGTAATAGTAGAAATAAAAAAATAAAATTTTTAATTTATAGAACAGACGTGTTAGGGCGTGTTTGGAGGCATTCAATCTCGTCCCAATCCTTGTGGATGGGCTGGGGTTGAATACATCCAAACAAGTCCTTAGAGAGGATGTGATGTGCGTGATGGTGTGGAGGAGAGGTGGTGAAAGAGATATGTTAATATAAATTCACTAACAACGGTAATATCTAAAATATAACCGATTAAAAGTATTAATTTATTATTCAAAATCGATGGTCCGACGATAATGTTAGCACAGAGGACAATATCCAATTTGGCCTATCAATTTTATTTGTCATGTAAATAAAGCAAGTTAACTCACAACCAACAATATTAGAAAAAGTGAAACTCAGCTCCTTTTCAAAATGTAACTCATCCAATTTTTCCCTCCATTCCATTGGAATTTGCAACTCTAACCGAACGATTTAAAGACCTAAAGTTGCATAGAAAATTCCAATGCCGCTAAGCTGACAAATCTCCGAATCCGTGCGGCATCAATCCAGCGGTATTTGGCAAGCTTGGTTTCAAAGAGAACAAACATATCACTGATATGATCTACGCAACTCCTCGAGAAGATACATGTGTGCATCTCCCTCTCCTGATAACTCACATGCCCAACCTAAACTAGAGATTTGGCCAATAAGCAAGCACATCTGTGGTGCATCCTGCCGGTGATAGATGGCAAGAGAGGAAGTAATATTGTCTATCTAGTTCTTTATATATCAAAAATTTATAGTCTTTGAGAAAGTACTAAGAGATACCAAAATTAACACGTCCTCATCGACTATAAAATCACTCTTATGTATAATTTGTTTTGAATTTATACAATACATAATAATTAAAAAATTAATTCAAATTAACTTTGTTGTCCCTTATTTATTCAGTTTTATAAGATGCATGTTGTTTATTTGTGAAAATGATATAATTTATTTGATAACGGTAAATATAGTAGAAAAGGTAAAAAATATCTAAATTTTTAAAAATTACTTATATTTAAGAAATGATAATAAGGTAATCATATGATTATTATACATGTGTGTAGATTTGATGCGTAACTAAATGGTTCATATGATTATTATTCTTTGAGCTGCATATGGTAGGTAGGATGGCAAGGAAGACTTACATGTAGATGCATCAAGGTGTAAATAAAGAGCTGAAAGAGGTAGTAATTGCTGGTAGGAAGCTTAGAATGAATTTGCTCTATGTACAGTGTGCATGCTGGTTGTTAAAACAATAATATAAATCGATCTAAAACAATAATTGCTGGTAGGCAGCTCAGAATGTCTTCAGATTTTTAAAACAATAATGTAAAATTGAGAAAATGATTTTCAAGACAATTGAATTATAAATCGATCTAAACATATATAATATCTTAAATATCAGAAAATTTACAAACAGATTTAGCTATCCGAGAGACTGGTGCTAATTTAGCGGTAGCTATCCTGTAGATTATTGTAGATATTAGAAAAAAGGTCCCGAGATTGACGAAGCACCACTGCATCAGTGATGCATGCAATGGCACAGACGAAGCATCACATCTTTTTCTTCCACATGTGCTCGGTGAAGCGTTCGCCTCAGCACCTTTGCATATCCTGGTGCTTCCCATGCCGAAACAAATGACAATTAGGTCGACCACGAATCAACTTAAAAGAAGAGGACCAAATGTTGTGAGCTTGTGATCGATCTTCTTGTGTAGTTTATCAATCGCCCTAGCTAATATATCCGGAATGGTTAAGGACATGGAGAGGCGAGGGTATCTAAACTAAATTGTAAAGAGGACGCAGTGAAAGTTCAGACTTATAAACATGAGGTTTGTATACTTGTATAGAGGAGTGAGCAACACCCACATAATTACATGAGGCTACAAACAAACTAACATACATAAATACAAATATCACATACTATATGAAGTGAAAGTGAATGTACACGGGACATTGAAGTCATTAGACAGATTAGACTGCTATCATCAATACTGAATTAGAAAAAAGTTATACTAACAAGTAATACATTATTATCACGTAACAATACAAATAGTATCATGTATATACATTGATGGTACAATCATATGCATAGGACCTAAAAAGCGAATCTACGCTAATTTATTTTTTTCTTTTTGCAAAACATAAGTACTACTGGGAGCTAATTAAATCACTACACCAGAAGAAAATAAATCACACCAATTTTTGATTCTTATTGTTCTTGTATAGTTCCCGAATGTACATGCATGTATATAAGGTAATACAATGGTTGGGAATCAGTATATGTCCAATTATAAACCAATGATCTTTTCGATTCCTTTAAGAAGATAAGTTTTCACCTACTCTGCCTTAAACTAATCTATTTGTGAAGAAATCTAACAAACTACGGCTGAGATCTCCATGAAGACATCTATACTAGACCACATTTAGCCCTTAATACCTCCTAATACCTCCCATGCCCGAGAAGAAAAGAGGATGAAGAAGAGAGCAACTCTAAGATTAAGACAGGGAGGAAGACCTACAAATGAAGAGCTTGTGTGAAGGTATCTGGGTGGTGACATTTTATGGGGTTCAATCTTAAAATTATGGGAGTATGAATGATGCAAACGAAGAAAAGTCATGCATTTATGTTATGTTTGGCACACACCTGGTTCTAAGATTTTTTAGAGCTAGTTAAATAAATCTAGTTTTAAGAAATTTTAGATCTAAAGTTATAAGTATATTGAAGTTACTTTTGTTGAGTCATCAGGTTTTAAATTTCTACTAAAAACAAAATTTTAAATAACATTGTTTTATCATATAAATTCAAAGACCTAGAGCTATACCAAACAATCTGTTAATTTTGCACTTATCACAATGTACTTCTCGATTGGATTTGTTGAAGATAGCTGCAGATTAATTTGAGACTTGTAAGATCGTGTATGGGTCAGCTAATGATTCTTCAATTCTTCCTTTGAAGGACCGATTAATTATCTCCGACATAACCTTGATTGATAAATAATTTTATGACATTTCAAATTTCAGACAAGATAGTATATGAAGGAAAATTCTCAAGCAATGTTGCTATTTTGCTAGAATCACTTTTTACACAGTTGAGTAGAGCATAAGCTCCAAAACATGCATCTACAGTGAAGTTCTATGGTCGGATATATAATAAGTGTTACTTTTGTTATGATTTATGGGGTTAGAGCTCTCTCCCATATTTTATTTATTTGATTTTTAGCAGATTCCGGTGTCAAACTCTAAATGTCTCTATCTGATGCTAACTTGGAATGAGTAACTTCACATAATTCATAAGAGAGTTCTCTCATGTAACTAAGAACAAATTAAATTAATTCTCTCAAGTAACTAAGAACTAGGTAATTGCCTTGCTGTTTCCCGCTTGAAGTAAAAGATTTTGCTCAGTTCAAGCTGAGCAGAAGGGCTCACGCGTATCTGCATCTCCCAATACCTCCCATCCCGAATTAGTCATCCGGATTCAAGCCAATGAGCTAGCAAAAGGAAGGCTAAACCACCATCCATGCACACATCTGAATGTGGCTTTGAATTATCATGGGGAGTAGAGAGGATTCAACAATAATATTGCAGACATGGACACTCTAGAGTGTGCTTCAACTAAGGAAATAAGCGAGTCTGTGGGTGAAGACTTATGGGTGTGTTTGATTGAGCTGAAAATTTTGAAAAGTTATTGTAAATTATGAGCCGAGAAAAGTTGTTATGAATTATAAGCTACGAAAAAAATTATTGTGAGTTATGATCCGTAGAAAAGCTACCAAGTTGTTTGGTTAGTGTAACCACGTAACTAATAATAAAGTGATTTCATGAAGTTTAGCAAATGAAAACAAAGATTTCACATCTCAATTAACAATAATTATAATAATCTCATGTGAACCAGTAAAGAGATTAGGTAGCATAAATTATGAAGTTGTGGAATTTGTTTTATACAAGAAAAGCTACGATGGTTAGAAAAGATGGTTTCACTCAATACTTTATAATTGATAATCTGATTGGAAAAAATAAACAAACACGACCTTATATGAGCTCTAAGAGTCACGGATTGTTTGAGCTCTGAAAATTTTGAGAGTACAAGCTAAAAAGTGGTATATAAGACACATGCTTACACTTTATGTTTGATGAACATACAAGTAGAAATAGATGATCATTCGAACATTATATTATTATGTGTTTGTCAAAAGGTGCATTGCATCTTAACGCTAAAAAATCTTAATACAATTAACTATCTTATTCTTCAGAACAACTCATCTCTCGGTTGTCAATCTATAGGAAAACTTATTGATGCAATACTCATTGTTCAGAATCCTTGTGTTCTCTTTTCATCTACGCTACCGATTGAACCAACTCATCGGATTGGTGTGCCTCAAAGCTTAGGTATCCTCTTCTCCCTGTCGAGCCATCATCATGTCATCGATTACAATCTTCACGCAAACATTGTAGTTCCATCTTTCCACCTCCAGACACCTCCCATGCCAAACCAACTTCGGTTATAGGGCAACAATCAAGAAGGTTTGCAACATTATAAATTTTGTAATTTGCTGAGTAGATTCCTCTACACAAGTACCCATGGAGGGAGAGATATATGGAGAGGGTAGCTGGAACTTGAAGAGGTTGCGGACAAAAAATGGAGGCATCTAAGGTAGGGAGGCGGTTGGTGCAGTGAGAAAAATAGATGTTCAGAGAGCACGTGAGGTGCAGGTGACCGTCGTATTAAACTTGAACAGTTTAGATATGTCCATATACCCATTTCGTTCAGCTCATTAGTTAAGTAGCTGGGCTTCGTTGAGCAAGGGAAATTAAAATCTACGCGAAAAATAATCACCGAGAAAGTTAACTACAAAAGGGGGAGAATATGAAATTTTTTTAGCATTCTCTCACTTTTAGATAGTTTATTTTTAGATTTGGTATTATGACCTAAATTTTTTGGAACCGCCGCAGAGGAGGGTGAAGAGTAGAGACCACATTGTACTCCATGGTTGGACTAGGTGAAGATAATTACTATAGTAGTACTCATGTTTGAGCTGAGCATAAAGAAGTTAGTATGTTACTATTTAAGTCAATGTATAGATCAGTCGTGCTTCTCATTCCATTGAAGGTAAAATTTCTCATTCTCATTCTTTTTGGCTTAGGATGACATTTTAAATTTCAAACAAGATTTATATGTCACAAGGTATATATATACCTTGCACACTACAAGAAAACAAGAAATTTTCGTCGGCAATTTTAATTTCCGTCGGCTTTTGGAAAAGCCGACGAAAGTTAATTCACTTCCGTCGGCTCCTGTAGACCGACGGAACTTAAATTAACTTCCGTCAGCTTTTGATTGTGGCCGACGGAAGTTAAAAGGCTTTAGCCCCCGCTCGTAGCTTCTGTCGACCAACATTAAAGCCGACGGAAATTAAATTAACTTCCATCGGCTTTAGCTGTGGCCGACGGAAGATATTTTTTCAGCAGCGTTTTTCCAGCCCACGCGCGCCCCTATTTTTCCCCGCACCTCCCCTCCCCGCGCCCTATTTTTCCCGGCCGCGCCCTAGGTTTTGCGCCGCCGCCTCCGTGCCTCCCTTCCCCACGCCCTAGGTTTTGCGCCGCCGCCTCCGCGCCTCCCCTCCTCGCTTCCCCGCCTCCCGGCCGCCGCCTCCATGCCTCCCGGCCGCCACCTCCGTGCCCTAGGTTTTGTGCCACCGCCTCCGCGCCTCTCCCCTCCCCGCTTCCCCGCCTCCCGGTCGCAAGCCCTGCACGGCTGCACCGCCGGTCACCGGCCTCCGCCCACCGCTTCTCCTTGGCCTCGCCGGAAGCGATATGGCGAGGCTGACCTCGGAGCTGCTACGGCCGTTGGATGCGGCGCAAGCCATCGACGAGGCGGTGCTGCTGCGCTACGTGGCCGCGCACGTCGCCGGGTTCCCCTCGCCGGCGCTGGGGTTTGTCCTCACGCAGTTCGGCTACGGCCAGTCGAACCCCACCTACTGCCTCGAGGTCTCTGCCCCCGGCGGAGAGGCCAGGCGCTACGTACTGCGGAAGAAGCCGCCCGACGTCATCCTCCAGTCCGCCCATGTCGTCGAGCGCGAGTTCCAGGTCGGATTTCTCCGCTTTGCTCGTTCCAATCTGATGGTAGGTAGGGCCTTGCTTGCTCGAGTAAAGTGGAATCAGCATGCCCTGGTGAAAAAAAAGTGAACAGGCAGGAGCAATGCATCCAGATTCTGAATTTCGTTTTGCTGATAGAACTGAATAGTGATGCAAATTTCATTGCTCTACACGTATATGGAGCAGCCTTAGCACTTTTCAATTATCACGTCGAACCATTTTCACTGATTGAACACTGTAAACCTAGTTGATTAGTAAAAAAATGTACAACTGCATAGTTTTTTGTGTTTATTCTGAGCAATATGAAACTTCTAGTTTCTTTGTTTCTACATAATTAGTATACTTATCAAACCTGTAGATGATGTGATGTTAATTGCTTCTTATGCACGTTTTTCATCCTACTGTATACTGATGAGCGTTATGAACTAACTCCTTGAGTTGTGTTTTAATTGGAAACAGGTTTTCAAAGCTTTGGGTACTCACACAGATGTTCCTGTCCCTAAGGTGTTCTGTCCCTGATAACAAGTTTTGCATTTGCTGGAAGCTTGTCCTGAAATGCAGCTTCTCTGATGATTTTTCTACCTGGGTTTTTGGTGAAGGAACATCTGTTTTTGGTGAAGGAACAAGTATAGATGGCACAGTTAGTTTGCGGAGGATGGTGTACTCTAATATGTATCTATAATTTTCAGAGAATGCAACATTAGCCGACGGAATTTTTAGTATTTTCTTTTTTTTTTGAATTTTTAGTTAACTTCCGTCGGCCAACATTAGGTGACGGAAGTTATTGGCCCGTCGACAGAAAAAAGAAAAAACAAAAAAAGTAATTTTCGTCAGCTAGGATTTAGCCGACGGAAGTTACCGATTTCTTGGTAACTTTCGTCGGTTAGGTTTGGCCGACGGAACTTCCATCTACCCGCTTCCGTCGGCCAAATGCCGACGGAAATTAGCATTTTGCCGACGGAAGTTCCCTATTTTGTTGTAGTGGCAACCAACTTTTTTTACATAGTTGAGCAGAGTATAAGTTCCAAAACCCACTTTCCACAATGAAGTTTCATGGTGAGAAATGTAACCGAAGTTACTTATTTTATTATTTCATATGCAAAACTTTCATGTTTTATGCACGGAGTGTCAAGCTCGAGGGTCGTTGGATGCTAAATTCAAGCAGATTTACATAATTCATGGGCAAGTCTCTCATGTAATTAGTAGCTTTATTCTGGTCTCCATATTGGAACAGGGTGATTATCTCGTTGTCTCGCTCTTAGACGGAGCAATTTTACTCTCTTTATCAAACTCAGCTAGACTTGCAATTTCAGGATATGATGTGAACTCCACCGATGCATGTTAGCGTGTCCTAATACCTCCCATCCCAAACTAGTCATCAGCGCAAAGCTAGCAAAAGTAAGGCTAAGCCGCATCTGAATGCACACATTTGGTTATCATGTGGAGAAGATTAGATTCAGCAACAGCGTCACATGTGACATGCACCATTCAGTGCTTCAGGAAAGGAGAGAAGCTGAGTCTTACTCTTATAGATGAAGACTTTGAACCTGAAGTGGTTAAGAGTAGGGAGTTGTCTGAACTCTTCTGAAGTGGTTAAGACTTTGAGCAGCTAGAGCTTAGCCTCTGGGCTACCTCTTTACTTTTATTGAATTTTCATCAAATTGCTCTAAAATCTTTCGAGATTTTGGATGAATGGTTAGATTAACGCTAGGTATAAAATAATTTTTTGGTTCTGCCCCTGTTGTTCCGTAGTCATGGGAGTAAAGAGAAACTCCAGTCCAGTGAGCAACACTGGAACAGTGTGAGAAGAGAAGACTCGATGTTCGGAGAGCGCGAGGCGTCACCGTCGGATCAAACTTCAACGATCCAGATATGGCCATGTCTTGATGGGCCTCGTGGGCTGCAGAATCCTCCTTGTAGCCCACGAGCAGCACTAAAAAGGATAAAGAGATATTTTTGATTGATTATATTTTGGATATAATTTGTATTTATTTATTTATTTATTTTATCCGCCTTCTGTCTAACATGCCTATTGCACAAATTCATAACGATTTTATTCTTTCTAAGTTTTACTATCACTAATTAATATAACAGTTTAAAATACACTGTAAAGTATAACAGATACAAATTTTCTATGGCCAAATCTTGATTAGGGAGTAAATTTATGGCATTTCAAATTTCAGAAAAATATAATCACCAAGGAAAATTTGTCTGATAAAATTATATTGCTATAATTTGTTACACAATCGAGTAGAGTATAAGCTCCAAAACACAATTATGTTTTATAATTATAAATGTAATATAATAAATGACATGTTTATTATGATTTTATTGTACAAAAACTCTCTTTCCATTCGATATGTACGTGAGTTTCATATCATATGCTAGGTGTCAGACTTCTCGTTTTTTGAAGAATGCTAGCTTTGATGAGTTTTGCAGACTCACATGGAAGTCTCTAATGTCATGACTAGAAATCTTTTTCCAGATAATAGAAAAGAATTGATCTCTACAGTGAAATAGTAGTTACACACGAGTATGGATAAAATCTTCTTGTCTCTCTCATGGAGCTTGGCAATTACCTCGCTGCCTCGCTCTTGAAGCAAAAGAATGTGCTCCGTTCAGCAGGCAAAGATGGGTTTGGAATTTCATGATGCCAACTGAGACTGGTTGATGCATCACTACATATCCCAATACCTCTCATCCCAAACTAATCATCGGGGCAACGAACTAGCAAATGGAAGGCTAAGCCATGCATGCACACATCTGAATGTGATCTTTGGTTTATCAAAGAAAAGAGAGGATTCAGCTGCAACTTTGGAGACAGACAAGGCAATTCACAGTTGTGAAAGGAAGGGAATAAAAGAAGCAAATCTTGTAACTGAAGACCTATAAGAGGTGTGAGTAAGCCTTAGTTTATAAGGGTGAGTTTGACAGGCTCCAGCTTCGCCTTCTTTGTACTATCACTACGGGAGAAGCGGAGTTCGCCGAGTGTCCCAAACACTCGGCAAATCCCAAAATACACTCGGCAAAGGGTTTGCCGAGTGTCACTCTCGGCAAAGTGCACTCGGCAAACCCATTATCGGCAAAAAGTGATTCGCCGAGTGTTTTTTAATTGGACACTCGGCAAATATTTTACCGAGTGCTAAAGTCAACACCCGGCAAAGTTAGAGATGGACGGAAAACTGACGGAGGGTTTACCGAGTGTATAGTTTCAGCACTCGGCAAAATAAAACATAAAAAATAAAAAAAAAATGTGCATGGCGGAGCGGCCGGGGTGGCCGGGGCGGCGCGTGGCCGGGGCGGCGCCGGGAGCTGCGGTCAGCGCGGGGAGGAGGCAGCGCGCTGGGCCGGGGCGGCACAGGGAGCCGCGGGTGGCGCGGGGAGGCGGCGCCGGGCCGGGGCGGCGCCCGGGGCTGCGGCCGATGCGGGGAGGAGGCGGCGCCCGGCCGGGGCGGCGCGTGGCCGGGGCGGCGGCCGGCGCGGGGAGGAGGCGGCGCCCGGCCGGGGCGGCGCTGCGGCCGGCGTGGGGAGGAGGCGACGCCGGGCCGGGGCGGCACAGGGAGCCGCGGGCAGCGCGGGGAGGAGGCGGCGCCGGGCCGGGGCGGCGCCCGGGGCTGCGGCCAACGCGGGGAGGAGGCGGCGCCCGGCCGAGGCGGCGCGTGGCCGGGGCGGCGCCCGGAGCTACGGGTGGCGCCGGGAGGAGGCGGCGCCGGGAGGAGGGAGGAGGGAGGAGAGAGGAATGAGGAGGTAGGGGATGAAGGAAAAGAATTGTTTTTAAAGAGGGGAGAGTGAAAAAAATGCGGGAGAGTGAAAAAAGTGCGGGAAAAACGGCGGGAAATGAAAATTTTCCTTTGCCGAGTGCAACACTCGGTAAATATTTTTATTTGCCGAGTGCAACACTCGGCAAATATTTTTTTATTTTTCAAATTTGTTAGTATTTATTTCTCATTATTTTCTTTGACAAAATTTATAAAAATACAGGAAATAATGCATAAAAATAGTATAAAAACATGAATATTATTTTTTTATAATTTATTTTATTATTTCATGCTCTTTAAGTTTAAATTTTATATGTTTCAATTTAAATCCTATAAATATTTAATGAAACATACTTAATGAATAAAAAATAGCTAACTGATCTAGAAAAATATGAAATTTTTACAATGGATAAGATACATCATATTTTGAATGCAAAAAAAAAAATTCAAGTTAAAACAAAGATTCAATCATTAATTTGCTTTCAAACCTATCTCATTTCTTCTCTAAACTCTAATTCATCCTCTTTAAATCTCCAATTTCTAAACACTATATGTGACAACTTTATCAAAACATTTTAAATTTTTTATCATAGTATCTATGTATCATATCATTACACCATGATAAATCTCATATTTTTCGGATTTCATTTGATTTTTTTAGAATTAAAAAACTATCAAGTTCTATATTGTCGATAGAGTGTCGCAAATTAATTTTTTTAAACATTATCTCAATTTACTGTATAAAAACTCAAAATATACTAAGAATGATGAATATGATTTTTATATATTTTTTTGTTCATTATTTTAGGCACTTGTAGTTCAAATTTCACCCGTTTCAATTTAAATCCTAGAAACATAATTAATGAATAAAAATAGCTAACTGATCTAGAAAAATATGAAATTTTTACAATGGATAAGATACATCATATTGTGAATGCAAAAAAAAATTCAAGTTAAAACAAAGATTCAATCATTAATTTGCTTTCAAACCTATTTCATTTCTTCTCTAAACTCTAATTCATCCTCTTTAAATCACCAATTTGTAAACACTATATGTGACAACTTTATCAAAACATTTTAAAATTTTTATCATAGTATCTATGTATCATATCATAACACCATGATAAATCTCATATTTTTCTGATTTCATTTGATTTTTTTAGAATTAAAAAACTATCAAGTTATATATTGTCGATAGAGTGTCGCAATCTAATTTTTTAAAACTTTATCTCAATTTACTGTATAAAACTCAAAATATACTAAGAATGATGAATATGATTTTTCTATATTTTTTGTTCATTATTTTAGGCACTTGTAGTTCAAATTTCACCTGTTTCAATTTAAATCCTAGAAATATATTTAATAAATAAAAAATATCTAACTGATCTAAAAAAATATGAAATTTTTACAAGAGATAATATATGGTGTATTGTGAGTGTAGAAAAAATTTCAAGTTAAAATGAAATTGCAAATAACTTATAGACTTGAAACATTTTTTCACACAAAATTAAAAAAAAATTGTTTGCCGAGTGCTTTTTGAAAAACACTCGGCAAACCAAGTGTCTTTGCCGAGTGTTTTTCAAAAAGCACTCGGCAAACCCGAAAAAAAAATTTTTTTTTGCCGCACGGGCACGACGCCGTGACGTCCGTTAGTATCAAGACTTTGCCGAGTGTATTTTTAAAAAACACTCGGCAAATAATTTGTTTGCCGAGTATTTGTATTTTGCCGAGTGTTTTTTAAAAAACACTCAGCAAATCCATATTTGCCGAGTGCCCGAAATATTACACTCGGCAAACACTTTGGCACTCGGCGAATAATCGTTTTCCGGTAGTGTATGAAGCTGGAGCACTCCAAAAAAATAAGCTGGAATGGTGAAGCAGGATCTAGCCAGCTTCAAATGCTTCACTTTAGCTTTAGTATAGATTTCAAGATCCGGAGTTCTACCAAACAGACCCTACCTCTGAAAAATCACAAGTTATAACGTATATTATAAACCAACATTCTGAGGGAACACTTCCCAACTCCATTTTCAGCTTGTAGCGTGTATTCACACTAATGAAGTATTCATGTAGAATGAGTCCTGTGATATTGAGTTTTAAATCCTTCACAATGTCTTTCCAGTCAGAACTTGTTGTACCCCCTGCAGCATATTCAAAACTATCATCAGTGTAGACTGTTCCTGGCTTATAATTGCAATTTACTCGACCTTAGTGTACTGAAAACTCAGTGTTGTACTCTTCAAGTTTTATTTTCTTCCTTGGAAGTTGGAAGTCAGCTGCTTTAAGTGTAAGTGTCAGCTACTCAGCTTTCATAGGGTGTGTTTGGTTGAGCTGTGACTGTAAGAAAAAACTGTTGTGGGCTGTGGACTATGGAAAAGCTGCTGTGGGAAGTCAGCTGTGAGAAAGCTGAAAGTCATTTGGCTGAAATAGCTGTGAACAAGCTGCTTTGAGCTGTGAGTTGTGTAAAAAATTTAATTTATGAAATTTTGTATGGTTGTATTAAATTTGAAATATCAATTTATGAAATTTTGTATGGTTGTATGAAATTTGAAATGTCAATTTATGAAATTTTATATGGTTGTATGAAATTTGAAATGTCAATTTATGAAATTTTCTATGGTATGAAATTTGACATGTCAATTTATGAAATTTTGTATGGTTGTATGAAATTTGAAATATCGATTTATGAAATTTTGTATGGTTGTATGAAATTTGAAATGTCAATTTATGAACTTTGTATAGTTGTATGAAATTTGAAATGTCAATTTATAGAATTTTGTATGGTTGTATGAAATTTGAAATGTTAATTTATGAAATTTTGTATGGTTGCGAAGCCAAAAGCCAAAAGCCGCAGAAAGCAGGTCTTAAGGAACTTTTACATTTTCACTGCAACAAAAGCTGCTTTTACTAAAAACTGCTAGTCTGGAATATGCCCTTTGGTTTGGCTTTTGGCTTCCAGGAAGCAAAAGCTGCTCCCGAAAGCCAAACCAAAGAGACCCATAGTCACATGACTCACATGCAGCTTTTAATTTAATGTACTGTAATTTATGTAACTTCTAACCTTTAATTTGCCTCAGTTGATTGACGGTGAGCAAAGCGATGCAAATTCTGCTGACTCTATGGAGGTTGATTCCAATGGTGAAATGGTATAGAATTTTTTCAGCACAAACTGAAATTAGATTTGTGCCATATGTGTGTTGCTCAAACTTTTGACATTGTGGTCTTATTAAGCGAATCGAGCTGGATGGCCCGACTACATCTAGTGGGACCCACGCGTGGAGAGAAGAAGGGAAAAGCAGCACCATGCATTCATGCATGCAGACTACATCTAGTGGGACCCTCGTTTCTATGCTTCGGGCCAGCCCAACAGCCCAGACCATTTGCTCATCTATCGTCTACAATTACACACTGCGGGTACTTGGCAGAAATCAAAAAGTAGTGGAATGGATGAATAGGATCAAACCACTTTGTTCGCATGTCATTGGCATAATATTCCTATTTTTTAGTTGATCATGATTTTTGTTTTCTTTTTCTTCTCTTTTTTGTTTGCTTCAAGAACTCATGTGATGTACAAACGCCACAGACAGACCGTCGGTTGTATGTCTGACAACTTGTGAAAAATTGCCCACAGATGATGAGTAAGGCAGGATTCCGTCTCTTAATCAAGATACCTCCCATGCCTAATAAATATTGAGGAGCATGCAACCAATTGGTAAGGAAGAAGAAGAGGAAATAATGCTTGTTGTGGCCAAGTTAAAGATAGCGAGGGTAAGAGTTGTAAAGAAAGAGGGTGAGGCGGCTGCGCAACAATCCTTCTCATTTATACACGTCCCGTTTTAAGGCGAAGAATCCCTTATTTTATATTTTGGAAAAAAGGAATCATTTATTTATTAGAGAAGTATTATTTATTTGATAAGAATAAATATAGATGAAAATATAAGAACATAAATATCTAAGAAAGAGTTGAGAACACAAACAACTTGAGAAAGAGTTAAGGAGTCTAAAACGATTTATATAAAAAAATCAGATACTACAAGAGACACATTTAGTAATACACATATTTACATGTCAAGTTTAAGGGTCTATTTGATTCCACTTTTTAACCAGTTTTTTTTAGAAAACTTAATCAAACAAGTATCATATGAAACTTACTTCTTCAATTGCCACAACGTCATGCTTTAAACTATCCAATTCCATATGAACTTATTAGTTATTATACCTGATGTTAATTGATGTGCATAATCCATATTTTTTATTGTTAAGTTTTATAGAAATCACTATAGCACGTACTGACAACCATTTCAATTAAATGATTCTGCATCTTTTTCACTGCCTATACTTATAGCTACTTTTTAAAATATTCTACTATAAAAGTCATTTATGCAACAGTAGTATATAGGAGCTTATTCGTACATAGGTTGGTGGGTGGGGCCGTGGCGTAGGTGCTTGTTCCATATCGATTTATTCCATCCATCGGAAGGGACGATCAATACTGGAGCGTTAAGATCATCGTATACAATTTAATCTGCTTCTCATTTTCTTTTAAGGACTATTAATCAACTATAGCTCAATCTAGTCAGAACAAGTGATCTAAATGCGTATAATTGTATGTAGCTGAAATTATAGATAATGTTTATATGAGTTGCATACTCGGTGAAAAAAACCCTAAATATAACGTTCATCACCTGTAGATGCATAAGTCATTCCACAATGCTTAGAAGATCTTCCTCCTGCGGTCAATTGTTTTTCATCCTCAACTGATCTAAGCCGTTCAGCAAGCAGACAATTCCTTTTGAGGCTGTGAAATCAACACATGCATAGCTGCAAGTATAACACCAAGAACAACCAAGTAGCTAGCTGCTCGACGAAGGTAACAACTCTGTTCTTTTGTATCTCCTGGTGCTTCCCATGCCGTTCCGCCAAACAATCCAACCAAAAGAAAGAGGAGGAGGAGGAGGAGGAAGAAGAAGAGGTTGTACACAAACTCTGCACATTTCTCTTGTTGCATGAATCCTCTTAGCAGCCGAAGCTGATGGAGTGATGGAAGAAAGATGGCAAGCAACAACTGTAGATAAAGGAAGGGGTGAGACGAGACAAAGATTTAGGTCTATTATTTTCAAGCCCCTTTGACACGGCTTATACTATAATTAGGATTATATTATAGTATTTATTATTTTAAGATATCCCAAAGGGACTGTTGGCGGATTATAGGTTTGGATTTTGAAAACCATAAAAAATATTTTAAATCCGTTTGTCAACTTTTTAGTATTAAATTTATTTATTTGAACTCTTGAATTATTTAGTCAAAGAGTTAGATCAACAAGCACATACCATCAGATGAAACCGGTCCTTAAAACTGTGGGTGTATCTTAAACACTGGAATAAAAAACTCAAAACAATATTAGGCACATTTGATACAGAGAAAATGGATCATGAACAAGGTTAGACTTTGGATTCATTCCTTGGATTATATATCACTTCTGAAGTCTGATATGTTTCTAGCTTTAGTGTCTATGATTTCAGTTTTCTTACTGTATTATGTTTGTGTTTCTCGTGTATGCATGTCTCTAAGTCACACATAGTACTTATAATGTTATCTTCTTGGAAATGCTAGTTGCATTATGAAACTTTGGGTAGCTTCTTTTCAAGGTTTGATTCTCTCAAAGAAATTCTACACATTGTATGGGTCAATTTACTCTTTCTCTATTGATTCTTCCCACTCAACGATTTTTTTTATTTCCTGTTGTATACTACATCGCATCTGAAGGAGCATGATGTTTTGGCATAGCGTTGGTTAACTCAGATGCAGCTGGATATGAATGACCTGCATACATAGTGAGCTTCCAGGCTTCTGCAAGTCTTTCTCTTACTCGTTTACCCAGATCTTGTCGTGTATGAAGCGAACAAACCTCGACAAACGATGGTCATGCCTCTTGTCATCCACAAAAACATCTTTTTTGTGTGCCTCTCGATACCTCCCATGCCGAACAAATGATTGAAATCGACAAGATATTCATATCCAAATGAAAAAAGGAGCAACGACAAAAGGAGGAAGACAACATGTATCGGGAAGAAGAGCAAAGCTGATGAAGAGAAGTGATGCATATATATACAATGAGAACAATTATAGTTACTGGTATAATCACCATTACAAAATTTGTATATATCTCTTTGGATGACCGGTTGCCATCTCCGCATCAGTTTTTTTGGGACAATTCTACGTTTTGTAAATTCTACTAACACTAATCAAGATAATAATATAAATCGTTTTTAACCTTAGGATGAAAGCCTTCCCTTGAAAGAGCATGAAACATTAAAATTCATTCTACTATCAATCTTCTTATATAATGCACCATAAAAAAATTTGATCGGACACTCCATTGGCGAGGTTAGATGCATAAGGTTAACATTACTACTCTCCTTGCTACAGATCGACCAAACCATGCATCATGTTCATGCCTCTCTGTAACATTGTATGCGTCCAGGTCTAGCGTACCTTAATCACAGGGTAAATTTCTGTCCTTGATGATTTCAGCCAAAGTTCATAGGTACTAGTGACACATGAACATTCTGACAACATTGCTTCATCAGTGCAGTCAACATTTTTTCGTCTGTTGCACAAGTGAGTACCTAATTATACACTTTTGTTTGAGCATGCGCTAAGAAACAAACAAACAAGGGTACCCAACAAACAAATGCTCGATGTCATGACTAGTTGCATATAGTTATAATGTTACACAATGTTTGATAGATCAAGATGTTAAGATGTTGTAGTACCCAAATCAACACGTAGAACTGTACTATAGTGGTGTGTCTTATGCTTCTAAAAATGTCGAAATCAGGACCTTGTGCAAGGAAGAAGGCCGAAACAACTGCTTCCTCACCCCCGATACCTCCCATGCCAAACAACAATGGCGCGTGGCGACTGGACAGACGAACCAGAGACAAACAAGTCAAGGAGAATTGGAGAAGGAAGAAGACACAACACCCTACTGCACATCTCACTCGAGTTGGCGAAAGTGTAAATGAAGCTGAGGTGAGGTTGTTGACGCAATGCAGGGTAGATGCGTGAAATGTTTTTTACTTTATTTCTTTTGAAGTCAAGGCGAGTTTGCGGGTAACTAAAAATCTAGGCTTGAATTTCCATCACAACAACCTGACAATCTGACAACATTACTTCTATGAGAGTGCAGTGAGAAACAAAACAAACAATGAATTCAACTGAAATGTTTGTGCAGCTGCTGAGCACCGAGTCTGCTGACCCACTGAACTTCAGTCTCTTCGTTTGTTCCGTGGTGTATGTGAAGCTGGTTCTTGATGCTGAAACAAAAGCAACACTTTTGTAACTCCAGATACCTCCCAGGCTGAACTGATGAGCTTGACAGACAATGCAGCGTCGTCGCAGCGAAAGGAGGAAGACCATCTCTATGTCATCTCTATGTCATCAGCGAAAATAAAATCTAAATAAGGCTAACGCGATGTTGCTGCATAATGCAGGGTAGATGGGCGAGTGATTTTTCGAGTTTACATGCGAGTAATTGACAATTTAGGCTCTCTTTCTTTCATTTGTAAGCAAGATTTGACAGTTCAGTTAGCTGGTTTGGAACGAGAAACTGATTGCAATCGTTTGGGAGGTGCGTCCACGTTGACGCTATGTGGAGCTACTGACGGCGTCGTTGTCGCTCCTGCTCACCCGACACGGTCGGTGAGCACCATGTCACCGCAAGTAAGAAATTCGAACTCAAAGAAGAAAGCACCAACTTATAAATTATAGACAGAATTTTATTGACTTTCAGAGATAATTTTATTCGAATGAAACTCAAACGTCAATTTTGAGCCTATTTAAAACTTAATATGCAGGTTGTTGGACTTCCGTGAACAATTCTAATGACACCACAGCCTCGAAATCTACTATACTTGTTTACACGAGTGACCTCATGTAAAAATCAAACACATATCTGCTATAAAACATACAGGCTCTGGTTGATAATGACAAGCAGTGAACTTCCTATCTCCTGATGCCTCCTATGCCCAAGCTGAGCAAGAGGGTTTAGCCGATGAGCTAACCGAAGAAAATGAGCAAGAAGAAGAAGGCATACGTGATGCATTCTCCTATTATCTAGGAGATTCATGTTTAAAATAATGGGAGCAAATATGATGTAGAGCAGTTTGGTGTGATGTTTTTTTTTGAGAAAGAGAAGGCCACACCAGCCTCTCCCATTTCCATTAAAGAAATGAAGTACTAAAGAGTTTGGTGTGAAGTGAAGTACCACAATGTATTACACCAAAGAAAGCGCCAAAATGTACTCCATTTTCAGGTTTAGGTGAAGAGAGAGTTAAAACTACCGGTTATTATTCAAATGTTTTGGCCGTATGAGCTAATATGAAAGCAGCTACTTCCATAATTTAAAGCTTCCCTCAAATAATATATATTCTAGCTCTGAATTATGAAACTCAATAGGTGCAGAGTCTAATCTAGAAGTTGGGAAACACTAACTTTTCTCAACTTCTCTAGATTCTCACCCACTAGATACTCACCAACCGAATCTCAGAATTTAAATCTCCCTAATCAGGCGCTAAAATGTGAGATAAACAAGTTCATGTATGCCTATGTTAGACATGCCTTCTCTTGTCCTTTGACAGGCTAGTTCTCTTCAACTTCACCTGATTTCAAAGAAGTTTTGTACATGACATAGAAAAAATCATCTTCTTGAATCGTACCAAGAGGATATACATATCAATTGAAGTGTATTCTAGTAACATCGAATTAAGCATAGCATATCAGCTGCGAAATTTGTGACAGATACATATTCCGTTGCCCTCTTTGGTGCAATTATTACTCAGGGACACTAATTAACCACATGAAGCAATTATGCAATATTCCACAACTGATCTGATACACCTCCAATTGCCTCAGTACACCGGTGTCGGAGACTAGAAAAAACCAAACCCAGAACTATTTCAACTACCAATGATTGGCAAAAGCAAAGATCCAGCAACTTTGCATGTCCTAGTACCTCCCATACCAATCCTGGTCGATGACTAGTTCCAGAACTAACATTGATGGATATAAATCATCTGATCCCAATTCCCAAACCAAGACATTTGCAAATGTGCTGCTTACTTGTGATGAAGAGGGGGCAGCTATAGGTGGCCAGATGGGCCGGGCCTAGTGGACGGCACTAGGCCCGGCCCTAAAAAGCACGGCACTAGCACGACCCGGCACTATGGGCTTAGTGCTAGTGCCAGCCCGACACTATGTGTAGGGTAGTGCTTGGGCCGGCACCTTGGCCCATAGTGCCGGCCCGACCCGGCATGAAGTTATAAGGCCGGCACTACGGCGGCCCGAAGCCTTTTTGACTCCCCACTCCCCAGCCGTCCGATTGTCACTCCGGCCAATCCTAGCCATCCGATCCCATGCCTTGCTCGGTATAAAAGCCATCCATCCATCCTCTTCTGAAACCCTAGCTCATTCGGTCCCCGACTCCCTGCCTCCCCGCCTCCCCGGCTCCCTCGCCCGAAATCCTAACCCTACTCTCTGCCGTCTCCAGCTCGCCGCCACGGTTCCTCGTCGGCGTTGTTGGGCGTTGGCTCCCGCTCCTCCCCGGCCACCTATAGCTCCCTTGCCCTCACCGCCTCCGCCTGAAACAGCGAAACCCTAACCCTACTCTCCGTCTCTCTGCCACGGTTCCTCCTCGGTGCTGGTGGCTCCTGCTCCTCCACGGCGTTGCTGGGTCCTGCTCCTCCCCGGCCACCTATAGCTCCTTTGCCCTCACCGCCTCCGCCTGAAACAGCGAAACCCTAACCCTACTCTCCGTCTCTCCGCCATGGTTCCTCCTCGGCGCTGGTGGCTCCTGCTCCTCCACGGTAACACTCTCTTCCCCGGTTCCCCCTCCTCATCTTTCTGTTTTCGGCAGGTAAGCCAGGTATGTGTGATTGTGTGATTTGTGTCTCACCCGCTCTCTTCCCCTCCTCGTCTATCGACAGATCTAGTTGCTGCACCGGTAGATCTAGTTGTTGTGAGTTGTTTTTTGAGCTACGCCGATAGATCTGGTCATCTTTGGTTGTTGGCCATCGTGCGTCGCCAGATCCCCTCTCTGATCCCATTCCCCTCCCCATCTCTGTCTCATACTCTCATGCGCTGATGCGCAGTTGTGTCGTCGGTATATCTGGCTGGTGCAGTGGTGCACTAGTGCGGCCGTGATAGTGCTTTGTTGTACTACTGTTGCTCTTGTTCGGTTCTTCCTCGCCGGCAACCATTGCAGAACAAGAACAGAGTAGGTAACCATTGCTATTACATCAATCTATTCTGTTTCTATAGACTGTAGTTCATTTATTTCATACTTGTTCATACTTGTTACTTGTTCATACTTGTTCAAGTCTATTCTGTTTCTGTATACATAATGTTTGTTTCTGTTAGTTCTGTTATTCTATTACATCAGTCTATTCTGTTTCTGTAGTTCATACTTGTTTATACTTGTTACTTGTTCATTCTTGTTCTTTTAATCTGTTTGTTCTATTAATCTGTTAGTTCTGTTAATCTGTTAGTTCATACTTGTTCTGTTAATCTGTTAGTTCATACTTGTTCTGTTAATCTGTTAGTTCATATTTATTCTGTTAATCTTTTAGTTCATTTATTTCATACTTGTTTATACTTCAAATTCAAATTCTCTGAAAAGAGGATTCAAACATTGGCGGATGACAAGGCAGTGAATGAACTTCAAATTCAATTTGATAATCTCTATCTTGATGTTGATGGTGATGACTGATGAGTTGTAAACTTGTAATGTGTGTTTGTGTAAACTTTGGGCTGTTGGCTGGGAGCCTCGGACTTGTTGTAAACTTTGATACTGATACTGAAGTTTGTGAAATAATTGATTGAGCTGGGCTGCACTCTTTTTTCCTATCTAGGGTTTCTCACGAGGTGTGAGTTTTACCTAGATAGGTTTTTAATGAGGCAGCCATTGCACCAGCTCAAACTTGTTTAAAGTTTTGTTTGTTTGATTTCTGTTTTGCAAGTTTTTTGAGTTGTTAATTGTACTGTGAAACATTAAATTCTGTTGTGATCTTCAATTCTCATGTGAAATGTTCTGAAAATTGTAAATTTTTCAAAAATTTGTTATAAATTTTGAATTTTGATAATGTATTTTTTTGAAATCTGAATTTTTGTAAGCTTAGTGCCTGTGCCGGCAATAGCCCATTGGGCCGATAGTGCCATAGTGCCGGCACGACACTATTAATTAGCCTTAGTGTCGTGCTTGGGCTACAACCTCGGCACGGCGGGCCGGCACGGCACGACACGAATAAGGTATAGTGCCTATTCGGGCCGTGCCTAACCATGCTAGTTCCGTGCTAGTGTCGGGCCGCCCATCTGGCCACCTATAGGGGCAGCTCAAAGCTGACGGGAACGGTGTAAAGAGGAGCAGATTAGTAGAGAAGAGAACAGACTTGGCAAATTGAAGCCCGTATCTCCCAAGTGCTGGCGTAAAGTGCTCAGGTAGGATTTACGCCAACGGTTGGCGTTTACGTAAACATTCTGAGTAGATGCGACATTGGGCCCACTAGGCGCTGTAAATTGGGCTGGGTCGGGCCTAGAATTGTTTGCTCGTCCTATCCTGCTTGGGCTCATATCAAAAGTCCATTAGCGTCCTCTCACGCACAGAAAAATCTAAGCCATTTAACAAATATAATAAGGCCTTAAAAATAATCATTGGTACCATTTTATCTAAAGAATCAAGATGATTTTTACTTTCGTAATAGTAGAAATAAAAAAATAAAATTTTAAATTTATAAAACAAACGTGTTAGGGCGTGTTTGGAGGCATTCAATCTCGTCCCAATCCACGTGGATGGGCCGGGGTTGAATACATCCAAACAAGTCCTTAGAGAGGATGTGATGTGTGTGATGGCGTGGAGGAGAGGTGGCGAAAGAGATATGTTAATATAAATTCACTAACGATGATAATGTTGGACCGAAAACGGCGACCAGAGGGGGGGTGAATGGGAGCTTTTAAAATTTCAGGCCAAAAACAGCCTTCGGTTTTAATCCTGTCTTCTGCAGAACAGGCTTCGAACACTACCTTCGAAGGTCCGGTTTGGAGGTACTTCGACAGCTCCGAACACAGGCTTCGCAGGAGCAAAAGTTCGAAGTCAAGAAGATTTCGCTCCACTAACAACCCTCGAAAATCTACTCTGCTAAGTCAGTGCAGGCTCCGCACACAGGGTGCTTCGAGCAGGCTTCGCACTTCACCCTTCGCAAGAGTGGACAGCCCTCTGAGGACTTCGACCAAGTACTTGGCAGCAGCAACTGGTGTTGTGCTTCGTACACGAAGGTCTACACGCACACAAACGGACTTCGCTAAGGGCTTCGACACAAGAAGCAAAACGGGCCTCGATCAGGGCTTCGCTAGTAATCAGTGAGGTCTGGCCTCAAGTTACACAGAGCGAACACACGCTGAAAAACACACTTCGCACAGAAACAACCTTCGCCTAGACAGGCTTCGGTGCACTACAACTAGCGAGGTATGTAACGCGAGCTCAAGCAAAAAGCACAAAAAAGCAGGGCTTCGCCGCTTGAACAAGGAACACAAAAATATTTGAACTCTGGATGAATACAGCGAGGTATGTGGCTACAGGAGCTCAACAGTAAATGCTCAAAGTGTTAAATGTTACCTACCGAGCTCCCATATTTATAGCCCACAGTTCACCCAAAGGAAGTGACTACTTTACCCCTAGGGTTTACAAAGGATTTGTCTCTACAGAACTAAGGGGTACAAAAGGTAGTCCACCTTTATTCTGGAGGCTTCTCTGTCAGCTTTGCAGAGGGGACAGCGTCAGCTTTTTGCAGAGCAGACAGTGTCAGCCTTTGCAGTCTTTGACCTTCCGGAGCCTCCCTTCGCACGCGAGGGTGCGGTAGCTTCGGCGAGAAGCCTTGAGCCTGGTGGCCTTCGCTTCACCGAAGTCAGTCTCCGATACAGTGACGGTTTTGAGCCGAAGCCGTCAAAGCCCCTTGGGCCTTCGCACCAACACCTCCGGAGTGGACCACCACGGCTTCGCAGCTACTCCCAGCTCGAACTCCGTCAGTCCGTGTACCGAAGCCATGCAGGCCGAAGCACCTCAAGTCAACCTCGCTCCGGAGCTAGCCTCGCTCCGAAGCCTTCCTCACTCCGAAGCCCCACCTTCGGAATACCACCCTTCGAAGTCCCTCCTTCGTCCAAGGCCTCCGCATGAAGCATTCCATGAGCCCTTCGTCGCAGTGTCTCTCCCCGAGCACACTCCTCGACGAGCCTCACCCGGACCATGCCTTCGATGCGCCTTGTAACACCTCGATTTTTGCGAGGCATTAAAAATAAAATTTCCCCTTAATAAATAAATTTCAAGAAAAGGATTTAGTATAAATCAAGAAAGAGGAAAGTTAAAATATGGGCCTAAAAATTTCATTTAAATAACAATTAGCTAGAGTATTCTCCTAAAAATTCTCCTAAAGTATTAAATTGCATTCCAAAAATTTTCTTGAATTTTTGGTACCAAGGAATTCAATGAGACATAATCAACCTCACTTCATCTTAAACCTCTAACACAAATTAATAAAATATATTACAACACGAGTGTTGAGTGAATAAAATACATGATAAATCATTTATATTAAAAATAATATAGGGCATGAGTATGAAAGTAATAAGGGACTAACATAAAGCATCTAGGTCAAATTATCCATCTTAGGCAATAAAAATCAGTAACCATTTCCCCTTAATGACGGCACCTTCTTTTTGAAACCCTTCAACTTCAGGATGGCCAACAACCAAGGATCAGGAGCTCCACACGATGGAAACACCTCAGGCAATCTGCCTCAGTGGGGTGCAGTTGGACACCAGCAGACCCCTGTTGTCTATCATCCCACACTTGCGGAGATGATGACAAAACAGAACCAACTGATCGCCACACTGCTTACCCAGATGCAACAACTACAAAAGCAGATGCAAGAGCAGCAGGCACAATTGTTCCGTCTCCAACAACACCAACACGAGCTCTCCCTTCAGCTGATCCACGGGGATTTCGCCAACTTTCTGAGATTGGTGAACGAAGCAACTATACCAGAAACCAGAGTGATTCCACCTCAAGCCCCAACCCCTGCCAAGCCACGAACCACCCTCGGAGGGCCAAGCACAGACATCCCACCCCAAGCACCGCCAGCCAAAAAGATACCAGTACCAGCTACCGGATACAAGAGGGACAGGAACGGCAAGCCAATTGTGTGCTACAACTGTCGCCAAGGAGGACACTACGCCAACAACTGCCCTTACCCCAAGCGAGTGCCATCCTCCATCCCAAAACCACAGGGACATGCTCTAGATCACCCCAAAGAGAAACCAGATACAATCAAAGACACTCCCAATTTGGTTTCAACCAACCCAGATCCGGAGATCGCCTTGCCTACTTCTGATGTAACTCCTCCTCCTAACCCAGAGCACCAGTAGAACTCAGTTCCTTAGTTTTCCCGAGGTTCGCTTCGAATCTCGAGGACGAGATTCTCTGTAAGGGGGATAGGATTGTAACAGCCCCAAAATTAAAAGGGAATAAAATAAAGGAAAAATAATATTAAATAAATTTTTGAATTTTGATTTTAAAGAAAACTCCTAAAAGAGCCTTATTAAAGCCAAACAGAGACAAATATCTAAAATTTGAACTTGAAAATTTTATGGGATAAACTAGAGGCCAAGAAATATTTTTGAGAATTTTTACAAAATTTTAGCAACAGTGCTTCAAGCCTTAAACAAATAAACCAATTTCAGGAATTATTTTAAACAGAAAAACAATTTTAAATATTAATGGGCCGCAACCCCGTTTCTCCCTCCGAAAGCCTTTCGGCCCAGCCCAACACGCCCCTCTCGCTGACAGGCGGGGCCAGCCTGTCGGCGCTCCCCCTTCCTCTCTCCTCCGCGCCACGCTCCACCAGGCCCACCTGGCAGCCACCGCGCGTGCGCCATCCCGCTGCCATCTCTGGCCCACCTGCCAGCCTCCCCCGCGCCCCCTCTCTCCCACTGCCATGCCGGGCCCGCCCGTCATCTCTTCTCTCCCGCACGCCCGCTGACAGGAGGGACCCCCTTGTCAGGTCCTTCTTCTCCAAACGGAAGGGGATCCCTCCCCTTCCATGCCGGCGCCCCCCCCCCTTCCAATTTCCGCCGCCGACCGCCAAATCTCTCCAAACCAGCCCCGGATTCACTTGCCTCGACGCTCGGCGATCACCTTCCCTCTTTTCCCACGCGTTTTCGCCATGTATGGCATGGATCCGAGTGTTTGGAAATCTCACCGGAGCAAGCTTCGAACCCCCTCGGATCCCCTCTGATCTCCTGCCATTCCTCGCCGCCGGTGACCCCTATAAAAGCCCTCGTCCTCACCGCTCTTCACCCACGCCACCAGAGCCCCAATCCACGCAAACCCGAGGGCCGCAGCCTCTTTTCTTCGGTTTTCCCCTGATTCCACTCCGGTCGGCGATCACCGGCGCTCCGGGCCACCGTCGCCCTCGCCGTCGCCTCCGCCGGGACCGTCGACGCGCCCTCTGCCTCGGCATCGCCTCCGCCGGGTCGGAGCACCGCCGGATCTCGCTGCCGCCTTCGATCCCGAAAAGAACCGCCGCCCTCTCCTCGGCGTCGGCCACCGCCACTGCTCCATTATCGTCGTCGTAGGTATGCCGAGAACCCCCTCATGCCCCTCTGTCCATTTTTGCCATCGCCTAGGGCCTTAGGCCTCGCCGTCGCCGGTAATTGCTCGCCGTTGCTTCGCCGGAGCTGGAGAAGAAGGGTATCCAGCCCTCTTCTGTGCGTGCCGTGCCGGATGGGACGGTAGCCGTCCGATCAGGAACGTGCGGTACGGATTAAAAGTGAAACCGAGCGCCCAGATTCGCGGTTGACTTCTGTTGACCGGTACGGTCCAATCTGGACGCTCGGATCTTCATTAAATCGTGACCGTCGGATCTGGATCCGACCGCAACCACGTGCTCGGCTCACGCGCGCAGTCGCCGGTTCACGGTGAACCCAGTTCACCGTGGACCAGAGACTAATTTCTGGTTTAAATAAAATTCTGAAAAATGGTTTTAAACTTCCAAAATTCATATCTTGCTCAAATTAACTCCAAAATTCACCATTTTAATTCTGGAAAATTTGTCTTTTCATTCTCTGCACATTTATGCAATAAAAATAATATGTTTATTTGGCACATAATAATCCTATTAAATAATAAAGAAAAGTCCCCTTTAGGAAATTAATTAATATTTCAATAAAATAATTCAGATAAACCCTTAACAATTTATAAAATAATATCAGAAGATATAATGGCCCCATTTCACTGTTGTTAATACAATAAAAATGGAATAACAATTTTGTCCATGACATTTTATTAAATTACATTTCTAAGTCCCCTTTAGGATTTAAATCATATTACATTTAAATAATCCAGAAAAATCCTTAAAAATATATATATTAATTTCTGGGACACAATGACTCCCTTACACTATTTATAAGCCAATAAAAATATAATAAGTCACTTTGCCCATTTTAGATTCTTAAATAAATATATCCAAGACCCTTTAAAATAAATGATTAATTCATATACAACACTTTGCAAAAATATCATGACATAATAAATTCAAAGGACTTAATGACTTGATTCTACTATTTTAATGCAATAAAGATAACATGTTCACTTTGCCCACTTTAATCTATTAACTAATATTGCAAAAGCCCTTGTAGGATAAATTAAGTAATTCATATAATAGAAGTTAAACAATTTATAAAAACGTCATGACAACTATATAATAACTTCAGAAAACCTAACCACTTGAGTTCACTATTTTTGATAAAAATAGAATACTCATCTTGTCCACTTTACTCCATTAAATGATATTGCAAAGGCCCTTTTAGGACATTTAATTAAGGCATTTAAGAAAAGTCAACCCTTTATGAAACTATCCTAAAACTTATATAACAAACTTCAGAAGATCTAAATAACCTAATGTCACTATATTAATGCCATAAAAACATTAAGGTCATTTTATAACTTTTTACTTCAACTTTAAAAAGGGAGAAATAAAACCCCCTTAGGAAGAATAATTATATCAAGCTATAAGAATTAAGGAATCTCATTAAAAATTAATCTTAAATGTTTAAGTAACAAAAACCTAAAAGTGAAGACTCTATCTCCTTTACTTAATCCAACATAAACATGTATGTTGTATGGTTGTTTGTTTTGGATTGTTTATTGAATGTTTTATTTACTTTTCCGCATCGAGAAGACTACGACGTCGTCGAAGATCCAGAGATCTATCCCAAGGTTTCACCTTCACCATTCACGGATCAAGGCAAGTCATCGACCACCTCTGTGGAAACAGTTGATCATATTTGAGCCCATGATTTAATAAGCTATCGCTAGAACTCATAGGTTAATATTGCATTAGTCAAATACTCAAGCCTTACACTTATATTTATTAGATCCCGTCCTTGTGTGCAAACCCAAGCCATGCTTATTGAGCCTTAACTCCTTGTCACTCTACTATAAAAATATTAGCTAGTGCCCAATGTACCGGCACAACTGCTATAGGTTAAAAAGAATGAGTCGTAGATAGCTGGATTCTGTATATGAATTTCCCTGTTATTCTTGTCTCTGGACTCTGTTGGAGTTGGCTAGGTTATAAGTATGGTGGGTTCCGGGTGCAAGCTCGGAAACTGGTTGGTCGCACCCGGGGCACTATAAGGACCGGTCTGCGGGATACTGTTGCAAAGCACTTCCGTACCAACCACAAGTCTAATGGGTAAGTCCTAACTGGAAGTGTGGAACACTCCGTCTCTCGGCACCATAGTGGAGGGGGCAAGGGGCTAGCCTGCGGGCGACTTGTACCAAAGGAGGCTCAAGGGGGGGTATGGTGGGGCTCCGACGCGTCGGGACACCATATGAAACCTATAAGAGGGTGCTGTTGATTCGAAGAAGACCATACGGAAGGTTTTGGCACGAGTTCCCGTGAAATGGGTCATCTCGTTACACTTCGGTGTAAGTGATGAGTGCGTGCCTTGTGGGTACAGTGGTACATCTCTGATCAGAGTAAAATCAATCTTTTCGAAAAGCCGAGCCCACGGTCAAGGGCGGGTTGTGTGACTACTCGCAGTTAGTTTACAACTGTTTGAATGTTTGAGTTATTCATGGCATGTAAGGACTGTTGTGCGAGAAGGTGAAACGTACTTCTCGAGTTAGAAGAGGATGATGCATACACATGTTTACTTTTCAGTACTAATAAATGGATCACACTTAATGCTTTACAATTATGCTGCTTCCGCAAAACTAGCCACTTTCTCCCTTGTTATTACCTTGCATTATATGTTGCATTCGGTGGCTTGCTGAGTACATCAGTACTCACCCCGTTGACTTACAACATCAGAGCCCGTCTACTACGAGGAGGATGAAGGTCTGGAGTAGCGACCCAGTCAAGGCGAGACTGGAAGGAGGCGTTCATCTAGGACCCTTGTTTTATTAGTTTCTCTTCATCTTTAATCACTTTTGTATTAATGCGGTCTACGAACCGTGAATGATTGCTCGTATTGTACGTGGTCGTGTGATGAACGTCTTGTTTTATTGATTTTCTATGGAATTTCAATAAAGTCCTGATTTATTAAATCGGGGCGCGACAAGATGGTATCAGAGCCGACTTGACTGTAGGAAGCCAAACAGACCTGACCTTAGGACCTATATATATTCACTATATTTTACAAAAAATTACTTACCCTCTCATCTTCTGAAGTTTTCACAAAAATTTCTCTCTTTTGTAGATGCCGGTCCATACCATGAGAGGGACTCTTCGTGATGAGGCCGGATTCATCCGCGAACTTCGCGTGCTCGTCGACTTCTTGGGGTTTCCCCATGAGCCTGCGTTCCACGGGATCTTTCCCGATGCGAACGAGAGCTACTGTGAGGTCACGGTTGTTATCCGCCCCTCCTCCACGCAACCACCCTTCTACACCCATGGAGTTGGAGGACCTTCATTCGTGGTGGCCAGCCAGCGAGCCGCTCTTCAGTCCCTCGCCGAGCTTCGCCTGGTCTACGATTGCCACCTTCGCGACACCATCTACCGCTTCATGCCCATGCGTACGCCAGGGAGTCACCGCAGCATCTACATCAACTCCCTCCCTCAGGACAACTCCGCCATCGCCCGCACCATGAGACTTTTGGAGGCCATGGACAACCTTCATACGGAGGCCGTCCTCGACGCAGATAGCCAGCACGACACCATCGACTTCTACCGTCACTCATCGGAGAACCTGGCCCGCGAGAATGCTGAGCTCCGTCGACAAGTCCAGCAGAACCCCCAGCTGACTCTCGAGGTAGAGGAGTTGAGGCGTCAGAACGAGCTTCTACGCCAAGGCGCCATGGTCAATACCCAGCTCCGCCAGCAGCTCAAAGACTTGAAGAAGGATCTTGAGGAGATCGCACCTCTTCTGCCTCGCAAGAAGAAACCCCTTCGGATCCCCACCGTGAGGCCCAAGAGGATCTCCCACAGTGCTCCACTCGCCGGACCGTCAAGTTCCTCGACCCCGACCATCTCCCACGAGCCCGAGATCGAGCCGTCCCCTGAGCTACCGTAGACGTAGATTTACGGTTGATTGCTTTTCTTTTTACTTGATTGTATTACCATTCATGTCAAAAATAAGGCATGAATGAATATATAAATATATGTAATCGCAAGAACGATACATTTTGAAATAAAAACTTAATCCCATTTCCTCATATACCTATTAGGTCATAATCCCAACCTAAAGGAGAGAATCTACCTCTAGTCTCAACTCTACATAATTCATTCATCGCCATTCTGCAAGATCAACTCCAATCATGAAGTCAAGACAAGTTGACAAGAAAGCCCTAACTTAGCCAAAGCCCAATCTATGCAAATGTAGACTTGAAGCCTACCTTTAACCTTCTACTTCTAGCCTTTCCGAATCTCGGGACGAGATTCTTGTTAAGGAAGTTAGGATTGTAACACCTCGATTTTTGCGAGGCATTAAAAATAAAATTTCCCCTTAATAAATAAATTTCAAGAAAAGGATTTAGTATAAATCAAGAAAGAGGAAAGTTAAAATATGGGCCTAAAAATTTCATTTAAATAACAATTAGCTAGAGTATTCTCCTAAAAATTCTCCTAAAGTATTAAATTGCATTCCAAAAATTTTCTTGAATTTTTGGTACCAAGGAATTCAATGAGACATAATCAACCTCACTTCATCTTAAACCTCTAACACAAATTAATAAAATATATTACAACACGAGTGTTGAGTGAATAAAATACATGATAAATCATTTATATTAAAAATAATATAGGGCATGAGTATGAAAGTAATAAGGGACTAACATAAAGCATCTAGGTCAAATTATCCATCTTAGGCAATAAAAATCAGTAACCATTTCCCCTTAATGACGGCACCTTCTTTTTGAAACCCTTCAACTTCAGGATGGCCAACAACCAAGGATCAGGAGCTCCACACGATGGAAACACCTCAGGCAATCTGCCTCAGTGGGGTGCAGTTGGACACCAGCAGACCCCTGTTGTCTATCATCCCACACTTGCGGAGATGATGACAAAACAGAACCAACTGATCGCCACACTGCTTACCCAGATGCAACAACTACAAAAGCAGATGCAAGAGCAGCAGGCACAATTGTTCCGTCTCCAACAACACCAACACGAGCTCTCCCTTCAGCTGATCCACGGGGATTTCGCCAACTTTCTGAGATTGGTGAACGAAGCAACTATACCAGAAACCAGAGTGATTCCACCTCAAGCCCCAACCCCTGCCAAGCCACGAACCACCCTCGGAGGGCCAAGCACAGACATCCCACCCCAAGCACCGCCAGCCAAAAAGATACCAGTACCAGCTACCGGATACAAGAGGGACAGGAACGGCAAGCCAATTGTGTGCTACAACTGTCGCCAAGGAGGACACTACGCCAACAACTGCCCTTACCCCAAGCGAGTGCCATCCTCCATCCCAAAACCACAGGGACATGCTCTAGATCACCCCAAAGAGAAACCAGATACAATCAAAGACACTCCCAATTTGGTTTCAACCAACCCAGATCCGGAGATCGCCTTGCCTACTTCTGATGTAACTCCTCCTCCTAACCCAGAGCACCAGTAGAACTCAGTTCCTTAGTTTTCCCGAGGTTCGCTTCGAATCTCGAGGACGAGATTCTCTGTAAGGGGGATAGGATTGTAACAGCCCCAAAATTAAAAGGGAATAAAATAAAGGAAAAATAATATTAAATAAATTTTTGAATTTTGATTTTAAAGAAAACTCCTAAAAGAGCCTTATTAAAGCCAAACAGAGACAAATATCTAAAATTTGAACTTGAAAATTTTATGGGATAAACTAGAGGCCAAGAAATATTTTTGAGAATTTTTACAAAATTTTAGCAACAGTGCTTCAAGCCTTAAACAAATAAACCAATTTCAGGAATTATTTTAAACAGAAAAACAATTTTAAATATTAATGGGCCGCAACCCCGTTTCTCCCTCCGAAAGCCTTTCGGCCCAGCCCAACACGCCCCTCTCGCTGACAGGCGGGGCCAGCCTGTCGGCGCTCCCCCTTCCTCTCTCCTCCGCGCCACGCTCCACCAGGCCCACCTGGCAGCCACCGCGCGTGCGCCATCCCGCTGCCATCTCTGGCCCACCTGCCAGCCTCCCCCGCGCCCCCTCTCTCCCACTGCCATGCCGGGCCCGCCCGTCATCTCTTCTCTCCCGCACGCCCGCTGACAGGAGGGACCCCCTTGTCAGGTCCTTCTTCTCCAAACGGAAGGGGATCCCTCCCCTTCCATGCCGGCGCCCCCCCCCCTTCCAATTTCCGCCGCCGACCGCCAAATCTCTCCAAACCAGCCCCGGATTCACTTGCCTCGACGCTCGGCGATCACCTTCCCTCTTTTCCCACGCGTTTTCGCCATGTATGGCATGGATCCGAGTGTTTGGAAATCTCACCGGAGCAAGCTTCGAACCCCCTCGGATCCCCTCTGATCTCCTGCCATTCCTCGCCGCCGGTGACCCCTATAAAAGCCCTCGTCCTCACCGCTCTTCACCCACGCCACCAGAGCCCCAATCCACGCAAACCCGAGGGCCGCAGCCTCTTTTCTTCGGTTTTCCCCTGATTCCACTCCGGTCGGCGATCACCGGCGCTCCGGGCCACCGTCGCCCTCGCCGTCGCCTCCGCCGGGACCGTCGACGCGCCCTCTGCCTCGGCATCGCCTCCGCCGGGTCGGAGCACCGCCGGATCTCGCTGCCGCCTTCGATCCCGAAAAGAACCGCCGCCCTCTCCTCGGCGTCGGCCACCGCCACTGCTCCATTATCGTCGTCGTAGGTATGCCGAGAACCCCCTCATGCCCCTCTGTCCATTTTTGCCATCGCCTAGGGCCTTAGGCCTCGCCGTCGCCGGTAATTGCTCGCCGTTGCTTCGCCGGAGCTGGAGAAGAAGGGTATCCAGCCCTCTTCTGTGCGTGCCGTGCCGGATGGGACGGTAGCCGTCCGATCAGGAACGTGCGGTACGGATTAAAAGTGAAACCGAGCGCCCAGATTCGCGGTTGACTTCTGTTGACCGGTACGGTCCAATCTGGACGCTCGGATCTTCATTAAATCGTGACCGTCGGATCTGGATCCGACCGCAACCACGTGCTCGGCTCACGCGCGCAGTCGCCGGTTCACGGTGAACCCAGTTCACCGTGGACCAGAGACTAATTTCTGGTTTAAATAAAATTCTGAAAAATGGTTTAAACTTCCAAAATTCATATCTTGCTCAAATTAACTCCAAAATTCACCATTTTAATTCTGGAAAATTTGTCTTTTCATTCTCTGCACATTTATGCAATAAAAATAATATGTTTATTTGGCACATAATAATCCTATTAAATAATAAAGAAAAGTCCCCTTTAGGAAATTAATTAATATTTCAATAAAATAATTCAGATAAACCCTTAACAATTTATAAAATAATATCAGAAGATATAATGGCCCCATTTCACTGTTGTTAATACAATAAAAATGGAATAACAATTTTGTCCATGACATTTTATTAAATTACATTTCTAAGTCCCCTTTAGGATTTAAATCATATTACATTTAAATAATCCAGAAAAATCCTTAAAAATATATATATTAATTTCTGGGACACAATGACTCCCTTACACTATTTATAAGCCAATAAAAATATAATAAGTCACTTTGCCCATTTTAGATTCTTAAATAAATATATCCAAGACCCTTTAAAATAAATGATTAATTCATATACAACACTTTGCAAAAATATCATGACATAATAAATTCAAAGGACTTAATGACTTGATTCTACTATTTTAATGCAATAAAGATAACATGTTCACTTTGCCCACTTTAATCTATTAACTAATATTGCAAAAGCCCTTGTAGGATAAATTAAGTAATTCATATAATAGAAGTTAAACAATTTATAAAACGTCATGACAACTTATATAATAACTTCAGAAAACCTAACCACTTGAGTTCACTATTTTTGATAAAAATAGAATACTCATCTTGTCCACTTTACTCCATTAAATGATATTGCAAAGGCCCTTTTAGGACATTTAATTAAGGCATTTAAGAAAAGTCAACCCTTTATGAAACTATCCTAAAACTTATATAACAAACTTCAGAAGATCTAAATAACCTAATGTCACTATATTAATGCCATAAAAACATTAAGGTCATTTTATAACTTTTTACTTCAACTTTAAAAAGGGAGAAATAAAACCCCCTTAGGAAGAATAATTATATCAAGCTATAAGAATTAAGGAATCTCATTAAAAATTAATCTTAAATGTTTAAGTAACAAAAACCTAAAAGTGAAGACTCTATCTCCTTTACTTAATCCAACATAAACATGTATGTTGTATGGTTGTTTGTTTTGGATTGTTTATTGAATGTTTTATTTACTTTTCCGCATCGAGAAGACTACGACGTCGTCGAAGATCCAGAGATCTATCCCAAGGTTTCACCTTCACCATTCACGGATCAAGGCAAGTCATCGACCACCTCTGTGGAAACAGTTGATCATATTTGAGCCCATGATTTAATAAGCTATCGCTAGAACTCATAGGTTAATATTGCATTAGTCAAATACTCAAGCCTTACACTTATATTTATTAGATCCCGTCCTTGTGTGCAAACCCAAGCCATGCTTATTGAGCCTTAACTCCTTGTCACTCTACTATAAAAATATTAGCTAGTGCCCAATGTACCGGCACAACTGCTATAGGTTAAAAAGAATGAGTCGTAGATAGCTGGATTCTGTATATGAATTTCCCTGTTATTCTTGTCTCTGGACTCTGTTGGAGTTGGCTAGGTTATAAGTATGGTGGGTTCCGGGTGCAAGCTCGGAAACTGGTTGGTCGCACCCGGGGCACTATAAGGACCGGTCTGCGGGATACTGTTGCAAAGCACTTCCGTACCAACCACAAGTCTAATGGGTAAGTCCTAACTGGAAGTGTGGAACACTCCGTCTCTCGGCACCATAGTGGAGGGGGCAAGGGGCTAGCCTGCGGGCGACTTGTACCAAAGGAGGCTCAAGGGGGGGTATGGTGGGGCTCCGACGCGTCGGGACACCATATGAAACCTATAAGAGGGTGCTGTTGATTCGAAGAAGACCATACGGAAGGTTTTGGCACGAGTTCCCGTGAAATGGGTCATCTCGTTACACTTCGGTGTAAGTGATGAGTGCGTGCCTTGTGGGTACAGTGGTACATCTCTGATCAGAGTAAAATCAATCTTTTCGAAAAGCCGAGCCCACGGTCAAGGGCGGGTTGTGTGACTACTCGCAGTTAGTTTACAACTGTTTGAATGTTTGAGTTATTCATGGCATGTAAGGACTGTTGTGCGAGAAGGTGAAACGTACTTCTCGAGTTAGAAGAGGATGATGCATACACATGTTTACTTTTCAGTACTAATAAATGGATCACACTTAATGCTTTACAATTATGCTGCTTCCGCAAAACTAGCCACTTTCTCCCTTGTTATTACCTTGCATTATATGTTGCATTCGGTGGCTTGCTGAGTACATCAGTACTCACCCCGTTGACTTACAACATCAGAGCCCGTCTACTACGAGGAGGATGAAGGTCTGGAGTAGCGACCCAGTCAAGGCGAGACTGGAAGGAGGCGTTCATCTAGGACCCTTGTTTTATTAGTTTCTCTTCATCTTTAATCACTTTTGTATTAATGCGGTCTACGAACCGTGAATGATTGCTCGTATTGTACGTGGTCGTGTGATGAACGTCTTGTTTTATTGATTTTCTATGGAATTTCAATAAAGTCCTGATTTATTAAATCGGGGCGCGACACGCCTCGACTTCTGAGACCTTCGTCGGGAACCTTCGAATGTCTCCCTCCGGAGCACACTTCGAACGCCTTGCCTCCGTAGAGGACTGATCCACCAACTCCGAAGTCACTCCATCCGGAGTACCTTCGAAGTGCCTCACCTCCGAGGACTTTGTCTCGGAGTACCTTCAGCCGGAGCCACGCTCCGCACTCTCTGCCTTTACCTGGCACGCCTCGACCCGAGGACCGACCCGAACCTCCTTCGCAGCCACCGTGACGAAGCTCCCCGCTCCCCTGGCATCAAGCCTCTCGCTTGACCCAGGTTCACCTGCTGCGAACCTGTCCGTCGCCTCCGAAGTCCCTGCGCACCACAGACAAGCAAACAAGTGTATCCAGTACTCCGGAGACCTCTCCGTGTTAGAAACCTCCAGCACACACTCCGGTGTACCGCCCAAAGTACCGAAGCCTTCGGTACGAACCCAGTCATCGTGTACTGTCGGACCCCTCCGACATGCACACTCCGCTGCAACAGCTGCAGCAACCAAACCACCGAACACCCTTCGGTGAGACCACCTCCGAACACCCTTCGGAGGTACCACCTCCGAACAGAGGTAAAAAGCCTGTCAATCACTCATCACAAACACTGAAACCAACCCTTGGTTTCTGTTGGACCGGAAACGGCGACCAGAGGGGGGGGTGAATGGGAGCTTTTAAAATTTCTGGCTAAAAACTTAGCCTTCGGTTCTGTTCTGTCTTCTGCGGAACAGGCTTCGAACACAACCTTCGAAGGTCTGGTTCGGAGGTACTTCGACAGCTCCGAACACAGGCTTCGAAGGAGCAAAAGTTCGAAGCCAAGAAGACTTCGCTCCACTAACAACCCTCGAAAATCTACTCTGCTAAGTCAGTGCAGGCTCCGCACACGAGGTGCTTCGAGCAGGCTTCGCACTTCACCCTTCGCAAGAGTGGACAGCCCTCTGAGGACTTCGACCAAGTACTTGGCGACAACAACGGGTGCTGGGCTTCGTACCCGAAGGTCTACACGCACACGCAAATGGACTACGCTAAGGGCTTCGACACAAGAAGCACTACGGGAACAGAACAGGGCTTCGCTAGTAAGCAGCGAGGTCTTGCCTCGTGTTACACAGAGCGACAGCACACTGTAAAACACACTTCGCGATAAAACACCCTTCGCCAAACAGGCTTCGGTGAACTAAAACTAGCGAAGTATGCAATACGAGCTCAAGCAAAAGCACACAGAAGCAGGGCTTCGCCGCTTGAACAAGGAACACAAAATGTATTGAACTCAGAATGAATACAGTGAGGTCTGTCTACAGGAGCTCAACAGTAAATGCTCAAAAGTGTTAAATGTTTCCTACCGAGCCCCCATATTTATAGCCCACGGCTTCATCCTAAGGAAGTGACTACTTTACCCCTAGGGTTTACAACAGATTTGTCTCTACAGAACTAAGGGGTACAAAAGGTAGTCCACCTTTATTTTGGAGGCTTCTCTGTCAGCTGCAGAGGGGACAGTGTCAGTCTTTTTCAGAACAGACAGTGTCAGCCTTTACAGAGTTGACTTCTGGAACCTCCCAACGCACGCGAAGGTGCGGTAGCTTCGGCAAGAAGCCTGCAGCCTGATGGCCTTCGCTCCGCCGAAGAATTCCTTCGATACAGTGACGGTTTTGAGCCGAAGCCGTCAAAGCCCTTGGGCCTTCGCACCACCACCTCCGGAGTGGATCACCACGGCTTCGCAGCTACTCCGAGCTCGAACACCGTCCGTCCGTGTACCGAAGCCATGCATGGCCGAAGCACCTCAAGTCATCCTCACTCCGAAGCCTCACCTTCGGAGTACCACCCTTCGAAGTCCCTCCTTCGTCCAAGGCCTCCGCATGAAGCATTCCATGAGCACTCCGTCGCAGTGCCTCTTCCCGAGCACACTCCTCGACGAGCCTCACCCGGACCATGCCTTCGATGCGCCTCGACTTCTGAGACCTTCGTCGGGTAACCTTCGAGTGTCTCCCTCCGGAGCACACTTCGAACACCTTGCCTCCGCAGAGGACTTGTTCCACCAACTCCGAAGTCACTCCATTCGGAGTACCTTCGAAGTGCCTCATGTCCGAGGACTTTATCTCGGAGTACCTTCAGCCGGAGCCACGCTCCGCACTCTCTTGCCTTCACCTGGCACGCCTCGACCCGAGGACCGACCCGGACCACCTTCGCAGCCACCGTGACGGAGCTCCCCCGCTCCCCTGGCATCAAGCCTCCTGCTTGACCCAGGTTCACCCGGCTCGAACCCTGTCCGTCGCCTCCGAAGTCCTGCGCACCACAGGACAAACAGACAAGTGTATCCAGTACTCCGGAGACCTCTCCGGGTTAGCAACCTCCGGCACACACTCCGGTGTACCGCCAAAGTACCGAAGCCATCGGTACGAACCCAGTCATCGTGTACTGCCGGACCCCTCCGACAGGCACACTCCGCTGCACAGCTGCAGCAAGCAAACACCGAACACACTCCGGTGAAACACCTCCGAACACCCTTCGGAGGTACCACCTCCGAAGCCCCTTCGGAGGTACCCTTCGAACAGAGGGTAAATAATCCTGTCAATCACTCATCACATACACCGAAACACCCTTGGTTTCTCAATCTCCCCCTTGATGAGTGCATTGACAACCAAATTGAAGTTCAAGAAAATGTAAAAATTTTCAGCACACAAGTGACCATAAAAACTCAAAAAGAGCCAAAGCATGTCACTTGATAAAAGAAATTTTCTCCCCCTTTGTAAAAGAGTAAAAGCCCCTTCGGCAAAACTCCCTTTGGATAAAAAACTCCCCCTGAGTTGAGCAAATGTTTCTCCCCCTTTATGTCAAAAATCTCTCCCCCTTTAGAAATAATGCCTTCTTGCAGCAGAGAACATAGCAAAATCTCTCCCCCTTTGGCAATGCAAGCATCAAGGAGCCATTAAAAGATGCAAAGCTTCGAAATGAATAGAATTGCAAAGACATATAATGCAAAAATATGCCAACAGCAGCATCAATGATCATGTGCTCAGCTCAATTTAACATTCTGTGAAATAAGATGATGGCATGTGATTTTGACATTTTGGAAGTAAAAGCATCACCACTTAATCATAGCAGCTAGTCATGTGAAGGCAAGGACTGCGCAAAGCTAACGATTTCTACCCTAGACAGACAATTCTTGTTCAAAAGGAGCTTTGAAAGCAAACTTGATGATCAATTAATGTTGTTGTTCTTTTTCTTAATGCCAGGGGTTATTTGTTTGTCCACCTTATACTTTCCAATCAGGCCAAGCCTAGGCATGAAAGCCATCTGAAGCTTAAGGCGGTGATTTGGCATACACTACACTATTCCAGTTCAGACCAAAGTGCAATGGTAAGCAGTCTAGAATAGAGTAGTGCGACAAAGAAACCCTCCTGGATCTTTTCTTTTCATTTAAACCAGGCAAATCATGGATTTTTGACTTTGATTTAGATGAATAAGTTATTGTGATGAATATCCATGAATAAAGAACACAATTTTTCAAGTTGCAAATTTTAGCATCAAGGAACAGTGTCTTGCTGTCAAGTAGATAAAAGATAGCTAAAAGCAGTCCTGCCTAAACAAGCTAGATACACGATTTAGCAGTGAGCAAGTTTCGATTTTAGAAAATAAACATCATGCACAATCAATGTTCCAGACATATTTCATAGAGCTGAGCTGTCATGATTTCTTTGAATTAAAAGCAGGCATATAATAGCAAAAGATGTAAATGCAATTCCACACATAATGAGCATATGCAAGTCAGTTAAAATCAGCTCCCTCACAAAATACCGTAGGG